>CAMRHE010000426.1:0-1200000 GCA_947044405.1 Leptodactylus fallax
GTAGCATCGAGTTTAGCGGTTGACAAAACGTATGTCAGTGGATTGTTGTCTGTTCTTACTTCAAACGTGGCTCCGTATAAATAGTCATGTAATTTATCAACAATGGCCCACTTGAGCGCCAAAAACTCCAATTTATGTACTGGATAATTTTTCTCGCTGGGAGAAAGACTTCGACTTATGAAAGCTATGGGCCGTAACCCGGCCGGGTATTCTTGGTGCAGCACGCCACCTAATCCTTCAAAGCTGGCATCTACATGTAGCACATATGGCTTCTGTGCATCAGCATAAGCCAGAACGGGAGCTTCTGTCAATTTCTTCTTCAACAACTTAAATGCTTCTTCACAATCCGCAGTCCACCTATCGCCAAAAAGGCTTTTGGAAGACCCTTTCTTCTTTCCCGGATCTCCTGCATCACTCTTCAACAGGTCGAGGAGGGCTCGAGCAATTTTTGAATATCCTTCCACAAATCGTCGATAGAATCCACAAAACCCCAAGAAAGATTGCAACTCCGTAATATTTTGCGGTCGGGGCCAATTCACCACAGCTTCAATCTTACCAGGATCGGTAGCAACTCCTTCAGCAGAAACAATATGACCTACATAAGTGACCGAAGATCTACAAAATTTGCATTTGTCAGCCGACAACTTCAGCCCCTCTTCTTTTAAGCGATGGAGTACTCTCATGAGTCGTTCTTCATGTTCTTCCAGCGTCTTTCCAAACACAATAATGTCATCAAGATATACAAGGCATTCCCCGGGGCACTAAATCACCTAACACTCTTTCCATCAACCTTTGGAACGTTGCTGGCGCACCTTTTGTACCTTGCGGCATACGAGTGAACTGAAAGAAACCCAAGGGGCATATGAAAGCTGTCTTTTCCTGATCCTCAGGTGCCATTGGGACTTGATAGTATCCCGATCTTAGGTCCAGCACTGTGAACCAACAGTTTCCATTCAGAGCTTCCAGAGCTTCTTCAATTCTCGGCAGTGTATACTGATCAGGTAAGGTTCTCCGGTTCAGAGTTCTGTAATCCACACATAGGCGAATTGCTCCAGATTTTTTTCTTACCACCACAATAGGTGAGGCATAGGGGCTCTTACTGTCCACAATGATCCCCTGACCTTTCATTTGCTGTAGAGTCTGTCTTAACTCATCAACATCCTTTGGAGCAACTCTCCGTGGTCGCTCCCGGAAGGGAGTAGAATCGGTCAATCGGAAAGTGTGTTGAGCACTTTTAGCACAACCTACATCCATATCATCCATGGAGAACACTTCCGATAATTCAGACAACTTCTGTGTCAGTCGCTGATTCCAGGCCTCTGGTAAATGTGGATCACTCAAGTCAAGATTGAGATTAGGGATTGCATCTCGGATTTGAATCCTGCACACTTCAGCGTATGGATTTACTCCAAGCACAGGGTAGCAGTGGGCCACATTCTGGAATGGTCCAATTACGATCGGATGCGGTGAACAGTTCCTCACTGTCACACAGGTAGATAACTCCACTTTATTTCTCCAGTCCTTTCTCTCTGGGATCACCATCCAGCCATTCTGGTTAATCATTTCTTCAGGGGTTTCCATAAGGACATAACTCCCCCTTCAAGCAAATCGGGAGCAATGCTGGAGGCTACTCTCAGAATTCTCTCCCCGCCGGCAGGAACTTCCACGGTTCTCTCACCGATATGATATACCATTCCATGTCGATAGCCAGTAGACAGGGCATCACAGAGTTCTCTAAGATCAGAAGATATATTCACCGGCTGAGCTGCAGGGTTCCAATCTCTTCCAAGAAACTTCTGAAAAGCATAATGCACTGCGGGACAATTAGTGCCAAGTATCACAGGAGCTGCACAAGAATCCCCTGTATCAGGACAGACAAGAGCCGTAATCTTCATGGGAGCGACACTCTGATCTTCTAATTCAGGGACAGCTATAACTACTTGTAGGCTGCCATCTACAGGATATGATCCTGAATTAAGCCCCCACAATTTCATTTGTCCTGTAGACTGAAGAGGTATATCCCTCAGATACTTTTGGTAGAACGAGCGATAAATCAGGGTCACTTGAGATCCTGTATCAAACAGGGCAGGAGCGGCATGACCATTGACAGTGACTTTGACAACGGACCTGGAGCCCGCGATAGCGCCTCTGGTCTTTACTCGGCCCGCCTTCCTTTGGTGTCTTTGATTCTGAATAGAGAAGACAGCACTGTGTCCCAATCCCTCACTGTCCTCCGTACACTGTCTGGCAGTATGACCCGTCTGACCACATTTATAACAGGTTCTAGCATCCTTCCTCCGTTGAGTGGCAGTGGGTGGAGTGGCGGACTGTCTAAGTTCTGACCGCTCCGCTGGTTTGTCCTTGTTTGAATTAGGAACAACATCTTCTTTAGAGATGCTTTTCGCTTTCTTAGGGGTACTAAAACTAATGTCAGCTTCTTGTTTCTTCACTAACTTCATTAAGTCAGGAAATGGAAGGACTCTATCAGATAGTAAGACCTTGAGTACTTGAGCAAGAGGATGATGAGGTTGTAACCCTCTCACCAACTGACTGGTTCTCATAGCGTCTACCTCTGAAGTAGATATAGCTGCGTGGTACACCAGACGTGAAAGAAGTAGCTGTAAACGGTTAATAAAAGTAGAGACATTTTCCCCCTTCTTTTTGACGAACCATTCGGTAATCAGCAACCATCTGGGCAAGGTCATAGTATGGCTCAAAGTGATCAGACAGTACTTGTATATAGTCCAATGCACTCACTCCTTCATGAGAGTCTCTGTACAAGCGGATCAATTCTGCAGCAGGAGACCGCAAACTTTCACTGATACGCTGCCGCTTGCCTTCTTCAGAGCAAGACCATTCCTTCAGGCATTGGAGAGTATGTTCTTTCCATATCTCAAAGTTTTCCTCCCCTTGTGGTACTGGGACATTACCAGAGAATACTTTTAGTTTCTTGTAGTGAGTGGCCTGCAGGCCCTGAGCTAACATTTCAGTCAGCCTGGCTAAAGTGCTAATAGCACTGTCACTAGAGGAACTGCTAGCGACGGCCATACTGGGGGGATAACTGGCTGAGCAGGGTTCTTCCTTTACCTGAACCAGGGGAGGAACAGGAGGTCGGTAATCCCATGTAGTAGCTAGTGGGAGGTTCCCCTCTGAGCTATATCGCTTCTCCATATCAATGATTATTCCCACTTCTAAATCTCAGCAGTGCCTCCAAATGTAGCCCTATTTGGGGGGGGGGTATGAGTATTATCCCTCCCGCAACAGACTCTGGCGCTGACCTGTGTGTATAATGGGACCTGAAGCCTTCGCTGAAGGGAAGAGTGGGAACATATATGAAATATATCAGTGCCTCCACCCAGGATAGAGCCTCTGTATTACAGGGAGGATCTCTTCCTGGGACTTACCCATGAAGTACAGTTAGTAGCCTTAACAAGGATCACTGTACTAATCTCACAGTCTGAAGAATACATACAGATACCACATAAGGTTATAACAGTAGCTTTATAAGAATCAACAGGGTAATAATACATACATAAAATATACTCAGAACACAGCAATACTACAACAACCAGCAAGTCCTCAACCGTCTTAGGTTATATACCCGGGTATATATATATAGATATATAGCAAGAGTCCAGTGCACAATACCTCCAGGCAACAGAAGAGATGCAGGGGCCCCTGTGGATGACTGTGGATCCTCGGATTCTTCCAGGAGATGACAGACAGCCGATCAGGAGATGATGATGATGGTGAGATTCTTCACAGGCAGCAAACAGGGCGACGGTGACGGCAGTAGATGCAGGCCTGACTACCCTAACACTGAGTCCTTAACCTGCCAGCTAAACTACTAGTGCCACCGGGCCTCTAACTAGCTAGTTGGCCTTCGGAAGCCTAACCTATCACTGCCCTGAACTATATATATATATATATGGATCCCTAACTACGGTTACTAGCTAGGTCCTGTGAGTATATAGGGGGTAACACATACCTAACTAAATACTGTGAAGTAAAGAGGAACCAGTGGCTCTTAGACTCCCCCAGACATAACATGTCTGTCTCAGCAGCTCTGCTCACATCTCTCCCCCCAGCAGCTCTGCCTCACATGTGTCTGACTCACTGTATTTACAAAACAAAACTTGCACTAAATGCCTGGGGTCTCTGAAGCCAAACTGCAGGGGCAAAGAAGCCAGATACATTATATACTAGTAGAAATGGCAGTTCCCTACACATGTAAAGAGGTGTATGGTGAGAGTTGTTGGCCGAGGGGCACTCAGCTGATCGCTATGTAATGTGTATGGTCAGCTTTAAAAGGAGGGGAACTAAAGGCCCCCATTCACATAAGAAAAGCCACCTGAACCCCAGTGGGACAGACCAAGTATCTTATATGTAGAGAGGCCTCCCAACTCTCTCCAAGAAGGATCAGGTTCAGGTATGATGATCCTCTTATTCTTAAGGAATATAAGTCACAGCCAAAGGACTTTTTTTCAACAAATGTTTGCTTCATTTAACCATACCAAGTCAATATAAATCACAACAACTACTTGAGTACTTAAAACCTGGAATCTTTATTTATTGAAATGCATTGGACTGTCATAAGATGCTTCCAGGTGGTGGAAAAATCATTTGGATTGAAGGACACGTGTGTCGTTGCTTTCTGATACAACTTTTCCATCTATTATCTTTTGTGTGGTTGTGATGACTTTCTTCACGGTCTGTGTTGTTGATGCTGAAACTGCATCTTGGAGGCTGCAATAAGAAAGCACAAGAAAGATTAACAGAGTAATGATCTTCTATAATAAGTATTGGGGTCTAGGGGTTAATATTACTGCCCTGGATTGATCTTGAACTAGGGCAATATAATATAATATATAATATATTAATATATAAACACAATTTTACACTATGCTTATGTATTTACCTAATTTGTCTGGAGACGGGGTGCTAATATAGGATACAGCAATATATAATGGTGTAACAAGTAATAAATGAATAGATTTTGTAGGTTCCTTCCTGGTCAGATAGAAGATGAACTCTTTGACACTTACTCAAAGTCATCCTCATCGAGAAGACGTCTGTATGTCTGGATTTCGGATTCCAGTCTGAGTTTAGTGTTGAGTAGACTCTGGTACTCGAGCTGTTGTCTTTGGCAGTCACTGCGTACTTGTGCCAACTCTCCCTCAAGAGACTGGGCACTGGCACCTAACACCTCCAGTTCCATAGCATACCGAGATTCAGTGTCATGGAGAGAACCTTCAAGATTCAGTTTCTGTGGAATTAAGAAAATTGTTTAGAACAGTGACAGGCATATAACATGGTTATATACGAATGCCACCCACAACAAAAATTGTCGCAAGTGGCAAATTTTTACATTTCCCTCACCACTTTCCTAAAAGGAGATGTGGCAAGGGATGTGGCATGGGTGGGGTCAGTAACTCCATCAGATTTAGAACTTGCAAAAATAATTCCTGAAATCTATGACAGCTACAGAGCAGGCGTAGATTTCAGTGCAGGAACATGGCCCCACAGGAGGATGTGCCTGATTTACTCAGATGGCATGCACCTTGTCATAAATGAGGTGCAGCCTCTGGCAGTGCAGGGTTTATCAAGAATGACATATTAAATATTGGCCCTGATAATTCATCCTTATTGACTGTTGAGGTAAATCATGTATCCATATGACCACATAGCAATGTCAATGTGTGGAATGATGGCCCACTCCACCCTTAAATAAGCTCATAAGCTAATAAGTATTTGTCCCTATGCTACCCTATTCATTTCCTCCTTCTTCCCTTCAGTCCCCCACCACCCCATCCATTCTCAATATTATCCAAAGTGATCTCCAATGGAACCTTAGCTTGAGTGGAGTTGAGCCCCTTTAACTGCTGGGCCCTATAAGAGTGACTAAGCATGTCTACTTTAGAAAATCTTGATGGTAACTGATTGATGGATTAATGTTCTCAGTTTTTACCTGGTTTCGTAGAGTTTCAAGTTCGATTTCCAGAGACTGTAGGTTGCGTCTTAGCTCTGTTACTGAGGTCCTTGCTGAGTGAAGAGCTTCACTGTCCTGGGTTACTTGTACTGTATGCTCCTCCACCTGTGCAGAAAATGAGACATGTTCCACTTAACCACATTGCAGGTCAAATAAATAATTTCTTAGCAAGTCAAGAAAAGTATATATTATTGTATTATAAGTTTTTTTTTACCTTTGTCTGGTACCACTTCTCAGCATCTTCACGGTTCTTCTGTGCCAGTGCATCATACTGTGCTCGGATGTCTGCCATGATTTTACCAAGGTCTTGAGTTTTGGGAGCATCGACCTCCACAGTTACGGCAGAACTAGCTATCTGAGCCCTGAGTTGGTTGACCTCCTGCATAAAAACCAGAAAGGCACAAATCAACATAACATCCATACTTGTCACTGGACTTCCATCCTTCCTTACACCTCTCAACAAATGGTTCAGTATTTTATAGTTGCATTGCTTACATCTCCATGGCTCTTCTTCAAGAAGATCAGCTCTTCCTTCAGAGACTCAATCTCATTTTCCAAGTTCAGTCTGGAAACATTGGTATCATCAATGACCTTGCGCAGCCCAGTAATATCAGACTCCACAGACAGTCTGATAGCCAGTTCTGACTCAAACCTAAAGTGACAAAGCAGGGATATTAGGACCTGGACATGGCTTATCTCCATTGCTTATCTAGATACACTGAGAAAGCAAATTTCAGGTCTTTGCCACATCACAATTCAGACCTAACACATTAAACAAAGTTAATGTTCACCTGGCCTGAGGTTAACTATGAAGTAGAAAGCCTGTATGAGCTCACAAGGAGATTGAGACTTACTTGACTCTGAAGTCGTCAGCTGCGAGACGAGCATTGTCGATCTGCAGGACCAGCTGGGAATTCTCCACAGTGCTGTCAAATACCTGTGAGGAGACAAGGAAGTAAAATCAGCTAAAGACTCAAGCACTATAAAGCTACAGCAATTGAGTCTAACACAATGATCACCTAAACTTTCATGGAACTATAAATCTCAGCAGGTCCTGAAAGTTAAAGATCAATGCACATGGCATGTACCCAGAGATGTTCTGCTGTTCTCAAGATCTAGACTATATCAACTTATGAGCAATTCCAACTTTCCAGCTTCTGATGTAGTGTTAGTCTAGTTTTATTAACTCTCATAAATCTCAATGAACGGTTTGATTTGGTCAACATAAGGCAGAGATCAGAGATTATATACCGATCAGCATTGTCTTGAAGCTCAAATCCTCGGAGCCTTGCTCTATAATTCACTAATGATTTGTTTGCAGTTCTCCATCTCTGGCAGGAAGAGAATCCGCTTAACCTCATCCTGTCCACACCCATGTCTTCATATTTAACTATCTCCATCACCCATAGATCATATTCCATACTATATTCTTCCAAAATTTTTTCTCAAATATTCCATTGTTCGCTATATTTTAGTATTTAGAATATATTGAAGAACTATTGTGAAAGTTTTTTGTAAACACTAGTTAAGAGTAATAATATACATGAACAACAAGAAAAGTCCTCACCTGTTTGCGCAGTTCCTCCAGAGTCTTGAAATATGGGCTCCAGTCCTTAGAGGGTCCCTTCTTTTCCATATGTTGACGAATCTGCAGCTCAAGTTTCTCATTGGCTCCTTCAAGACTACGTACCCTCTCCAGGTAAGATGCCAGGCGGTCATTGAGGTCCTGCATGGTCTCCTTCTCATTTTGAACACCTCCTAGAAGGTTACCTCCAGATGTGAAAGCACTAGAGCCACCACCAAACCCTGAACCTACAGTAGATACCCTGGATACTGAGATCCGGGCACCTGAGCCTCCTGCTCCAGCATGGACACTAGCAGCGCTGCTGCGTGCAAGTAATGCCTCCTGGAAATTAGTTCTATAGGTAGAGGGGTGCTGTGTTCTTGAGGAATAAGTGGAATAAGAAGAGAAACTCATGTTTGCAAGCTAGTGGAATACAAGAACTAACAATGACCACTGGCAAAGAGCTGCTGGCTACTCTGTCCTGCTCAGAGAAGTGCAATTTATACCTAGAGCTCGGCATAGAGAACAGGGGGAGTGACACTGCCCTCCTCCCTCTGTAATCCTGCCCACTGGAAGTATTGGCAGGGTGGAGATGCCTAGGGGAAGGGACAGGTTTCATTCATTCAAGTGTTCTGTACAGAGTACATTATGAGTTTGAGATTTCCTCTAAGATGTAGATTCAGAAAGTAATAAAATTTTAGACCCATGAACACATGCATGCTGTGAGTATGCTGCTCCATAAACATAGTAGCTACATTATAAGGAAATGGAAGCACCTATATTGGATACAGAAAATACTAATGTATAATATTACTGTTCCCTGAGTGTTACCCTGCCTGTGCCTGCTAAACATCTCCTCTGTGAGTGTCTTACCTACATTCTGGCATTGTTTGTCCCATGCTCCTTATTTTACCATGAAACAGAATAAAGAAATACATGAATAGTGTATTACATATCACTGTTACACAGTAACAGAAGAACAGCATTGCAGTTACGAGATAAGTGATAAGTTCAATGATAAGGTCTAAGGTGAATCTGCTTAGAAACTGATGTTTAGATAAAATATAGTTACATTCTTTTATTAATAAAATGAATTCTTATGACAATTGTTCAGGGGCAAACTTAGTTCACATTCGCGTAGCCTCTCCAATGTTCGGGTCGGTCAGGAGACCCAAACAACGGAGAGGTAGACTGTGGTATACAGCGGTAACACATGGAGCTCGCGAACCCCATTGTCCATAATGGGGTCCATTGGGTGCCCTTTGTTTTTAAACTGGTGGAGGAAAAATTCCTCTGTGCAAGACTTTCTCCTCTGCTGATTTTCGGCAAACACTGCGACGGAGTCTCCAATGGAGACTGCAGCGCAGATGTGAATCTACCCTAAGGTTCAGGGTTTGTTTGGAGCAATACCTTTTCTGTTAGGTTATCCCACATTTGAGTTAAAATGTTCTGCTAAAATTATGCTGTATACGATTTTTTTTATATACAGTTGTGAAGCAAAGATATACCAATGTATATTGGCCCACCATATGCAGCATAACTTTAGCTAATAGTGTATTGGTGGCATATATGTTGAAACATTTTCCCAGGGTATATCAGGTTTGGGTTACATGGTGTCTTGTAGTCTAGTTATTGTTGTTTGAATCTACTACATTGCATATAATGTTGATGCTACCTGCCAGTTTTGTGATGGCAACACAACAGTCAGCAGAAATCCAACCCTGCTAGATTTCTGTGTGATGACATTAGTTATTCGCATCTTGGACAAACACTACTATGGCTGGAATTTACAGGAACTGCTGAGCAGTGCTGCTCTATGCTGCCCATATAGGAGAATGAGACCTGTGGAAACAGCATGGCCCAGGTGAGTTGCATGAGTCAAACACTATCTAATGTGTATGGGGAGCCTAATACACAATGTAAAATTACTAACAGATTCATGACCAGTAGGTTAACTTGCTGTACCAATGGCTGATGTCACCATATACATACACAAAGAACATAACAATCCACAGGGAAAAGGAAAAACAAACATTGCCGATTGCTGCAGGTCCAGTTTCTCTAATCCCGGTATCAGTTGTTACTGTCGGAGGAAGCCCTGCTGTGCTGCTATACATGTACAGTATAGCTGAGTCTGACCACAAGAGCGGCTTTTACTGACCAATTTGTTTTATACAGAGGTTTCCAGAATGGAAGGATAATAAAAATGTTATTCCTGTTTGAATTATCTTTATAATACTTTTATTAGCTTATAAAACATGTACAAAGGTACAAAGAAAATGAAAATAAAACTAGTACACACAGATTGAAAAGTTACAGGTCAGTAAAGTGTTGTGTAAGTAAATCACAGAGTCCACATCATATTCAGGCGCGTAGTGAAAATATCAGGGCCCTGGTGCAAGTTCATCTTGGGCCACCCCTTACAACTTTTTTATGGCTGTCATCCCTGTCTGTAAGGCTAGGCCTACATGGAAACTTTAGCCACTCCTGTTGAATGACCAAAGATCGGCATGTGGCCCTGTTTCTCTACTAAAGTAAGCAAATGGAGTCGCATTGCCACATAGGGTATGTTGTGACTTCGACTTTTAGTTGCAAAAAAATAAAGCATTGTTTTTTTTTTTCAAATAGAAGTTGCAGTTGCAGCACCCTTGGTGTCGCAGTGTGACTCCATTCACTTACAATAGTGATGGAGCTGTAGGGGAACACAGTGATCTTTGGTCGCACAACTAGAATTGCAGTCAAAGTCACCGTGTAGCCATGGCCTAAGTTTAAGATGCATCACTGGGTCTTAAGTGACCCAATGATGCAACACTAATAGCCTCGTGTGGGTCCTGCCAGGTAACAGTGCCCCCAGCAAAGTAATTGTGTCTCCAGAAATGCAATAGTGCCCCCTTGTGCCCCCAGAAAGGCAACAGTCCTCTTCTTGTCACCCTACAAGGGAATAGTACCCCTCTTGTGCCCTCCACATAGGCAATAGTCCTCCACGTAAGTAATAGTGCCCCCCTAGAGCTAATACGTCTCCCACAGCTAATAGTGCCCTAAGGCTAAGGGTATGTTCACACGGAGATTTTTGCAAGCTGAAAAAACCTGCTTCAGGAATTAGGAAACAGTTTTTTTACATGATGCATTTTTTGTCGCGTTTTTTTATTACGTTTTTCTTTGCAGTTTTTGTTGCGGTTTTTGCCGTGTTTTTTTTTTTTGCTCCAGCACACTGTATGGACTTGGAAACTTCTCTTTAAAAAACCGCGGCAAAAAAACGCTAGCGGTTTTTCCGCCTCCCATTGACTTCAATGAGTTTTTCAAGGCAGAATCCGCCTGAAGATAGGTCAGGTCACTTTTTTTTCCCGCTAGCTGAAAAAATCAGCTAGAGGAAAAAAACTGCTACTGACTCCCATTGAAATGAATGGGAGGCGTTTTTTCAGGCGGATTTTGAGGCAATCCACATCAAAATCTGCCTGCAAAAAACTCCGTGTGAACATAGCCTAATAGTTCCCCCATAGATAATAGTCTTTCCACACAGGTAAAAATGCCCTAATAGGCCCCCATAGGTAATAATTCTCCCCCCTCCTCCACACAGATAAGAGCTCCATATACTCGCCTTATATACCAAGATAAAGATGAGTAATAATATGGTTACTTATCTATGACTATACATGAGAGCTAAGAAGTGCAGCAAGGATGTTGTCTCAAGATGAATGACACATTTATAACATTTGCTGCACCTGCTCGAATTTCTTTGTGTGAATATGACAGCAGCGCAGTCTCACCACACCCCATATCACTTACCTGAGTGCACTTCACAGCCCACGGCAACAGTTTCTCTGGTATATGTACGCGGAGCTGATTCACATAGGAACTTGTGGCCTTGTGGCAGAATGTCATATAAATCAATGTGAGACAATGAACTAAGACAGCAGTTTATGTATCACAGGTGGGGAGTATTGCTATCCAAAAAAACATTAAAAAGTCAATATGGCCGACTTCCCCTACTAGCTTCATAGAGCGCATCATGTATTATTTTACTACTTTTAAATATGTGCAAATGACATCATATTTGCAAACTAGGAATAAACCCATATTATTTGAGGCTTTACGTAAACTGAGATAATGCTTCTAAAAATATCTCACAAGATAATCTCTATTTGCATCCTGCCACCTCTACTCAATACACTTTATGAATATAATATTTGCAATTGAAATACTGAGCAATATCAGTTTATACTGTATTCATAACATAGAGGAGGTGAAAACCCATAATAAAAGTCAAATTAGGCTCCTTTATCTAAAGTTGGTTCATCCTACTACACCTCCTATAAATGGCCTGAATATGTTCTTGAGGCCATGGCTCCACGTGGCATAAATGCAGCGGCAAAAACCGTAGCGTTAAACAGTTCCTGCAAAGTGGATGGGATTCTAGCTAATCCCATCCACACATCGCAGAAAAATATGCGCAGCGGAAACGCAGTGAATTCCAAAACCATTGCGCTTTTGGAACTCTCAGCATGTCAATTACACCTAAGGAAAAGCCGTCGGTTTCCCTATAGGTATAATGGATGTGTTTCCGCTGCATTTTTTCCCGCAGCGCTTTTCTCTGTGGCCCACTATGTGGGGCCTTATCCTTAGACTGGATTCACACTGGGAGGTTTCAGGATTTATATCTCAGATTGATGCCTCTGAGGCATGCCACTGCATAGGGAAACAGTGAAATACTTCGCCTTTAGGTTCCTGAGTTTAAAAAATCTTATACCATGAGTTCTATGTTCTCTTAGTGGATGCTTCTGTATAGAATAGTCAACTATGTTGTCCTATGAAAAACACTATACCCATGTACACTAGCCCAATGGAGGTCGCGTAGTACTCTTTTGCCTTTTGTTGTGTAAATGGGGGGCTGTGGATACATTTGGCACATAGACTGGGACAATCCTGCAAAATCCTTGGCCAAATACAATTGTTCTGAAGCCAATACCTGGCAGATATCAGTGACATTGCCTTGCTAGCCAAGGATGATTATTAAAATGAACGTTCATATTTTTCACTTAGCCTTCAGATGATCCTGTTATGGGACACAATAGACTGATTTCAATGAACAATTCAATGTAATATATTATTAGGAGTGTCGGCTGAATCATTGGTTGTCTGAACAATTGCTTGTCTGTGAGATCGCAGACTTTCCTCAAGCAAAGACAACCAAGACTCTATTGTGCAAAGATAGCAAATAAATCTAATACAAAGAAAACAAGAGACTCCATTTATACTAAAGAGCCTGAATACTATGAACCTTTTTATTTGGTAAGAATTTAGATGTTAGGGTTTTTCACAGACAAAAGGTAAAGGTAGATTGAATACTTTGTTTTCTGTCTATGCACAAGCTAAAAATTAGCTGAGAAAGATAGAAGGGGCTTGGTCCTGATATAAAATGTCCATATAAAACCCCCTTAAAAACAGATCTCATGAGATTTGTATAAAGATTTTATTTTCATGTAATACTTGGAATTGTTTGATCCTTTCAGGAATGTCTTAGCCGCCCCCTCCGCCTTGTGAAGGGTGAAGAAAGGAGGGGGGAATTACTGTAAGGAATGTGTGTCACAGGGGAAAGTAAATGGAACAGAACGGCATAGATATGGGTGCAGTCCTATTTACTACGATTATCTGAATTGTTACATGGTTAGCTGACAGAAAGTGTTTGCACAAATCACTAAGACCTGTTTCACTCAATATTTTCCTACTCACAATACTTTACCCACTTATTACCATTTTCATGGCATGAGCTCTAGTCCCAATGACAATAATGAAAAGAAGTGTTGCCATCAGGCCTTATACATTTTGGGATCTCCAGCTATCTCTGGTGCTCCCACTGAAGTGAATGGGAACATCGGAGATAACAGAGTGCTTTACTCCAGCTGTCTCCAGCATTCCCCTGAATTACAAAGATCTTACAAGAGGCAACAGGTGTGGCGGGTTATATATCCTTACAGAGGTATAGAGCTGGACTTAATAGAACATAGGCAGAATTTATTAAAACTGGCGATTCTTATGCTAGTCTTAATTGATTCCCCAACAGCTACTCGCCAGTATTACTAAAAGTCTTCAGTATGTAGGTGAGCCTGATCTCAAATCTACGCCTGTCAGTATCCTTGCATGAGTCATAGTAAACCCAGTGGACCAGGACAACCCTGTCCTACCCTCTTTGATTCCTGACCCACTCTACCCATTATCTAAAAAAGTGGTGAGTGGGGCACAGGGGCTGAGATGCGCCAAGTTGAGGCATATTTTTGAAGACTTTCTTGAAGTATCAGCCTTAGTAAATGTCGACTATAGTCTTTCATAGATAACAACCAGGGGGCTGCCAGAAGGAAAAGTACACTGTTGAATGCCAGACCACCTGTGTAGGGTATCCTACTTGATGGAGGTCCGGAAAAATTGGCTCCACATGGGTAGGGAAGTGAATACCAGAGTTATTTCACTGTGTACAATGGTGATTTAGAATCCTGTGTAAGGCCACAGATAAAAAACAAGGCGTTCTAGCGAATCCCATCCACACCTTGCAGAAAAATACGAACAGCAAACACGCTGCGATTTCCAAAACCGTCACGGTTTTGGAAATGGCAGCATGTCAATTATACCTACTTAAATGCGGCCAGCTTCCCTATAGGTATAATGGAAGCAAAAAGTCCGCAACAGAAACCTCTGCGGACTTTCTATGAAAAGCACTGTGGGAAAAACTGTGATGTGTTGCTGCCGTGGTTTTTCCCGCAGCACTTTTTTGCTGCAGCCTGCTATGTGGGGCCTTAGCATAAAAGAGGATCTGTCTTTTTACCCATGTCAACCAGTCACAGCATAGCTTTCTCTTACACACAGGTTTCACCTTCTTCACCCCATGCCATGCCGACATCCATGTTTTGGTTCAACTGTGAGTCAGTAGGAGCCTGTGCTGTCCTTGTCTCACTATACTGTGCAAGAGAGTGTGTTTATTGGCCCAGATTTACTATTGTAGTTGTGACTAGCTTAAATGTGGCGCATCTTGGAGCATCTAGTTAAAATTTTCGTCGGAAACAAAGTCGGACATGCAGGACTTTGTGTCCGACGAAAAAACCAGCTCAGAGGGTGTAAGCACACACCCGCGCATTATTTAAAAAACCCATTCAAGTGAATGGGTTTTTAAGCAAAGCGTTGCAAACCTTTCCCTATCCAGTTTTCCGACATTTAGGTCGGATTCGCGGCGGACGGAGTGCCGCCGCAAGTGTGAACCCACCCTAACTTGTTACACAATACGGCCTGGTTCGGTACATCTCACTCTCATTCCAACACTCTCTCTAGTCTCCAGGCACTGATAGCATCTGGTGTAGCCTCTCCCTTGTGTCCCAAGGCAGCAGCCTGACTGGTCTCTATACAGGTCACTCTTACATGTTTGCACACGATTTGGTCTCCGGGACTTGTGGGTAGTAGAGACTATTCACAGTGGTCTCTACTAGTATTTGTTATCTCAGGGTCGCACTTGCTAGGGAAGACACACATCTACCCTTGGCCTGAGGAAGAGCTCTCGCAGCCTGAAACGTTGCTCTCGGCTCTTAAAATATCGACACTACATTTTCACAACCTTGTATGATATCATATATTGTGGTAGATACCACTTGTTCTAACATGGAATATGTGTTCTGCAAATAAAACTTACAAGCCAGCTCAATTACCTGGAGTGCTGTCCATCCTTTGATACTTGTGTAGTATTGCTACCTACTACAATTAGTAGTCCATAGTCAGGTAAGTCTTGGATGTAGATTCCATCTTTAGGCTAGAAAGACCGAAAAGACCGCAGTGGAAACACGTCGCATTTTTTTTCCACGACGTTTTTCACAGAAAGTCCGCAAAGTTTTCCTCTGCGGACTTTCTGCTTCTATTATATCTATATGGAAAATGCCAGCGTTTCCGTAGATATAATTGATATGCTGTGATTTGCAAAAATGCTCGTGTTTTTGAAATTGCAGAATTTCTGCTGCAGATTTTTTTCTGAAATGTGTGGATGGGATTATCCAGAATTCCATTAACTTTGCAGGTAATGTAACGTGGGGCCCTGGCCTAAAGGTAAACTATCTCAGCTACTTCACTCTCTGGTCATTGCTCAATACTGTATAGAGTGCTGCACTTATCCCTGCACTATTCTTCCCTGGAGTAGTGGATCCAATGCTATCTAGTTTTGCCATGATGTGTGCATTGTCACTCTCTTATATATTTCAGGTCCACTTCATGATGCTGCATGGGGATGCCTTAGAACATAAGTCATAATATAATATATAAATCACATCCTTTATAACAAAGTACATATCTACATGGCAGTAACACAACATGTCACATTTCCAGTGATGTCACCCTTGACTTCCAAGGGTTTTATGTGGGATAAGTTAGGCTCTCGTCCATTAGGTTTTTGTTGCCCCTGGTGGGCAGAGCAGTAGTCTGTTGTGCTATTCTAGTCACTAAAAAAATAAACCTGATAGATCCCATTAAGATCAATGAAATCCTTTAGTATCAGTTAGGCTTATATTTTAATATGTTAGAAACAGGAGCCTTAGAGCCGTATACAATGTCTATATCTCTGGAGCTAGCTATATATTAGGGATTTCAATTGTTTTTTTATTAGCCATTGGTCTTGGAAGACTGATGTTGTAGATGTTGAAGCCATATGTTAAAACAACAAAATCATCAATCTCTGTTTTGATCTGTGGCCTGATCTGGCCTTCCATTGATGGGATGCAGACCAGTTATTTGGCATGTGCGGCTCAATGACAACAACTGTCAGCAACGAAAAAAAATCCAGCACAGCGAATAAACCTTTTTCCATATCTCTGTCTTCAGTCAGCATCTGTCAGATTTGTTTGTAGTGCTGTCCCTGGCACCCAGCAAACTTAAGCAGGTGCCAGGGTCCATGATATCCCATTGAGTCCACAATGAGCATTTCCATCAGTAGAGATGAAAGCCCTTATTGCACTGATAACGGTCCAGTGAGCGAGCAATGAGCAAGATTTTCATTAGTACTCATCTCTTCTAGCTCCCCTGACTCTCCACTGCTTCCCTAATCCAGGTACCGATGCACTATGTGCTATATTAACACCAGAAGCATGGAAGGGGCAAGAAGTCAGTGGAGCTAAGAGCAGTGAGTAGTAATGACATCTATACACACTGCCTACTCCCCAAAGTGTACATTAGCATACAAGGAGGGGGTCCTGCA
The DNA here is from genome assembly GCA_947044405.1 of Leptodactylus fallax. Classification (NCBI taxonomy): domain Eukaryota; kingdom Metazoa; phylum Chordata; class Amphibia; order Anura; family Leptodactylidae; genus Leptodactylus; species Leptodactylus fallax. The sequence goes on from CAMRHE010000426.1 coordinate 16,774, forward strand.
GAGCTACAGGAGTATCATACTATGAGCAGGTATAAGGGGACCAGGAATGTATGCAGGATTTTCCAGAGGGGAGTGTCGGGGGGGGCATATGAGGAGGGCACATATTGGGGGGCGTTTTCCACACACACTATAGTGTCCCCTAAATGCCCACACATAGTATTATGTCTCCAGGTCCCACACACTACAGTGCTCCCCAGGTCCCACACAGTGTCATCCCCACAGGTCCCACACACTATAGTGGTAAGAACGATTCTCAGTACTTACTGCTTCTTGTACTCCCCACTTCTTCTCTGGTCCTGGTGCCTAAGTGATGACACCGGCACATAGAAGGAGCGAGGAGTCCTAGGAACAGTAAGTACTGTGTATCATTGCTGCAACCAAAGAGTGCTTCAACTGAATATACAATGTGGGTTCATCATGTAGGGACATTATACTGTGTGTGGGGGGGAGGCAAAACAGAACAATATTTTGTGTGTGGGGTCATTATATTGTATATGAAGCATTATGAGGCATTATATTGTGTGGAGAGCATTAAGGGGCATTATCAATAGTGGGGGCCACAAGGGTGCCTTATACTGAATGTGTGGACACTAGACTGGACATTATACTGTCTGGAAGCACTAAGTGAGCACCATCCACAGGAGCAGCACTGTCAATGGGATTTCTACAAATCTCATCCACATGCTGCAAGTAAAACCACAGCACTTTTATGCCTACAACATGTCAATTATTGCCGTGGGCTTCACCCATGATTTTCTTTTCAGCCTTTGCAATGCAAAGGTTTAAAGCAAGCGAAGACCTACAACAATTCTAGCAGTTTTGCCGCATCAAAACCATCCAATTTCAGGTGTTTTTTTGCTCCAAATGCTTTTAGATTTACACACACATGTTGCATGAAGGGGCCTACTGAGGCTCTGTCACCCAAGAGCCCACACAAACCTGGAGCCGGCCCTGTTTGTTTGTATGATGAAAAGGTGCCAATATTTTGAAGACAATGGTCTACATCTCTATGGTATTATATTATATTTTACCACCCCTGCTGGTCACATGAACATTGGACATGCACAATATTTGGATATTACAGCCCTATCTGGTGCCTATATAGCAGCTACAGCAGTTACTGTATTGTCCTTCAGATGTGCCCTGTCGGTGCACCACTTTCATGAATACATTGGCCTGCTCTAACATATTCTATCAGCAGTTTCCATTTTGAAACCTGCATAGACTTGTGTGCAGTAGGATTTTTTTTTTTTGACTTTGCTCTTAACACTGATGTGATCTGGACAAATAGATCAGGTTGTCAAACAATAGCAAGCTGGCCATTAGATAATCGCTGGTTGAAAGATATTCAGCTGGCAGGTATCACCATCACCCTTCATCACCACCATCCACATTACGTCACCTGCTATGTCTGTGCAGGTGGGGAAGGGGCTGAGCAGCTGCTAGTCCCAAATATCTCTAGTGCTGCCCCTACCTCAGTAGAAAGAGGGAAAACTGGATGAAAAAAATTCATTTTTTTTTTCCTCTAAATTGATAAATGGTGTGGTGGCACCAGTGTACATTCGGTTAGCATAGCCTGCGCTATGTATACTTTAAGCTGACCATAGACATATGATAATCCATGATACGTTCATTTTACTATGCCGGGTATTTTCTTTGGATGGCAGACAACTCCAGTGCTGCTATACCTCAGGGGAAAGCAACAAAAAATTATCTAATGTTTACGGCCGGCCTAGTTCGTTTTCTTAATTGTTTGCGTTGTACTTTGCCAAGTAAGCCACAGGCGAGTTCTCTTTGTATGGGCAAACAGGTCTGACTAGATAAACAAAGCTATATAACCCATAGTGGTAGTAAATAAGCTAAATTCTGATGAAAAACAAGGGTATATGTTCCATAGTGGTAGTACGGGTACATCCTCTGAGATCCATGAGAGAGGGGCCCAGCTCAGGCCTACGTTATCTTTCCTAATTTTGTGCTATATTGACCTGCACATGACTCCCCTGTTTTATGAAATAGCAAGAGTGAGGCGGCATTGACATGGCTGATGTTTTCATGCTGCGTGGTGCCTCTGCAAACCATGGAACCATGAAAAATTATACCTTAACTTCTTCTTGATAGCTACTGTAATAGTATGGCGAATATTGGGGCTTTATACATGTTGCCTGCTAAGGAGATGAGTGGACGCCATATCTACATTGTCTCCCCTGACCACAGACATTTAATCCTTTACGTGTGTTGGTCAGTTGCCATCAAGTTATCTAAAGTCTGGTGGCAGGGGAGGAATTATAGGGGGTGTAGGGGTAGGAATCACTATCAGGCCATGGAGCCTTAGGGAGCCCAAATGCCAAACTACAACATAAACTGGTATTATTGACAGCACATGGTAAGTAGAGACCCCATTACATATTTTGCATTTGGGACCAGGAGCATACAGTTACACCTCTGCCTGGTGGCGAAGGTGTGGATGAGATTGTCGCTCCCTAAAGCGTTATAAGGGTCAGCGATCCGTTACTATGATAGCTGGGAGCCTACTGAAGGCTCTCAGGGCTGTCATTAGTTTAGGTCTATTATACATTAGTATTTTGGCATATTATACAGTGAATCAGACCCCCTAAGGGGTCTAAAAATTAAAGTGAAAACATATTAAAAGTTTTTAAAAATATAAATATATATCCATATCATCCCACTTTTCCTAGATCACATATAAAATTAACAAATTAAACATAAGGTATCACATTAGGTATCCCCGCATCCGAAAACTATAAATATGTACAAAAATATTTATCCCATTTACACCGGTGAACGGTGTAGCGGGAAAAATCAAAATGGCCGAATCGTGATTTTATTTTATTTTTTCACCATTTAACTTTTTCAAATTAAATTGAAGAAAAGGTGATAAAAACATCAGACATTCCTCATCAAAATGTTTTAGGCTAAGGCCCCACGATGCAGAATGCAGCTAAAAAGTGCATCGCATTCTTTTCCGCAGTGTTTTTCATTGCGTTTTTGCTGCATTTTATTCCATTATTAAATCTATTGGGACAAACGGAAGTCTTTTTTTTTCTCGCAATGTGTGTGTGGATGGAATTAACCAGAATCTCATTTACTTTGATGGTATTGTAAAATTCTGCGGTTTTTTTTATCTGCTTCATTTTCGCCACAGGAAAAACGCTGCGTTCCTGCAATAGGGGGCCTTAGCATTGCACTTCTCCATACAAGTAAATATAAAAAAATTACAGGTGTCACACTATGGTGACTTAATGAAATTTTTGCATTTTTCAAAGTTTTTAATTCTTGTAAAGGTATGAAAACATAGCAAAAACTACATACATTTGGTATTGCCATGATCGGACCGACCCACAGACTATAGGTAACATGTCACAATGTAAGGCCGGTTGCACAAGGCCGGTGTGCTTACAGCTGGCCGTCAATTAAAGGCATGGGCTACGCACAGGGGACACCCATGTGCCAACTGTGCCCCGGTGGTGCTTCTGCAGCCCTTTTCATTAAATGAATAGGAGCCACAGAAGGGCTGCAAAATAGGACAGGCACAGGTCCTGTTCTATATTTTGCGTCCTGGACTGTCGGCCCGCACACGTGACCGTGAAATTCACGATCATGTGTAAAGGGCCATAGAAATGAATGGGTCAGTGTGTTATCTGGGAAAAACCCAGACAGCACACTGATCTCGGCCACGGTCATCTGCAAGAGGCCTAACACTGTAACACTGTAGAATAAAACGAAATCTGTAAGAAAATGGTGCAATTTCAGTCTTTTTCTAATTTCTATCTTCCCAGTACTAGGCATTGTACTAAATATTAAATGATACCATTATGAAGTGCAATTTGTCCTGCAAAAAAATGATGGCTTTTGGAATTCTAGGAGTAAGAAACTAAAGTACAAAAATGAAAACGGGGAAGGGATAAAATGGGCTAGCCGGGTATGGGAAAATTGACCAGAATATACCATATTTATAGGATATTTATTTTTTTCTGAGGAACAAAAGTGTAACAATCCAAAGGGTTTAGTAAGTCTGTCTGCAGTGCCTTGGACTCACCTTGCATGATGGATGACACTTGGTTGTCTGAATGGGCCTAAACCAAGAGGCCCTTCTATACAAAAAAAAGTGTGGAATGGAGTTTTGGAAGGGGCAACAAATGGAAAGATGGCTGCATGTGGTACAAGGTTCTAAAAAAAGGAATGATCAGTGCTAAAATGCTAAGTATATTATTACACCCCATTGAGAAACTGGATCTTTCTAGTGAAACAGAAACTGTTAGATCTGTATACCTGAGTCTAGGTATGTATGTATGTATGTATGTTTGCTTATGTAGAGCACGAGAAGGATTGTCTGAAAGAAAGGAACTCATTAACAGAATGTAAACGTGTAAAGTCCAGAAAATCATAAACAAAGGGTTAAAGATTAATCCACAGCTTTACCAAATTCGCAAACTAGTTAACCATGTCAATCCGTTTCCTCACTAGTAAATACAGTTAAAAGATTAGTTTGAGAACAATGGCTATACACATGTATTGACCTGAATGGATAGACTGTACACAACAAAGCGCATAAAGAATAGTAAAAAATGTTATGTAAAGCTGCCCGTATACACATCATTGTTTGCTGAACTGTTAGACCTCCTTTATATGACCCTGTTTCACAAACACATGCATTGAAGTGAATGGAACGAGCTGCAAATACGGACAGGTGTAGGACATTCTCATACCTCCCAACTTTCAAAGGACAGAAAGAGGGACAAAATATGCGGTGTGCTATGTGCACCTTCGCAAATTTAGCTCCACCCACTTCTACGTTGACTCCGCCCACTCATCTATTTTCCCATGTGCCCCCACACAGTATAATGCTCCTACAGTCACCCTAACATTATATGCCCCAACATTATAATGTTTACCTCCAATTGCCCCACAGTATTAAATCCCTCTCCTCGTGACCCAGTTTAAACTGGTGGAAACTAGAGGGGGACATTAAACTGGGGCAGCTGGAGGGTGACATTAAACTTTGGGGCAGCTGGAAGGTGACATTAAACAGTTGGGGTAGTTGGAGAGGGACATTAAACTGGTGGCAACTAGAGGCTGACATGTCCCCTTCCAGCTACCCCCCATGGTTTAATGTCCTCTTTCAGTTGCCACCAGCTTAATGCCCCCCTTCATCTGCCCCAGTTTAATTTCCCCCTCCATCTACCACCAATTTAATGTCCTCCTTTATCTGCCACCAGCTTAATGTCCCCCTTTATCTGCCACCAGTTTAACTGTAGCCTTCATCTGCCTTCAGTTTAATTGCCCGTTCATCTGCCCCCAGTTTAATTGCCCCTTTTATCTGCCTTCAGTTTAACTGCCCCTACATCTGCCTTCAGTTTAACTGCCCCCCTACATCTTCCCCCAGTTCCCCCCTCTTGCTCACACATGCTGTCTCTTCTCTCCTCATCTTCGATCACTCTCCTTCCCAGCAGATTTCTGTGTAACATCACACCGTTCCGCACTATCCAGAATAGCTCCGCCTACACAATAGTCTGATCACATGGTCATGACGTCATCAAAGGTCCTTCAGCCACTAGGATTTAGCATCTACCATTTAGACTTTACTCTACCCTAATAATGTTTGTCAACAGCAAAACACTTCAGGGGCATAGCGGGACAAACCGTAAGCTATGCCGGACCACGGGACAGCAGTGTAAAATTGGGACTGTCCTGCTAGATGCGGGACTGTTGGGAGTTATGCATGCTCCATATTTTGCGGCTCTTCAATAAGGCCCGGACACATATTTTCACATATTTTGCACTATTCATTTATCCCTATAGTCTGTTTTGTAGGTAAATGTATGTTTTTTTCTCGTGTTTCACACCTTCCCCACACATAAGAAAAGATGATTGCTGGGATTCATCAAGACCAGTGTATTGTATACTGTTCTTTATGTCCCCCACAAGCGAAGGGCACGCTTAATTCATAATGGGACTAAGCCTCAGCATTTGTTATGCGCAACCTCCTGGTGTCCTTGCACTTAGGTACAAAGTCTGGCATAGATATTGCTGTCATTTACCACTTTTGTGGGGTAAATGATGATGAATGTGGTGCGGGTGATGGTCCCTCCTATGCTTCATCCCGGCCACAACCACTTTTGAAAAAGTAGTGAGGCCAGCATAGAAACGCCATATGCGACCTTTTTAGTTGCATGTACCGTTAATCATTGATTTACAAATGTTTTAAGCAAAAAAACTGGCATAAGAGGAATAATGAATTGTCCCATTCAGATTTTCTCCTGTAAGTATATATGACCAATGCAGTAGTACAGTCATGGCCAAAAGTTTTGAAAATGATACAAATATTAATTTTTACAAAGTCTACTGCTTCAGTTTTTCTAATGGCAATTTGCATATACTCCAGAATGTTATAAAGAGTGATCAGCTTAACAGCAATTACTTGCAAAGTCAATATTTGCCTAGAAAATGAACTTTATCCCCCAAAACACATTTCAACATCATTGCAGCCCTGCCTTAAAAGGACCACCTAACATCGTTTCAGTGATTGCTCCATTAACACAGGTGTGGGTGTTGATGAGGACAGGGCTGGAGATCAATCTGTCATGATTAAGTAAGAATGACACCACTGGACACTTTAAAAGGAGGCTGGTGCTTGCCATCATTGTTTCTCTTCTGTTAACCATGGTTATCTCTAAAGAAACACGTGCAGTCATCATTGCACTGCACAAAAATGGCCTAACTGGGAAGAGTGTTGCAGCTAGAAAGATTGCACCTCAGTCAACAATCTATCGCATCATCAAGGACTTCAAGGAGAGAGGTTCCATTGGTGCCAAAAAGGCTCCAGGGCGCCCAAGAAAGACCAGCAAGCGGCAGGACCGTCTCTTAAAAGTGTTTCAGCTGCGGGATCGGGCTACCAGCAGTGCAGAGCTTGCTGAGGAATGGCAGCAGGCAGGTGTGAGTGCATCTGCACGCACTGTGAGGCGGAGACTCTTGGAGCAAGGCCTGGTCTCAAGGAGGGCAGCAAAGAAGCCACTTCTCTCCAGAAAAAACATCAGGGACAGACTGATATTCTGCAAAAGGTACAGGGAGTGGACTGCTGAGGACTGGGGTAAAGTCATTTTCTCTGATGAATCCCCTTTTCGATTGTTTGGAACATCTGGAAAACAGCTTATTCGGAGAAGAAGAGGTGAGCGCTACCACCAGTCTTGTCTCATGCCAACTGTAAAGCATCCTGAAACCATTCATGTGTGGGGTTGCTTCTCAGCCAAGGGAATCGGCTCTCTTACAGTCTTGCCTAAAAACACAGCCATGAATAAAGAATGGTACCAGAATGTCCTCCAAGAGCAACTTCTCCCAACCGTCCAAGAGCAGTTTGGCGCTCAACAATGCCTTTTCCAGCATGATGGAGCACCTTGCCATAAAGCAAAGGTGATAACTAAATGGCTCAGGGAACAAAACATAAAGATTTTGGGTCCATGGCCTGGAAACTCCCCAGATCTTAATCCCATTGAGAACTTGTGGTCAATCATCAAGAGACGGGTGGACAAACAAAAACCAACAAATTCAGACAAAATTAAAGCATTGATTCTGCAAGAATGGACTGCTATCAGTCAGGATTTGGTCCAGAAGTTGATTGAGAGCATGCCAGGGAGAATTGCAGAGGTCCTGAAGAAGAAGGGTCAACACTGCAAATATTGACTTGCTGCATTAACTCATTCTAACTGTCAATATAAGCTTCTGTTACTCATAATATGAATGCAATTATATTTCTGTATGTGATAAAAACATCTGACAAACACACATAAAAACCAGAGGGCAGCAGATCATGTGAAAATATAATATTTGTGTCATTCTCAAAACTTTTGGCCATGACTGTACAGTACATTCTATCCATACAGCATGCAATGTAATGAAAGCTAAAGCTGACAGACCTAAATATTCTGTCCATTTACATAGACATCAAAGTTAAAAAAAACAGATCTGTTGCTGTTTTTTTGGACAGACACAAAAGTATGGTATTCTATGTTTTTGTTTGCATCCGTTTTCTGCATCCCTTAAAAAACGTGATCTGAATAGAGCCTTAGATAGATACTATAGTTTACTTAGGCAAAAAATATTGTGTGTGTGACAGGCTGCAGGTAAACATAGCTCATTGCCTTGAGCAATCTCTAAAGTAGCAAGCCGATAGCAAAATACACTACATGGGTAAGGTTATGATCACATAGAGAAATTTGGCACTGATTTTGAGTCGGATTCTGCCTCATATTCGGCCTCATATTCCACCCTGAATCTGCCTCCTATTGAGTACAGCGGTCTGTACTGAAAAAGTAAACGTCCTGGTCGATTTTATCACCAATTTACAACTGGATGTCACCACCCCCTCCTCAGTGACATGTATTTCTGTTCATCCAGACATGGACTAATTGTTGTTGACAGTACCAGACTGTTTAGGGACACATCCTTAACAACAAGATAACACCCAGTTGTCAATTTAATTTTTATTTTCAAGAGGAATAACATTGATAACGATCCTGTAGAGTTTTTACTTCATATAGAACACAAGTATTTACTAAAGCATGGCATGGGAAGTGACAGAGCTTGCTGGAAAGTGAAGATCAAGAACTGGTGCAAAAGAAAAATGGAGAAGTTGCCCATAGCAACCAGTCAGGTCACTGCTTTTTAACCCATTAGTGACTGGTGTATAGACTTTCTATGTTGGTCACTAACGGGCCTTATTCCGCCACGATTAATTTTCTATGTTGCGGCAGATTAATGCAGGGTCTGATGCACACTCAGACGTGGGTGTCGGCTATGTACTCACTACCCCCTTATATGCCGCAGTCAATAGCAACCGCTGCATCAAAGGGTTCTTGGAGAGAGGGGGCTCCCTCCTGGAGGCATCAGAAACCAACAAGATTTCAGCGGCCAGATACCTTTAGGCTGAGGCCCCGCGTTGCGGAAAAGCTGCTTTTTAGTTTCAGATTTTGCTGCGGTTTTTGAGCCAAACCTAGGAGTGGCTACAAAAGGAATGGGAAATATAAAGGAAGCATTTATACTTCTCCTTTCTGCTCAACCCACTCCTGGCTTTGGCTCAAAAAAACGCAGCAAAATCCGCAACAAAAAGAGCTATGTTTCCGCAGCGTGGGGCCTTAGCCTTACACGAATTCCTATGTACATTCCTATTAGGCCTTGCCAAAGGGGGACAAAAAAATGTATTAAAAAAAAAGTTAAATAAAGGTTTTTTGTTTTTTTTTGAAAAATCAAAAACAAAAAAACTGTTAAAATCACTGCAACATATTAATTTCTCCATCCCAAAATGTTTAATAAATGATCAAAACAGAACACACATATTGGATACTGTCGCGTCCGGAAGGACCCGAGCAATACAACTGTAATATTATTTTACCTGTACACTGAACGGCGTAAAAAAGAATCTAAAAAAAATTATACCAGAATTTCTGTTTTTTGTCTGTCAGCCACTGAAAAAGCGTTATAAACAAACGATCAAAAAGCTTTATGTTCCCCAATATGGCATCAATAAAAACGCCAGGTCTGTCCACAAAAAATAAGCCCTTGTACAAGTCCGTTAACAAAAAAAATTATTACAAAAAAAATTAGTTATTACAAAAAGGGGTTTTTACTTAAGTTTGGTATCAATTTAATTGTATTGACCCAGTGAATTCATTTATCAGGTTATTTAAGCTGTATTGTGAATGGCACAAAATTTGTAGCATAAAAAGGCAATGGCAAATTTGCCATTTTTTTCTATCTTTTCAAAAACAGTTAATAAGAGTCAGTGATGTATATCTACCCTAAAATAGTGCCCTTAAACACTACCACTTGTCTCACAAAAAAAAACATGGCCTCATACAGTTATATTGATGGCAAAATAAAAAAGCTATAGGGCTTAGTAAGTGATGACGGAAAAAAAGTAAAAAATGGTTTGGTCATCAAGGCCTTGAAGAGGCGGCTCACTAAAGGGTTAAAGGGATTTAGGAATGTGATTGGTTGCTGTAGGGAACTAATCCACTTTCTTTGCGCCATCTTTCCTTTCAATTTGTCCATCTCTCCTCTTAGTAATAACTGGAAGGGAATCAACTAATAGTCATTTCTTGGAATCCGTATTTCAGTAGCTGGAGAAAACTCCTGGTATATTTACGCAGCTGTACAGTAGTGAGCACCTTCATCCATTGTGAAATTTAACACATTATTCAGCTTAATCCTCTGTCTCTCAACATAGGCTTTTCAATGGCTCGGGAAATCCTGCTACCTGAGACCATTTGTGAGAAAGCCTTTGAAGTATGGGAAGTGAAGCAGCCGACATTTACCTTTTTCACCTATGAATCAGTTAGACTGCTTCAGCGGTTATGTTTTCAGGCAGTATTGGGAATTAAACCACATTTTCCTATTCGGTAGCTGTAGGCTAGCAGATGTGTCTGTAAGTACAAAAGAACATTTATTTCTAGAATGTCATTGTTATCGCATTACTCTTATATCAACCAGATGAAGTTTATAGCACTATTATTTGGAGGGGGCATTAAACTGGTGGCAACTGGATGGGGACAAATATACTGTGGGGGCAGGTAGAGAGGGACATTAAACAGTGGGTGCACCAGGAGAGGTACTTTATATTGTGGGGGCAACAGGAAGGAGGGCAGCTGGAGGGTGGTATTGTAATGTGGGGACATACCATGTCAAAGTGACTGTAGGGGCGGTATACTGTGTGGGGGCATCACCTCCCTTGGGCCTCTACTTATTATACTTTGTGGTCTAAAAAGATCCCTTATTGTAAAAATAGCACCAAAACAATCTAGAGGACTGAACCTCAGGAATATTCATCAAATTTCGTGGGGTTCATCTGAAACGGCTCGAGGGGGGCTCTTGGGAGCATTTTATATTGTGTTGGGCCACTGTGGGGAGCAAATTATACTGTGTGGGGTCACTGTGGAGCATATTATACTGTTTGGGGCCACTATGGAGCATATTATACTATGTGGGGCCACTATGCAGCATATTATACTGTGTTGGGCACTGTGGAGCATATACTTTGTGGTGCCACTATGGAGCATATTATACTATGTAGGGTCACTGTGGATCATTATATTGTGGGGGGCTCTGGGGAACATATTACACTGTGTAGGGCTCCTTCACTATTCACATCACACGCCATCTGTTTTATAGCATCTGTGCTATAATGGGGTCCACTGGGTATCCATCGTGTGTCCGCCGTTTTTATACTGAAACCAGCAAAGAGAAAAGCTTTTCACCAATTTCTGGTAGGTTTCTGCGGTGGAGTCTCCAGCAGCGCAGATGTGAACCTAGGCTTAGGCAACATGCACACATGAAAAACACAGATAGCGCATTTACAATGCATATGGTCAGGTACATGAGGACTAGAGCTGGCCATACTTATTAGATGTATATTAGCTGAAATCACTATTTGATGGGTTTGGCTGCCCATATGGACTCCAGGAAATGCAGTTTTTACTGCATTTGGGTTTAGGGTTCTTGTCCTCTGTTCATTATTCTCCTGATGAACCCCTTTCACTATATTTAAATGGGGGAAATGCGCAGAGACTTTTCATCTGAATTATAAACTATCTACCTGAATTACCAGGTATCTGTTATCATAGATCCCCGGTAGTTTATAGGTATATCTCTGTTAGTGGAGGATATAAAATCTTTTATGCCCAATACCTGTTTTTGCTTGGATAGAACGGTACACATTTTTTTTTACTGCTCTCAACATTATGTTGGTTTGGATTGGGTTAAATTTAACAGAAATCACCAAACCTTTGTCTGACCTAGATTTCTATTATTAATTATTTAGTTTCCCATGTTGGTACATACATTTTATCTTATAATCATTAAATGTTATATTTTAACTTTCAGTACTCCTTCCATAACACTTCAGTGACTTTTCCTAGAAGCCCCCAATGCCTAGACCCCTGTATAGACAGGAGAATAGAGTATCTGTATCTCAATTGCCATGGACCACCATGGACTCTAACATTGACCCCTTCCCTGGTTGTGACCAAAGGGCCTTCATGAATGCCTTCACTGCTTAGGAAACTGAGAGCCTTTGGAATCCGGGGGGCACTTCTTAGAACTTTCTTCAACTCGGTAGTGGCATCAGCCATCTTCTTTGGAGTGGCCTGCTGGGGGAGCAGTATATCAACCAGGGACAGAAATAAACTTGACAAGCTGATTAGAAAGGCCAGCTCTGTCCTGGGGAGCCCACTGGACCCAGTGCAGGTGGTGGGTGACAGAAGGATACTGTCCTTGGTGAGCTCCATGCAGAAGAAGAAGTTCCATCCCATGCATGAGACTGTGATCGCGCTGAGCAGTACTGTCAGTGACCGACTGCTCCACCCTAGGTGTGAGAAGGAGCGCTATCGGAAGTCTTTCCTCCCCACCGCAGTTAGGCTGTACAACCAACACCGACCTAAGCGGAGATCATTACACACAGAGAACTGAAATATCTCTCTGCCTGTTAAATCCCCCCCCCCCCTCCTCTGCTACGTCCTATCTGTCTGTCTGCTATTAATGTAATGCCTCTCACCTTGGAACATTCCTGTACATGTTGTATTTGTATTTGTATCTGCTTATCTTTGCTGCTGTAACACTGAATTTCCCCATTGTGGGACTATTAAAGGACTATTATTATTATTATTATTATTATTATTATTATTATTATTATTATTATTTCTATGGATGAGAACAATAATCTTGCCAAGGACAACATCTGCAATGAGTTTGTATGTTCTCCCCGTGTTTGCGTGGGTTTTCTCCAGGTACTCCGGTTTCCTCCTACACTCCAAAGGCATAGTGATAGGGAATATAGATTGTGAGCCCTATATGGGACAGTGACTGTCAATGTCTGTAAAGCTGCGGAATATGATGGCTCTATACAAGTAAGTATAATTAAATAAATAAATAAATAAATAAATAATAACCTATATTGGTGACTTCACTTGTTTCAAAGGACACCATACTATGTGTCCACATTCATGTGACTTTTCGATTGACACTGTGGTTCATATGTGGTATAAGTGCATTTTTATGTGGTATCTATATACTAGGGGTTCCAAAAGTTTTTCATTGACATATAAATTTTGCTTGTATCTTTTGTTAATATAAATGTGTAAATAGACTCTTAACGGAAAACATGATGATGAAAGTAAAGAACTTCTGTTGATAAAACCTGTCAACCACAGGTGATACAAGCAAAGCACGAAGGATCAGGATGATGTACAGTTTGTTGAGATGATGGGCTGTAGAAGACTCTCAGTTGACATTTAATATGTTGTGTACCGCCTCAATTCAACTTTACATTGTCATTTTCTTGTGATGTGTTAAATGTCAATTTAAAGTTTGCAGCATTATGGTACAATAAATGTTAAAAGTTGATGGAAACCTTCCATAAGAAAGAGAAACAATACATAGTCATCTGCTCTGGGATGAATAGATGTGGTAGGATATGATTAAGATGGTGGATGGTAAAAGAAAAAAAGAGCAGTGGGGGTTGGTAAGAGATCATTAAAATGTCTGGTGATCTTAAATTACATAGTAACATAGTAGCATACACCTTAGGGTGGGTTCACACTTGCGGCGGCACTTCACTTGAATGGGTTTTTGAAGCAATGCGCGGGTGTGCGCTTACACCCTCTGTGCCACAAAGCCGTTTTTTTTTCGTCCGAAAAAAAGTCGGACATGCAGACGTGAATGGGTTTTTAAGCAAAGCGTCGCAAACCTTTCCTTATCCAGTCCCTATCCAGTTTTCCGAAATTTAGGTCGGAATCGCGGAGGACGGAGTGCTGCCACAAGTGTGAACCCACCCTAAGCTGGCTTTTTTCTAAGCTGACCAACCCAAAGTTTAATAACCTGTCTTTATACTCTAATCCACCCATCACCTTAATTACCTTGGTCACCCTCCTTTGCATACTCTCAATCCATCCCCTTAATTATCTTGATCACCCTCCTCTGCATACTCTCCACCCATCCCCTTAATTACCTTGGTCACCCTCTTCTGCATACTTTCCACCCATCCCCTTAATTACCTTGGTCACCCACCTCTGCATACTTTCCACCCATCCTCTTAATTACCTTGGTAGCCCTCCTCTGCATACTCTCCACCCATACCCTTAATTACCTTGGTCAACCTCCTCTGTATACTCTCCACCCATCACCTTAATTACCCTGATCACCCTCTTCTGCATACTCTCCACCCATCCCCTTAATTACCCTGATCACCCTTTTCTGCATACTCTCCACCCATCCCCTTAATTACCTTGGTCACCCACCTCTGCATACTTTCCACCCATCCTCTTAATTACCTTGGTAGCCCTCCTCTGCATACTCTCCACCCATCCCCTTAAATACCTTGGCCACTCTCCTCTGTATACTCTCCACCCATCCCCTTAAATACCTTGGTCACCCTCCTCTGTATACTCTCCACCCATCCCCTTAAATACCTTGGTCACTCTCCTGTGTATACTCTCCACCCATCCTCTTAATTACCTTGGTCACCCTCCTCTGTATACTCTCCACCCATCCTCTTAATTACCTTGGTCGCCCTCCTCTGATTACTCTCCACCCATCCCCTTAATTACCTTGGTCGCACTTCTCTGCATACTCTCCACCCATCCCCTTAATTACCTTGGTTGCCCTTCTCTGCATACTCTCCACCCATCCCCTTAATTACCTTGGTCACCCTCCTCTGCATACTCTCCACCCATCCCCTTAATTACCTTGGTCACCCTCCTCTGCATACTCTCCACCTATTCCCTTAATTACCCTGATCACCCTCTTCTGCATACTCTCCACCCATCCCCTTAATTACCTTGGTCGCCCTCCTCTGATTACTCTCCATCCCTCCCCTTAATTACCTTGGTCACCCTCCTCTGCATACTCTCCACCCATCCCCTTAATTACCTTGGTCACCCTCCTCTGATTACTCTCCACCCATCCCCTTAATTACCTTGGTCACCCTCCTCTGCATACTCTCCACCCATCACCTTAATTACCCTGATCACCCTCTTCTGCATACTCTCCACCCATCCCCTTAATTACCTTGGACACCCTCCTCTGATTACTCTCCATCCCTCCCATTAATTACCTTGGTCACCCTCCTCTGATTACTCTCCACCCATCCCCTTAATTACCTTGGTCACCCTCTTCTGCATACTCTCCACCCATCCCCTTAATTACCTTGGTCACCCTCCTCTGATTACTCTCCACCCATCCCCTTAATTACCTTGGTTGCCCTCCTCTGATTACTCTCCATCCCTCCCATTAATTACCTTGGACACCCTCCTCTGATTACTCTCCATCCCTCCCATTAATTACCTTGGTCACCCTCTTCTGCATACTCTACACCCATCCCCTTAATTACCTTGGTCACCCTCCTCTGATTACTCTCCACCCATCCCCTTAATTACCTTGGTCGCCCTCCTCTGATTACTCTCCACCCATCCCCTTAATTACCTTGGTTGCCCTCCTCTGATTACTCTCCATCCCTCCCATTAATTACCTTGGACACCCTCCTCTGATTACTCTCCATCCCTCCCATTAATTACCTTGGTCACCCTCTTCTGCATACTCTACACCCATCCCCTTAATTACCTTGGTCACCCTCCTCTGATTACTCTCCACCCATCCCCTTAATTACCTTGGTCGCCCTCCTCTGATTACTCTCCACCCATCCCCTTAATTACCTTGGTCTCCCTCCTCTGATTACTCTCCACCCATCCCCTTAATTACCTTGGTCGCCCTTCTCTGCATACTCTCTGGTTCAGTTCAGTTCATACTCTCTAGTTCTAGTCTTTCTTATATACAGGTGCTCAAAATTGTGCACAGTAATCTACCTGTGGTCTGAGCGGCAATTTGTATAGAGGCAAAACTATGTCTTTCCTCTCTTAATGCATTGATTTGATTTGCCTTGGCAACAGCTGCCTGGCACTGGTTGCTAAAATTACGTTTACTACCCACCAATATCTCTCAGCAAAACTGCCAATTTGGTAAAAGCTGCCAAGTCAGTTTACCACCCAATTTCTATTATATTTTCAGCAATGTGGTAAGAATATAAAACATAACTTTTTAATAAATATTATATAAAAAGAATAGGTGCCTAAGTAACTTATACAGCTATAAAATAAACCTTGTCCAGGTATATGAAAACCAAAGAATTCAACAGATTCTTAATCACATCTCAAGACAAAATGAACAATGTGGAGTCATAGCCAATATAACACTCTTATAATTCGCAGAGACCTAGTAATCCCCAAGTGTACAGTGGCTATCATACATACCGCAACAAATCATCTTAAAATGTAGAAAACAATTTATGGTGCTACAAAATATCAACTTCAATACTAGGCCCATACAATGGGGAAAAAAAGTATAGTCAGTCACCAATTGTGCAAGTTCTCCCACTTAAAAAGATGGAAGAGGCCTGTAATTGACATCATAGGTAGACCTCAACTATGAGAGACAAAATTAGAAAACAAATCCAGAAAATCACATTGTCTGATTTTTAAAGAATTTATTTGCAAATTATAAAATAAGTATTTGTTCACCTACAAACAAGCAAGATTTCTGGCTCTCACAGACCTGTAACTTCTTCTTTAATCATCACTAGATTTGGCTTCCGGTACCATCTTTATGCTGATGACACCCAATTATATACGTCATCCCGTGACATCACCCCTGCACTAATACAGAACACCAGTGACTGTCTCTCTGCTGTCTCTAATATCATGTCTTCGCTCTATCTGAAGCTGAGTCTCTCAAAGACAGAATTACTGCTGTTTCCACCATCTAATAGATCTGTCCCTGATATCTCCATTGCAGTCTCTAGCCTTACCATAACTCCTAGGCAGTATGCCCGGTGCCTCGGGGTTATGTTTGACTCAGACCTTTCCTTCACCCCCCATATCCAATCACTGGCACACTCATGTCATCTCCACCTCAAAAACATCTCCAGAATCCGCCCTTTCCTTACCACAGATACATTAAAGACACTTATTGTTGCCATGATTCACTCTCACCTTGACTACTGTAACTCCTTACTAATCTGTCTTCCCCTTACTAAACTCTCCCCTCTACAATCTATTCTGAATGCGGCGGCCAGGCTCATCTATCAGTCTAGACACTACAGCGATGCCTCCGGTCTGTGCCGGTCACTACATTGGCTGCCTATTCAATACAGAATACAATATAAACTTATCATCCTCATTCACAAGGCTCTCCATAATGCTGCACCTCCCTACATTTCCTCCCTCATCTCTGTCTATCGCCCAACCCGTACTCTCCGTTCACTCAATGACCTAAGACTAGCATTCTCTATTATCAGAACCTCATACGCTCGTATACAAGACTTCTCCCGAGTTGCACCACTTCTCTGGAATGCTCTATCCCAGACTATCAGATTAACCCCCAATTTCCACAGCTTCAAGCGTAAACTAAAGACATATCTTTTCAGACAGGCCTATCACAACTCCTAATGTAAACCCTTCCGTAGTTAGAATCCCTAAAACGTACCCTCCTCTGTTTATGCTCCAACATTACCCCACAGGATATGATGCCGTATCAGACTAACTTTATATGTCCAGGCACCATCTGCACATTAAAGACGCGACTGGTGACGGCTCATACAGCTTTATATATGTGTAATGATAGTAGTCTCTATTACAAAATTGTCTGACCATTGTACAAGCAATGCTACCTCCGATGCCGCCCCGCTACCTCTTGTGTCACCCCCTCTATCTCATAGATAGTAAGCTCTTGCAAGTAGGGACCTCAGTCCCAGTGTGTGAATTGACTATTTCTTTGTAATGTATCTTTTTTGTCAGTAATTGAACCCTACAAGTTGTACAGTGCTGCGGAATATACTGGCACTATATAAATAAAAATTATTATTATTTAAGAGGCTCCTCTGTCCTCCACTCATTACCTGTAGTAATGGCACCTGTTTGACATTGTTATCAGTATAAAAGTCACCTGTCCACAACCTCAAACAGACACACTCCAAACTCCACTATGGTGAAGACCAAAGAGCTGTGGAAGGACACCAGAAACAAAATTGTAGACCTGCACCAGGCTGGGAAGACTAAATCTGCAATAAGCAAGCAGCTTGGTGTGAAGAAATCAACTATGGGAACAATAATTAGAAAATAGAAGACATACAAGACCACTGATAATCTCCCTCGATCAGGGGCTCCACGCAAGATCTCACCCCGTGGGGTCAAAATGATCACAAGAACGGTGAGCAAAAATCCCAGAACCACACGGAGGGACCTAGTGAATGACCTGCAGAATGCTGGGACTAGCGTAACAAAGGCTACCTACCGTCAGTAACACACTACGCCGCCAGGGACTCAGATCCTGCAGTGCCAGACGTGTCCCCCTGCTTAAGCCAGTACATATCCGGGCCCGTCTGTAGTTTGCTAGAGAGCATTTGGATGTTCCAGAAGAGTATTCGGAGAACGTCATATGGTCAGATGAAACCAAAGTAGAACTGTTTGGTAGAAACACAACTCGTCGTGTTTGGAGGAGAGTGAATGATGAGTTGCATCCAAAGAACACCATACCTACTGTGAAGCATGGGGGTGGCAACATCATGCTTTGGGGCTGTTTCTCTGCAAAGGGATCTGGACGACTGATCCGTGTACATGAAAGAATGAATGGGGCCATGTATCGTGAGATTTTGAGTGCAAACTCCTTCAATCAGCAAGGACATTGAAGATGAAACGTGGCTGGGTTTTTCAGCATGACAATGATCCCAAGCACACCACCAGGGCAACGAAGGAGTGGCTTCCTAAGAAGCATTTCAAGGTCCTAGAGTGGCCTAGCCAGTCTCCAGATCTCAACCCCATAGAAAACCTTTGGAAGGAGTTGAAAGTCCGTGTTGCCCAGCGACAGCCCCAAAACATCACTGCTCTAGAGGAGATCTGCATAGAGGAATGGGCCAACATACCAGCAACAGTGTGTGCCAACCTTGTGAAGACTTACAGAAAATGTTTGACCTCTGTCATTGCCAACAAAGGATATATAACAAAGTATTGAGATACACTTTTGTTATTGACCAAATACTTATTTTCCACCATAATTTGCAAATAAATTCTTTAAAAATCAGACAATGTGATTTTCTAGATATGTTTTCTCATTTTGTCTCTCATAGTTGAGGTCTACCTATGATGACAATTACAGGCCTCTCTCATCTTTTTAAGTGGGAGAACTTGCACAATTGGTTGCTGACTAAATACTTTTTTCCCCACTGTACCTGTTTACATATTGCAATTTTTTTAAGGACTCTAAAATGCTTTGAAAACCATGTGTATAAAAATCTGTTAATTTTCAGTTCTTGTATCACACCATGTCTGATGAAGGGAGCGAGTACTCCTGAAAGCTTACTTATAAATATACTCAGTTAGCCTCTAAAAGGTATCGCCTGATTTCTTCACTCTTCCACTACTTTCAATGGCTAACACGGTACAACATTATACTACTACCTGTTTACATACAGAGAGTATAGATCAGATCTCTGGATGGGAGGGAGAATTGTAGCCATCTAAGAAATAACTCAGTGGTAGATACTGGGATCCCCTGGATTTTAACTTGGACTCCCTTATGAGTTATTTTACACTGATGATGAAACGCGTAGGGATAGTAAGTTGGTGTTAAAGGGTCAGATGTGGACTGCCCTTGTAAGGGCCATAGGGGCTGTAAGTAAGAAAGTGTCAGTCAATTGATGACCTAGACAGCCACAATCCCACTGAGCGAATTAACAGAGGCTACTTATGCATCTGGAACAGTAACCAGTGAATAATAATAATAATACATTTTATTTATATAGCGTTAACATATTCCGCAGCACTGTACAATTTGTAGGGTTCAAATACAGACAAAAAAGATACATTACAAAGAAATAGTCTGGTGAGTCCCAACCATTTTTTCTGTCTCTCTGTTTTTATGCATGTATTACAATATATAGAATAATGGTGTAGGAAGTAGATATTTTGCCGCACCATAAATTGTTTGCTGCATTTTAAGATGATCTGTTGTGGTATGTATGATAGCCACTGTTCACTTGGGGATTATTAGGTCTCTGCGAATTATAAGAGTGTTATATTGGCTATGACTCTGCATTGTTGATTCTGTCATGAGATGTGATTAAGAATCTGTTTCAAATACTTTGGTTTTCATATACATGGTGTAGGGAACAGCTCACACGGTGGGGTCGGCAATGACGAAGTTCACAGAGGCAATGGGTTTTAAAACTCCAAGGGTCCTTTATTTAGGCGTTGCGGCACAAGATTACATCACAAAACAAAACAAAAGCAAAAGCCTGTCCGGCTCTAACTAAACAGTATCATGCCCCTCTCTAGCCTAGTGCAGGCAAATACATATCAGCAAACGCAGTGTAAAGTCTGCAAACCTCCACTCCAGGAGTGCTCTGTCTCTCTCTCTGAGCCTGGCCCTTGTCAGCCCTCCTTTTGCCAGGCTTCCTTCCTCAGTAATCACTCACAGGAAGCCTCAGCTGAGAGCACCAGGGAGTAGGGAAAAATCCCATAGTGGACCAGGGGTGTGGACTGGAGGACTCCCACTACCAACCTGTCCTCCAGTCCTGAAAATCCAGCCCATGTAACTTAAAGAAAAATCCCTATGTTCTGCTAAGGCAACAGGTATCTTCCTGGATCTCCATTACCTCGCCTGGCTGAGGAAACCAGGTGAGATATACACCCCATCCAGTACATTGCCATAAGCTTTACCACAATGGACAAGGTTGATTTTATAGCTGTATGAGTTTCTTAGTCGCGTATTCTTTTATTAAAAGTCATGTTTTATATTCTTTCTGAAAATATATGTCCATCAATATCCCCAAGTCTTTTTCAGTGCTAGTTTTACCCAATGTTTTATCATTTAGTACATAAATGTACATGTTGTTCCAAGTTCATAACTTTACATTTATCAACATTAAATGTCATTTGCCATTTCCCTGTCCAAGATTCCAACTTCCCCAAATCCCTGTGTAATATTACACTATCCTCCTCTGTGGTGACTACTTTAAAGATCTCAGTATCATCTGCAAGGGTATATCTAAAGGTTCATGTGAAAAAGTTCAGCTTGAGCCTTCACCCTCCTCACAACTTCTATCATGTATGCCACCCCTGTCCGTAAGGCTAGGGCCACAAAGTGACTTTGGCCAAGATTCTCATCACGTGACTAAAACTTGCTGTGTTGCCCTACAGTTCCTTTACTAATGTCCGTAAATGGAGCCAGGCTGTGCGTCTCTTATTTTCTCCTCCAGACTCAACTGTCTCCTGCTCTACGGTACCGCTGGTTCTGAAAGCAGGAGACAGGGAAGCCAGGAAGAAAACAGAAGAGACATACAGGCTCCCATGAGCTGGAAGGTAGGTATTGGAATAGAAGGTAGGTATTCAATTTTCTAGAAGGCAGTAGTGTCGCGAGGGAGGCCTTTGACACACATGTTCCTGCTGTGACCCCCTATAGCTACACCACTGATCATCTGCAAATATTGAAATTCTACTCTGTAAACCCTCAGTGAGGTCATTAATAAAATTATTAAAATTGATAATTGTATCAGTTTTGCTTTAGTAAATAATGACTTAACTGATATAATTTTGGTGTTTAATATTACTCTCTAGGCTGGAATTACCTACAGGCACAATAAACCTGAGCCTACAGGCAACTCTGGGGGAAGGGTTCCTTGGTCTGTTACTACTAAGTATAAAGTAGTTAAATGGGTTCCTAAACTAAACTATCAACTAAATGTTGATGATCTATCTATTAAAGGGATTGCCCAGGAATTGGACAAACTATGGAGGGGCCCAGGGGAGGTTTAACATAAAACAAAAAATGCATACTCACCTGTCTCTGGAGCTCCATTGTTGGCCGCCAGAGTTCGTTTGGTCGTGCTCCATGCCTAATTCCCCGGAAGCCCTGCACCACAGGGGGCATTATACCATGTGGGGGACCAGAAAAGACAGTCTCATACCCTGTGGGAACCAGGAAAAGATGTGATATACCATGTGGGGGCCAGGAAAGGGGGCTTTTTACCAAGTGGGAGCCAGTAAAGGGGGCACTATACCATGTTGGTGCCAGTGAAGAGGGTTTTATACCACGTTGGAGCTGGGAAAGAGAGTGTTATATCATGTGGGAATCAGAAAAACGGACATTATAATCTGTGGAACCAGGGAAAGGGGGCTTTAGACCATGCGGAAGGCAGGAAAGGGGGTGTTATACCATATGAGGGAGGGGAAAGGGTGCCTTATACCGAGTGGGGACCAGTAAAGGTGGTTTACACCATGTGAGAGTCAATAAAGGGCTGATCAGCGGGTGAACCACGGAGAGCTGGAGGAATGGAAAATGAAGAGGAATCGGAGGCAGAATTCATTTTCCGCTGTCTGAACAGGCACTTACTCTTACTTGACCCTCTGAGAACTACAACCCCCAGCAGCCCCAGATGCTCAAGACCTGCTGAGAGTTGTAGTTTTGTTCTTGCTAATATTTTCTATATTACTCAGAGGTGTCGCAGTCTGTATTGACTGCAGCATCTGAGATTGTTATCACCGCAGCATAAAGGTACCTTTATGCTGCGGTGATAACAATCTCAGATGCTGCAGTCAATACAGACTGCGACACCTCTGAGTAATATAGAAAATATAAGGGCTGATTTATCAAAAGCAATGTTTTCTACCTGCTGGAGATTGTGCCTAATTTATAATGAAGTGCCCACCATGTCATAAATTAGGTACATCCTGCGGGGCCCAAGCACCTGAACAGAACTCCATACCAGCTACATACTGAAATAGAATTCTGGTGTCATTTATGCCAGAAAACTGGTGTAAATGATGATAAATCTGATGGTGCCAGGAAAGTGGCGTGAGTTATTGTTTAATAGTTTGTATGGCAGTAGTAGAAGGACGGGCCCCTAGAATCAATTCCACTGGTGGGCCCTAGACATCCCAGTCCAACACTGAGCATATTCTTGTGAAAAGGTGTATACATACAGAAATATACAACATTGTACATTCACACTGCATATAAAGATTACCGTGGAAAGTAAAGACGATGAGAGGATATTGAGATGAGCCTGCAGTAGAGACCATTACAGCTGTCCACAATGCCTTGCAGATCATCATATAGATAAGTATATTGCAGACTATATAATCCTTGCATTACTTTTTTAATCCATTGCATGACTTGAAGAACACGTGCAACTTTGCTGAGATTTGCTAAATGACATTTCAGATTCTGACAGCTAGAGCTGAGAATCTGACAACAAGCTGCCATTTTCTCAGCATGCCTTGTTATGTGAGATGAGTGGCACTTTGCTGTCAGATTCTGAGATCCAGCAGTCAGATATTTTAATATTATGTGCCTAAATCCAGGAAAAGACAACTTGCTATACGACTGTCTAAAGATAGTCATAGAATTTAAAGGTTGCGTTTAGGTGTTGGCCATCAGATACTTTTCCCAACCTTTCCTTCCTCATATACAAGAGGGCATGCGATCTCAATGTGGAGAAGGGAACAAGCCGCAACAAGACATCTCTGGCGCCTGCTGACCCCCTTTGAGAACTGAAGTATCAGTCATGCTCAATTCAACATCTTTCCCTGAACATCTTCCATTGGACCAGGACCAGGAGTTTGGACCGCACCATTCACATTAGATGGTTGGCTAGTCATTAATTGCCATTAATCTAAGGTATGGTTACCTTAAGGTGTCATACAGTATATTTTGTTCCTAGAGGCTCCTTTATAAATAGAGAACATAAATATACAACAAATCTTTACTTTTTTTTGTAACATGAAATGCTAAAATTCACCTGGCCAGATTTACTAATGAAAATAAGCCAGAAATCTGGTGTAATTTGCACCAAACAATCTCTGTCTCTGCCTCTCTGTCTTGACCCACATTTATCAATAATTTTTACAACTTATTAAGACTTTTCTGGCAAGGGTCAAGGCTTAAAAGGTAGTGGTGTGGGTTAAAGTATACCATTCTATGCCAACATTTTGGTTCCCATTTTGTGGGCATAAACTAAGCCATCAAATATTTATCATCCAACATCAGCCACTGTGATGAATTTGGCACAGTCTAATACCGTCTGGTTTAACTTTGCACTGTCTAATATTAGACTATATAAGTAAATCTACCCCATTGTGCATATCCAGGGCCAATTTTAGCATGTCTGACAAACTATGAACATTGACAGGGCTCTTACTTCCTAGAAGACCCCAAGGCCTAGACCCCAGGAAGGACATGAAAATAGAGTATCTGTATCTAAACTGCCTTGGACCACCATGGACTTTAACATTGACCTCTTCCCTGATCTTGACCACCAAGGGCTTCATGAATGCCTTCACTATTTCAATGGATGAGAACAATGATCTACATTGGTGACTTCACTTGTTTCAAAGGCCCCCACACTATGTGCCCACATCCATGTGACTTTTCGATTCACACTTTGGTTCCTATGTGGTACATGTGCATTTTAATGTGGCATCTATATACCATATCTATTCTCTGTATGTAGTTCACGCTCAAACATTCATCTTGACCACATATTTTTGCTCTTGTAGTCTTGCCCATTTCAAAGATTTATTGCAAAATGTTAACAACACAACCTCTATGTGAACTTCCAGCAGTTCAATGGATAGGGTGAGCTTTGTTTAGTGCTATTATCTTGCAGACATTAACAAGTGTTAATGTGTTTCATAGAAGTAGTGAGGGATTAGTGGTACCAGTATGGAGGGCTGTGTGAAGTGCGACCTTCTGCTGCTCTGGGTCACTGAAAGGAATTTATGAGAGGACATTAACAAAACATTTTTTTCTGCTGAGAGGCAAATCTCGACTTCTGTGTTGTCCAAACAAGTACCAAGTATTCAAGGATTTCTCCAAATATGATTAAAGCATCTTCTGTATAAAAAAGACTTTTTGTAACTTCTGTCCATAGTTTAAGGAGTATCTCCTTGCATCTGTGGGATATCCAGAGGATACTTATGGAGCTAAATATTATAACATGTCCACTGCTGAAACCTTTCAAGAGAAAGCGGGTCCCCTGACCTTTGATTGGCACGTCACGGTAGCCTGCAGTGACTACATGTGGGAGGCTACAAAGTATAGAGGTGGCCATGCATGAAAGCCAACTAGACAGTTTCTAAAGACTTTAATAGACTTATATGAAAAGAGCCTTAAAAGGGTGTATATCTTTATTTTTTATGGCTCCAGTGTATCTAAAATAGATGAAACTGTGCAAATAGTCTTCATTAAAGATCTACCATTTTCGGTCTACATCTAAAATTCAGCCATACTGTATGTATCTCCATGGCTACAGACTACAAACAAACCCTATGTAGTCTGATCCTGCACTCATTCATATTCCATCTTTCTGATTCTTGTTACTTACCTTTAATAGGTTATCAAGAAAAAGGAGCCAATTGAAGGTTGTATGGCTGTGGAATCGAACTACACGGGGTCTGGAGCTACAGAAACAAAATGGCTGATACAATATTTGTATATTGTGACAACTTGGGGGAATTAGTCTCAAAATGGCGGCAGACTCCTGGTCCGGACAGCGGTGGTTCGTGGTACTGGGCGCCGGATAGATAACGTTCAGATGGTCCAAGTGTAAAATAAAACTGGCTTTATTCAGCATAGGTGCAACATAGCAAAACAACAAAAACCCCACAGTTAGGGCCCTAACTCACTCCTTGAGCCCCTAACTAGCCTGACTCCTGCTCAGCTCTAGCAAAAGTCCCCTGTGGACCCCAGCCCTCCTGGCACAGATCGTCTATCTGTCCGGCTGGTCCACCATCTCCTGCTCCTTGCAGGATACTCCAGCCTTCTGGAGTTACACGCCCCACCCAAAGGTGTGGCTGAGGGCCTTTTCAGGGCCCTAGTGCCCTCTAGGTTCACATACTCACAATATCTAAAGACACTTTATCCATCATATCAATTCTAATGTCAGCATGCAAGCTCCCACCACCATTGAATCAGACTGTAAAAATACAAACTTACTAAATCCAGTGCTTTGTACCCAAGATCTTCCAGCACAAATATGTTTTAAATTAGTTGGGCACATATGGAAGTTGCGTGCCATAAAGATTCCAGCTTATTTTTTATTTTATTCTTTTTGCCTAGCATTACACTTTAATAATTCTGTTGTCTTTGTCTTGTCTTTCCTAGTCTACTATACAATGCCGAATGTAAAGATTATGCTTCTCAGAATATAGATCAGACACTAAGACAGAAAGATTCCAGCTCTGAAGCATTTTTAATTGTGAATACTGCTCTGTATTATAACAGAAGCTACAACTCAGGACCAATTCCAGATAAATAATGCAATGTATTTACAGTGGGTATGGAAAGTATTCAGACCCCTTTAAATTTTTCACTCTTTGTTTCATTGCAGCCATTTGCTAAAAGCAAAAAAGTTCATTTTATTTCTCATTAATGTACACTCAGCACCCCATCTTGACAGAAAAAAACAGAAATATAGATATTTTTGCAAGTTTATTAAAAAAGAAAAACTGAAATATCACATGGTCATAAGTATTCAGACCCTTTGCTGTGACACTCATATTTAACTCACATGCTGTCCATTTCCTTCTGATCCTCCTTGAGATGGTTCTACTCCTTCATTGGAGTCCAGCTGTGTTTAATTAAACTGATTGGACTTAATTAGGAAAGGCACACACCTGTCTATATAAGATCTTACAGCTCACAGTGCATGTCAGAGCAAATGAGAATCATGAGGTCAAAGGAACTGCCCAAGGAGATCAGAGGCAGAATTGTGGCAAGGCACAGATCTGGCCAAGGTTACAAAAGAATTTCTGCAGCACTCAAGGTTCCTAAGAGCATAGTGACCTCCATAATCCTTAAATGGAAGAAGTTTGGGATGACCAGAACTCTTCCAGAGTGCTCTAGACCTCAGACTGGGCCGAAGGTTCACCTTCCAACAAGACAATGCACACAGCTAAAATAACAAAGGAGTGGCTTCGGAACAACTCTGTGACCATTCTTGACTGGCCCAGCCAGAGCCCTGACCTCAACCCAATTGAGCATCTCTGGAGAGACCTGAAAATGGCTGTCCACCAACGTTCACCATCCAACCTGACGGAACTGGAGAGGATCTGCAAGGAAGAATGGCAGAGGATCCCCAAATCCAGATGTGAAAAACTTGTTGCATCATTCCCAAGAAGACTCATGGCTGTACTAGCTCAAAAGGGGCTTCTACTCAATACTGAGCAAAGGGTCTGAATACTTATAACCATGTGATATTTCAGTTTTTCTTTTTTAATAAATTTGCAAAAATATCTACATTTCTTTTTTTTTTCTGTCAAGATGGGGGGCTGAGTGTACATTAATGAAAAATAAAATCAACTTTTTTGCTTTTAGCAAATGGCTGCAATGAAACAAAGAATGAAAAATTTAAAGAGGTCTGAATACTTTCTGCACCCACTGTACATAGTTGAGACCCCACCGATCACGAAAATGGGGTCCCCTATTTGAATGGAGCATCAATCAAGCAAACATACTTCTGCCAGACTCAGCTGATACACATCTAATACATGTGGCCAGCCTTAGAAAAAACTCCTTTTACAGTTATTGCAGATTTATTCCATATGCAATATCTGAAATGCTTTTAAGATATCTTAAATGAAGCATAAGGCTGGAAACACACACAGTATAGTTTTTGATATTTTTTTTAGAGCCAAAGCCAGAAATTGGTCCAACAGGAAGGAGAAATACTCATTCAAGAATGTTCATTCTTAATTTATTATATATCCTTTTCCTTTTAATGCACTTCTGGCTGTGACTCAAAAAGTGCTTAAAAAACTTTGTTTGTGATTCCAGCCTTATAAACAAAACAAAGAATATACACTTTTTTGCCACTTTGTGCCTAAAATTTTCTGTTATAAGCAGGTTTTTACTGGCTTCAGTTTAATATCACCAACCCACTATTTATTCCATATAAAAACGAAATACTCCCACAAATTTCTGCAAATGGAAAAGTATCTGATATTTTCTGTTGACTACTATTTTTCCAAAAATTTTTCGGCTAAGAGAATATTTCTGTATAATCTTGGCAGGCATCCTTTCCATGTTGAGAAGGAAGGCTGCTGGGGGCTGCTGTAGGTGGAAGTAAAACACTGAAGGCAGGGGCCTTATTTTCCCAGGTGCCATGGATGTCATGTCAGGAAGGGCGTTATTGTACGACACTAAATTTCCCATAACAGGAAGACTGCTGGTCATATTGTTAATGCGGGTTGTAATGTGTCCTGGCTTTGATAGCTTTTGTTGTGTTGTTGAGGTGGACAGTCTCATGCTGTTTGGAAAATGCACAAACCAGAGGAAGTCCGGAATTGCCAGCTTTCGGTGGAGTATTTGAGGGACCTGGAAACTTCTCTTTTTCACAAGTTTACACTTTGTAATAGTGTAAGTGTGAGCAGGTAGGCCTTATGGTGTTCTGACAGCCGGACAGTTGTGTCTGTATCTACTGCCTTGCAATACTTTAGAAGAAACCTGCTATGGTGCTGGCGATATTAGTCTGGAAAGAGACAAATAAAACAGAAAATTACAACTGCTAAATGTAGTAAATGTACTTTACTACTATATGCTCAGATGGCAGTGACTTTACAATCCAGGCTGGTAAATAGCCCCTGTAATATTTACAGTACACCTTAAAGTGTATCTCCCATTTTATTTATTTTTTTTGCTATTGTGTCGGGAGGTGTTTGGTGAACATTTTTGCGATATACTTAATTAACCTATCTCACTTTCCTTTTAATAGAAAACAGGCTGTAAAGTTCCCACTGACAATGCTCTAAGCATTGCCATGTACAGTCTGTCCTGTACACCTGTACTAAATGCAGATTGCTGAGCTGTAGCATTCGTTAAAGGGGGATGGTCACTTCAAATGGCTGTATCTGTGGTTGACATCTGAGATTCTTTCATATGGTACCAAGAATGCAGTATTAGCTATAAAATACCCTGAGGTATCACTACTTAAAAACACTGTTGGGAATGTGAACTGCTACATATGAAGATCAAATATCAGCTTTCCTATGATACCAAAACCATTTTTCTAGGTAGTATAACATTAGAGATACAACTATTTGATGTGACCATCCCCCTTTTGCAAATTCTACAACTCTTCATATTCACAATACAAATGTGTACAGATTTTCCTTAGTAACAGCTCAGTTAGAGGGTTGCTAAGGAGAATTTTAGAGCCTGTATTCTATTTAAATGAAGTTACATAGGTTTATGAAGTATGCTACAAAAATGTTCACCAAACCCCCCTGCCTACAAAATAGCAAAAAATAAATACATAAAATGGGAAGGATAATATTATAATCAGTAGGGGTCTGACCAGTGGGACCCTCATTAATCCAAAAAACAAAGGGACTAGGGCCCATCTGCAACGCAGCTCCATGTGAGTGACTACTTAGCGGGTAGCCTGAATAAGGCTGTGCAGAGAAATATCAGTAAGTGCACAGGTCCCCTTAATTCTAAGGATGGGTATCAATAGTCAGACCTCCATCCATCAGTAAGTGATGGTAGCTCAAAGATCCTGGGTCCCAATGCAAAATCTGTAATGGTGCCCCTATTTACCTTGTGCCATTAGTAGAACAGTGGTATATATTTTAGAGTTTTTTTTAGAGTTTGGGGCCTGGTAGCGACTGCTACCACTGCACCCCCTGTAGCTATGCCCCTGATTCTAGTCTTACTTTAATCTAAACCTTAGATGGAACTAGTTTCACCTCTGAACTGCAATTTTGCTTGCTAGAGAGGTTTTCTTTGTCAATCCCACATCTTAGAGTAAGTTCACTCAGAGGAACATATACATTAATTGGAAAGAATTTTTGGTGGTCTTTGCCTCGAATTCCTCTCCAAAAACTAGCTATGCTGAACTTACATCAGAAAGTTGAAGTTAGGCTTTGGTTCCAAACTCCTTGTGTCAAATTGCCCTTACAGCGATTTGTGTGTCACCCTAAAGCCCTTGTCGTATCCTTTCCCTCTATTATGTCAAATAAAGGGTGTGAGATAAGCAGCTTCTATAAGTAATGTATTTGTGCTGCCTATCTTCTTATATATAGTCCAACTCATTTGACCCGTTTCCCTGATAGGCCACATTGGGGGACAGCCAGACTGCCCCATATACATTTCATTTTTGCCAGAATTAGTCAAAATCGTCAAGATGTGCCAACAAATATCTAAAATTTATGATGAGTGTAGAATACTCTTCATATAAACAAATCACGTTTGCCCCCATAACCATGAAAGACAAATTTTTTTTCTGCTTACTCACACTTGCATAATATATACGTAAGCCTATGCAGGTATTCTTATAGAAGACATGCCTCACTTATCTTCTCAGTCACCTGGAAACAAAACCCACATGATTCATGTGTTTCCAGAGAACAGATTGACCTCAAGACAATTGACAGGCTCCATAGACTTTATTCTGTCTACAGATACAGATCTGCCAATAAAGACCCAATGTCTACAACCAGTCCGATGATAACAAAGCTTTATGGAAAAATTAAAAAATGTTGCACAATTCTATGTTTGCCCAATGCAAAATCTGTAATCCCTACTTACCTTATGCCATTTAGAATAGTGCTATATTTTATGTGTTATGGGATCTCTACAACCACTGCACGCCCTATACCTACACCCCTGTCTATGGGTCCTTGCAGAAATCTCTAATGTAGTTGGTGTTTCATGTATATGAAGATTCATGGGTCTGGAATGTGGAGCTCTTTGAGTCAGCAGGTCAGTGCTAAAGCTGGCAGGAGCATAGAATCGCCTGTCACCATGATGAGCAGCAGAAAATCTCACACACATAACTTAGGCTCAAGAATCCTCATGCCCATAGTAAATGACATGGTTACTCCCTAAGGGCAGAACCTATGAGATGAGCAATGTTTGTTTATATGTGTCATGAAAGGTCTATTTGTTGCTATCTTTCCATGTCATCTGTGAAATATTGCTGCTTGGTGGTGTCTGGGTGGTGGACATCTGGATGGGAAGCAGTGGTCAGATTCTTTCAGTTCCATCTCAGCTCTTCTAGTTGCTGAGTGACCCTTCATGTTGGCTATATCTTTTATTGAGGAATCCTCAGGACTATGAATGTTAATAGAGTAAAAACTAGTTTGACGGAAAAGTATCGCTAGACAGAAATGTTGTAACTTGCTCAGACATGAGTCAGTGTTCAGTGCCCTCTACTGTTACAATATTGCACATATCTAATGTATGATGTATGTTTGTATGTAGAGTAGGAGGAGATGAATTCTTATAACCAAGGCTGTATCACGGAGAATTTTTTTCAGCACTGACACCTCCAGCAGAAGCCAAGGGGGGCTGAAAATAAATTCAAGACAGCAAAGAAAAACTGGAATAAACCATTTTATCAAAACTAACTAAATGTACTGTGGTATACAGGGAGAACAATATGATTTGTATTTAGCATATGTACTTACAGTAAAGTTGTCCTTATATATATAATGACTTTTGATGGATTGGCCAATTTCAAGAGATTCTGTGGTTTCTTTGGTTAAGGGTGGCAGAGGTTTAGCTATTGGTGTAGGTATTATTTATTTTTGCTTACTTGTATAGCGCTAACATATTCCGCAGCGCTTTGAATCACTGTCCCATATAGGGATCAGGTGAACTAAATTGAAATGCTCAGTTCAGTTCAGAAGGGCTGAGGTTGGGCTGGTAAATATATACGGACCAAGTTTTCTGACAAGAACTTGGGCATGTGAAACTGGTAGGTGTAGTATTCATGTCTGCAGCTTTCATGTAGGCACTCTGAATTGGGATATATACAATGAGATACCTCACAGACTTAAAGAGGACCTTTCATGTCCTCAGAGATGTATGGTGTTACATACCGCTAGAAAGCTGACTGTGCTGATTTCAGTCAGCTTTCTCGGTATGCGCCCGATGCTGGAGATTTCGGTGCCGTTAGTTTCGGCACCGATAGCTCTCCACTGTCAGAAAGGCGGGCCTTACAGCCTAGTGTCATTGCTCCCCCGACAAAACAAGGCCATGGAAGTACTGTCAGGTGGGGGAGCAGCCCTACTCCATGGGCAGCACACCTCTACACAGTACTCCTCTGTCTGTTTCTACACATACCTGGTCTTCCCCCCAAAGAAGGTTATAATTACTGAAACATCTTGATTTCTACTAGACCTATATTTATATGGCTCAACATTTTATATAATTCTCATGTTACTTGATACCGTGTGTACGAAATTTTTTTATGCCGCCTTGACCCAGGTATTATCAACATGTGATGTTATATAAATTATTACATGTTTTCACTTTTGCAAATAAGAAGTCCTTGGAATTTTCTTCTATATTTTTATTACATTTATTATATTTTTATTCCCATTGTTTTCCATGGGAGGCAGAGATCGCAGCAGGACGCGGAAAAAAGAAACGTCCTGCTCGATCTTGCTGCGGATTTCGCAGCTGATTCAGCCGCGGAGTCCACGGCTTGAGACTCCCTGCTGATTAGGCCCATTCATCCGGGCTTAATCAGCAACAGGATGAAGCGACGGAATGCACTGCATCAGCATCTCGTCGTGGCTAGACTGCGGTGAAAATGCCGGTGGCAGAAAATGAAGAGGAATTCCTCTTCATTTTACACCATGTGAACATACCCTAACTGATCTACTGGAGTGCAGAACAACCCAATACTCACAAGTCGACAAATGTGGCATACATTACAATGGTATGATGTTTATCACTGTAATGTGCTCTGTAACACAGTGTCAGCACAGATGAGTATGCTCAGGGCATGTGAAAGACTTTAAATTATGCCCCACTTTTCGCCTCTCTCCAAACTTCCCTAATTTAGATATTCCTACTTTCTTGTAGTTTGTCAGGAAAAACATAATGATGTCTATGTTAATCCCTAAAATTACATACTTTTCTCAGTCTCTCCCCATTTTGTATTCCCAATACATCTTATATGTCTAGATGAACTAATTTCAGATGTTTTCTATTTACACAAGAGGTCTTTTATCTCCAGGAAAATCCTATCCGTCCCAAAACTCAGTGGAGTTGGCAAACATGTTCTCACTGTTTATTATAGTGCAATTTATATAGCACTTATAGTACATTGGATTTGAGCCCCTCCCCATAAATTATGGATTACAATTCAAAAAATGACATTACCACAATTCTCTTGAGATCTTTAATCTTGAATACTCTCATGACTTCAGTGACCTTACTCTGCCGTTTGTCCAGCTACTAGGGCCTCATTGCTGGTCTGGAAATGATTTCAGTGTTCCGCACACAAATCACTTTCCTCTCAGCTTCTCTAAGAAACGTGATACTTTCGGCACCAAGTACAATCAGGGATGGCGTCCCATGATATGCTAGACACTCACACTCCTTGGCGACAAGTCTATTGGATGATCATAATTGCATTGCGCTGGGCAGTACTGTCAGTGACCGACTGCTCCACCCTAGGTGTGAGAAGGAGCGCTATCGGAAGTCTTTACTCCCCACCGCGGTTAGGCTGTACAACTAACACCGACCTAAGCGGAGATCATTACACGCAGAGAACTGAAATATCTCTCTGCCTGTTATATCCCCCCCCCCCCCTCCTCTGCTACTTCTTATCTGTCTGTCTACTATCAATGTAATGCCTCTTACCTTGGAACATTCCTGTACATGTTGTATTTGTATTTGTATCTGCTTATCTTTGCGGCTGTAACACACTGAATTTCCCCATTGTGGGACTATTAAAGGACTATTATTATTCTTGATGCAAAGACTTGCCCAGAAGCTGTTGGTCCCCCAGGTCAGCTAACACTTCTGGCCTGTCTTAAAAAGCTATTTGTGAATATCTGCAAAAACCTTCCTCATTAAGCCTTCCTTCTGTGGCTTGCATCCATTCTGGACCAGGCTTCTCACCCTATCAAAGTCATCTCCTTAATATACGAAAAACTCTACACAACTACCCTCTCTACATATCTTTACTACATTTGTCTGGGAAAATGATCTTGAATGAACCCTTTCCCCAAGCGCCATTAGTCACATCCTGGTATCTTCGTACACTATTTCCTGATGTGTTCTATTCAGGAAAACAGTTATAGACTAAGGCCCTACGTAGCGAGCCGCAGCGCTTTTCACAGAAAGTTCGCAGAGTTTTTTTCTGTGGCCTTTCTGCTTCAATTATACCTATACGGAAAACGCCAGGGATTAAATGACATATAACTGACATGCTGCAATTTACAAAAATACAATGATTTTTGAAGTCGCAGCAAGTCCACTGCGGATATTTTTCTGCAGTGTGTGGATAAGAATTAGCCAGAATCCCATCCACTATGCAGGTACTGTAAAACACTGCGGTTTTGCTGCACCGGCCTCAAATTGTTATCTCACTGGTACAAAACATATTTTGATGGTCTTGCAATAAGATTTCTTCCTGGATAGATATGGGAAAATCACTTTGTCACAAACCGGTTTCGACCCGAATATTCCAAATTGTTTGGTTTTAACAAAACTGAACAAATGGTGATTCATAGTCACAAGTGCATCTCAATAAATTAGAATATCATCAAAAAGTTATTTTTTTTTTTTGGTAATTCAAATGAAAAAGTGAAACCCATATATTATATTGAGTCATTACAAACAGAGTGAACTTTTTCAAGTGTTTATTTCTGTTAATGTTGATGATTACAGCCAAGGAAAACCAAAAAGTCAGTATCTCAGAAAATTAGAATATTATATAAGACCAACTGTAAAAAAAAATATTTAACACAGAAATGTTGGCCAAATGAAAAGTATGTATAGTAAATGCACTCAGTACATGGTCGGCGCTCCTTTTGCATGAATGACTACATCAACGCGGCGTGGCATGGAGGCGATCAGCCTGTGGCACTGCAGAGGGGTTATGGAAGCCCAGGTTGCTTTGATAGCAGCCTTCAGCTTGTCTGCATTGTTGGGTCTGGTGTCTCTCATCTTCCTCTTGTCAATGCCCCGTAGATTCTCTATGGGGTTAAGGTCAGGCGAGTTTGCTGGCCAATCAAGCACAGTGATACTGTGGTTATTAAACTAGGTATTGGTACTTTTGGCAGTGTGGACAGGTGCCAAGTCCTGTTGGAAAATGAAAATTCCATCTCCAAAAAGCTTGTGGTCAGAGGGAAGCATGAAGTACTCTAGAATTTCCTGGTAGACGGCTGTGCTGACTTTGATCTTGATAAAACACAGTGGATCTACACCAGCAGATGACATGGCTCCCCAAACGATCACTGATTGTGGAAACTTGACACTAGACCTCAATCATTTTGGATTGTGGCCTCTCCACTCTTCCTCCAGACCTTGATTTCCAAATGAAATGCAAAATTTACTTTCATCTGAAAACAACACCTTTGACCAAGAGCAACAGTCCAGTTCTTTCTCTCCTTGACCCAGGTAAGACGCTTCTGGCGTTGTCTATTGGTCATGAGTGGCTTGACACATGGAATGCGACATTTGTAGCCCATGTCCTGGATACGTCTGTGTGTTGGCTCATGAAGCACTGACTCCAGCAGCAGTCCACTCCTTGTGAATCTCCCCCAAATTTTTGAATGGCCTTTTCTTAACAATCTTATCAAGGCTGGGTTATTCCGGTTGCTTGTGCACCTTTTTCTACCACACTTTTTCCTTCCACTCAACTTTCCATTAATATGCTTTGTTACAGCACTCTGTGAACAGCCAGCTTCTTTAGCAATGACCTTTTGTGGCTTACCCTCCTTGTGTAGTGTGGAGTGTGTCAATGACTGCCTTCTGCACATGTGTCAAGTCAGCAGTCTTCCCCATGATTATGTCGCCTACTGAACCAGACTAAGGGACCTTTTTAAATGCTTAGGAAGCCCTTGCAGCTGTTTTGGGTTAATTATTCTAATTTTCTGAGATAATGACTTTTGGGTTTTCCTTGGCTGTAAGCCATAATCATCAACATTAACATAAATAAACACTTGAAAAAGTTCACTATATTTGTAATGACTCAATATAATATATGTTTCACTTTTTCAATTGAATTACTAAAAAAAAAACCAACGACTTTTTGATGATATTCTAATTTATTGAGATGCATTTGTACATAATAGATGAGGTTGGATGAAGACACAGGTCCATCAAGTCCAACCATAACCCTACAGTACCCTACAGTGTTTATCAAGAGGAAGGAAAAAATAAAACCCCATGAGGTTTATGCCAATTTCTCTATGTCAAGGGAAAAAATTTCTTCCAGGCTCCAATCTGCGAATCAGTATAAAACCCTGGATAAACTTGTCCTTACCGAAATCTAAAACCCATAACCCATAACCATATTTTTCCGTTCAAAAAAGGCGTCCAGTCCCTTTTTGAACTTGCACAATGAATTCACCACCACCACATCCTGTGCCTCACTGCTCTTATATGTAAAGAATTCCCTTCTATGTTGCTGGTGAAATTTTGTCTCCTCTAGACGTAGAGGATGTCCCGTTGTCACTGTCACTGGCCTATGAGTAAAAAGATCATTAGAAAGTTCTTTGTGCTGTCTCTTCATGTTATTAAGTCTCTCCATCTTTTTTCTAACTGAATAATCCCAAATTTGTTAATCTGTTGTCATATTCCAATCCACCCATTCCCCTAATAATCTTGGTCACCCGCAACTGCGCTCTCTCTAGTTCAATTATGTCCTCCTTGTATACTGAGGCCCAAAATTACGCGCAATAGTCTATATGTTGCTTCGGACAAACAAACTTGGCTGCAGACTCCAGAGTATAATCGGTGGAGGCACAGGGGAGGTGACAAAAATGAAAAAACATTCATACTCACCTTCCATTAACTCTTTTCGGCCTCCTTGCAGTGCCTGGTGCCCAGGTTCACTGCTGAGGCCTATGACTGGGCCACCAGTGGTCATTTGGGCACAATGAGCGTCATTTCGTCATGACTATATATGAATGTTTTTTTTTTAAATTTTTACACCTCCCCTGGGCCGCCATCTATTATACACTGGGATCTGAAGAAAATAATATGTCAGAGTATAATAACGACACTTACACTTTGGCTGTGTTTGCTAGGTTCACATCTGTGTCGGAGTCTCCAGTGGACCCAAATGATGAAGAGCCTGGCGCAAGTGTGAACCTAGCCTTAGAGAGCTAGAAATTTTATAGGTTCCTAGGAGCACCAAGAGTGTTCTATACTATGTTTCAAGCCAACATAAGGTGTGTTTGTACCAAACTTGTTTGACCCCAAATGAATCTTGGTCCCAAACCACCCGAACCTGAAACTAAGCTAACAGCAGACCATAGACTGTCACACTACAAGCTACCTAGACACTCTGCTTGCAGCACACCTGATTCCTTAGAAATGTTCTGCTTTCATCATCTCTTATCAGTATATAGATATGACTTGCGGCCTCACATTGCTTTGAATCTTTATTTACAACATGCTCATATACAGATAAATTAAGCACGCTGATGTCTGCCATCTATATCCGGAAGGGACGACATCTGATGATATTTGTTATAAACAATTTAACATACTATGCTGTCGGGTCCTATCTCTGGATAATTATTTGTAGACAGAGATTGTTATAGCCATGTCTTTGATACATTTTGATGAGTCTAATATATCAAATAGCAACTCACAATTAACATAAGTATTTGGTTGGAGGGAATTTTGGTTTACTGACTGTAGCGATATCAGAGTATTTTTGAGCTATTACGATCCTCAGCATTACCTTGTTCTGTATTCCTATGTTTGGGAATCTTGAGGGGTTCGTCCATCTCTATTCCAGGTGACATTTGTGAGTGACGTCCCGGTTCCTTTCTTTAGGCCGCTGATTGGCCTCAGCGATCACATGTGACGGGGACTTCTGCCAAACAAGACACTGGGGCAGTAGGACTAGACCACGTTGGGAAACACTGGAGAACCGGGGACAGGTGAGTATGTTTTTTTTTTTTCACCTTTCCCTTCATTTATCCTGGACTACCCCTTTAACAGTAGACTCCCTGTCTTTCGAGAAGTAGGCTTCCTATCTGTTACCATCCCTACTCCTTTTAAGCTACAGAATACTCTATTCAGGAGCCTCCTTTGTATCATACCACCACACTGGCACTCTGAGTCCACTCCCACTATACACTAGAACAGCAGGATGGGAATGTGGCTCAGATCTAATTTTTTTCAGGATTGCCAATTTTATTCAGGATTGCCAACCCTGGAGAGTCTACAGGGGTTCCATTGACTATGGGATTAAGCCCTTTTCCTTTCATAATTTTATGCTGAATTATTTATCCTAACTAGAATTATTGTATTATAATGGACTGTCCTGAACTTTTGAACTTTCCCATGTTCTTACCCCAGAAGGACTTCATCTCCTTTTCTGGAATGCATAGTTTGATATATTTGTCTCTTCACATTCTCCCTCTTTGTTGGTGTGTGTTGACCTTTATTTAATCTTTTATGACCATATTGCTTGACCTTTTGACTATTGTATGAACTTTCTATTGTTTAATTTGTTTATATAAAAATTCTCATTAAAAAGTTAAGAAGAAAAATTGGTCTCGCTTTTGTGCTTCATAAATTGCTTTCCTCTATTCTGTCTACCCTACATGTCAGTCTGGATAAAAAAATTAGATAATGTGCAAAGGCTCAACTAGGCTGAGCAGTGTATGTGCACTGAACAGGAGCGAGGTGACTGCCACTAACAAACATACCAGACATGTCTGGCAGAAGCCTATCTACCCAGGTACTGAAAGATCGGATAGTTGAAATCCACCTGCCTGATCATTATCTTCAGCATCTGCTTTGGGGGATGGTCGGGAGGACTCCATACACACATAAAATTGGTGGTTCGGTAGACTTACATTTAGGCTAAGGCCCCATGTTGTGGAAAGCTGCTTTTTGTTGCAGATTTTGCTGCTTTTTTTGAGCCAAACACAAAAGGAATGGGAAAGCTCTTATACTTTTTCATTCTGCCTAATCCACTTCTGGCTTTGGCTCAAAAAACTGCAGCAAAATCTGTAACAAAAAAAACTGCTTTTCCGCAACGTGGGCCTTAGCCTTAATGTGTATAGACTGCTTTAGGGTAGTGAATGCACAGACCTTGATCTATATGTAACAACATCATGTAAGGGAATTGCTAGTTGTGCAATTCCCTAATGCTGTTGCTGAAAAGGGAAGACAGAGACAGTGAGCCCTTAAGTCAACCCAGCCCCTGCCTACTTGTCTCAGCTACCCTAGGCGGTAGCAGGGCAACTTGTTAACAATCCCTTCTCTGAATAAGTGACACACAGAACAGGACAAGACAAAATAACACAGAAACAGAGTCAGCAAGCCAAGGGTCAAAACCAGAGAGACAAGCAGTACCAAATCAAAATCCAAAAGAACATTCACAAGGGAAGCCAAAGGTCAGAGGTCAGAATACAAAATAACAGAAAGAGGAGCTGGTCAAGGACAAAGTCACAGGACACAGTAAGTCCAGGACCTGCCCCAGAATTGATTGGTAGACAGGCAGACAGGCTGTCAATCACACAGGCAAGGCTAAGATTAACTGTTAGAGGAGCAGAGGGAAACAGAAGTGCAGGAGACGGATGTGGCTGAAATGCAATTACAGAGTAGAAGTACTAGGACAGTGTTCAGACTGAGCAACAAGAACCTTAAGCAAGGAATCAAACGGAGCACGCCTCTTGCGCCGCAGCGTGCGAGCGGAGGGTGGCACAGAGACCCGAACAGGCAGAGACGTTACAGTAACCCCCCTTTTATGAAGGGCCACTGGACCCTCATCAGACAAACCAGTTTTAGAAGTCTTCAGTGTTTTCTCTGCCTTGAATTCTAGATTTCCCTGAACAACAACAACAGGCGCTGGTGGACCAGACAAATGTTTTTTATTCATCTGGCGTTTCCAACCTTTAGTAGCCGAGGTTGTACAAAGCAATACGGTGGGATGAACATTGGTCTCCCCATTTTACCAACTCGCTTTTACCCCAATCAAAAATAGGGTTATGGAGGTTCAACCAGGGGAGCCCCAAAATATCGGAAGAAAGATGCTCCATAACAAAAAGCTTATGACTTCCGAATGTGCAGAGCCCACTTGTAAGGAGATTAAGGGGGTCTTGAATCGGACCTTACCCCTGGCTGGTGGGGCAAAACCCACTCCAGTAACTGACTGAGGAGTGTCGAGTGGCAAAAGCTCAATGCCTAAAGCTGAGACAAATGAAGATGTGACAAAGTTTGCTGCAGACCCAGAGTCAACTAAGGCCTGGCCATAAACAGATCTGTCCCCAGAGGACAGAGACACAGATAACATCATCTTATTATTTTCAGCACATACCTGGTTGCCTGAGTGGTTCTTCCGACTACCACTCAGGCACTGAAGTTTTTCCGCTGGTGTGCAGGGTCTGATCGAGCAGTCTCGGATGATATGACCTGAAGTGCCACAGTACAGGCAGAGGTTATTCCTAAGACGATGTTCTCGTCGAGTCTTGGTGTCCATAGCTCCCAGTTGCATGGGTTCCTCACTAGGAGTGATGGGAGAAAAAGTAAGTTTTTCAGGAGCGAGAGAGAGGAAGGGACAGAAAACTTGGAGGAAACAGGCCATACTCTCTCTTTAAAATTTTTCCCAAATTCTTCGGTCAATACGGACAGCCAAAGTCATGGCCTGTTCAAGAGTAGGGGGATCATAGTGAGCCACCCAGACCTCCTTAACACAATCACACAGGCCTTGTTTAAAGTGAGCCTTTAGGGCCAACTCATACCAACCTGCAGTTACACTGCACTTGCGGAACTCTGAGCAATACTCCTCGGCAGAGCGTTTTCCCTGTCGCATGGTGAGGAGTTGCAATTCCACAAGTCCAATGTGGTTTGGCTCAGCATAGACAGACTTAAAAAAAATTTTCAAAGTCAGACCACTCCTCATCCCCAGGAGGGAGTTTAAGGGCCCAAGCTTGTGGATCCCCCCTGTAGGAGAGATATAACTACTCCCACCATTTGGGCATGGGATGCATGTGGATTAATCCGAAAATACAGGCGACAAGACCCCCAGAAAGTCTCAAATTTTTCTCGGTCCCCTGAGAAACAATCCGGGAATAACATCTTAACCCTGGGAAGGGAAGAAACAGCAGGGGATGCTGCATCAGTAAGGGTCTGAACCTGCTTAGCTAACTCAGATAACAGGCCTGCCAAGCCCTCCATCTTGGCTGCAAGGTCCTGAATAGGATCCATGCTGGAGGGAAGCAATGGAAGAAGGTTATTTTGGCTATTCTGTAAGGGAATTGCTAGTTGTGCAATTCCCTAGTGCTGCTGCTGAAAAGGGAAGAAGGGAAGACAGAGACAGTGAGCCCTTAAGTCAACCCAGCCCCTGTCTCTGACTACTTGTCTCAGCTACCCTAGGCGGTAGCAGGGCAACTTGGCGACAATAACAAGACAAAACAACACAGAAGCAGAGTCAGCAAGCCAATGGTCAAAACCAGAGAGACAAGCAGTACCAAATTGAAATCCAAAAGAATAGTCACAAGGGAAGCCAAAGGTCAGAGGTCAGAAATAATACAGTAGAGCAAGTAGGAAGCTAGCAAGGACAAAGTCACAGGACAGAGTAATAGCCAGCAAACCTGTGTAGGCTGATGACCTGTATATAGGAAGTCCAGGACCTGCCCCAGACTTGATTGGTAGACAGACTGTCAATCACACAGGCATTAATTGTTAGAGGAACAGAAAGAAACAAGGTGCAGGAGACAGGTGTGGCTGAAATTCAATTACAGAGAAGTAGTACTAGGACAGTATTCAGACTGAGCAACAAGAACCTTAAGTACGGAATCAAACTGAACACGCCTCCTGCACCGTAGCATGCAAGTGGAGGGTGGCGCAGAGACCCGAACAGGCAGAGATGTTACACATCAATATTCAATAGCAGAATTTACAATTGATTGAAGCAGTCCGTTGGTATGTTCTAGAAAGTACATTGATATGTCAAGTATAGACGGTGCCTGCTCCACCTATTTGCAGTTACTATAACGGTTTATAAGTAACTGGTCTGTCTTGTTCAGACAACACCCTCTATTACCAGTTCCCAAGATTAATGATTTTAGCTGTCTTTTGGTTCACAAGCAGGAATACCAGTTCTGACTTGTTCTACCAGTATAACATCATAGTAAGGGATGGCTTGAGTTTCAGCCTTTGTGTTGTACAGTAATTTCTGCTAGATTCAATTTGCTTCTATGTGTAACTGGGTTAGGCTAGAGTCACAGAGAGACTTTGGCGGCAACTCCTGTTGCGCAACCAGAGATCACTGTCTTGCTCTGTGACTCCTTTACTCATGTTAGTGACCGTCACCCTCTGGGTCGCAATGTGACTCCATTCACTAACATGAGTGAAGAAGTTGTAAAGTGGCACAGCAATTTTGGTCATTCGACAGGAGTTGCGGCCAAAGTCGCTGTGTAGCCCTAACCTTACTTTACATAGTTTACCCACCATCATCTCCTTATCTCAATAATGTATTAAATACTCTCCATCTAGTCCTGGCTTTGGCTTCAAAAATTGCATGCAAAAACCTGGATGTGTACACGCTACACATGGATAGAAGTGTCATCCCTCATAGGAATATATTTCAGCTACCTATCGCGATGTCCTTTTATCTCATCACTAGTTACGCCCAGCTTGTATTGCCAATTACTAAACTAAAACATGATACTTGCCAAGAAACTTGATCAGGTTGAGCAGGTTTGTGACATTTGTCCAGATTCTATTGTCATGGTCCAAAAAGTCAATGTGGGCTCTTTTTTGTAAATATGGGTAGATTGTTCTTGGGACTCCCTGTAGGCTTTGAACAACAGATGAAAACAATAGAACTTCATTTTTCACTTCTCAGTATGTGTAGCCCATGATCTCAGGTTACAGAGCTACAAGGGTGTGAATGGACAGGCAATCTGTCCTTTCGGTTAGTAAATAGTATATAGCAGGCAATAAAATGATTACTAGAGTGTTGACATGTTATTAAAGTTTCCACTTGTCCATATAGCCCTTGTACTGGTAATGTGACTGAAGTGCTGAGTAGAAATGATCAGATCGACATTGGATAAAGAGAGAATTTGGGCATCAAAGTAAAAGCCTAAGTACATCTAATACATATTACATGAATATCGCCCGAACCCAACATTTTGTTGGTAAAGGCTGATCATCTAATGTATGTGGGGTGTTCTGGCTGATGGCAGATGTTGAAGTAAAAGAAGGATAGGCCATGTTGGATGTTGACACTGCTGATCCTTTGTTCTCATGGGAGATAACATAGTAACACAGTATATGAGGTTAAATGAAGGTATAGGTCCATAAAGTCCAACCTTTAAACTTACAGAGTTGATTCAGAGGGAGGCAAAAAGATCCTAGGCCAAGGCTGATGCCATTTTCCCATGTCAGGGGACTGACCGACTCCAAATCTGGAAGATAGGTAGAATAAGGTCACCTGAATCAAATGGTGTAGGTGTATTCCACTTGTGAATTGGTGTCTCTGTTACCAAAATAGCACCATTTTCGTCAATATGCAAATTCGTTTTTTGGAGCAATGAGCCCACTTTCACTTACCTCTTTGGAGCAATGACAAAGCCCTCCTTGCTCCAAACTACTTATTTATATTGACAAAAAGGTACATCTCAGTAATGGAGGCAGAACACTGTTTGATTCAGATGACCCTAACCTATGTATCTGTAGGGCTGGGTTGATATGTTGGATTCTGGTGGCAGACTGCCTTTAAAGGGTATTTCCATCAGAACAATCATTGTATATATGGTGAGGTGGAAGGAATGATTCCTCCCTCCCATTTTGTGCATATATTGTTGACTGTTATCAATATGATTGCACAATGTTAGAAACAAAATGCTTCCAAAAATGCTTCACTCCCAAAGTATTGGTTACAATATATCAGGGATGCACATCGTTTTTTGGTCCGAGGGCATCATTGTCAAATGAAACCATTCCTAAGGGCTACAATAAAAATTAAAGGACTATTACTATCTAAGACATTTATGGTATAGGGAATGTATCTGCCATGTCATGTGCCAGTTCCACGTTGAGGATTCCCAACTATTGGTACAATAGGAATTTCTTTCTCCTCCATTTGAACTTCAGATAGGCAAAAATCATGCAAGCAGATCCTTCCATTGCAGTTTATATGAGTTGCTGAAATGGCCAAGCGTTTCACTGCTCCCATAAATTACAATGAAGATAATCATATACATGCAGTACCATCTCAGGAGACCCCCTTTCAGCCAATATATAGGAGTACCAGAGATGGTTTCACAGTGCACCATTAAGGGTCCATGCACATGACCGAGTGTACATCCAAGTTGGGGACCGAGTTAAAGCATTCATGTTTATGCAGCTGCCGGATCATTCTGTTCCGATAACACGGAAAACTATAGAGCAGGTCCTAGTCTGCTCCATATTATCGGAACAGAATGGATCTGGAAGCCCCATAGAAGTGAATGCATCACACAGTGCACTCGGATGGCACTCTGAGTGTCATCTGACTGCATTCAGTGATAAACTCAGACCCCAATGTGGATGCACACTCGGTCATGTACATGGGCCCTAATACTTAGGCTGAATTCACATATGCATTGTTCACTCAGTTTTTCTGGTCATTTAAAGGGACAGAAGAACAGACTAAATAATGAATACAGATCCATCTAATGATGAATTAGAAAGGATCTGAAGGACCTCTTTAACTATAATGAGGTCCGAAGGATATTAATTATCAGTTACTTTCACCATTATTTAGCCAGACAAAAGGTTCTGCATGCGAAACTTCTGCGGTTTTAAACAGATTCTGCAGAGGAGGCTCCAAACAAAGCTTTTGACGCACATATGTAT
Source organism: Leptodactylus fallax (assembly GCA_947044405.1). Taxonomy (NCBI): domain Eukaryota; kingdom Metazoa; phylum Chordata; class Amphibia; order Anura; family Leptodactylidae; genus Leptodactylus; species Leptodactylus fallax. Next base: position 61,660 of record CAMRHE010000426.1, read on the forward strand.
CTAGCCTTCCCGTCTCAGTTATGTGCCACTTAGGGGTGTAAGCTATCAGGGGTGCATTGGTAGCAATCGCTTCCAGGCCCTGGAGCATCAGGGGGCCCACAGGCCTCTACAACATTGAGAAACACCAGTATTATAGATAGCACATAGTAAGTGGGGGCATTACATATCTTGCATTGGGGTCCAGGAGCTTACACCTCTGGTGCCACTCCCTTGGGACTTGGAAATTACATGTGAACAGCCAACTGATTGGATGTTTGGAGATGGCACATAATAGCATAGAGGGCCACATGTAGCCTACAGACTGCAGGCTGTATCCTTGCAATAGACACATACACAGAGATGTACAGTTCTATGAATGTGCTCATGTAAATATCAAATCCCACCCTCGCTCACACCACATTTTGCGCACTATATTTTATAAACCCCATAAGCTGGCTCTGGATGGACACCAAAATCTTTTAAGCTTGTAAATGTTTGTCTTAACAACATGGTAAGTGGTTTCAGGATGAAGGAGCACAGACCTCAATGGAAATAGCTGAGTGAAGCGCTCTATTCTGACCATAATTTACTGCTTGTTCGCAAAAGGCCTTTTTTTGTTTAACTTCACCCAAATTCCTTTAGGTCCTAAAAGCTCAATTACGGCTTGCCCTTTGTGGTCTTTCTATAAAATGTGCTGGCCTAAGAGCTCTGTTATCTCCCTGGATATATTTGGACATTGATGCATGAATCCATTAAATCACAGGATCCTTGTGTTTGTTTTGATGGGGCTGGGGTCAGAAGGAGCAGAGACCTGTTCTGACAACTTTCCAACAAGTTACCATAGCTCCTATACCTTTCCCCCTGAGCACATTCCTAAGGGGTCAGCCCACATTATCTCAGGGTAATCCATGGATCCTTATCCCTATAACTAACATTCCTCTTTCTGGTTTCTTTAATTGTCACCTCATTTCCACTCCCCCTGGGAGAGTTTGGTGTTTACAGGGACAGGTACAAGTTCTGACGGCATAGTACCCCACCTCCCCCACCTGAGTTAACAAAATAAAGGATATCCTGTAGCAAAACATTCTGTATCCATGGAAATCAGATTGCACATTCTTGAGCCATGAAGCACCTTCAGAATCATTAACTCATGGCGACCTTGGGAATGGCTAAGCCAGAAATTGCCCAAGTATTACTAATATCAGTCTACACTTTATCATCTTTTTATAGATACAGTAAATACAATTTCAAAGAGAATGAAAGTTTAGATGAAATTCTAATTTATTTATTCTTATCAGTAAAGCTGGCAATAGGCATGAGATTCTTATTTGTGGATTTGCAGATCTGGCATACTTTAAGACACCGCCCTCTCCTTTGATATGGCGTGGTGTAGTGCAGGGGGATGCTCCAATCCAATTACAGGTGTAATAATACCACGGCACTCACTTCTTTGGAATAGTAAAAACGTTTTTATTGTTGCAAAAACAGATTACGAGATCATCTACCCATGTGCAGTAAATGTATCCACAATGCATATTTGTGCAGAATATAGAGGCTTTTATATAAAGCTTTTCATATATGCCTTTATATTCTGCACAAATATACATTGTGGATACATTTACTGCACATTGGTAGATGATTTCGTTTGCAACAATCAAAAACGTTTTCACTATACCAAAGAAGTGAGTGCCGTGATACTACTTTAAGACAAAGTCGTCCAAATCCTTCCATGGGACCGGCCGACTATCTTATGGCTGTGGCGGTGTGCACCAACATTTGAGAAAAAAGACATGGACTGCACAACCAAATATTATACTGCACAATGAATTATACTGCTCAGCAAAAAAAAACATATGTCCATGGGGGTATGATGACTCTTCCCAGAATGATAATGTTGGGGAAAAGAAGGATGGGGCATGCTGAGTTTGAGCATGCCTAATGATTGTTCTCATGGGAGAGGTGTTTGGAACTGGCTTACTCCCCTTTCCTCATTGAGAATACATATATGCTTGGCCAAAGTGATCATGCAAGTACTGTATATGGGGAGTTAACCACTTTTAGGCTGGGGCCACACAACGTGGAAAAGCTGCATTTTTATTGCACATTTTGCTGCATTTTTTGAGCCAAAGCCAAGTATGGCTTCAAAGGGAATGGGAAATATAAAACAAGCATTTATATGTTTCCCTTTCACTAAATTCACTTCAGGCTTTGGCTCAAAAACTTCAGCAAATTCAGCCCCTTAACCCAAAAAAACACAGTTTTTCTGCAACATGTCACCTCAGACTTAATCTTATATGTATGACCACTACAGGCATCATATTGTTAGCAGCTATAACCAAATGTAATGGAATCTGACAATATAGTAATACATATTCAGCAAATGCTCATTCAGCCAAGTGTTCTTCATTCCGACCCTTATACATATCCAAGCATATGCAAGCATGGCTTCCAAAGGCAACACTTGATACAAAGATCCATTTTGTTTTATTGCCCCATACAACGTTTCAGCTCTATACAGAGCCTTTCTGAAGGCTGGATTGGGTTTGTTTTTGGGCTTGCACCATTTGCTTCTTTATTCCTGTACTGTGTATTTTGTACTTTTGTTGCAAGTTTGTCTTGGTCCATGTGTTTTCAATAGATAAACAGGAAAAAGCCACTGCTAAGATTCAACATAATCATGCTTTTTTGCCCAACATCTACTGACGGGGGAGATTCAGGACATGACAAGAATCGTTGGGTTCGGCTAATGTTTATCGCCACCTTATGACAATTAAAGAGTTAAGCAGTCTTCCTATAATTGTCCATGTTGGCCGATCCTTGTCCTATTGCTGCAGCCTCCAGTGATCTGCTGTAAACAGGAGGTAACATGGCAGCACATGTACAATTTCCTTGCAGTGACAACAGGAAAAATGCAGCATTACATACTCCATATGTAGATAAATTGTCTGCACATATAGTACTGGGTCTTTCACAAAGAGACATAGAAGGAGGTCCTCTTGGCTGCCATGTTCTGCTCTGGCTAATAGATGAGGATCTTGAATGAGGACCCTTCTATTATGTTCGCTAATAAGAAATATGGTTTGTCTGGTTTATGAGAACCTGTATATTGTATCAACGCTTTGTTCGGTTTGCTACAAGTCTATAGAGGTGTCTGGTGAGGGCTTGACTTCAGACATCATACTTTAGAATTCTATGTGTCTGTGATCAGTAAATGCAAGCTATATGTAATGCATCCCTGTGGACGGATCCTTGTTCTACAGTCATGGCCAAAAGTTTTGAGAATGACACAAATATTATATTTTCACATGATCTGCTGCCCTCTGGTTTTTATGTGTGTTTGTCAGATGTTTTTATCACATACAGAAATATAATTGCATTCATATTATGAGTAACAGAAGCTTATATTGACAGTTAGAATGAGTTAATGCAGCAAGTCAATATTTGCAGTGTTGACCCTTCTTCTTCAGGACCTCTGCAATTCTCCCTGGCATGCTCTCAATCAACTTCTGGACCAAATCCTGACTGATAGCAGTCCATTCTTGCAGAATCAATGCTTTAATTTTGTCTGAATTTGTTGGTTTTTGTTTGTCCACCCGTCTCTTGATGATTGACCACAAGTTCTCAATGGGATTAAGATCTGGGGAGTTTCCAGGCCATGGACCCAAAATCTCTATGTTTTGTTCCCTGAGCCATTTAGTTATCACCTTTGCTTTATGGCAAGGTGCTCCATCATGCTGGAAAAGGCATTGTTGAGCGCCAAACTGCTCTTGGACGGTTGGGAGAAGTTGCTCTTGGAGGACATTCTGGTACCATTCTTTATTCATGGCTGTGTTTTTAGGCAAGACTGTGAGAGAGCCGATTCCCTTGGCTGAGAAGCAACCCCACACATGAATGGTTTCAGGATGCTTTACAGTTGGCATGAGACAAGACTGGTGGTAGCGCTCACCTCTTCTTCTCCGAATAAGCTGTTTTCCAGATGTTCCAAACAATTGAAAAGGGGATTCATCAGAGAAAATGACTTTACCCCAGTCCTCAGCAGTCCACTCCCTGTACCTTTTGCAGAATATCAGTCTGTCCCTGATGTTTTTTCTGGAGAGAAGTGGCTTCTTTGCTGCCCTCCTTGAGACCAGGCCTTGCTCCAAGAGTCTCCGCCTCACAGTGCGTGCAGATGCACTCACACCTGCCTGCTGCCATTCCTCAGCAAGCTCTGCACTGCTGGTAGCCGATCCCGCAGCTGAAACACTTTTAAGAGACGGTCCTGCCGCTTGCTGGTCTTTCTTGGGCGCCCTGGAGCCTTTTTGGCACCAATGGAACCTCTCTCCTTGAAGTTCTTGATGATGCGATAGATTGTTGACTGAGGTGCAATCTTTCTAGCTGCAATACTCTTCCCAGTTAGGCCATTTTTGTGCAGTGCAATGATGACTGCACGTGTTTCTTTAGAGATAACCATGGTTAACAGAAGAGAAACAATGATGGCAAGCACCAGCCTCCTTTTAAAGTGTCCAGTGGTGTCATTCTTACTTAATCATGACAGATTGATCTCCAGCCCTGTCCTCATCAACACCCACACCTGTGTTAATGGAGCAATCACTGAAACGATGTTAGGTGGTCCTTTTAAGGCAGGGCTGCAATGATGTTGAAATGTGTTTTGGGGGATAAAGTTCATTTTCTAGGCAAATATTGACTTTGCAAGTAATTGCTGTTAAGCTGATCACTCTTTATAACATTCTGGAGTATATGAAAATTGCCATTAGAAAAACTGAAGCAGTAGACTTTGTAAAAATTAATATTTGTATCATTCTCAAAACTTTTGGCCATGACTGTATATATTCAGATAATATGGTGCCAGTATTTGCAAATTCAGACCTACAGGCTCAGTGATGTGCACATTGTTTTCCTGCAGCTCTCGGGTCCTTGGTTTGGGCATGATGAGGGTGCGTGTATGGAGTTTATATGGTCTCCCTATGTTGACAATAGTTTTCCACCACACTCCAAATGTAGAGTGGTATTGACTTCCAATGGGTTTGTCTTTTTATCCGTGTGTGCCTAAATAGGGGAAGCAGACAGTAGGCCCCAATGGGGGATATGCTATAAACACACACATATATATATATATCTATATATATAGATATATATACATTGCAGTATTTCCTTGACAAATGTATAATAAACATATCATTCTCACACAAGATATCGACTGCATCATTGCATGCTGTTCTGACTAACTTTACATATAGGGGCTGCTTGTAATATGTAGCGTGAGATAAACTGCCTGCTACATTGGAAAAATTACTAAGAACATGAAGGACTTTTAAGGTGAAAATTTCACAATCCTTACAACACACAGAATATGTAGATACAGTGGGGAAAAAAAGTATTTAGTCAGCCATCAATTGTGCAAGTTCTCTCACTTAAAAAGATGAGGCCGGCCTGTAATTGACATCATAGGTAGACCTCAACTATGAGAGACAAAATGAGAAAACATATCTAGAAAATCACATTGTCTGATTTTTAAAGAATTTATTTGCAAATTATGGTGGAAAATAAGTATTTGGTCAATAACAAAAGTTCATCTCAATACTTTGTTATATATCCTTTGTTGGCAATGACAGAGGTCAAACATTTTCTGTAAGTCTTCACAAGGTTGGCACACACTGTTGCTGGTATGTTGGCCCATTCCTCCATGCAGATCTCCTCTAGAGCAGTGATGTTTTGGGGCTGTCGCTGGGCAACACGGACTTTCAACTTCCTCCAAAGGTTTTCTATGGGTTTGAGATCTGGAGACTGGCTAGGCCACTCCAGGTCCTTGAAATGTTTCTTACGAAGCCACTCCTTCATTGCCCTGGCGGTGTGCTTGGGATCATTGTCATGCTGAAAGACCCAGCCACGTTTCATCTTCAATGCTCTTGCTGATGGAAGGAGGTTTGCACTCAAAATTTCACGCTACATGGCCCCATTCATTCTTTCATGTACACGGATCAGTCGTCCTGGTCCCTTTGCAGAGAAACAGCCCCAAAGCATGATGTTGCCACCCCCATGCTTCACAGTAGGTATGGTGTTCTTTGGATGCAACTCAGCATTCACTCTCCTCCAAACACGACGAGTTGCATTTCTACCAAACAGTTCTACTTTGGTTTCATCTGACCATATGACATTCTCCCAATACTCTTCTGAAACATCCAAATGCTCTCTAGCAAACTTCAGACAGGCCCGGATATGTACTGGCTTAAGCAGGGGGACACGTCTGGCACTGCAGGATCTGAGCCCCCGGCGGCGTAGTGTGTTACTGACGGTAGCCTTTGTTACATTAGTCCCAGCTTTCTGCAGATCATTCACTAGGTCCCCCTGTGTAGTTCTGAGATTTTTTTCTCACCGTTCTTGTGATCATTTTGACCCCACGGGGTGAGATCTTGCGTGGAGCCCCTGATCAAGGGAGATTATCAGTGGTCTTGTATGTCTTCCATTTTCTAATTATTGCTCCCACAGTTGATTTCTTCACACCAAGCTGCTTGCCTATTGCAGATTCCGTCTTCCCAGCCTGGTGCAAGTCTACAATTTTGTTTCTGGTGTCCTTCCACAGCTCTTTGGTCTTCACCATAGTGGAGTTGGGAGTGTGACTGTTTGAGGTTGTGGACAGGTGTCTTTTATACTAATAACAATGTCAAACAGGTGCCATTACTACAGGTAATGAGTGGAGGACAGAGGAGCCTCTTAAAGAAGCAGTTACAGGTCTGCTTGTTTGTAGGTGACCAAATACTTATTTTCCACCATAATTTACAAATAAATTCTTTAAGAATCAGACAATGTGATTTGCTAGATGTGTTTTCTCATTTTGTCTCTCATAGTTGAGGTCTACCTATGATGACAATTACAGGCCTCTCTCATCTTTTTAAGTGGGAGAACTTGCACAATTGGTGGCTGACTAAATACTTTTTTTCCCCACTGTACCTAGAACAAATGCAATGTCTGTCCTAGGAATGTTTACAGGACACTTCATATATACTTCTTGTCTTATTTATAAGAGACCTTATCACAGATGAGAGTTTGTTTCTGTTGCATTAAATCTTGGTAATTCCCTATGAGATTAAAGGGATTATTCCATGAACAACACTTAAAGAGAAACCATGACCAAGTAAAAAAAAATGCCAAAAGCTATACATCATCAACCACTGTGCCCCTTAATTTTTTTTTTTTTTTTAATCGGTCGACCCATTTAAAAGATACGGCCCCTAGAAGGTTATATGTAAATTAGTTCTGATTCACCAAGTGGGCAGTAAAATTTTGTTTTTCCTACCCACTTGGTGAATAAAAGCTAATTTACATACAACTTTACAGCGGCTATCAAATGATGGGTGGTATTTAGCATTTTTTTTATGGGTCCTCTTTAAAGGGGTTGTCCAGTTCCAGCAAATAAATGTTATATATTTAGGTCTCTGCATGCTGTCTTTATTTGCTTATTAACCACTGGCAGTATGGCCCCATGAAACCCATTGTAGGTTTTCAATATATTGTCTGCAATTGTGGATCTGCACCCATTCATCTGCATGGACTTGTTCATTTCTTTGGCCCCATACACACATCCATAATCTTTACTGATCAGTGTCAAGGCCGTAGAAACTTTCCGCAAAATGGAGCAAGTCCAATTCCTCTTCAATTTACAGCACAAATTCACCCATACAAGTGTAGGGAATGATACAAGTCTTTTTGTGGGTCTGTGATTGGGGATGACATACTAATGCAATGAGGACATGTTTTTTTGCATACTATGGATCTGTGTTTGTGAACAGTATGATCCACTATGGTCGTGGGCATGTAGCTTAGAGAAAAAAAATGACAGCAAGCAGAAATCTAGAAAACCGTTAGGAATTGATACACAAACTATATTGGAAAATTATATAACTTCATTATACAAACAATAACATTTATTTGCTGAAAGTGGACGACCCCTTTAAGTGTCTGACCACTGTGAACTCCAATGATCTTGAGAATGGGGGTTTCCAAGCCCCCTGTGTCAATGGAATAGTAAGTAGTTCATGACCAGTGTTTAGTTCACTTCTAAGGGACTGATAGACTAGTACATTGCTCCATCAGTCCCATCGAAGTGAATCAAGTTATGGTTACACATGTGTAAGAGACAGCCAATGTTGTCTTAAGCTTCATTTGTCTGTATAAACTGTTAATGTTGAATGTATTTCTGTGATTCTGTTCCTTTAAGACAGCAGCCATTGTAATTGTGACATGATGCTGGAGTGAGACCCCCCCCCTTTTATGTCAGCCTGCCTGTTATGCAGACAGAGTGTGAGCAGAGAAGCAGGAAGTGACGAGACAGAGAGCAGCAGCCATCTTGGCAAGTGTTGTATTGAACTGGTGTGGAGATTTTTCTGTACAGCTAAGCTGTATCTTGGTCCAGAGACAAACAGAGTGTAAAGACACAACAGGACTAGTGAGTCCACGTGAAAGGAACTGTGCTCAGTGGCTGATCAGTGAGACTGACATTGTGACTGTGTATATGGATACCACAGATAGAGACTCGCAGTGCTGTTGATGTACTGGACGGCACCTGCTAAATCCCGGCTTACATCCCAGCTCAGTGTATGGATTCGGCAGGACTGTCAGTGTGCTGAGTGGAATCTGCTGTTGGATTACATTGCATTCAGTTGGTTTCCCTGTCTGTTAAAGAGGACTTCATTTCTCCCAAGATCCTGATAACCGTGAGGAGAGGACGCTTCACTATAAAAGAAAGGACCGACTTTGGGCCCCACCGCGCGCTTCTACGGACTGTAAGCGGTCCACCTGGACCACTGGGGAAAAGGGGGTGCACCCAAATGTGAAGTCAGGGTCAGTTAGGGATAGTTTTGAGTATATTGTTCATTCAGTGTCCATACTGCAGAAGTGGACAGAGTAAAAGTAGAAACCATTGCAGAATTTGCCTTGAAATTGTTCATGCTATATTGTATATTTTGCTTGTCTTTAGCCCTGTCATTTTACCTTTAACTAGCCTTTATTAACTTATAGTAAATATATATTTTTTTCTTGAACTACCGCGTGTGCGTTCATTTCTGGTTGCGGAGTCCAAACCACCTGCCTTGCTCTCGGTTCACAAATTGGCGTAGTCGGCAGGATCCGCTTACCAGAATGGATGGTGACGCACCCGTTCGGGAGAATGGTGCTGGAGGAAGAATGCCAGCAGGGGCTATAATGAGTCAGTTAGCTAAATTTGATGGCAATAATATGTCAGTGAGTATGTGGGTGGAACAGATACGAATGATACAGCGAATGTACCAGACCGCACCAGAAGTACTAGTAGAGCTAGCAATATTGACATTACAAGGGGATGCTAAGACCACGGTGATACTGAGGCCATTTGAACAAAGGCAGACATTTGAGCAAGTAGTCCAGATTCTAGAAACCATCTATGGAGAAACTGCATTGCTGGGGTCTCTGCAGGCTCGGTTCTTCCAGAGGGTACAACAGGAGAATGAAAGCCTTCCCCAATATGCAAATGCCCTACAAGAACTGCTCCGAGATATTCAAAGGAAGGAAAGAGGGGGCTCGCCAGCCTTCTGTAACCCTGATCGGACTCTCCGTGACCAGTTTGTCCTGGGGATACGTGACGGCAGTTTAACTGTGACTATGCAGGATTTTATACGACGAGAGACTGATGCTAAATTCCATGATGTACAGGTAGAGGCCATCTCCCGTGCCAATAGTATGGTCCCGAGGCCACAGACCGCAGTTGGAGTTACTTTGTCACAGGGGGCTAGTTCTGGCTCAGAGACAGTAGAAAAAGGGACGGTTAAAGAAATTCTCACAGTAATGCAGAAACTGCAAGAACAAATGGAACACTTGCACACTCGTTGTGATGAGCAGTCTATGAAAATTGCAGACTTCCAGAAGACTGGAGATGAAAGGGTGAGCCATCCACACCCAGCAAGTCAGAATCACCCACCACCCCGCTGGAGGGGTGAGGATAGGACCTACCGAAGGGGTCCAAATCATTTAGTGCAGTGCTCAGGAGAAATCGAAGGGGCTTACCGAAGGGGCCCAAACGGATGAGCCACGTTGCTGCTAGATGTCCAGAGCAGCGACAAACTTATGAGAGACCGCCGTTAAACTGAAGTCCCCTGCTGCTGAAGGGCGTGTAGTAGGGGAGACTGACAAGGAGACTATGTGGGGAGAATGCCCTGATGATGACCTGATCGCTGCAAGTCCTGTCATACAGGTGGAAATGGAGGGTATTCCGGTTACCGGGATGATTGACACGGGTTCCCAAGTAACGACCTTGAGTAGAGACTGTTATGAACGGTACTTCCGGCAACATGTGAAATATGATCCCAATACATTCGTACGAGTGGTCGCAGCTAACCAGTTACCAGTTCCGGTCGTGGGAGTGGCCTGGATGAATGTCCGGGTATGTGGCCAAGATCTAGGTAGGAAAGGCATTGTGGTGGTACAGGAGTCACATGAAGTAAAGGTCCCTGTCATTTTGGGGATGAATGTGTTAAAAGAATTAGATCAGATCCTCTTTGAAAAGAAAGGTCACGGTTATTGGAAAGAAACCACCACCCATCGGCCTACTCAAACAGCTTTCCAGCGGCTGATCCGGACATGTGGCTTACAGAAAAGTTCAGATGCACAGCGTCCTCTGGCTCGAATTTCAGTTCCTTTGCATACAAAAGTTACACTGCCACCCAGTCGGGAGACAATAGTGTCCATGCCCGTAGGCACCTGTCGGAAACTAGAGGGCATAGCTGTGTTGGTAGAACCACTGCAGGCAGCCGAAGGAGGTGTTGATCCGCTAGTGGCCCGTTCCTTGGCAATAGTTCGCAATGGAAGAGTACCACTTCGATGTGTAAACACTCAGGACCAGAGTGTGGACCTGACCCCAGGGAGGCTGCTGGCTAACATCTATGTGACTCCGGAGGAAGTAAGGAAAGTAACTCCAATGCAGCTGAAGCCGACTGAAAGGGATGAGTGGACCGTAACTGTGTCCATGGGAGAAGATGAGGAACCCACCTCTGAATGGAATGGCTGTGCAATTCGAGAACAGATGAAGATGGATGTAAGTTCATGTTCTCTGGAATGGGTGCAGAAGGTAGATGAGCTGTTGTGGGAGAACCAAGCCACCTTTGCACGGTATGCTGAAGATTTTGGATGTACCACAGGGATCTACCATGAGATTCCCACAGGAGACACCCCTCCAATTAGAGAGCGCTACCGACAAATTCCTCCACAGTTGTATCAGGAAGTGAAAGAACTGTTAGCTAAGATGCTACAGGGTGGGATCATCCAAGAAAGCCAGAGTCCCTGGGCGGCTCCTGTGGTGTTAGTAAGAAAAAAAGATGGGTCCATCCGATTTTGCGTAGACTATCGGAAGTTAAACGCTTGCACCGTACGAGATTCCTACCCCTTGCCACGGATTGAGGAGTCCCTCTCAGCGCTAGGGAGAGCCCGGTACTTCTCCTCACTAGATCTGGCTAGTGGGTATTGGCAGGTGCCGATGGCCACAAAAGACAAGGAGAAGACGGCATTCATCTTGCCCATGGGACTATACGAATTTAACCGGATGCCCTTCGGGTTGACAAATGCACCCGGAACGTTTCAGCGGTTGATGGAGAAATGTCTCGGTGACTTCAACTTTGAGTTCACTCTCATCTACTTGGATGACATTATAGTGTATTCTGCGACCTTTGAAGACCATCTCCACCAGTTGGGGCAAGTATTTCGAAGATTGCGGGAACATGGGCTCAAATTGAAACCCAGTAAATGTCGGTTGTTCCAATCTGAAATTGATTACTTGGGTCACTGCGTATCAGGAGAAGGGGTGAGACCATCAAGAGACAAGATAGCGGCTGTTCAAGATTGGCCGATACCGACTACCCTGCGAGAAGTGAGGGCGTTCCTTGGAGTAGCCGGTTACTATCGACGGTTTATTAAGGATTTCGCCAAGGTAGCAGCACCACTTAATGCTCTCCTACGAGGCACATCCGGTGGTCCAAAGAACCGGTCCGTGAAGTGGGGACCTGAACAGGAACAAGCCTTCCAGGCATTGAAGGATGCACTGACAACAGCCCCAATCTTGGCATATGCTGATTACCACTTGCCGTTCCAGCTATATACAGATGCAAGCCTGTATGGTCTTGGAGCAGTGCTTTCCCAGCTTCAGGATGGCCAGGAGAGGGTCATAGCGTACGGCAGCCGGTCTTTGAGAGATTCTGAAAGAAACCCCGAGAATTATAGTTCATTTAAATTGGAGCTGTTGGCACTGGTATGGGCCATGACCGAGAAATTCTCTGAATATTTGACCGGTGCTGAAGTTTTAGTACTGACTGACAACAACCCACTAGCTCACCTGGAAAATGCCAAGCTCGGGGCGTTAGAGCAGAGGTGGATAGCCCGAATGTCTACATTCAATTACCGCATTAAGTATCGGTCCAAGACAGAGAACCAGAATGCTGACGGACTTTCTAGGGTAACTGCCCAGACCCCCACAGAAGACGTGGATCATGAGTTGGAGCATGTGGAGGTGCCCGATTTCAGCAGATTTTCACAGGCCTTGACCGCCACTAATCAGTTTGAGATGGAGGGGACTGAAATGGCTCCTTTCTTTGGTCCCTCACGACAGGAATGGGCACAGATACAACAGACCCATGAGGGGCTGGCGCAGATGATCAAGTGTGTTGAGAAAGGCCAGAAGCCCTGTAGAGAGGAAAGAGAACGACTGACACGTGAGATATTATCTGTTTTGAGTCAGTGGGAAAAGTTGGAGATGAAAAATGGAGTGCTATGCCGAAAGGTCTATTTACCTTCTGAGATCGACATTCGATACCAAATTGTGGTGCCTAGTGAACTGGCTCGCTCCTTGGCAGTTGAGGCTCATAATAAGAATGGACATTTTGGTCATGAGAAGACCTTTCGTTGGTTACAGCGACTGATTTACTGCCCTGGTCTTCGTCAAATGGTCGAAGAAGTATGCCGCAGCTGTCGAACTTGTGAGATCCATAAGGCAATAGAACAGAGAGCTCCCCTGCAAACCATCGTGACCCAGGAACCTTTAGAAATCGTCATGATAGACTATCTAATGGTGGGCCCATCCAATAGCGGACACCAGTATTGCCTCGTAATGGTGGATCACTTCACCAAATTTGCGGTGGTAACCGCCACCAAGGACCAGACAGCTGAGTCAGCAGCTCGTGCTCTGTGCCAAGATTTCATTCGAGTATATGGGTGCCCCCAACGCATCCACTCCGACCAGGGCGCCTGCTTTGAGGGACACGTAATGAAAGAAGTTCAACGTATCTACGGGATAAAGAAGTCGCACACGACTCCATACCACCCTCAGGGAAATGGGGCCTGTGAAAGATTCAACAGAACTCTGCTACAGATGCTGCGGACTCTGGAGGAAGACAAGAAGTTACAGTGGCCTCAGTTCTTGTCCGAAATGGTGTGGGCCTATAACAATCAGGTCCATTCTACAACGGGGTACTCTCCTTATACACTTCTCTTTGGGCGGTCTGGGCGAAGTATAGGAGAATTACAGTTGAATGATGTGGATGGGTTCCCTCCGAGGGATCCAACCTCTTGGGTGCGGGCGCATCGGCAGAGACTTGAGACGATCCATCGATTGGTGCGGCAGCGCCTGCAAGAACATCCCCATCCTGATAAGACCCCAGTGCAAGAAGCACCATTGCAACCAGGCGACCTGGTGCTAGTTCGTGTCAAGAAACCCCAAGGGAAATTGGAAAGCAGATGGGAGGCTTTGCCGTATCGTGTTGTTGGCCGCAAGTATGCGAATGGGCCAGTGTACCAGGTCCAGAAACAAGGAACTGATTGTGTTCGAGTACTTCACCGAAATATGTTGCGCCTGTGTCATTCTGAAGGGACAAATCACGATGGGCCTGCCAATGTGAATGAGCTCCCACAGTCAGAGAATGGAGGTGCGGAATGGGCCTCAGACGAGGAGGATGATTGTTGGCCGATCCCTGCTCCTGGGGATGTTCCACCTGTGACTACTGTATCTCCGGCCTGTGCCCCCTCTGGTGCGGAATCCGCTGGTCCTTCTCAGCCCATAGCTGCAGCACCCCATAATATACCACCGGTCCTCAGACGGACCACTAGGCCAAATGCTGGTATTCCCCCTGTTCGGTATGCGCAGGATGAATTTGTTTTGCCTGCCATACATCGGTATACTACCACCCTGTGCATAAAAGTACAACCCTCTGGATATACAGTCATAGGCAGGGACTGCCAATCTTAAAGTGGGGGGGAATATGTAAGAGACAGCCAATGTTGTCTTAAGCTTCATTTGTCTGTATAAACTGTTAATGTTGAATGTATTTCTGTGATTCTGTTCCTTTAAGACAGCAGCCATTGTAATTGTGACATGATGCTGGAGTGAGACCCCCCCCTTTTATGTCAGCCTGCCTGTTATGCAGACAGAGTGTGAGCAGAGAAGCAGGAAGTGACGAGACAGAGAGCAGCAGCCATCTTGGCAAGTGTTGTATTGAACTGGTGTGGAGATTTTTCTGTACAGCTAAGCTGTATCTTGGTCCAGAGACAAACAGAGTGTAAAGACACAACAGGACTAGTGAGTCCACGTGAAAGGAACTGTGCTCAGTGGCTGATCAGTGAGACTGACATTGTGACTGTGTATATGGATACCACAGATAGAGACTCGCAGTGCTGTTGATGTACTGGACGGCACCTGCTAAATCCCGGCTTACATCCCAGCTCAGTGTATGGATTCGGCAGGACTGTCAGTGTGCTGAGTGGAATCTGCTGTTGGATTACATTGCATTCAGTTGGTTTCCCTGTCTGTTAAAGAGGACTTCATTTCTCCCAAGATCCTGATAACCGTGAGGAGAGGACGCTTCACTATAAAAGAAAGGACCGACTTTGGGCCCCACCGCGCGCTTCTACGGACTGTAAGCGGTCCACCTGGACCACTGGGGAAAAGGGGGTGCACCCAAATGTGAAGTCAGGGTCAGTTAGGGATAGTTTTGAGTATATTGTTCATTCAGTGTCCATACTGCAGAAGTGGACAGAGTAAAAGTAGAAACCATTGCAGAATTTGCCTTGAAATTGTTCATGCTATATTGTATATTTTGCTTGTCTTTAGCCCTGTCATTTTACCTTTAACTAGCCTTTATTAACTTATAGTAAATATATATTTTTTTCTTGAACTACCGCGTGTGCGTTCATTTCTGGTTGCGGAGTCCAAACCACCTGCCTTGCTCTCGGTTCACACATGTACACTAGCATTTTATTCATTCAGGGGTTGTTGGCCCCCCAGCAATCAGACACTTATTCACTATCCCATATCCAGACTGCATACAAGTCTTTAGGGTGACTACACTGCACTGAGGTTTTACCTGCAACAGCACACAGCCATTGTGGGTGGACAGGGCTTTGGACAAGGCGGTGGATATATCTTGTGTTCTCCCTAAGTCTATGCTCCTTAAATGAAATAATACATGTTTAACTGCACATGGTAACCAAATATGTTTTAGGTTTAGAGCGTCTCACTATATTATTAGGCTACAGGCAGCATGGATACAGCCAGCCTTTCCTAATAATATAATGAGATGTTCTAAACCAGAAACGTATTTGGTCACCAAGACTACGCACACATCCAAATACCTCATACTGAGTCAAAATGACAATTTCTGCAGTGGTCGGTGGAATCATTCTAAAAGTAGCATTAGAAAGAAACAGGCACTTGGCCGGTCAAACAGTTCTGTTATGTTGCTGTTGGCTCCGCCATCAAAGCTGATAGTAATACATGAAGATATTCTATACTGCTTGTGAATTACAGTTATTTTTCTCTCTGTTCCTCAAATAAAATAAATAATATGTTCATATATCCAAGTGGACCAACTTCCCTTCTGACTCTGAAGGTCTATCGTCTTTGATGTAGTGCCCATAGCAATGTTAAACACCACTTCCTGTCACGACTGCTTCGGCCACCAGCCAATGTGTTCTATGCTCCTATGCCAGGCCGCATGCCACGTTTCTCATCTAAAGCTGTGCTGGTAAAATGTACACTCCTCTTAACATGCAGTTAACTGTTGACTGGAGGGCATGGTGAATTGTAATAGCAGTATTTAGTTATTTTGCATACTTATATAGCACCATCATATTTACAGAGATAGTCAACACTGTCCCAACTAGGGCTGACAATCTAAATTCGCTATCAATATGTCTTTGTAATGTGGGAGGAAACCCACACAAACACAGGGAGAACATACAAACTCCATGCAGCTGTTGTCCTTGGCTGGAGTTGAGCTCCAGCGCTGCAAGGCATTAGTGCTAACCACTGAGCCACCATGCTGCTCCTGTACAAGTGACTCAGTCATACAATCCCGAAATTTTTGGCATCTTGTAGTATGGCTCCTATCAGATGCTTCTCGCCCCTTGCCACAATGTCTAGTCCGTGATAGGAGACTACATAGTTCTTGCCTATAGCTACGATGCAACCATTAAAGGGGTTGTCCGGGCAAAAAAAATCTTTTTAAAAAAAAAGGTCTGTTAGTGCTATTAATGGGTTAATAAGTGCACCCAAATACCTTAAACAGTGTTTTGAGTGATTTCTGGGTGTCTCTGGGAGGTCCTGGCATCCTCTGCATTTTTACATGGTGTAGCTACCTGCTGTCTTAGCTCATGCAATGCATCATGGTAGTTGTAGGCTGACTCACACTACCTCCCTCTCACTCACTCTCCCTCCCTCTCTCACAACCCCTCCCTGTCTCCGTAGCTATCCCGCCTACTACTAGCCCTTCCTATCTAACTAACTCAGCCCCCCCCCCACCCCCCTCATACTTACCTGTCTTCCTGTCCAGAGTTCCTTCTGTGGGGACGGCTCCTCCTCTTCTTAGACACTCTGCTGGCGCATGCGCAATAGTCCCACCATTGCGATGTAGCCAGCACTCCATCTCTACTGTGCAGGCGTGGGAGGCTCCTCCGGCCTCCCACGCCTGCACAAAAGAGATGGAGTTCCAGCAATAGCACAATGCCGGGACTCCAGTTCTATTGCCCACGTGCCGGCAGAGGGTCACATAAGCGGAGGAGCCGTCCCCACAGAATGAAGTCTGGACAGAAAGACAGGTAAGTATGATGGGGTGGGGTGGGGGGTATATATACATTTTTGCTAAAGTAAGTAATTTAGAAAGTAAACTTTAGAAAGTAGGGGGGAGGGTGTTTAGATTAGTGTAGGAATTGCATTTTATTCCCGACAACCCCTTTAAGTCTTTATTTTGCATACCTATTGATCTGTCATTTCTGTCAGTCCTTTGATTTAGTGATCATACCTCATGATCCCATGAACATTCATGATTATGTGATTTGGTGATCATACCTCATGGTGCAATAATTATTCCTGATGATCCAGTATTTTGGTGGTCATACCTCATGATCCAGTGAATCCTGATGATCATGTCATTTAATGGCCATACTTTATAATCCTGATGATCTGGTAATTCAGTGGTTAACCTCATGGTACAATTATTTTTGCTGGTAATCTACTAGTTATCCATATTCAGTTCCTGATAATCTAGTGATTTCTTGATTATACTTCACAATCCAATTTATATTCTTATAATCCAGTGGTTTAGTGGTCATACCTCACCATCCAATGAGTATTTACTATGATCCAGTGGTTTAGTGGTCATACCTCGCCTCCCAATGAGTATTCACTATGATCCAGTGGTTTAGTGGTCATACCTCGCCTCCCAATGAGTATTCACTATGATCCAGTGGTTTAGTAGTCATACCTCACCACCCAATCAGTATTTGCTATGATCCAGTGGTTTAGTGGTCATACCTCACCATCCAACGAGTATTTATGATCCAGTGGTTTAGTGGTCATACCTCGCCTCCCAATGAGTATTCACTATGATCCAGTGGTTTAGTAGTCATACCTCACCACCCAATGAGTATTTGCTATGATCCAGTGGTTTAGTGGTCATACCTCACCATCCAACGAGTATTTATTATGATCCAGTGGTTTAGTGGTTATCTCATGGTTCCGCATTAAAGGGGTTGTCCATTACTATATACTGATGACTTATCCATATGATAGGTCATCAATATCAAATCGGGGGGGGGGGGGGTCCGGTACCATAACTGCCACCAAGCAGCTGATATCTGCACACTGTATGAAGCAATTTTTCATGGATACATTACTAAGCAATCTGCTGAAAAGCAATGTAAGTCAGGCAGTGAATTCCAGGAACATGAGAAAAGGTTCATTGTGTCCCTCTCTCCAGACACAAAATCGGACATGTTTGCCTCAATAAGTCTTTAAATTCCTTCTCTTTGGTTTTCTACTGTTTATACAAGTGACACTTAAAAATAAAAATAGAACCATACAGAATACACATGTTAATAGAACAGGGGTCGGCAACCCCCGGCATGCGTGCTAAGAGTGGCACGGGAGGCTTATTTTCCTGGCATGGCAGCGGAGTCCTCACCCAGCAGTTTCGAACGAACAAAACACGGCAGAAACTGCTATTATTATACTCTGGGGTCTCTTCAGACCCCAGAGTATAATAAGCTGAGCCTCTGGAGAAGTGATGAAACATAAAAAAAAATGTACTCACCATTCCTGCACTCCAAAGCCGCTGTGTTCTCTTCGGGCGCTTCTGCCTGAAATCAGTGACCGCTGACAGGGCTTCAGGGATTATGTCCGGCGTCATTATACATAATGACGCTACGTGTCCCCTGAGACCCAATCAGCAGCTGCTGACTTCAGGCAGAAGCGCCCGAAGAGAACACAGAGGCTGCAGAGCGCAGGAATGGTGAGTACATTGTTTTTTTATGTTTGTCACCTCTCTTGGCCCTCCACTTATTATACTCTGGGGTTTGAAGAGACCCCACAGAATAATAATAGCTAGTGAGTGTCGAAAATTGGAATATTATAAAAGTTGGAACATAATACTGTGTGCAGGGGCCACTATGGGACATAATACCATGTGCAGGGGTCACTATGAGACATAATACCGTGTGCAGGGGCCGCTATGGGACATAATACCATGTGCAGGGGCCGCTATGATACATAATACCGTGTGCAGGGGCCACTATGGGATATAATACCGTGTGCAGAGGCCGCTATGGGACATAATACCGTGTGCAGAGGCCGCTATGGGATATAATACCATGTGCAGGGGCCGCTATGTGACATATACCGTGTGCAGAGGCCGCTATGGGATATAATACTCTTTCTCACCTGGAGAAACTAGGGAACACGCTGGGCCTTGCTGGAGTGGACCACCACCTCTCCAACTGGATCCTAGACTACCTCACAAACCGACCTCAATATGTGAGAGCCCGGGACTGTGTGTCAGATACCGTGATCTGTAATACGGGGGCACCTCGTGGTATAGTTCTTGCCCCTTTCCTCTTCACACTGTACACTGCAGATTTTAGGCGCAACTCATCTAGCTGCTACCTACAGAAGTTTTCTGACGACTCTGCAATAGTAGGCGTCATCACAGACGATGATGACAGGGAGTACAGAGAACTGAACCGGGATTTTGTGGACTGGTGCCAGCGGAACCACCTGAAGATCAACGCGGGGAAGACTAAGGAGATGGTGGTGGACTTCCGTAAATGCAGATGCCCTCCTAAACCAGTGGACATCCTGGGGATGGGCATCGAGTTTGTGAACACCTATAAGTACCTGGGTGTGCTCCTTAATAATAAGCTGGACTGGGCAGATCACATGGAGGTCCTGTACAGGAAGGGCCACAGCAGGCTCTACCTGCTTAGGAGGCTGAGAGCCTTTGGAGTCCAGGGGGCACTTCTTAGGACTTTCTTCAACTCGGTAGTGGCATCAGCCATCTTCTTCGGAGTGGCCTGCTGGGGGAGCAGTATATCAACCAGGGATATCAATAAACTTGACAAGGTGATTAGGAGGGCCAGCTCTGTCCTGGGGAGCCCACTGGACCCAGTGCAGGTGGTGGGTGACAGAAGGATACTGTCCATGGTGAGCTCCATGCGGGAGAATAAGTCCCATCCCATGCATGAGACCATGATAGCGCTGGGCAGTACTGTCAGTGACCGTCTACTATCAATGTAATGCCTCTTACCTTGGAGCATTCTTGTACATGTTGTATTTGTATTTGTATCTGCTTATCTTTGCTGTATCTGCTGTAACACACTGAAATTCCCCATGGTGGGACTATTAAAGGACTATTATTATTATTATTATTATTACCATGTGCAGGGGCTGCTATGAGACATATTACCTTGTGCAGGGGACGCTATGGGACATAATACCTTGTGCAGGAGCAGCTATGGCATATAATACTGGGTGCAGGGGCCGCTATGGGACATTATTCTGTATAACGGTGTGTTTTCTGTATTAAGGATGTGTTTTTGCACAGAAAACACAGGCATTTTTTTTTGTGTGCAAAAATGCACCATGTGAACGCAGTTTTACATCGAAGTAAAAGTTCCAGTGGCCTAAGAATATACAGTAGCTGCATCCAGATACATAGTGTGCATTCACCATAAGGATGCTGCCATACAGTGCACCTGGACACTAATTGGGGGCTGCACATGGACTTTCATGGCTTCTAATCGGAAAATACAGGCGCGTCCCAGGAAATAGCAGTAAACGCATGCGTCCTAAAGCATCTAGTGGCAGCACTTCTGTGTTATGGTTTGTGGTATATGACTTTAGTTTAGGGGTCGTCAGACTTAGAATTATTGACCGGCACTCCGAGTACCTCGTCTTTGATTTTTTAATTAAAATCGTCACGCTGAACAAAAAAGGTTGCCTACCCCTGTAATAGAACATTAACCACTGCCATTTTGTGGCAGGGCCATAGCTGCAGGTGTTGCAGAGATAGCAGTTGCACCTGGTGCCTGGTAGCATAGGGGGCCCTATGGCCCCCTGATCCATAGAGACTATGGTAAATATCCATGCTAAGTAGGGGCTCTGTTACAAATTTTGCATTAAGACCCAGGACCTTGAAGCTCCTCTTTTTGATTGTTGGCCAAGATTTGTTGGCAGACGATTTCCTGACCTAGGCTTGCATACAGAATTCTATTAGATGTTTGACATTCCTTCACAATAGTATCTAATGTTACCAGCAAACTTTCAGATAATAAGGAGGTATCACTCCATCTCAGCCACAATTACTTCAAGCACTTGAACTGATGCTTTTACGTCAAGATTGTGAATGATGTAACCATAAGGATGGCTCTTTTGAAGGTTTAACTATGTAATGTAAAATGTCTCATACAGACTCGTATGTATAATGCATTCTGATGATATCTGAATTTCCATAGGTTGGATCTGGGAATGGAAGAAGCTGAGAATGTTGAGGCAATTGCTAAATACAGAGTAATAATAAACAATAATAATAGTAATAATAAACAATCAAACTTCTAGATATTATTTTTTATTGCACATATCCACTACTTCTACTGTATATGACTCCATTACAAATTTTCTATGGTTGCAATTTTATATGCATGCATATGGATGTATACAAATGTTTTCTGTCGAATTCTGTTAAAATGCTTGGAGGCACCATATGGTGCCATGTAGAGTTTCATATTGAAGGCTTACAATCTCTTGTGTGCCCTTAATGCCCTATTAGACAGGCCAATATTTAGGGCTATTATCGGCAATGTGTGCTTCTGGGAACACTTGTTGCTGATAATAGCCCGGTCTAATAGTGCTGCTGATCAGCTCGTTGGCTTGTCACATCTTTTGCATCATTGCCCTGTCGAATTAAGGAGAGTACTGCGATAGGCAATGCAACCAATGTGGGTGGAACAATCGCAGCAGATTGCTCCTCCCCATTCGGCCTGTGTATTTAAGGTTATGCAAACGAGCGCCAATCAATGTGTTTCTGTAATATTATTAAAGTAAAGTGTCTGTTTCTTCACTTATTTACCTCCTTCTGTATAATATATGTACATGGAGAGGGGGGAAGGAAGGGGAGAGCTCCCTAAAACAGAGAGTCATCTGCACCATAGAGAGACAGTATTCTTTCCCAATACAGCTGGGTTATCATCCTTCACCCAGTCCCTAAAATTCAGTGTGACTTTAGATGGACAAGCATTCATTTGGGTGTCCTCTGTTGCACCATAAATTGCTCCCTTTGCTCTGCCTCTCCCTCGTCCTCCCCTGCCAACAGCAATCTACTTTATGGGTCTTTATATGGGGACTTCACATGATCACATACAATTACCCTGCAGTTCAGGCGTTCTTTCCACTTTGTAGGTTCAGTGCTTCCCCTTGCCTTTAAGAGCTGTAGAATATGCGGGCATATTTTTTTATTCTTAAGGTCCTCATAAACATTAGAGAAAATGCATCTAAACCATCCATTTTCAGTGGACCAATTATATTATGTGTATGGGGGCCTCCTGACTCTCCTCCAACAAATGATGTCAGGAAAAAGAAAGATCTGACATGTTGAATTTTTATACCCAATCTCTTCGTTCAGGAGATAAACCACCACCAGAGGAGACTCACTGTGGTTTACTGTGCTCTCCCTACTGATAACACATATACGCTTGGCTGAACCAGGCACTCATATGTATGGAACAGATTTGAGGCATGAACGTAACTACCAAGGCAGCAGACATAGCAGCTGGTATAGGGACCCATTTCCACTATGCATGATAGAAAAGGCTGCAACACCATTACTTTACTAATAAATCATCATGCCAGCAGGTGATATCACTATAATTACTTTCTTCATATGTTGTGATGTCACAGTATACACAATGATCTTTTGTCTGTGCATCATGCCTGTGCTGTGATGTCATAGTAGACATTATCCCTGTACTGTGATATATCTGTGCATTATGATGATAATGTGACATCACTGGGTGCATTATCCCTGTACTGTGACATCACTGTGTCCATTATCTGGGTACTGTGATATCACTGTGTGCATAATTACTGTGCTGTAACATATTTGTTTATTTTCTCTGTACTGTGACATCAGTGTATTTATTATCCGGGTACTGTGACATCACTTTGTGCATCATCTGTACTGTACCATCACTATTTGCATGATCCTTGTGTGTAATGGAAACCAAAATATTTGTACGCCTTTCAGATTCTAAACTTGCTGCTTAAAGTAATTATAGTAGAGTGGGGCCCCATTACATGTTTTGCTATGGGACCCCATGGTTACTTGTTACATTATTGATGTGAGAAATAGTTGTCAGCCAAACAAGCATTCGTCCATCAGTAAATGGAAAATGGAATCTTAGTGAAGTTGTATGGGCATCTTAAAGGGTTTATCTGATTTGTAACATTGATGGCCTGTCCTTAGGATAGGCCATCAATAACAGGGGTCCAACACCTGGGACCCCCGCTGATCACCGATACTAAGACAGCGCGGCTCTCTGTATTGTTTATATACCACAAGTCACGCTGCTTACTTGCTGTACAAACTGTTTTTAGGCCATCAATGTTAGAAATCGGGTAACCCCTTTAAATTTCTTTGCAGCACAAGGATCTTCTTATCCTGTGGCATATTCCTCCCCATTCATCTCCTCGTCTACCTGTAAACATTATCAGTCCCTCTATAGTAACCATTTTCTGACTTTCCCTGCCTGTACTCACCTAGATAAGTGCTCAGTCGGCACTCTCAGAAGCCTGTCTCCTATCACAGAAGACTCAATTGCATTTAATCACTGGTATATGTGTTTTATAACCCAATAAGAATATTGGTCCCTTAAGGAAACATTCAGTGTTATTGCTACCTTAAATGAGCAGTCAAGCCATTGGCAGTGTCTTCTTACAAAGCATCATTCATCTGAGTACCATATAAGTACATCTGAGTGATAATTCATTGGAATCTGCCCTGTACTGATGTGTATTATCACATATTCATCAAACATTCTCACGGACTGTAATTTCTTGTTAAAAATGTGTTTACTATGAGTTGTCATTACATTCATAGAAGGCTTTGCAAACAAACATAGGGTTTAAGGGATTGCCCAGAAATGTCAAAAAATCATCAAACACCAAGGAATATGCTAAAACAAAAAAAAAAAAACTTTTCTGGCCTAAAAATATCAATGACCTTTCCTAAAGATAGGTCACTAATATCAGATCAGAATTCTGTTGTCTGTGCAGTGGTCAAGGAGAATGGAAGCTAAGCTGCAGTAACTCAGTTCAGCCACTACACAGAGAATGGAGCTGTCTGCTTCCTGCTCCATTCTTTGTGCATCGGCTACTGAAAACAGCTAAGGCTGGGTTCACATCTACGTTGGTGTCTCCTCATGGAATCAGTTTTTTTCATCTGTCTAAAGAACATAAAAAGTGATTAGAACAGACCAATTGATTTCATTGCGTTTTTAAAACCATCCAGTGGTGTCAACTTTTCCGCCATGTATCCGCTTTTTTGGATGCAGACAAAAGTCGGACTTGTAGCACTTTTGCTCCATCCAAAAAATAAGGATATACAACGCAGCAATGAATCTGTTTTTTTTTTTTTAACATTGAGGTTTATGGAAGGCGAACACAAACGGATAGTAATCCATTTGTGTCCATTTTGCAATCCATTTTTCTTCTCTGTGCATGCTCAGAGTGGAGAAGGAGAAGAAAAAACCCCACATTTCCGCTAAAAACGTTTTTTGACAAATCCGTTTTTTTTTAGGTGGATTCGCAATGGGTGGATACCAGTTGCAGATGTGAACATAGTGTAGTCAATGAGGGTGATCTGGAAGTCAGACCCCACTAATCTGTTATTGTTGACCTATTCTTAGGATAAGTCATCAATATTTTAGCCCAGAAAACCCCTTTAAGCCCCCACTCCTTCAGAACTACCACTCCAGTTGTCCCCTTTTATCCTTGCTTTTACTGCAGTTTGTGTAAAATTTTGCACAGCCCCTTTAAGCTATAAGAAGTAAATATCTGCTGGACCACCTACTATCTACTGTCAGCAGCTTATAAAGGTTAATCACCTTAACAGGCTTGTTGAATATACTCCAGGTCCCCTCCCAGCCATATCAACTTAGATTTCAGTTTAATTTTCTATAGTTGGCAGTTTTCACCCCACCCCAAACACACATTGATAACATCTTTGCCCTTTGTCACTTGGCTGGTCCGAGCACCCTTTCAAGGTGTGTTTCATTTACCAAGTGTTGTAACAAAGTGGAAGCTTGAGGGGCATGTGCCCGGGTGTTGTTTCACATTGCAAATAATGCAGAGATCACCTCTTACTTTTACACAATGTGCAGTGTGTTTTATAACCAGTGGAAGACTATACTGTGTGTGGGGGCATAAGGGAGCATTATAATGTGTGAGGGGACATTATACAGTGTGTGGGGCACCATCTACAGTAACAGCACTGTCTATGAGATTTCTACAAAGCCCATCCACATGCTGCAACTAAAACCACAACATGTCAGTTATTGCTTGGGGTCTCACCCACAGTTTTCACCCTTTGCAAGGTTTAAAGCTGAATAAAACCTGAAGTAATTCCAGCAGGGGTTAAATGTCATGGAGGTGCCGGCCTACCAGACCCTAGATTGTACTACCACGCGGCTGTGCTGGTGCACCTTTTCGATTGGCGTTATCTTGGAGCAGACAAGCATTGGGTCTCTATAGAGGCCGAACTGCTTTCAGCTCACCTTCCCTCTCTGCCCTGTGTCCTGTCCCACTTCCACTCCAGTGCTGTTATGCATTCTGTGCTGTCCTCCCATTTCCTAAGGACCTGGGATGCGGTGTGTGGGCGTTCACATTGCCAGGGTCTCGGGCCCCCTCAGCCCTCTCTTCAACAATCCCATATTCCCCCGTCGGGTTGTCCTGCAGACAAATTCCTTTGCTGGCTAGGTAGGGATGACGTTCACTTGAACCAAGTTGAAGGTAGTACACCTCTCCCCTCCCTGGCACAATTGTGCGCCTCCTATCCCGATCTCCGATTATCTTGGTTAGAATATGGTCAGCTCACTGCCTTCCTCCGTAAGTTCTCCTTACTTCCCATGCTCTCATCCCCCTTGACTGACTTGGAGTCTGCTCTTTCTCGCGCTGACACCATCCCACGTGTCCTCTCTGTTCTCTATTGCATTCTCCTCAAGGATGCTACTCCTGGGCTCCCTTCCTATACCAGCCCCTGGGAATCTGACCTTGGTACTTGTCTTTCCCCTGCCGATTGGGATAGGTCCTTCCTGTATACGCATAAGCTCCCGCTGCCTTGCAGTGCACAGGAAAAGAATTACAAAATAATGACCTGCTGGTACCGCTGTCCTGACCTCTTGCACAGGATCTATCCTGGTGTATCCGACCGGTGTTGGCGCTGTGGTTCCGAGAGAGGTACGCTGTATCACATTTGGTGGGAATGCGCTGCCCTGAGACCCTGTTTTCGCGTTGTACACTAAAGTGAGTGGCAAACCTGTTATACCCTCACCTCGTCTAGCCCTTCTCTCCATCATACCGGAGAACGTCTCCGCTGTTAAGAGAGACCTCCTGCGACATTTTCTCACTGCCGCCAGAACAGTCATTCCCAGGCATTGGCGCAGTACAGCTGCGCCGACCCTGGTTGAGTTCCTACAGGAGCTTCTCCTTATTAAGAGAATGGAGGACCTGGTGGCTGAGGACTTGCCTGACCCTTCTAAATTTGAGTCCCTCTAGCAGCCTGGGTGATGTTCTAGGAGACTTCGGAGTTCTCCTCTTTCTTTGCCTAAACTGGGGTCGCTTTGCTCCCCTTTCCGTAAGGAGTCTGGGCGTCCCTTTCTGTACAATCCCTCTCTCCCCCTTCCTTTTCCCTTTCTCCTCAGTGTGCCCTATCCCATACTGGTCTTGTATGTGGTCTCATGTGTTTCTGTTCACCCGTGTCTTCCCCATGTTTCCCTTTCCCTCCAGCATTTGTCTTTTTCTTCTGGTGCGCGGGTGGCACTGTGGTGGCCCTCCACAGCTGGACTTTTCCTTCTGTCCTATAGTAGTCCCTGCCATCACCCCCCAATGATGCATTTCCCCATGTTGTTATTGTGCCACCCGTTACTGGTTTCTCTGTTGTGGGCATCGACAGCCCTCTACCCTAACTGTTCCTCAGCAACTTCTCCACGATTGGGTGGCCTGCGTGCCTCCTACTGCATTATTTGATGCCTTTGTCTTGGCTTTGCTTCCTTTTGTTCTTATTTGCAAAAACCTCAATAAAAACTGATTAAACATAATTTCAGCAGGGGTGCCATGGCAAATACCACCCAATTTATTTTTTTTTTTTGCTATGGTACCTTTCAGAGGAACACACTACCACCAGAAGATTTGCACCACAAAGGGGCTGTCACCTGTGGGCCCACACAAGCCTTGAGCAGGTCCTGTTTACAAGGACCCTAGTGTTTAGCACTTCTTACTGTTTCTATAGGTAACTACTGACACTGTCATGGTGGAAATACCTGGTTACCATTACTGTTATTGCCATATACATGTTATGCTATGTATTGTATGCTGTACTATATTATGCTACGTACTGCCAGCAAAGCACTGAAGATTAGAAAATTAAAAAATATATGTACAATGTATTAAACTTTTTTTTATTTTTTTCCCAACCAATCATGAAATGTAACAATCTGCAAAGAATTTCCATTTTTTTCCAGTTTGGTATAAATTTGAATGACCTTTGATATTGTGACATTTGCAAACAAAATTCTGATAACAATATCATTTCGTTGCCAAATCATTCTTTGCAGGTATGACCAGATTCCCAAGAAGCCTGCAGCCCAAATATTATAAATGTGTTGCATTTTTTTCTCTATTATATATATAGGAGAATGTCCATTTCGTATTTAAATAATAGATATTCAATAAATAAAAGTAAAATAAGACACAAGTTCTGTTCTCTGTGCAACAAATATCCATATTTTATAGAATAACATTCAATATTTTCCTAGTAGACAATAAAGCTGCACTGCCATACATCTCTGCTCACTTCCTACCGCCATTGCCCGCCACCTCTCCCTAATTACATCCTCTCCCTCCTGATTATATGACTTCTCTTATGCTGCACCCATTCTGCAGAAATCAATGCCCTAGACTACATGACTTGTGAATGTGTCACCAGAAAAACACATATTTATTTATTTTAATCTCATATAACAATAGTTTATTAAAAGTGTGTGGGGTAGGCATCAGGATGACTCTTTGTGGTTGATCGGTCCGGGGGCTGGCTGTTGGCCCACCACTGAGCAGGTCTTTGCGGCCTATCCTGAAAAAAACCTACTTTTTAAACAGCAAAACATATTTTTCTGAATTTTTGATAATTTTTTGTTACTATATATATATATATATATATATATATAGTACAGACCAAAAGTTTGGACACACCTTCTCATTCCAAGAGTTTTCTGTATTTTCATGACTATAAAAATTGTAGATTCACACTGAAGGCATCAAAACTATGAATTAACACATGTGGAATTATATACTTAACAAAAAAGTGTGAAACAACTGAAAATGTGTCTTATATTCTAGGTTCTTGAAAGTAGCCACCTTTTGCTTTGTTTACTGCTTTGCACACTCTTGGCATTCTCTTTTTTTTTTTTTTTTTTAACTGTAATTTTTATTAGAATATTTTGAAAATAACATAGATAACATACAATCCACCAAGTCAACAAATATAAAAACAACAACACTAAGACAAAATTTGGGGAATACACAAAAACAGACAAAGGAAAGGAACAATGAGGAAAGAGACAAAGCCGGGGGTCAGACTTCAGAGACCTTGTGTGGCACAGTAGGTATCCCAGTGAGACCAAATTGCTTCAAATGCCTCCACCGTATGATTAAGGGAAGCAGTCAGATACTCCAGACTGCGGATGTCCTTCAGTTGGGCTATCAATTCTGAGATCGTTGGGGGAAGAGCCTCTCTCCAATGGCGAGCTATAAGAGTTTTAGCCGCAGTACACAAGTAAAGGAATAATTTCGATGTATTTTTACTGAGACCTTTTGGAGGGAGATTCAGCAAATAAACCATGGGGTCCAAGGGAACACCCTGGATGAAGAGAATATTAGTCAGCCTCCCAACCTCAATCCAAAAAGTGCGAACCAGGGGGCACTCCCACAATATATGGAACAATGTTCCTGGTGTTGCCTGACACCGCCAGCAACTAGAAGGAATAGTGGGGTTGAGAGTATGCAGTAGAGCTGGAGTGTGATACCAATGCATAAGTATCTTGTATTGCGTTTCCCTGAACGTTACACAGGAAGAGGATTTAGCTGCTCGGGACCAAATAACCTGCCACTGACTGTGCGAGATGCGCTCGCCCAGGGCTCCAGACCACCGGGTCATATATCTGTGGACCACTGGGGCCTGCCCCCCCTGAGAGGACAAAAGCCCATAAATATTAGAAATCAGGCCTCTAGTAGAGGTACCCGCCCGACATAGTCGTTCAAAAGCTGTAGGGAGGGAGACCCGGGTGGATCCAAATTGGGAGACCACAAAATGAACTATTTGCCGATAGTGGAACCACTCTGAGGTAGGCAAGTGCTGTGTAGAGGTGAGGTAATCGAAGGGCCTGAGCTCCAAGGACGACGGGTCAACCAAGTCCGCTATGTGGAATAAACCCAGCTTACCCCAGGGCTTGACCATAGCAGCAGTGAGTCCGCTTGGGAGACGTGGATTATATAAAAAGGAAATCATGGATGAGTGCGAAGAGGCCAATCGAAACAATCTAGAACAGGTGTTCCAGACAGTCCGAGTAAAGCCAATAGGGCCAAGTAGCGAGGTCATGGGCAGAGGGGGGAGGCGGACCACAAAAATGCATTGGGGTGAACAGGAGCCAGCCAAAGCTTCTCTATCTCCACCCATTTCGTATGCGCCTGGGGGCGCTGCCCAGAACGGTATACTACGCAAATGGGCAGCCCAGTAGTAGTGCAATATGTGCGGAACCCCCATTCCCCTCTCCGACCTACCCGCCAGCATCACCGATCGGGGAATGTGGTGGCGTTTGCCATTCCATATAAATTGGAATATTGCTTTCTGTAGGGATCTCAATTCGAATCTAGGGACTGCCACTGGAAGGGTTTCAAAAAGGAAAGAAGTTTCGGGAGGAGGGTCATCTTAACCGCAGTTATACGGCCTATAAGAGAAATATGGAGTGGGCGCCACTTATCTAGAAGGGAACGGAGCTCATGAAACAAATGAGGATAATTGGCTGAGTAAAGCGTGTGGTATGAAGAGGATAGTTGAACGCCCAAATAGCGTAGGGAGCGGTCTCTCCATTGGAAGTCAAAGTTAGACTTGAGAAAATGCAAGGCTTCAGTTGTGATATTTAAAGGTAGGGCTTCCATCTTACTAGGGTTAACCTTATATCCCGACCGGTCTCCATAATCCTTTAAAACACGGAGAAGGTTTGGAAGGGAGGTATGGGGTTTAGTGAGGGTCAACAGGACATCATCTGCAAATAAACTAATCTTGAATTCTCTATCTCTCACAAATACACCAGAGACATCCGGGGCAGATCTAATTTGAGCCGCCAGGGGTTCAATACACAGTGCAAATATTAGTGGCGATAAGGGGCATCCCTGACGGGTTCCATTACGAATGGACAAGGGAAGGGAGGAAGCATTAGGAAGCTTAACAACTGCTGAGGGGTGAGAATAAAGAGCCCTTATAGCCGTGAGGAAGGCCCCCGAGAACCCGTAGCTTTCAAGAGTGGCCATCATAAACGACCAATCAAGGCGGTCAAAGGCCTTCTCAGCGTCCAGACTTAGAAGCAAGGTGGGGGTAGAGTGACGGTTGGCCACGTCGATCAAATCCACTGCCCTTCTAGTGTTATCTCCCCCCTGATGACAGGGGTCAAATCCCACCTGGTCCTTGTGGATGAGAGACGGAAGCCAAAGGCCAAGCCTGTTTGCTAAGATTTTTGTAAAAAGTTTAAGGTCTGTATTCAGGAGGGCAATGGGACGATAATTAGAGCACTCCTGATGGTCCTTGTGAGGCTTTGGAACTAGGGAAATGTGAGAGTGCAGCATAGTGTGGGGGATCGGAGCTCCCTCCAAGAATGAGTTGAAAAGCTGACACATATAAGGGAGGAGATCAGAATGGAAAGTTTTATAGTAAGAATAGGTGAACCCATCAGGGCCTGGTGCTTTACCATTTTGGAGAGCCTCCAGAACGGCAGCCAACTCCTCTCTCGATACCGGGGCATTAAGCGAAGAGAGGGCTGAGGACGGGAGGACCGGGAGTTGACACGAGGCTAGGTAAGAGTGCAAGTCTGTCTCTACATTGGTGGGGCTTCTCCTAGTAGGCGAGGGAAGGTTATACAGTTTAGTATAATAATCCCTAAACAAGGCCGCTATGGCATCGGGATGGTGCTGAAGGGTGCCCTGGGAATCTCGAACGGCAGGGGGTGTAGACGAAACCTGACGGTCCTTCAGGGTTCTAGCTAGAAGTGTGTGGGCCTTATTTCCCCTCTCATAGTATCTCTGGCGACTGTAGAGGAGGAGGCGTCGGGTAGCCTGGGTGGCGAGGTCGCGGAGGTCAGCCCTGGCCGCTACTAATTGACGCAGTAAAGATAACGAGGGTCGCGTCGTTAGTCGCTCAGTGAGGGATCTAATCTTGTCAGTCAAAGCCTCCTCTCTGGCCCTCCGGTTTCTCTTAGTCTGTGTTCCCAACACAATACAGTGACCTCTCATTACTGCCTTATGGGCTTCCCACAGTGTGGACACTGCGGAAACTGAGTTAGAATTAACTCGGAAGTATTCTTGGAGGTGAGCTCGAAGTTTACCCTGGGTCTCTCGTGAATGAAGGAGGGATTCGTTAAGTCGCCAGTGGCAGCGTTTAGTCGGAGAGGGGGTGGAGGACAGTGTAAGCTTCACAGGAGCGTGGTCTGACCAGGATATGGGGCCTATGTCAGCCGACTTTAGTAAACGAAGGGCTAACGTATTTCCAAAAAAGTAGTCTATTCTAGAGTGGGTTTTATGTGGGTGGGAGTAAAATGTAAAGGAGCGGGCAGAGGGATTATCCACCCGCCAAAGGTCATAAAGGGCAGCTGACCGTACAAGGCAGCGGAACTGTCTAGCTAGTCTCATCTGGGAGGGTCCAGGAGGTCCATTAGTGAGGGTGGATCTATACATATTTTCAGAAAAGATCATATTAAAGTCTCCACCGAGTAATAATCATCATAATAAAATAATCATCATAATAATCATCATAATAAAAGATCAAGGCGAGGAAAGCCGCAGGGCCAGATGACATCAGTGCAAGGCTAATTAAGACTTGCGGGGACCAGCTGTGTGGTATAATTACATATATGTATAATATGAGCCTGAGGCAGGAAATAGTCCCTGAATTATGGAAATCTTCTTGTGTGGTACCAGTTCCAAAGAAACCCCACCCTATGGACCTCAACGACTACAGACCTGTAGCACTGACATCCCACCTGATGAAGATCTTGGAGAGATTGGTTCTCACACATCTCCGCCCTCTAGTGAGCCCCGCTATGGACCCACTCCAGTTTGCTTATCGGCCGGGCATTGGGGTAGATGATGCCATCATCCATCTTCTGCACAGGGCTCTGTCTCACCTGGAGAAACCAGGGAACACAGTGAGAATAATGTTCTTTGACTTCTCCAGTGCTTTTAACACCATACAGCCCAGGTTATTGAGGGACAAGCTGGGCCTTGCTGGAGTGGACCACCACCTCTCCAACTGGATCCTAGACGACCTCACAAATCGACCTCAATACGTGAGAGCCCGAGACTGTGTGTCAGGTACCGTGATCTGTAATACGGGGGCACCTCAGGGTACGGTTCTCGCCCCTTTCCTCTTCACACTGTACACTGCAGATTTTAGGTGCAACTCATCCAGCTGCTACCTACAGAAGTATTCTGACGACTCTGCAATAGTGGGTCTCATCACAGATGATGATGACAGGGAGTACAGAGAACTGAACCAGCATTTTGTGGACTGGTGCCACCGGAACCACCTGAAGATTAACGCGGGGAAGACCAAGGAGATGGTGGTGGACTTCCGCAAAGGCAGAAGCCCTCCTAAACCAGTGGACATCCTGGGGACGGGCATCGAGATTGTGAACACCTATAAGTACCTGGGTTTGCTCCTTAATAATAAGCTGGACTGGGCAGATCATATGGAGGCCCTGTACAGGAAGGGCCACAGCAGGCTCTACCTGCTTAGGAAGCTGAGAGCCTTTGGAATCCGGGGGGCACTTCTTAGAACTTTCTTCAACTCGGTAGTGGCATCAGCCATCTTCTTTGGAGTGGCCTGCTGGGGGAGCAGTATATCAACCAGGGACAGAAATAAACTTGACAAGCTGATTAGAAGGGCCAGCTCTGTCCTGGGGAGCCCACTGGACCCAGTGCAGGTGGTGGGTGACAGAAGGATACTGTCCGTGGTGAGCTCCATGCAGAAGAAGAAGTCCCATCCCATGCATGAGACTGTGATCGCGCTGAGCAGTACTGTCAGTGACCGACTGCTCCACCCTAGGTGTGAGAAGGAGCGCTATCGGAAGTCTTTCCTCCCCACCGCGGTTAGGCTGTACAACCAACACCGACCTAAGCGGAGATCATTACACACAGAGAACTGAAATATCTCTCTGCCTGTTAAATCCCCCCCCCCCCCCTGCTACGCCCTATCTGTCTGTCTGCTATCAATGTAATGCCTCTCACCTTGGAACATTCCTGTACATGTTGTATTTGTATTTGTATCTGCTTATCTTTGCTGCTGTAACACACTGAATTTCCCCATTGTGGGACTATTAAAGGACTATTATTATTATTATTATAATGCGGATCCCTCAAACTTTTGCAGTTTCCCCAGGACCTGTTTAAGGAAGGGGATCTGTGAAGAATTAGGGGCATATATATTGCATAAAATAATAGGTCGACCATATAAAAGCCCCTCCAAAATAATATATCGACCCTGGGGATCTAGATGAGAGGCCGAGACAGTGATAGGGCAGGTACGGGAAAGCAAAATAGCTACTCCTCCCTTCCTGCGACTACAATGTGCAGAGTAAGCAGAGGGGAAGTAATGTCGGCCAAAATTAAACGTGCCAGTTTGGTCATAGTGAGTCTCCTGGAGAAAGGCTACCTCTGCCTGTAGGGAGCGAAGCTCCCGCAGGACCATTCGCCGTTTTGTGTTGGAGCCCAGGCCCTTAACATTTAGTGTAATGCACCTAACCATTGGGAATACAAGGTGAGTGTATTGCTAATGTAGGAGAAAATGAGGTAGAGAAGATCTCACCCAGCCAACGATGTTCCGAATCCCCAAAAAAGTAAAGGTGGAGGCCACTGTAGCCAGACGGGTCTCCGAACCTGAAGAAGGAAAGGAAGGGAAAGGGATAGAGGGGAAAGGGAAAGAGACAAAGGACATACACAAAGAACAAAGCATAACAAATAAAAAAAACAAAACAAAAATATTGAAATAACACATCTAAACTAAATTTAGTGGTCAGGACTAAATCTCCTGGCCGGGGGCAAAAAAAAAATTGTCCAAGGTAGGGCCACAAGTGACCCTACTAGGGCCCAACCAGTGGGTCCACAGCTGGACGAAGCCCCCATAGCAAAAAGGGGGGCGGGTGGGAGACGGGGGGAGATCAGCAATAGGCAGATCCAAAGCATCAATTGGGGACCTAAAGAAAATAACATCTATCAGTCACTGGGGGGGGGGGGGGAAGTCTAACCCGCCCGACCAATAATACTAAAGCGTGAATATGATGCAGAACAGTTGTGGGACCATAAAAAACTGCATATAAATGTAAATAACAATAGGAACAGGACACCCCTAGTAATCAAAGTAGACGTATCCCTCCCAGGAACTAGGAGGTCCAAGAAAAAAGATACAGTCACGGGGGTGGGGCCTCCACCCTCGATCTTCTGGAAGAACGTTGCTGACGTCTAGCTGGATTCTGGGCCGTCCAGACCGGGGGTGGAGGCAGTGGTGGGGCAACCAACTCCCAATTCTGAAGGTTGGGAGGAGGAATATCCATAGCAATGCAGAATGGTTCCAGATCTGCAAAGAACCGTAGGGTAGCAGAGCGTCCATTGTGCCTAGCCTTTAAAGAGAAGGGGAAGCCCCAGCGATACGGTATCTGTCGGTCGCACAGAAGCTGCAGCAGAGGGCGCAGGTATCTCCTCTTCTGTAGCGTAATCCAGGAGAGATCTTGGTAAAGCTGGATCTTGGCTCCTGCAAATTCAAAGTCTTTAAGACGACGGGCCTTGGAAAGGATAGTTTCTTTTAGTGCAAAGTCGTGCACACAGCAAATAACATCGCGTGGTGTGGGGCCCGATCCCCTGGGGCGCAGGGCCCTGTGCGCTCTATCCAGCTTAATTTTATGTGTAGCTGGTTCCTGTAAAATGAAGTTGAAAATCTCCTCCAAGGTAGCATGTAAATCCTCCTCTTGGTTAGCCTCAGGCAGCCCCCTGATTCTGATATTGTTGCGTCTGCCCCGGTTATCCAAGTCCTCCAAATGGCGTTGCATGTCGTTAACCACCTGGCATTGGGAGAGGACAGTGTCCTGGAGGTGAGACACATGAGATCGGGTCTGGTCATGATCGTCTTCAAGGGTATCAACCCGGTTAGCAATATGTTGGAGATCTTGCCGCGGGACAGCGATTTCTGTACGTATCTCTGAACGACATGCCGTTGTAACTTTAGCAACCAAGGAATCAAAGTCCTCTTTTGACGGTAGGTGAGCAAGGTAATCAAGCCACGGTGGAGGATCAGAGGAGGCTGCTTGAGCAGAGTGTGGCGGAAGTCGGGGTAGCGGAGCAGACGGAGAAGGCAGCTGGGTGTGAATAGCATAGGGGGAGAGGGATGGAGTTGCCCCCAGGTCTGCTTCTTCATCTCTGAGAAGGAATGGAGGCTGCTGCGAGGACACAGGACTAAAAGGTTGTGGAGGCAGCTGAGGGGTTAAATCCTCCTCCACAGGGTCAGGAGGGTGCTCAAGGCCAGAAGAAGGCTTGTGGAGCTGAGAGGCCGCTACTGATGCCTCCTGAGATGTTGGGTCCCCCTGATTCTGTGTGGGGGAACCCACTGACATAAGCGCCGGTCGGAGCAGCGGGGGAGGGGGGGCAGTCAGCGCTGCGGTGCGAGCAACCGCCGAGCCTGACTTACCCGGCGGTGAAGGGGTCCGCTGGAGCCCAGCACTTGGACTCTGGAGCTCTGTCTCTGGCAG
This sequence comes from Leptodactylus fallax, assembly GCA_947044405.1. Classification (NCBI taxonomy): domain Eukaryota; kingdom Metazoa; phylum Chordata; class Amphibia; order Anura; family Leptodactylidae; genus Leptodactylus; species Leptodactylus fallax. The sequence continues at coordinate 97,750 of CAMRHE010000426.1, forward strand.
GGCTGGAGGCCTGGTAAGATGGCCTCTCTGCAGGGTGGATGCCGCTCGTGTCGCTAGCGGGGCCATTGCAGATGTCGTAGCGGGGGTGGCCGGCGCGGCAGAGGAAGATGGCCGCCGCCTCGTGGAGGCCCGCGCTGTGGATGCTATCGGCTGCAAGAACGCGGACAAGGTAGGCTGAACGGACCTGTCCGCTGATGCACAGTCCCCTGTAGCAGGTGCCCGGGTGGTTTTCTTAGCCATGGGGGTCCTATTCAGGCTAGTGGTCCCACATAAAAAAACGATCAGGCAGGAGCTCCCCAAATAAGTGTCTCACCGCATCAAGTCCCTGGCCACGCCCCCGGCATTCTCTTGATGAGCTTCAAGAGGTAGTCACCTGAAATGGTTTTCACTTCACAGGTGTGCCCTGTCAGGTTTAATAAGTGGGATTTCTTGCCTTATAAATGGGGTTGGGACCATCAGTTGTGCTGTTCAGAAGTCAGGTGGATACACAGCTGATAGTCCTACTGGATGGAGTGTTAGAATTTGTATTATGGCAAGAAAAAAGCAGCTAAGTAAAGAAAAACGAGTGGCCATCATTACTTTAAGAAATGAAGGTCAAGTCAGTCCGAAAAATTGGGAAAACTTTGAAAGTGTCCCCAAGTGCAGCGTCCAAAACCATCAAGCGCTACAAAGAAACTGGCTCACATGAGGACCGCCCCAGGAAAGGAAGACCAAGAGTCACCCCTGCTGCGGAGGATAAGTTAATCCGAGTCACCAGCCTCAGAAATCGCAGGTTAACAGCAGCTCAGATTAGAGACCAGGTCAATGCCACACAGAGTTCTAGCAGCAGACACATCTCTACAACAACTGTTAAGAGGAGACTGTGTGCAGCAGGCCTTCATGGTAAAATAGCTGCTAGGAAACCACTGCTAAGGACAGGCAACAAGCAGAAGAGACTTGTTTGAGCTAAAGAACACAATGAATGGACATTAGACCTGTGGAAATCTGTGCTTTGGTCTGATAAGTCCAAATTTGAGATCTTTGGTTCCATCCACTGTGTCTTTGCGCGACGCAGAAAAGGTGAATGAATGGACTCTACATGCCTGGTTCCCACTGTGAAGCATGGAGGAGGAGGTGTGATGGTGCTTTTCTGGTGACAATGTTGGGGATTTATTCAAAATTGAAGGAATACTGAACCAGCATGGTTACCACAGCATCTTGCAGCGGCATGCTATTCCATCCGGTTTGCGTTTAGTTGGTCCATCATTTATTTTTCAACAGGACAATGACCCCAAACACACCTCCAGACTGTGTAAGGGCTATTTGACCAAGAAGGAGAGTGATGGGGTGCTACGCCAGATGACCTGGCCTCCACAGTCACCAGACCTGAACCCAATGGAGATGGTTTGGGGTGAGCTGGACCGCAGAGTGAAGGCAAAAGGGCCAACAAGTGCTAAGCATCTCTGGGAACTCCTTCAAGACTGTTGGAAGACCATTTCAGGTGACTACCTCTTGAAGCTCATCAAGAGAATGCCAAGAGTGTGCAAAGCAGTAATCAAAGCAAAAGGTGGCTACTTTGAAGAACCTAGAATATAAGACATAATTTCAGTTGTTTCACACTTTTTTGTTAAGTATATAATTCCACATGTGTTAATTCATAGTTTTGATGCTGTGACAACTTGGGGGAATTAGACTCAAATGGTGGCTTTTCCTGGTCCCAACAGCGGTGATTCGTGGTACTGGGTGCCGGTGAGACAGCGTTCAGACGGTGCCAATTTAAACCAAAGTGGCTTTATTACAGCTTAAGGGCAACATAACAAAACAACAAACAAAACCTAGGCCGCCGTTAGGGCCCTAACTCACTTATAGAGCCCCTCACTAGCCTGACTCTTGCTCAGCTCTAGCAAAGAGTCTCTGTGGTACCCAGCCCTTCTGGACAGAGCCTATCTCTCTGTCCTAGCTGGTCCACTTGAGCAGCCGGACTAATGCTCCACTCAGCAAAAGTCCCCTGTGGACGCCAGCCCTCTGGCACAGACCGTCTATCTGTGCCGCTGGTCCACCACCTCCTGCTCCATGCAGGATACTCCAGCCTTCTGGAGTTACACGCCACACCCTCAAAGGTGTGGCTGAAGGCCTTTTCAGGGCTGGGCCTGGGTCGCTACACAGCGCCCTCTGGCTCACATACCTACATACCCTCCCCCTCAGCTCACTACCCATGGGGTGAGTTACAATGGGACAAGAAATATGTCGCCGTCCCTCTTCAATGCTATACATTTGTCCAGTGTCTCTCCAGATGTCACCATCTAGTGGTCTCAACCTCCACGTTCCAGTCAGTCGAGCCTTCCGTCTTCTCTTCACTTTAAACGCTATGCCAAGATCCTGGCCATTCTGCGCAAAGGCAAGTTCCGCTTCATCACCTTCACAACTCACCATACAGTGGATCAAATCATGTTCATCACATCTCTCGCCACAGTCTTCTGCCATCCCATTGCATGACCTCGATTCATCTAGTGAATAGCCGCAAGAATCTTCATCTTCTCCTATCACGAATCCACAGGAGCTCAGATACCAGCTAACACGTACTTCATGCACATCAATGTCTTTAGAGTATAAATATTTCACGGGTACCTTTTCTGTAACCTTCATCTCAAAGCAAACTTTGCCATCACCATCAAGGCTTAGAAGTTTAGGAGACATAGGCCGCTTGCTCTCCTCTTTGTTTGAGATACACAAGCTGTCATGTCCCAGGACTTGGTTTAATTCACTGACATGTATCTGTGATACTGTTTGTCTTTGTAGTTTGTCCCTTTTCTCTCTCTGTATCCTTAGCTGTGATGCTGTAGCTCCTCCTCTCTCTCTCTCTCAGTTTAGTTTCACTTCTTTGTAAGCAACATGTCTGCTCAGCTCCTGGTATTTCATCATTTTTCACCTACTGCTGTATGAGGTTCTACAAGATTTACTTGGATTAAAGCATCTGGAATCTTATCTACGCCTCCTCAGTTGAGTTGAACACTATCTGATAGATATCTTGGTGTAAATTGCTGGTTAGCATAGAGACTACAGGACACTCTCACAACCTCACACTTGCAGCCAAGCTATTGAGTCAGAGCACAAGCTCTGTACCGCAATATCTTCTCCTTTTGCACAAGGGCCATACAGTACACCTTCACAAAATAGCTCACGCTGAACTATATTTTCTGGTATGTCTTTAACAACTGTCACATCATATATTGGAATGGTTTCTGTATAATGCTTCCACACCTATATGGCAGCAGGACAACCACTTCCATACTCTAGTCTTACTTCCTCTTTCTCATACGCATAACTTTCTGGAGGCATGTTACGATTCTGTGATAGATTGCAAGAATTTTCGTGCCAACCCCTTTCTGACCGTACAGGAGCTGGTGTCATCGTCATCTCAACATTCTCCAAGTTATTTTCATTCTCTGTGCTAACACCGGAGGACTGGGATACCAAGTCTTCAACATCACAGTTTTCTCTGTCAGTACCCAGATGCTTTTCGGTTACACGTTCCGGCTGCCTTAATGGCTCTGCTTCCTCTGCCTCTACGCTGGCAGTTTTCTCCAATGACACATTTCTCTGAGCAGCCTCAATCTCAGTTTCTACTATTGCCACTTGCAGAACTTCCTCAATCTTCCTGCCATCTTCTATGGCGGCAGATGTAGATGCCATCTCTTTATCCACTATGTCTCCTTATTCTAGGATATTCTGCAGTGGTGTTCTAACATTTGTCAGGTCAGCATCTACCAAAGACGGCTTATCCTTCAGCTCATTCAGATACAGCTTCTGCTCATCTGCAGACTTTTTGTCAAGTCTTTCATTCAAGTCCCGTATCTCAGTGACTCTCTTATCTTGCTCTTGGTTGAATAAAGACTCTCTCTCTTGAGTCACGTTTCTCATAGATAACAGCTCTGATTCTTTAGAGGTTAACAGGCTCTGCAGCGAGTCTCTCTCATCTTCTAGTGCTGCCAGCTTTGAAGATAGGGCAGATGCTGACTGTTCAGTATTGGATAAAAACTGCTGCAATCGATCCAATTCTTCTCTTTTAGATTCCACTTCGGTTTTTAACTGTTCTATCTGAACAGTGTGCTCTTCCAACTTTATTTCTGACTCGCGCTTCACTTGATCCATCTGAAACTCCAGCTGTTCCTTGATTTCCTCCTGCTTGTTCACTTGCACCTTTAGTTTAGCAACAAACATTTTTAGATCTACAATCTCAGCAGACAAATTAGACAGGTTTCCCTCAAACTGAATCCTCATGTCTTCTATCTGGAGGTCCAATTCTCTCTTGGCCTTTTCCAGCATCTCATAAGCATTAGATTTGTTCTCATACAATAACTGCACAGATTCCAGGTTTTTCTCAACTTCATCCTTGGAGCTAACCAAATCCTCCATTTCAGTGCGCAGTTGCTTGTTGAGCCTCTCTAACTCGGCCTTCAATTCAAGGGCCTCTTTTAGGGAGCGAGCCAAGGCAAGAGCTTTGGTCTCTTTTCCACAAGTCTCTGCTTCAGCACGGTCACATTCTTCTGCATATCTAGCAGAAAGAGCCTTCTCTTCACCAAGCAGCTGATCAAACTTTTTCTGCTTACTTTCCAAATTTGACACAATCCGATGTTGATGATCAAGATCTACACCTACATCTTCTAGTTCCTGCTGCAGTCTAATTTTCATCTTCTCAAGTTTGTCATAAGCAGCAACCTTCTCCTCAAACCGTTGATTTGTAGCTTCTAGCTCCTTTTGCAACTTTTCCTTTAGTTCTTCAACAGAGTCCAAGGACCCAATACTATCCTCCATTTTTTTCTTCATATCAGTCGCCTGAGCCTGTAGTGTTGAAATCTGCTTTGTCAAATCTCTTTTTGCTATCTCCTCTTCCTCTAGTTGCTCAAGGAAACCATTTTTCTCATCTTCCATTTGTTTTAGTTTTGTACTAAGGTCAAGCTTCTCACGGGTTTCTTCTTGCAAAAGTTCCTGAGTGTCTTGAAGCTGAGATTCTAGTGTAGAAAAAGCTTTGGAAAGTTTGATAAACTTGCTGTCTGCTTGAGAAAGAAGCCTTGTGACATTATCCAATTCCACCTGTAGTCTGTTTGCCTTGTCTAGCAGTTCTGCTTGAAACCCTTCTGTGACTTTTAGTCGCATCACTTGAAGTTGAGTCTCTACTTTTTTATGACTTTCCTGTAAGGCTTGCACTTTCTGAGCATGGACAGACGACATTTCCATCAAATCTTTGTCTTTATTTTGCACCAAAACAGACAATTTCTCTTTATCTTCACAAGATCTTGACAGCGCCCTCTCCAGGCTACATATTCTAGCTTTGAGTTCCCTTTCTCTTTGTTCCAGAACTCCAGCTCTGCTCCGCCATTCATGGATTTCACTATTTAGGCGAACCTGCTTTAGTGCATGCAAGTTTTGCTCTGACTGCAATGTCTGCACCACAGATTCTAAATCACTCTCTTGGTCAGAGACATGCTTCCTCAGCTCTGCAATTTCATTTTCTTTATTAATTAATGCAGCCGAAAGTTTTTCACACTTCCTCATTTGGTCATCCAGACATTCTGACTGACACTGCAAAACTTTACTTCTCTCACGTTTAGCAGTTTCAAGGTCATCTCTTAATTTTTCAATGATACACTCTTTGGCAATGGAGTCTTGGACATGCTGCTCCTTTAAATCCTGCAATTGCTTCTCAAGCACTTGCTTTTGCTCTACACTCTATAACTTCATTAGATAGAGCACATTTCATATCAGCAAACTCCTTCTCAGTGACACAGTCCATTCCAGGCAAACCCAGTACCACATATTCACAATGACTAGGATATGAACTCTTTACAGTTTCAAGCTCTTTCTTTAACTTAAGGTTCTCTTTTTCTGATACCTCAAGTTGCCATTTCCAATCAGATATTTCATCTTCATAAATGAACCTGATGGTTTTAATCTCATCTTGAAGCTGCTGCACCATAATATTTTCATCTTTGTCGCTCTGATGCACTCCAGTATGAGACATAGTCATAGACATACAGTCAGCAGGGACATATTCTTTCATAGAACAGAGGTGCTTTAGAAAAACTGAGTCACTCTCATGCAACACATCATCTTTACTTGCATTCCACCTGATCTGCTCCGGGTTTTGTGTCTCTCTGCATTCAGACTTCTGCACTAATAAACCTGTGCATGACTTCTCTGCTTTTTTACAAGCTGAAATTCTCTTTTTCTTGCCCATGGCTTACTAACAAGATTACACAATATTCCACAGCAACCTTGGGGTTCAACCGGCAGGAACTTTTTGCTATCTTCTGCAGTCACATGTATTCAAACAGTTAACTTATGTGGCACTACAACAACCAGCATTTTCTTCTGTCTTCCACAGAAAACACCAACATGGCACCATAGCCTTTCACATAGACTGTTTATGTGGCACTACAACAACCAGCATTTTCTTCTGTCTTCCACAGAAAACATCAACATGGCACCATAGCCTTTCACATACACTTGTTTGCAATATCCAGCTTCTATACACATTGCTAATTTTCTTGCCATCAGCAAACACTTCACAGACTTCTGTGCCACAGTATACACAAAGTCCATTCCCTGGATTCCTCTTCCAGAGTTTTACAAGCACCTTGCTATGTTGCAATTCACTCACCCCCTCCTGGGTTTCTTCAGTTGAAATCACAGATTTCTTCCAGCTGTAGGCCACAATGCACACTTTGCAGTACTGAAATCACAAACCACTTGTCTTCCAGGACTTGCGTGGATCTCTTTATGCGCGCGATTCTCCACCATATGTGACAACTTGGGGGAATTAGACTCAAATGGTGGCTTTTCCTGGTCCCAACAGCGGTGGTTCGTGGTACTGGGCGCCGGTGAGACAGCGTTCAGACGGTGCCAATTTAAACCAAAGTGGCTTTATTACAGCTTAAGGGCAACATAACAAAACAACAAACAAAACCTAGGCCGCCGTTAGGGCCCTAACTCACTTATAGAGCCCCTCACTAGCCTGACTCTTGCTCAGCTCTAGCAAAGAGTCTCTGTGGGACCCAGCCCTTCTGGACAGAGCCTATCTCTCTGTCCTAGCTGGTCCACTTGAGCAGCCGGACTAATGCTCCACTCAGCAAAAGTCCCCTGTGGACGCCAGCCCTCTGGCACAGACTGTCTATCTGTGCCGCTGGTCCACCACCTCCTGCTCCATGCAGGATACTCCAGCCTTCTGGAGTTACACGCCACACCCTCAAAGGTGTGGCTGAAGGCCTTTTCAGGGCTGGGCCTGGGTCGCTCCACAGCGCCCTCTGGCTCACATACTTACAATGCCTTTAGTGTGAATCTACAATTTTTATAGTCATGAAAATACAGAAAACTCTTGGAATGAGAAGGTGTGTCCAAACTTTTGGTCTGTACTGTATATATATATACACATTGGGTACGGAAAGTATTCGGAGCCCTTTAAATTTTTCACTCTTTGTTTCATTGGAGCCATTTGCTAAAAGCAAAAAAGTTAATTTCATTTCTCATTAATGTACACTCAGCACCCCATCTTGACAGAACCCCCCCCTCCCAGAAATGTAGATATTTTTGCAAATTTATTAAAAAAGAAAAACTGAAATATCACATGGTCATAAGTATTCAGACTCTTTGCTGTAACACTCATATTTAACTCACATGCTGTCCATTTCCTTCTGATCCTCCTTGAGATGGTTCTACTCCTTCATTGGAGTCCAGCTGTGTTTAATTAAACTGATTGGACTTGATTAGGAAAGGCACACACCTGTCTATATAAGACCTCACAGCTCACAGTGCATGTCAGAGCAAATGAGAATCATGAGGTCAAAGGAACTGCCCAAGGAGCTCAGAGTCAGAATTGTGGCAAGGCACAGATCTGGCCAAGGTTACAAAAGAATTTCTGCAGCACTCAAGGTTCCTAAGAGCATAGTGGCCTCCATAATCCTTAAATGGAAGAAGTTTGGGACGACCAGAACCCTTCCTAGACCTGGCCGTCCAGCCAAACTGAGCAATCGTGGGAGAAGAGCCTTGGTGATAGAGGTAAAGAAGAACGCAAATATCACTGTGGCTGAACTACAGAGATACAGTAGGGAGATGGGAGAAAGTTCCACAAAGTCAACTATCACTGCAGCCCTCCACCAGTCGGGGTTTTATGGCAGAGTGGCCCAAAGGAAGCCTCTCCTCAGTGCGAGACATATGAAAGCCTGCATAGAGTTTGCCAAAAAACACATGAAGGACTCCCAGACTATGAGAAATAAGATTCTCTGGTCTGATAAGACGAAGAGTGAACTTTTTGGCTTTAATGCTAAGCGGTATGTGTGGAGAAAACCAGGCAATGCTCATCACCTGCCCAATACAATCCCAACAGTGAAACATGGTGGTGGCAGCATCATGCTATGGGGGTGTTTTTTGCAATTGAAGGAAAGATGAATGCGGCCAAGTACAGAGATATCCTGGAAGAAAACCTCTTCCACAGTGCTCTGGACCTCAGAGTGGGCTGAAGGTTCACCTTCCAACAAGACAATGACCCTAAGCACACAGCTAAAATAACAAAGGAGTGGCTTCGGAACAACGTTGTGACCATTCTTGACTGGCCCAACCAGAGCCCTGACCTCAACCCAATTGAGCATCTCTGGAGAGACCTGAAAATGGCTGTCCACCAAAGTTCACCATCCAACCTGACGGAACTGGACAGGATCTGCAAGGAAGAATGGCAGAGGATCCCCAAATCCAGATGTGAAAAACTTGTTGCATCATTCCCAAGAAGACTCATGGCTGTACTAGCTCAAAAGGAAGGGGCTTCTACTCAATACTGAGCAAAGAGTCTGAATACTTACAGTGCTGGCCAAAAGTATTGGCACCCCTGCAATTCTGTCAGATAATACTCAGTTTCTTCCAGAAAATGATTGCAATCACAAATGCTTTGGTAATAATATCTTCATTTAATTTGTCGTCAATGGAAAACCACAAAAAGAATTGTCAAAAAGCCAAATTGGATATAATTGCACACCAAACATAAAAAAGGGGGTGGACAAAAGTATTGGCACCCTTTGAAAAATCATGTGATGCTTCTCTAATTTGCGTAATTAACAGCACCTGTTACTTACCTGTGGCACATAACAGGTGGTGGCAATAACTAAATCACACTTGCAGCCAGTTGAAATGGATTAAAGTTGACTCAACCTCTGTCCTGTGTCCTTGTGTGTACCACATTGAGCATGGAGAAAAGAAAGAAGACCAAAGAACTGTCTGAGGACTTGAGAAGCAAAATTGTGAGGAAGCATGAGCAATCTCAAGGCTACAAGTCCATCTCCAAAGACCTGAATGTTCCTGTGTCTACCGTGCGCAGTGTCATCAAGAAGTTTAAAGCCCATGGCACTGTGGCTAACCTCCCTAGATGTGGACGGAAAAGAAAAATTGACGAGAGATTTCAACGAAAGATTGTGCGGATGGTGGCTAAAGAACCTGAGACAAAAGTAGAGCTTTTTGGGAAAAGGCATCAACATAGAGTTTACAGGAAAAAAAAAGAGGCCTTCAAAGAAAAGTTCACGGTCCCTACAGTCAAATATGGTGAAGGTTCCCTGATGTTTTGGGGTTGCTTTGCTGCCTCTGGCACTGGACTGCTTGACCGTGTGCATGGCATTATGAAGTCTGAAGACTACCAACAAATTTTGCAGCATAATGTAGGGCCCAGTGTGAGAAAACTGGGTCTCCCTCAGAGGTCATGGGTCTTCCAGCAGGACAATGACCCAAAACACACTTCAAAAAGCACTAGAAAATGGTTTGAGAGAAAGCACTGTAGACTTCTAAAGTGGCCAGCAATGAGTCCAGACCTGAATCCCATAGAACACCTGTGGAGAGATCTCAAAATGGCAGTTTGGAGAAGGCACCCTTCAAATCTCAGGGACCTGGAGAAATTTGCCAAAGAAGAATGGTCTAAAAATGCAGCAGAGCATTGTAAGAAACTCATTGATGGTTACCGGAAGCGGTTGTTCGCAGTTATTTTGTCTAAAGGTTGTGCTACCAAGTATTAGGCTGAGGGTGCCAATACTTTTGTCCGGCCCATTTTTGGAGTTTTGTGTAAAATGATCAATGATTTGACTTTTTTTTCATTCTCTTTTGTGTTTTTTCATTGCAAGCTAAATAAATGAAGATATTATTACCAAAGCATTTGTGATTGCAATCATTTTCTGGAAGAAATTGAGTATTATCTGACAGAATTGCAGGGGTGCCAATACTTTTGGCCAGCACTGTATGACCATGTGATATTTCAGTTTTTCTTTTTTAATAAATTTGCAAATATATCTACATTTCAGTTTTTTTCTGTCAATAATAATAATAATAATAATAATAATAGTCCTTTAATAGTCCCACAGTGGGGAAATTCAGTGTGTTACAGCAGCAAAGATAAGATAAGATAAGCAGATACAAATACAAATACAACATGTACAGGAATGTTCCGAGGTGAGAGGCATTACATTAATAGCAGACAGACAGATAGGACGTAGCGGGGGGGGGGGGGGGGATTTAACAGGCAGAGAGATATTTCAGTTCTCTGTATGTAATGATCTCCGCTTAGGTCGGTGTTGGTTGTACAGCCTAACTGCGGTGGGAAGGAAAGACTTCCGATCCACCGCGGTCCACTCCAGCAAGGCCCAGCTTGTCTCTCAGTAACCTGGGCTGTATGGTGTTAAAAGCACTGGAGAAATCAAAGAACATTATTCTCACCGTGTTCCCTGGTTTTTCCAGGTGAGACAGAGCCCTGTGCAGAAGGTGGATGATGGCATCATCTACCCCAATGCCCGGTCGATAAGCAAACTGGAGAGGGTGCTGAGTGTACATTGAGAAATAAAATGAACTTTTTTGCTTTTAGGAAATGGCTGCAATGAAAATAAGTGTGAAAAATTTAAAGGGGTCTGAATACTTTCACTACCCACTGTATATTTATATATCCAGAATCCGGGACTGTCCTGCTGAATCCGGGAAGGTTGGGAGGTATGGAAATGCATCATTTTTTGTTGCAAATTTTGCTGCGTTTTTTTTGAGTCAAAGCAAGGAATGGATTGAGCAGAAGGAAGAAGTATAAGAAGTTCCTATATATTTCCCAATCCTTTTGTAGCCATTCTTGGTTTTGGCTCAAAAAACACAGCAAAATCTGCAACAAAAAAGCTACGTTTCCGCAACGTGGGACCATGGCCCGCACATAACTGGACCTGATCACAGATATCTCCACCCCATTCTGTCCCAGTTCTCTATCCATGTCCAGCATTTTATACAGTATCCACTGTGGCCTGAGCTCTTCCAGGTACTTAACAATTGGCTTACTTATCTGTTGTAAAGCACTAGAGCATATGTTGGCGCTCCATGAATAAAGTTTATAATTTCTATATGCTATGAACAACACATAGCAAAGAGAAAGTGAAAATACATATAACCAAGGTCACGACAGAGCGAAAGTAAACAGGAGGCTAGAACAAAGGGTCTAGAGGGTTAAACACACAACGTGAGGCCATGTTTACGGAGTAGGGAATAGAATTTCACAAAATAATATGTCTGCAGACTGCGTGCATGCCCAGATGTGTACAGAGAAACAATTCCCATGTACTTCATCCTTGTCTGTCCGGGTTTCCTGCCCACAGGGACTCTCCATAATTACTGTAAATTCTGGGACTCCCAGAACTGAAAGTTACTATAAAAAGAACCCATTTCATCGTGCAGGAGTAAAGGAAATACAATTTCAGCTCAGACCACTCAGTTTAATGTGCTGTGCTGTTTCAGTGTATTTTAGGGTGGTCAGTGCTGTTGTACTACTTGCCTTTGGTTTAGTAGATTATAATTCTAGGTACCAGTGTAGAAGAAAGATATTGCAGGGAAGTTATTAACCCATCATATGCTAGGTTCACACTAGTGTTCGGGTCTCTGTCGTTCGGGTCCACACTGATCCCGAAAGACAGAGACCCTGTCCTCTTAAAAAGTGGTTACCCACATGGTATAAAACAGGTGGAGAGAAAAGTCCTCCTTGCAGGATTTTTCTCTCGGCCGATTTTAAGCGGATTCTGTGGCAGAGACTCCAACGCAGGTGTGAATCCAGCCTATGCCAGTTTTTTGCCATAGATGATTGTTAATGTGGCATATCTTGTGCATTTTCTTATACCACATATGCGCCACATATTTCTACATCTTGCAAAGTGGGAGGTGTGGGGTGAAGAGCAAGAAAGACTAGGGATGCCTTGTCTCAACAAATTTATTATAACTTACACTGGAAAACTGGCCTAGGTTATATCTGACTGGTGTAGATTTAAATTCTGGAGCTTCTTAATAATTCAGGTATGCCTCGCACCAGTAGGGGACTTTATTAAGACTGGCGTAGGAAATGCCAGTCTTACGAAATTCCAAGTATACAGCTTGAAGGTGATAAACCAAAATAATATAGTGGACTACATAGACCGGAGCAATATCAAAATTGAGGTTTAGTTTAGAAATAAGATGACTGAGGGAAAACCTAATACCTGTATATAAAATTTATACCCAGGGCTGTGTTTATAACAAGAGGGTATCCTCTGTGTCTATAGGGAATAAGGTAGAAGGGGATTCTTTACTGTAAGAGCAGTGAGGCTGTGAAATTTTTATGTTCTTCTAGATAAACATTGCAGGATAATAGGTTGAATTGGATGGACTTACTGTATGCCTCAATTTAGCATCACAGACTATGTTACTATGTATATTTTGAAGTTTAAACCAATAAGAGACAACAGTATCAACCCTAAAAGTCACAAGAGGTGCCCACGTCCTCCATGTAGACAATGTAAAACTGTAAATACATGTTGGTCTGCAGGTCTATGTCCTTGTTTAGTTTTTTTATTTGCATCTTGCCGGTGTTCCCTCCATATGTATTTAGCCAAATATGAGAACAGATCTGGAAAGATAAGTTTTGGGTTGTTTCCTCCTGTTGCCGCAAAGCCTGTATTTGCTAAATAAAATATACAGAGAATATACAGAGAAAAACAACAACCACAAATAAAGTGTAACAAGTCATACGTGTCTGTCCATACTCCTTATGGCCCTGACTGAATGTTATGTGTGGCCCTTTGATGGAGTCAAGGAGAACATTGAAATCCCCCACAATATGTATTTTGTAGGAATGGTGTCAACAAATAAAGAAATGCTAATATAAAGTAAAATTAGGTTATGTTACTTATATCTTTGGAGTATAAGACTATATACAGTCATATGAAAAAGTTTGGGCACCCCTATTAATCTTAATCATTTTTAGTTCTAAATATTTGGGTGTTTGCAACAGCCATTTCAATTTGATATATCTAATAACTGATGGACACAGTAATATTTCAGGATTGAAATGAGGTTTATTGTACTAACAGAAAATGTGCAATATGCATTAAACCAAAATTTGACCGGTGCAAAAGTATGGGCACCTCAACAGAAAAGTGACATTAATATTTAGTAGATCCTCCTTTTGCAAAAATAACAGCCTCTAGTCGTGTCCTGTAGCTTTTAATCAGTTCCTGGATCCTGGATGAAGGTATTTTTGACCATTCCTCTTTACAAAACAATTCCAGTTCAGTTAAGTTTGATGGTCGCCGAGCATGGACAGCCCGCTTCAAATTATCCCACAGATGTTCAATGATATTCAGGTCTGGGGAATGGGATGGCCATTCCAGAACATTGTAATTGTTCCTCTGCATGAATGCCTGAGTAGATTTGGAGCTGTGTTTTGGATCATTGTCTTGCTGAAATATCCATCCCCGGCGTAACTTCAAATTTGTCACTGATTCTTGTACATTATTCTCAAGAATCTGCTGATACTGAGTTGAATCCATGCGACCCTCAACTTTAACAAGATTCCCGGTGCTGGCATTGGCCACACAGCCCCAAAGCATGATGGAACCTCCACCAAATTTTACAGTGGGTAGCAAGTGTTTTTCTTGGAATGCTGTGTTTTTTTGACGCCATGCATAACGCCTTTTTGTATGACCAAACAACTCAATCTTTGTTTCATCAGTCCACAGGACCTTCTTCCAAAATGAAGCTGGCTTGTCCAAATGTGCTTTTGCATACCTTAGGCGACTCTGTTTGTGGCGTGCTTTCAGAAACGGCTTCTTTCGCATCACTCTCCCATACAGCTTCTCCTTGTGCAAAGTGTGCTGTATTGTTGACCGATGCACAGTGACACCATCTGCAGCAAGATGATGCTGCAGCTCTTTGGAGGTGGTCTGTGGATTGTCCTTGACTGTTCTCACCATTCTTCTTCTCTGCCTTTCTGATATTTTTCTTGGCCTGCCACTTCTGGGCTTAAGAAGAACTGTCCCTGTGGTCTTCCATTTCCTTACTATGTTCCTCACAGTGGAAACTGACAGGTTAAATCTCTGAGACAACTTTTTGTATCCTTCCCCTGAACAACTATGTTGAACAATCTTTGTTTTCAGATCATTTGAGAGTTGTTTTGAGGAGCCCATGATGCCACTCTTCAGAGGAGATTCAAATAGGAGAACAACTTGCAATTGGCCACCTTAAATACCTTTTCTCATGATTGGATACACCTGGCTATGAAGTTCAAAGCTCAGTGAGGTTACAAAACCAATTTTGTGCTTCAGTAAGTCAGTAAAAAGTAGTTAGGAGTATTCAAATCAATAAAATGATAAGGGTACCCAAATTTTTGCACCGGTCAAATTTTGGTTTAATGCATATTGCACATTTTCTGTTAGTACAATAAACCTAATTTCAATCCTGAAATATTACTGTGTCCATCAGTTATTAGATATATCAAATTGAAATGGCTGTTGCAAACACCCAAATATTTAGAACTAAAAATGATTAAGATTAATAGGGGTGCCCAAACTTTTTCATATGACTGTATAATTATCATGATGTATAGGATATATACGTTGTTTTCTGTCTCTTATAAAACATAATATTAAGAAGTAGGAAAATGAGGTGGAAGAAGAAATTCCATTTGAAAATGTTTCCCATTGTGGTTAGTCTCGAGGAATTCCTTTAGACTCCCTAATGAGTAGTTACTGGATGAGTTTGGGCGGCTGCCTAGCAACAAGTCCTGCTGCCAGAGCTGACCATGCTAGTCAGTGTTGTTGTGGAGACCAATGCCCCGACCTTTACAGTCACCTACAGAGGCATAAAATCAAGCTCCTGGACCACAATATAAATCTGTAACAGGCTCCCACCCATGCACCACCATACACCATTTCCAACACTGATGTTTTATTACATGGCGAAGGGGTTGCAAAGCCTTTCAGGTCCAACTGCTACCCCTGTAAAATCTATAACAACATCTATATAAAAGTACTTTATGAAACTGCATACATGAAGCAGAACAATAATTTGAAATAAAGGTCCTTCTATAGGCTAAGGCCCCACATAGCGGGCTGCAGCCAAAAACCACTGCTGGAAAAAACGCGCCAGAAACGCATTTCGGTTTTTCCCACATCGCTTTTCACAGAAAGTCAGCAGAGTTTTCCTCTGCGGACTTTCTGCTTCAATTATACCTATAGGGAAACCGCTGGTGTTTCTGTAGGTATAACTGACATGTTTCGATTTCCAAAGATGCAACGGTTTTGGAAATTGCAGTATTTCCACTGCACATATTTTTCTGCAATGTATGGATGGAATTCGCTAAAACACTGCGGTTTTTGCCACAGTGTTTACACCACGTTGGGCCCCGGCCTTGAAGGGATTTTCCAGTGGGGTGGGAATCCTAGAACTTCAATGTGTGCAGAGTAAAATGGTCACTAAGTTTTCAACAAGCTTACATTATATATTATAAGAAATGCTATAATATATCTTATCAGAGTAAAACTTCTTTCTCCTCTTATCAGGCTGTTTCCATGCTTTCCATTACTTCACTCTGAAAATTCAGCTATGTCAGCCTTGAGGCAGATTGCAGGTCACATGTCTATAGAAGCCTATGGAGAAGGGAAAGAGATAGTAGCAGAAACACTGGTTTATTGTGACGTTGCTAGTGATACTTGAAAGGGATGCAACTATAGTACCCACAACTATGGTTATCAAGAATACGGTGAGTGAGCAGCACAGTGCCTGGCATATAAACAATACAGGGAGCTGTGTGCTCGTTGAAACAGTTGACGCATTTTTGCAAATACAAATAATTCAATATTTTGCAGCATTTTAAAATATTTTCTATAACCATCTTAGTGGTGACAGTCTGTTGTCTTGATAGATTGCCAACAGATATGACCATAAATGCAAGAACTTTCTACTGTCTAGTACTAGTCCTAAACCCATTCATGATTTTGATATCATGGCCCCATTATCTTCTCATACATGTAGTGTCCCTGCCTCTCCACAATAAGAAAATAATGACTGGGTTTCTGACAAGTCCCAGACCACAGAATGTTCCTGTATTCATGGTTGAATCCTTTGGCAACCTATCAAATCAACAATAAGATAGTTACTGTATATAAAGTCTTAACAATTCTGTAAAATGTTTAATTATTTATATTTGTAAAAATGTTTAACTTTTAATTATCTACAAATTTAAACATGGTTATGTTCATGGGAAAACCCCATGAAATTAGAAACGAGCAAACTGGTTTCATCTCGAATTTTCCAAAAGTTTTGCATTTCTTCGAACACAAAACTTATGGAGTTCATCATCCATGAATTGGAAGTGAAACTATTATACTCTGGGGTCTTTTCAGAACCCAGAATATAATAGGTGGAGGTCCAGGGGAGGTGTAAAAAAATAACAAATATTTATATTCACCTTCCCTCATTTCTTTTGGGCCTCCTCACAACATCCAGTGCGCTCTCTCGGCCACCTGGGTGTCGTCATGCCCCTGGGGTCACCACTGAGGCCAAATCACATGGGGCTCACCAGGCAATATGACATCTGTTCAGACCCCAGAATATAATAATTTCACATCCAGTTTTATTTGAACAAGTTCAGACTGGAGCGAATCGGAGGATTGATTCGTTTGAACCCAAGACGAAATGAATCTTCAGAGGTTCATCCATCTCTACTTGAACATGCGCTTCAATGCTAGTTCCTTATCATACAAAGAGAAAGGCTGTTGTGTGAGTCGACATAGCGGAAAGAGTACATGAAAACAGTATGACTAAGGCCCTCGACTGTTGTTTTTAGTATAGATCCATAATTGTGAATAGTATATAGACTCATTCATTTCTATGGCCCCATACATACGTCCATAGTTTTTACAGATTAGCGTTCCGGCCTAGAAAGCAAAATATGGAGCAGGTCATATTCCTATCTGTATTTGTGGCATAGGTGTGTCAATTTAAATGTAACGGATAATATAAGTTTTTTTGTGGATCCGTGATTACCCATAACAAACACATGCAATGCGGACATCTTTTTTTTTGCATGATATGGATTCGTTTTTGCAGGCAGTCATGTGCATGTAACCTTAGTATGACTCTAGAATTCTGAATTAAAAAAGGTAAAACAATCACCTAGGTTGAAGGCTAATGGAGCCATAAAATCATCTGCTTTTGCCTTAAAAGCCCAAGATAAAGTGAAGTGATAAAGAAGACATTTTCTCTTTTCCTATTGCCTCAATAGAAACCAGAGAACATGGAGTCCTATAAACAATGTATATGTTGGGCTTGAGATAACACTTATTTACAGATAATACAACATGTGCATCTGACAATGAGAGGTTTATTGCAGACTCACAGCTCAGTCTTCAGGTCTACAGTGCTAAGGATTGGCACATTTGTTTTTCTCTCTTCACGGATCACTGCCCATTTAATATACTTCCCTCCTCCATTGTATAGTTCCTATCCAGTCCCACCAGTCTAAATAAGCTTGAATCACCATTAAACATCTATAGTTAACTTGCACTTTGCTGAACCCTTTCTACTGCCATTACTATGAAACCCTTCTCACCCCATATATCAGTTACTACAGAGACTAGGGAGTGTCCATGTGCACTGTGGTAGAGGTGAACAGCTGTGAATGAAATTTCCGTGCAGAACATTGCAATGGTTGACTGCAGGGATAGGGAAAGGCAGAGTTAAATAGTTGCTTTACTCGGTTTGAAGCTTACCCAATAAGGCTAAAGTAGGTTCGCATGTATCCTTATTTACAGACACATATTTTTCATGCTTGTATTTATCTGCAGGAACTCAAGACAGTTTGCAGCATTTAAGACCTTTTAGAGAAACAGTATAAAGTATTTATAGTTATTACGCAGGAGATGTTGGCTAGAGCTGAAGGTTTCTGGGACACTGGGAGCTGAGGAGCCAAGCGGCTTTTATGTTGGTCCAAAATGAGATATCATTCACTGATACAAAGCTTGGATTTTTACTGCCATGCATCCCCCTTATCTGTCATTGACAAAAGGCCACAAAAATAGAGACACTTCCCTATAGCTGGAAAAGCATAAGAGGGATCCTGAGCCTAAACTCTACATGTGTAGAGAGGCTGACTGTAGTGTTCTTTAAGTGGTAGCATGGTGGTCCAGCACTCTTACCATGTAGCACATAGGTAATGAGCTGTGGCATTGTTTGGTCTTGTATTTTGCCCAATGTCCTGGTTTTTGGGCTTAAAATCACCACTTTTAATGTCCTGGTTTTTTGGGCTTAATAACTGATGACCTATCCTCATCGGCCGCAGTCCTACCCTTGGGACGCCCACAATCAGCTGATGAGTGATTCATTCCGTCCGTCGAGCAGTGTGTCCTCTTCACTACTTGTGTATTGACTGTGCTTGGTATCTTGAATGGGACTGAGCTTTAAACAGGCCATGTGACTGATGAACGTGAGGTGACATAGCTTGTGAAGATCTGTTACTTTAAACAGCTAATTTGCAGGGGTCCTCATTGATCTTCAGCTGATGACCTATCCTAAGGATGGATCATCAATTAATCAAGTCCCAGAAACCCCTTAAAATGTATATGTTTCCTCAAGGCCTGGATACAACTGAAGTAGTAGTAGAAGTAGTAGTAGAAGTAGCTTTGAACCATAGGTATTAACTACTCTTTTGTATCTTAAGAATTGTATGACTATAATTTCGATTTATGTTACATGTATGCATTGGGTTGGGAACAAATTATTTGAAAATGGGGCGAAAGCAGAACACACATCTATACGGAGCTAATTTTTTGTTGTGAAGCAACCCATTTTTCACCCAATACCCTTTTAGCGTTGTCTCCTACATTCCCAGTCAGCCAGTATTCTTATGTGCCCCATGAGTTTTTACAGTATAGTAATATGGCCAGTTAAATGTCCTTCCTGTGCTTCTGTAGGTTTTGTGGGGATATTTTGTTCCCTTTCCCTTTTCTACAAAAATATTCTATTTACTGTCTACATAAGTGGACAAGTATCAGGGATAAAAGTATGCTGTCCCCATATACATTAGATTGACAAATATTTACTCAGCTTTGTATCAGCCATCAACTTGATGCATAGGAGACAATGTTATTAACAATGTCCTCATGGAAAAGTATTGAATTTGCAGGTAACATTTAACAGTATGGAATAAATGGTGGTTTGAGGAAGAGCTCCGCTAGGACAAAAATTAATACATGAAATTATTACTAAAGGGGTGACTACTGAACCAAAAGGTATGGGACTCTCATACTTATGATCAGAGGGGGTCTTATTGAGGGACCTCCCAGTGATCAGATACTGATACTGATTTGTGGATAGGTGATAATAAGGTATAAGTATAATACCTTGTAAGCACCATAAATCTCCATATTAATGTGTACATTCAGCCAAATATGTGTAATAAGGGAGGTAGATGAGTAACTAAGGGATGAGGAAGAAACTAATAAATACCTTTGTTGACGCTTGTGTGTGTAAAAACATTAGTACTGAACAATATATCGTAAATCTGAGCAATTTCTCTTATTTTTTCATTCTCTCATGGGTAATGAAAGGCTTGGACCCTCAGAGTACGGTATGCACTATGAGAAGCTCCTAGGCAGAGGATATCCTTTTCCAGCAAAGGTGTTAGTGGGTTGTAGTATCCATCCATGACCCATCTATTAAGTACATAAATTCTGTACAGTCTACAGACTTATCACATAGAAGACAAGCTTATCTGCTGTGAAACCACAGACCTTCAACAATCAAGAAAACCCAGCAATAATCCACCTCCAAAAACTGAGGGCACCCTCAATACCTAGAAATAACCTTGTGAAATATAAATACAGAAGCACTACAGACATCTTTACAAACTAAAGTTTATTAATATACTATACATTCAGTAACAAAATGTAAGAGGTCACAGATTAATGAAAATATGACTACATGATCTGACTACACAGGGTTTGTTGGCTGTTACTATGGAAACATATGGGTCTGTACAAGTGTAGACAAAACAATAGGACAGTCTTAATTAAGACTATTTGCAAAATTGCAATTTTTTTTTAATTTTTTGAAACAATATGGTCGCAGTGGTGGACACTATCTACTTTTTTACTGCATCTTATATGACATGGACATTCTACTTGTATTTGGTGTTCAGAGAACCTACAAAACTGCAAATTAGCCAAAAGGTTTAATAGTCAACTTTTCTACATATTGTGCACTTTACACTTACAGGTATCCAGATGTCAAAGGGAGCCAAGCTAAGCAACAATATAATCTGCAAATAATTTGGACCATTATGTTGTCACAAATGTATGGTTTACAATACATAATAACCTGGTCCACAAGCTCAAAGGGGTTGACAGTGTCTTATAGTTATGTGGCAAGATCTTGACAAAGCTTAAAAGTAAAGTAACTTCAGTAAGTTGGGGTGGGGGGCGCACAATATCTAATATTGTTGTACTGCAACACTGGGGTACGAGGGCAACCATTTTTGTAGCCATAGGGGGTGCAGAGTTAGCATCAACAGAGAACCTGGGACATGAATGGGTCCAAGGACCCCTTTGCCACGTAAGAAAGCACTAATAGTATAAATTAAGTTGAGAGGTAGAGGTCCAGTTATAGATTTTGCATCAGATCCTGGAGTCTCTGTTATGCCTCTATGGGCAACATCTGCTTGGAGTTTGCTTATTGTCATGAAAGCTTACCATCAGTTAGCCTTTAAAAGGTATCGCCTGATTTCTTCACTCTTCCACTACTTTTTATGGCTAACACGGTACAACATTATACTAATGTTCACATGGCATTCTTCCAGTGTCTCCTATCTCCTCCCACACCTTAGAAGCATACTTCTAGGTTGCATATGTGTCTGTGTGTGGCTTGCCATTTGGGAATGGACTGATGTGACGGATATAAAATCTTTTTACAGCATTACAGAATATGTTAGCTCTACATATAATGAGTGATGAATAAAGAAATAATATAACATAGTCTACCGAAATGTCTTTATTCATCTCTATTTCTGGTTTGGATTATCTATTGGTGCAGAGCTTCCCAGTAGAGCACTAAAAATGTTAAAAAAGGGAGTAAACCTGATAAACACAGACAGAGGGCAAATGTCGGAAACAGGAGGGGAGTGTCCAGTGGAACAAGGGCTTGTACAATACAGCTGGAGACTGGAGAATAAGAACAATCAAAGCAGGAGCGGCAAAGTCTGATGGGAAAGAAAATGAGTGTACAGGAATGCCAAGATAGTAATGAATTCAATATTCAGCGATCTGCAAATATACAGTAGTTCTAAAGAAACTATCCAGAATGCAAAACAATAGCCATTATTAACTTGTGCCCCACTGACTCATGTTACTGACTGATTCATATCCTGTAGTGACAACTAAACTAAAAGCCTCTTCACACTGGCCAGTTGTCATCACAATCCGCTGATCTTCACTGATCGGGCCGCCATTAAAATAACCTCTGACTATCCTGTGGGCCCTCTCAGTTTCCTTCTGACCGGCTCTTGCCATCAACTAGGGCCCTCTTAGGTCTGTGGCGGGGCACATGCATCAGCTAAGTGATATGTGACGATTGAGGAACAAGGCCCTACAGTGATATTGTGAAGGCAGGGCCTGGGAGGATATTGGCAGACATGTCTGTGTGCCTCAGTCAGCTGATGCATTTATACTACCTGTTTGTATCTAGTGACTGAGTGTATTGTGCCACGAACTGCTCATACAGGGGGTGTGGGACTGGGGGCCCACTAGGGGATTCACCTGTTCCCCTGTGCCTGAATAAAACTGTAAGGGGCCAGTGAGACCTTAGGCACAAACTAGATTGGTTTTAAGGTGGCAATACATATAAGACAGAAGATGGTTGCATGGTTAAACAGCCATTGAATTAAAGTAGAACTCCCGCAAAAAAAAAAAATCTGTCCCATTAGAAAGGCACATAATATAAATGTATATATGTAAAGGCAATCTTATTGGTGGCTGTATTTGTGAGTTACCCACTCTTTTCTGGTCCACAGCTGGGTCATGTGACCAACAAATCGACTCCTCTAATGATATAGCTTCTCA
This sequence comes from Leptodactylus fallax, assembly GCA_947044405.1. Lineage (NCBI taxonomy): Eukaryota > Metazoa > Chordata > Amphibia > Anura > Leptodactylidae > Leptodactylus > Leptodactylus fallax. The sequence goes on from CAMRHE010000426.1 coordinate 120,144, forward strand.
TGTGTGGACAAAAAGTGAGTTTCTCCATTTATTTCTATGAGATGCACATCAAGCCTTTTCTGTGAAAAGCGCTGCAGGAAAAAATGCGATGGTTGCCAGCTCGTTTTTTCCCACAGCCCTTTTTTGTTGTGGGACGCAACATAATCCAATCTGTCTGGGACGCTACTTTATGCCTTAGCCTAAAGGGGTTATGCCCCAAAGTGAGAATGGGAGGTTGTTTCTCCCGCTGCACATTAAGCCTGACTGCGGACAGGCTGGATGTAGGAGTGACTGGAGCTGGACGGTGCTCCCATCGTAGTGGAGCACTGGGCTATCTCCGACATTCCCATTGAAGTGAATGGGAGTGCCGTTTAGCCGCAGTCATGCCTACATTCAGTGTGGCTACAGTCGGGCTGTATGCACAGCAGGGAAAAAAAGGATCCCATATTCTCGGGATTGTTGTAGTCTCAATGGTCAGACCCCCATCAATCAGATATTTATCCTCTATCATATGGATAGAGGATAAATACTTTTCGTGGCATAACCCTTAAAGTAGATGACCTAAGATACAACCTCACTGCTCATGATGGTCATTCTTTATTGTTGCCTTGTGAAATATATTTAATGATATTTCTATTTACAATGTTGTGCAAATGTTTTATGCATGTGTGAATATTTGGTATGACCGCCCATTGGAGAAGTGATGGTACGGCCCCCACAGAGCACCAATCTCAACATAACCCAATCTGTCTGGGATTACATGAAGAGACAGAAGGATTGGAGCAAGCCTACATCCATGGATCTATGCTCAGTTCTCCAAGATGTCTGGAACAACCTCCCTGCCGAGTTCCTTCAAAAACTGTCTTAGGCTAAGGCCTCATGTAGCGAAATGCAGCAAAAAAACACGCAGCAGAAATGCATCCCCGTTTTTCCACAGCATTTTTCATTGTGTTTACGCTGAGTTTTTGTCTGTGGATTTTCTGCCCTTATTATACCTATAGGGAGAACTCCAGCATTTTCGCAGGTATAATTGATATCCTGCGATTTTCAAAATCCCAGCCGCTTTTGAAAACGCAGCATTTCCGCTGCAGATATTTTTCTGCAATTAGTGCATTGGATTAGTCAGAATCCCATTCACTTTGCAGGTACTGTAAAGCGCAGTGTTTTTTTACTACGGCGTTTCTGCAGCGGCAAAAACACTGTGTTTTTGCAATGTGCACCGAGAAGAATTGATGGAAGGCAAAGGGTTGTCACACGAAATATTGATGTGAATTACATCTCTATTTTGTTCATTCACTTTTTTTTTCATTGACAGAAATAAACTATTATCACTTCTATTATTGAAAGCATTCTTACTTTGCAGCATTTTTTTTTCCACAACTATCTAAAACTTTTGCACAGTACTGTAGTTGTGTGAATCATTTTGTAGACATATGCAGTGTTACAGTCATATGAAAAAGTTTGGGCACCCCTATTAATCTTAATCATTTTTAGTTCTAAATATTTGGGTGTTTGCAACAGCCATTTCAATTTGATATAGCTAATAACTGATGGACACAGTAATATTTCAGGATTGAAATGAGGTTTATTGTACTAACAGAAAATGTGCAATATGCATTAAACCAAAATTTGACCGGTGCAAAAGTATGGGCACCTCAACAGAAAAGTGACATTAATATTTAGTAGATCCTCCTTTTGCAAAAATAACAGCCTCTAGTCACTTCCTGTAGCTTTTAATCAGTTCCTGGATCCTGGATGAAGGTATTTTTGACCATTCCTCTTTACATTCTGGGGTTTTGGTAGGATGAGATCCTTCACATGTTGTTTTGAGAAGTATCACTGTCCTGAGACCATTCCTGTGATATTAAAGGGGTTTCCCTTAGGATAGGTCATCAATAGATCCAAAATCTGGGACCCCCGTAGACCAGCTGGTTGAAGGCCAGCGGAGTTCCCCAAGCGCCGATGAAAATAACGTTACATGGGCTGAGCTGCAATTTCAAGCACAGCTACTATACAGACGTACAGTGATGTGTTTGGTAAGTGGTGCAGACTCTTCAGTTCATGTATTATGTAGCCTGGAAACCCCCTTAAAATCATGCTCCAGTAAAGTGGTATTTTGCAAAGAGTTTCAAAGAGTGTTTCCTCGGCCTATGTACACAACTATGCGGACATGTGTAAGTGTTACAAGTAGGAATAACAGACGAACGATGCAACACAGTTCTAAGAAGAGATGCTCCAGAATTGCCATAATATGGGGAATGTCGGGAAAGACGCCAGGTATTTAGGTAATTAGGTAACTTTTTCTCATTAACGGTTATAAGAGAGTGGGAGTGGGGGGGGGCAGTAAATAATGCTAGGCTTGCAGAAATAGAGCCAGCATTCCTTGTACTACCAGATCTCTGACCTGCGTAAGGGACAGGCTTTAGAGATTTCACGTTAAAAGCTCCTGTCTGTCCACACTTGTACATATCAGGAAATCCAGCCCACACATTCCAGTCTGGTTAATGGTAATTGCAGACTAATCACGTCCACGTTCATCCGGAGTGAGTCATCACCAAGGTCGGGCGGTGGGAGGAGGCAGAATTCTACACCATCCAGGTAAACATGAACTTTGCTTAGTCATTGAGCGGCAAATGAAAAGAAATACTTTATCGCACCGGTTACCTGTAAAGCTCCCCGCCACCTTCTTGTGACTACTGTATGAAACATTCTCATGTGTACAATACTATACATTTATGTGCAGGAGGATTTTTTATTACTGGTCATAGTTTATGTATTGCTTGCTTACAGTGCTGGCCAAAAGTATTGGCACCCCTGCAATTCTGTCAGATAATACTCAATTTCTTCCAGAAAATGATTGCAATCACAAATGCTTTGATAATAAGATCTTCATTTATTTTGCTTGCAATGAAAAAACACAAAAGAGAATGAAAAAAAAGTCAAATCATTGATCATTTTACACAAAACTCCAAAAATGGGCCGCACAAAAGTATTGGCACCCTCAGCCTAATACTTGGTAGCACAGCCTTTAGACAAAATAACTGCGAACAACCGCTTCCGGTAACCATCAATGAGTTTCTTACAATGCTCTGCTGGAATTTTAGACCATTCTTCTTTGGCAAATTTCTCCAGGTCCCTGAGATTTGAAGGGTGCCTTCTCCAAACTGCCATTTTGAGATCTCTCCACAGGTGTTCTATGGGATTCAGGTCTGGACTCATTGCTGGCCACTTTAGAAGTCTCCAGTGCTTTCTCTCAAACCATTTTCTAGTGCTTTATGAAGTGTGTTTTGGTTCATTGTCCTGCTGGAAGACCCATGACCTCTGAGGGAGACCCAGCTTTCTCACACTGGGCCCTACATTATGCTGCAAAATTTGTTGGTAGTCTTCAGACTTCATAATGCCATGCACACGGTCAAGCAGTCCAGTGCCAGAGGCAGCAAAGCAACCCCAAAACATCAGGGAACCTCTGCCATGTTTGACTGTAGGGACCATGTTCTTTTCTTTGAAGGCCTCTTTTTTTTTCCTGTAAACTCTATGTTGATGCCTTTTCCCAAAAAGATCTACTTTTGTCTCATCTGACCAGAGAACATTCCTCCAAAAAGTTTTTGGCTTTCTCAGGTAAGTTTTGGCAAACTCCAGCCTGGCTTTTTTATGTCTCTGGGTCAGAAGTGGGGTCTTCCTGGGTATCCTACCATAGAGTCCCTTTTCATTCAGGCGCCGACGGATAGTACGGGTTGACACTGTTGTACCCTCGGACTGCAGGGCAGCTAGAACTTGTTTGGATGTTAGTCGAGGTTCTTTAGCCACCATCCGCACAATCTTTCGTTGAAATCTCTCGTCAATTTTTCTTTTCCGTCCACATCTAGGGAGGTTAGCCACAGTGCCATGGGCTTTAAACTTCTTTCTTTTCTCCATGCTCAATGTGGTACACACAAGGACACAGGACAGAGGTTGAGTCAACTTTAATCCATTTCAACTGGCTGCAAGTGTGATTTAGTTATTGCCACCACCTGTTATGTGCCACAGGTAAGTAACAGGTGCTGTTAATTACACAAATTAGAGAAGCATCACATGATTTTTCAAAGGGTGCCAATACTTTTGTCCACCCCCTTTTTTATATTTGGTGCGGAATTATATCCAATTTGGCTTTTTGACAATTCTTTTTGTGGTTTTCCATTGACGACAAATTAAATGAAGATATTATTACCAAAGCATTTGTGATTGCAATCATTTTCTGGAAGAAATTGAGTATTATCTGACAGAATTGCAGGGGTGCCAATACTTTTGGCCAGCACTGTATATACATAGTCTGTAACTTACCGATGTTTCATCATTTATACTTCTCCCTTCTGTTAATTTCATTTCTTGCTTTGACTTAATAAACCCCAGCAAAATCTGCAACAAAAAAGCAGCTTTTCCGTAACATGGAGCCTCAGCCTAAAAGTTAAACAGAGCATGCTTAGACTAGACAGACAGTCTAAGGCCTCATGCACATATTCACATGACCAAGTGTGCAGGCCGAAGCTCTTCCAATGGGGGGGTCCAATGCTCCATTCCACTCCATTGATTATTCAACAGGTCCTATCCTGCCATGTGAGATTGGAAAGGAATGGGACCCCCATTGAAGCCATTGGGAGACGGAAGAAAATCGGGTGTTCATTCCACTATAAAATCAGCCCCCCTCAGCCTGCACACTCAGTCATGTGTATATAGTCTTAAACTGCAGCAGATTTATTATCATGTCTAATACAGGATAATAAATCTGTTGCATTATCAGATTGTCTAGTTTAACTTTATACCACCTATTAGTTGGCTTAGTTTATGCATAGAAATGCGTCAAAATTGTTTTGCAACTTAACCACTTCCATACCAGATGCTTTATCCCCCTTCCAGACCAGACACATTTTCAGGTTTTCTTGTATGTGCGGTTTTGAAGGCTGTAACATTTTTATCATAAGCGTTATTCAACTAATTTCTGCGTCTTGTTTTGGTGACACATAGGGCTTTATTTTTATGTTGTTTTTATTTTTGCATGTGTTTTAATTTTTTTTATACCTGGGAAAATATAAACAAAAGAGGAGGGAAAACGTGTCTGTTTTTCACTTTTCATTTTTTTAATTTAATAACACAAAGTGCTACTAAAAAACTGAGGCCCCACATTGCAGAAACGCAGCTTTTTTTGTTGCAGAATTTGTTGCGTTTTTTTGAGCCAAAGACATGAATGGATACAAAAGGAGTGGGAAATATATAAAAAGTACATATACTTCTACCTTTTGCTCAATCCACTCCTGGCTTTGGCTCAAAAACCGCAACAAAATCTGCAACAAAAAAGCTGCTTTTCCACAACGTGGGACCTTAGCCTAAAATAGTTTTTACTCTCCATTACGGTAATTTTTATTTTGTATGGTGTCGTCAGAAGTGGGGCTATAACCTTTAATAAGGGCGTGCTAGCGTGCTATTGGTGTATTATTTATTTATTTTTTTTAATTATTTTATTTACTTTTTTTTTTTTTTTTTTACTTTTCTTTTCATTTTTTACATTGTGTCCCCATAAGGTCATAATAGAGCTTTAGGGACATCTGCTCACTTTTTTTTTTTTTTTTTGGGGAGGCTGATTTCCCCTGTAACTGGGGCTGGTACATTTAGCCCCAGTTTCAGGAGGAATATAGCCTCTTGTCCGTTACTATAGAGCTGAACTGGGTCCTGTAGGACCCAGCATCTCTAACACACGCTGATCCCAGTGGATCACGTGACCGCCGGGTCAGAGGGAAGCCGCGAGATGGCGGCGCCCATAGCGCTGTATACACAGCGATCGGGAAGGAAGGGAAGGTAATAAACCTTCCCTGCCTTCTCTCTGGTTACAGCTGACTCCCCGTTTCAGCAGCTGCAAAAAAACGATTTTGTATAGGTTCTGCTTGGACGAACCGATACGTCCTTGCAGAAATAGACAACTACCTTCCGGATGTATATAGTCTATGGACGGTATGGAAGTGGTTATGCAGCAGAAAAGTGCTGTGGGAAAAACGGCGGTGGCAACGCATCTATCAACGCAATTATACCTATAGGGAAACCGCTGGTAGGTATAATTGACATGCTACGATTTCCAAAAACACAACGGTTTTGGAAATCGCCACATGTTTGCAGTGCGTATCCGCAGCGTGTATTTTAACGCAAAGTGGGGATGGGATTTGCTAGAATCCCATCCATTTTGCTGTGACTGTAAAACGCCACTTTTTTGGGGGGGCATATCCGCTGCAGGCAAACCGCGATGTTTACGCCACGAGGGGCCCCCGTTCTAACAGTGAACCATGCCATACCTTGCAAACCCACACCCCTCTTATGTGTAAGTTGTAAAAGTGTATAAAATACTTGATAAATGTGGTGCAAGGCATGTTTTATGGTCAGGACAGAATTCCTAAGCATTTTGTATAATGCACCAATGAGTGGAGCTGCTACGTTATGTTTTTAAAAGGAGTCCATCACCAGAACCCAGCAAATAAACCCAGCTCTGCAGATAGATAGGTTAGGGTCACCTGAATCAAACTGTGTTTTCCACTTGTGAATCCATGCCTCTGTTCCCGAGATATCACTGTTCTTGTTAATATGCAAATTAGTTTTTTGGAGTAAGGGTGGGTTCACACTTGCGCTGGCACTCTGTCCGCCGCGAATCCGACCTAAATGTCGGAAAACTGGATAGGGAAAGGTTTGCGATGCTTTGCTTAAAACCCCATTCACTTGAATGGGTTTTTAAAGCAATGCGCGGCTGTGCACTTACACCCTCTGCGCTGCAAAGCCGTTTTTTTTCACTGAAAACAAAGTCAGACATGCAGGACTTTGTTTCTGACTAAAAAAACCGGCTTCACAGTGCAGAGTGTGTAAGCGCATTGCTTTAAAAACACATAGAAGTGAATGGGGTTTTAAGCAAAGCATCACAAACCTTTCCCTATCCAGTGCCTATCCATTTTTCCGACATTTAGGTCGGATTCACGGCGGACGGAGTGCCAGTGCAAGTGTGAACCCACCCTAACAAAGGTGTTTTTACCTTGTGAATCTGTGCCAAGATATTGCTGTTTTTGTTGATATGCAAATGAGCTCTTTGGAACAATGGCAAGCCCTTTTGCTCCAAAAGGATAATTTGAATATTGACAAAAAACAGCAAAAGCTAGGTGTGGATCATAAATGGTCAGAACCTATAAAGAAAGATGACACTTCTCTCTTTTCTTTTTAAACCCACACCAGGTTTTGGTTTTAAAAAGTCATCATGAAAGCCTGAGGCTATAGTAGTATAATGTTGTACCGTGTTAGCCATAGAAAGTAGTGGAAGAGTGAAGAAATCAGGCGATACCTTTTAGAGTCTAACTGAGTATATTTGATGGTAAGCTTTCGGGAGTACTAGCTCCCTTCATCAGACATGGTGTACCATCAAATATACTCAGTTAGCCTCTAAAAGGTATTGCCTGATTACTTCAGCCTGAGGCTATGACCGAGACACTGAAGGCTGTGAAATGCAGCATTTTTATGTAGTATTGTGTTTTATAGTACCAGCAAAGTGAATGAGATTTAGTGTAGTGTAATCTCATCGACATATACTGTGGAAAAAACAATGAAAAATGGAAGCCTTTTTGCTGTGTATTTTTCCGATGCATTTTCGCTGCATTTTTTTCTGCAGCGTTTTTTAGCTGCTTTTCTGTAAGGTGGGGCCTTAGGCTAAATCTGTTTCCTTACCGTATTGGCAATGTGAGGACAATGAAAATGATGTGTGCACTGGATCAGCTCAGCACTGTCTGCATACAATACATTCCATACATTACATCAGTAGCTGGAAAAAAAAGTATTAGCTTGTGATCACTGTTTAGGCTATATTCACTTGAACCTGATCTGATCTGTGGACTGGCTCTACTTTTTCACAGAAGACAATGGGCAACACAACCATGAAAGGTACAATCCAGAATCAGCACATTCTTGTGAATATAATCTTAGGCTAAAGGCCCCACATTGCGGAAAAGCAGTGTTTCGGGCGGAGGAAAAAAATAATCTGGTTTATGAGGTTTTGGTTAATTTCATCCACATATTAAAAAAAAAAATAGTTGCAGAAAAGCTGCGTTCTAAAAAATGTGTGCATTTTTGAAAAATGCAGCATGTTAATTTTAGCTGCAGAGTGAATGCTTTCCCTATATATAAATTGGGGAAGAAAAGACAGTAAAACATAATGAAAAGTGCCTTCTGCTTTTTTTCCTGAAGCGTTTTTTAGTTGTGTTTCGCTATGTTGGGCCTTAGCCTTAGTGTTCACCAATAGAGAAAAAAGTATGTTGAGAGCACAAGAACCGCTGCATACTTGGAAGCATGGACCTTATACGGGACAGTGCCTGATAATGTCTGTAAAGTGTGGCGGAATATGATGGCGCTCTATAAATAAGCAAAATAATTAAAATAATAATAAATAATGATAGTGAGTGGGTGACCAAATAAAAAGTTCCATAGCTAACAATAATGGTGGTCTATGGTTACAAGTGTAGCATACGAGAAGAAAATGAAAGAACGCCTTAGTAATATTTATGAATATTAGGGGGTGTTCACACTACCATTGGTGACCGTCAGTAGTGTCCGTTGCTATTGCCTGTTACAAGATTTTAGCATTGGACACTAGTTGAACCGTCAGAAATCCGTTAAAATTTCCATTCATTTCAATGGGTTTTTATATTGTGTCCGTTTGTGTCCGTTTCCACCCAATCTGTCAGAAGACCATTTTTTTTTTCATGGACAAAAAATCCTACATGCAGGACTTTTTTATCCGTTTGGAAAAACGGATTCTTGACAGACAGCAAGTGTCCGTTATTTTTTTAACATTGAAATCTATGGGTAACGGACTTATAACAGACGGTAACTGATAGCCATCAGTTATTGTCCGTTATTTTATGTCTGTTTTTTTTCTGCGCATGCTCAGAAAGCAGAAAAAAAAACAAAAACAAAACGGACAGTGTTAAAAAACGGACACATTAACATCAATTAGTGTACGTTAATGTCTGTTATGATAGGTGTCCGTTTTTTTTTTGTTAACGGACACCTTCATAACGGAAGCCAACGGTAGTGTGAACCCTGCCTTAGTGTTCAGATTTTGTATGTTCAGCTGCATTTGACCTTTAGCTAGTTATATATGTATAGATAATATGGCCCATAGTTTCAAGCATTGATAGCAATAATCCGGATAGGTTATCTAAAATAACACAGAAAACATTTGCTTTAGTCGCTGCGGATTGATGTTATTTTTATCTATTATACTATATAACTGGTAAGTACATGACAATTTTCTAAATAGCCAATACCAGTCATCTGACATATAATAAGTAAAGATGATAAATCTCTGACTAGTCTTGGAAGAGGCTCTGTCCATTCCGCTGCATGACGGGATACGTAAAATATTTGCAGGTCAGTGGCAAATTTGTGATATGTTTATGTTTCGATGATATTGTCTTGTCATGTCATGTCACACAGTTGGTTACTTATTTTTGGACATAGAGAAAACAGCAAATATGAGTCACAGGAATTTCAGGATGTCATAACATACGGTTTGTCATTTACACCTCCTCATGCCATGTCCCAGTGATCTCCATGGTGTTATATAGCAGCAATGTGTCAGGAATACCCTCCCTAAAATACTGGTATTAGCCAGAGGTTTTACAGGAAGCAGGATATATTATGTTGCCACCTTCATTATTCAGAATTTCCATACAATTTTCCACAAGATATAAATTTCACTTGACAGTTAGCGAGTTATATATTGTGAGTGCATAGAGTTGATGTATGAGCTAGCTCGGAGAGAGACACACACATACACAGTTATTGTGTATATAGTGGGTTCTGCTTTAATGGAGGGAAAAAGGTATTCTTAAATACAGTGTGTAGACAAGACAGGTTGAACTATTCTCAAATACAGTGTGTAGACAGGACAGGTTGAACTAGTCTTAAATACAGTGTGTAGACAGGACAGGTTGAACTAGTACAACTAACATAACATGATTGGTGGCAAAGCTGTAAAATAGTTTTGGCAGTTGGACAACAAACAAAACAGGAGCCTCACCCCATTAAGGCATCTGGAGGGGGATGAGCTCTCTAAACAAATATATGAATGTAAAATGGCTACAGGCATGGTCCCACATGGCCATGGAATACAAAATGGAGGATACATAAGCTGAGTCATCCTCCACAATATACATTATGATAAATATACACGGAATATTACATACAATACTATTAGACAACATATGGAATTTCATATTTTAGTCCATTTTCATAATATAAATTTTATTCATTGTGATGATTCTGCTTAAATATGGCTATAACTCAAAGCTGTATTTTGGTCTCTGGGTAGCGTATCTCTTTACTCATAAGGTGCGCAGCCATAATCATAGGTATATTGCCAATAGTGGCCGGACTGGAACAATAGGGCTTTGTATCCATCCCAGCAGGGCTCCATTGTATTCCTACACAGCCCTGAGTGATCAAAGAAACATGCATGGTGCAGCCTGCACTGGTAGATCAGATATGGCTGATAACATTGTATCATTCCACTTGGTCTCAGCTCTTTACAAAGAATCTGGACTTGAGTGCATGATTCAATCAGACTTGCTGCCGCCGGTGACCTCATTCTAGGAGGGGGCATAAAGGGTATAAAAGATGAGGTAAGAGGCAATGGGAGGAGATTGTGCTGGGACTACAAGAGAACACTATGAGGAGTTATTAGAGACAGACTACAAGAGATTACAGACAGACTTCCACTGTGAGAGATCACTGTGAAGAGCATGCAGGCGGGATTGTTGTATTAATGCCACATGCTAAGCAGCCTCCACTGGTTATTCACACATGACAGAGCATGTGTGAGTGTTGGATTATAGAGCCACATCAAGGAGATGCGTGGTAAAGTAATTATTTCAATTTTATTCCCTTTTTATTTTTATTGTACTGTATATTGTACCTAGCAACTGTTAATGCTTGCATACATCTGCATATCTGTTCTGAACTGCATGTGTTAGATGTTAATACTGACCCATTTAGGGGTTAATAAATATATAAAATTTAGAAAGCTTGTCTTGTATTTATCTTGTGAACCCGGCACTCACTGGCGGTGAGTGTGGTTTTTATATGAAAGAAGACTCAGGTGTGGCCACAGCGGTGTTGGCGCACTGAGGATCTTTCACATTGGTGGCAGCAGTGGGATCTTAGGATAAACAGCGTGTTTGTTGGTGACCTTTATCACTCACATGCTGGGGATTGTAGTAATCCTATGAGACAAGCTCGGTATTAAAGCAAGCATTAAGATACAGTGAAAGTTTGATACAGTGCTGTTCCCCTCCCTTACTCTTTGTATTCTATCCTATCTTTTATTTGGCAAATACCAGTGGATGGCTAGTGGGCTCAGAAGCAGAGCTCCATAATTGCAGAACCAGGCTTTTGGAGATCCTGAGCGTATGGCTGAAATGGAGGCAGCCACAGCCATGCAGAGAATTGAGCAGGGTCCTGATTTTGGGGCTAGGCCAGGAAGTGCGGCAAGCAGCCCGGTCCCAAGGATTACTTCACCAGGAGGGACCAGTAGCCCCAGCCTTGCTATGTGAATGGCTTCATACTGGCAAACGGCCCTGCAGCAAGTAGGCACCAGTGACCTTAACACATACCTGCAGGTGTTGTACTGTTTTCAGGAAGCTGTAGAACGAGAACGGCAGGCTGAGCGGCAGGCTGATCGTGAGGCAGCAGAACGGCAGGCTGATCGTGAAGCTACAGAACGGCAGGCTGTTCGTGAGGCAGCAGAACGGCAGGCTGTTCGTGAGGCAGCAGAACGGCAGGCTGGTCGTGAGGCAGAAGAACGAGAACGGCAGTACCAGCTTGAGCTCAAAAGGATGGAGCTCTCCCAGCAGGCACAAACCGCCCCTGCGCAAACTCCAACAACCCTGCAGAGACCCTCAAGTTGGAAGGAGAAGCCAGGCCGGAGTTCACCACAGCCGTCTGTCGTCAGGTCGGGTGAGACAAACTATGCCCCGGGTGGTCCCTCCCCTGTCCCAAGAACTCTGAGCACCCTAGTGACCTTCCCCAAACCCCAAGGGGAGGTGCAGCGGGGCCATGCCTGTAACCAGACAGGACATTTCAAGGAGGAGTGCCCCAACCGCCCTGAGAACTTCCCTGCTTCCCAAGCCACAGCAGGTGGCCCATCTGTGTATCTGGACTGGGGTTCAGGAAAAGGAATGCGGACTGTGGGACTAATGACTGATTTGCCTGCTAATGTACTGTTGGGAACTGATTTAGGACCTATGATGTCCCAATATGGGGTGGGGAGCACCCCAATTTACTGTGATAAACTGTCTATGACTAATGTTGATAATGTGTCTGTCATATCTGCAGAGAGGGCCCGTAACCCCCCCTCTGAGATACTTCCCATGGCAGTCAATGTAAATGCTAATGAGTTGCCTTCAGCTGAGAGCAGGGAAGATGCAAATGAGCTTCCTGCAACCCAGCTTAGCAAAAATGTTATTGATGCTTTGTTCAACCCCGTGCTAGGAACCAATGAGACTAAGTCTGTAGACACACCCACATCTGCGGGGGCGTCGCCCTCCCAGCTTGTTAATCTGTCTACCACAGATCTCATTGAGGCCCGGTGTGAATTAACAATTGCTAATGAATGTACTGTCAATGTAATTGCCAATGCTTGTTGTGAAAGTGTACAGGGTAGCTCTTCTGAGTCACTGGAAGCGACTTCTACTATTTCACCCAGTATATCCGATAAGCACCCAACTGCTGACCATGTGCCAGGTGGTCAGGTAGGCTATGTGGATCTCATGGCCGATCCAGGTGAGGGACGGACTGCTGGTAGTGCGGTGTTAGCCTGCAGCCAGAGTGCTACAAGGGTGGAGGGCGTTCCGACCCTTGAACCGTTGCCTACACCACCTGGAGTCGGTGCTGAGACCGCCGTGACTAGCGTCACTCCCTTGAAGCCGGAGGAGTCCGGCCGGTATGAGACATACACGTCTCTTCTGTCCAGTTCTATTCCCGGAGTGCCCATGGCCCAAGTGCAGATGGCATGGGGTACTGGAGGTGTGATCCAAGAAGAGGGTATGTCCAAGGTATTACCTGTCAATGTATTGCGGGGGGATGGTTTGGGGAAGCATGATCTCAGTCATTTGCCCAAGGTATCACCATCACCCACCCAAGTACAGGAGGAACAGGATGTAGGTTTGGAAGCAAAGGGGGAGGTGCAGAATCCCCTAGAACTCTCCCAACTAGCGGTTAGGGTGAGAGAAACCTGAGAGATCGCCGGGATGGGGTCTCTAAACTGGTATCCCAAAGACCTGGGGTCATGAGGGTGGCTCCACAGGATGCCAGTATTCAGAAAGCGGACCAGAACAGGCAGGAGGTAGCCAAGTAGTCGGACTAGAGAGCCAGAAGGGTCCAGCAGCTATGTAACATGCACCTCTCTTTGGTCTCACTCCAGCCAAGAGTTCAGAGATGCTGTCCAAGCTGACCCTAGTCTGGACATATTGAAGGCGCGTGGCGCTCAACCACCCTCGGAGTCTGACAAGGCCCGAGTCTGCTGGGACCCCGGGGGGAAGGTGAGGAAGCCTTGGGGCCAGAGCCTGAGAAGCTGGAGGCGGAGGTGCTTTCAGAAGAGGGGCAGAGGCCCCTACTTCCTACAAGCCCCATCTAAAGGGGGAGGTGTGATGATTCTGCTTAAATATGGCTATAACTCAAAGCTGTATTTTGGTCTCTGGGTGGCGTATCTCTTTACTCATAAGGTGCGCAGCCATAGTCATAGGTATATTGCCAATAGTGGCCGGACTGGAACAATAGGGCATTGTATCCATCCCAGCAGGGCTCCATTGTATTCCTACACAGCCCTGAGTGATCAAAGAAACATGCATGGTGCAGCCAGCACTGTTAGATCAGATATGGCTGATAACATTGTATCATTCCACTTGGTCTCAGCTCTTTACAAAGAATCTGGACTTGAGTGCATGATTCAATCAGACTTGCTGCCGCCGGTGACCTCATTCTGGGAGGTGGCATAAAGGGTATAAAAGATGAGGTAAGAGGCAATGGTAGAAGATTGTGCTGGGACTACAAGAGAACACTATGAGGAGTTATTAGAGACAGACTACAAGAGATTACAGACAGACTTCCACTGTGAGAGATCACTGTGAAGAGCATGCAGGCGGGATTGTTGTATTAATGCTACATGCTAAGCAGCCTCCACTGGTTATTCACACATGACAGAGCATGTGTGAGTGTTGGATTATAGAGCCACATCAAGGAGATGCGTGGTAAAGTAATTATTTCAATTTTATTCCCTTTTTATTTTTATTGTACTGTATATTGTAACTAGTAACTGTTAATGCTTGCATACATCTGCATATCTGTTCTGAACTGCATGTGTTAGATGTTAATACTGACCCATTTAGGGGTTAATAAATATATAAAATTTAGAAAGCTTGTCTTGTATTTATCTTGTGAACCCGGCACTCACTGGCGGTGAGTGTGGTTTTTATATGAAAGAAGACTCAGGTGTGGCCACAGCGGTGTTGGCGCACTGAGGATCTTTCACATTCATCTTCAGCTCCCATTGCACAAATCCATAGAATATAGTAATACAATATTTGATATAAAATATATTAGAATAGAATATCGGAAAAACCTTAGGATTTGAGATGCCTGGTATTTTATAGTAAAATGGTTTTTGTAAACTCCAATTTAGGCTGAAGCCCCATGTGGCGTAAACGCCACGGTTTGGCGGTTTCTAGCGAATCCCATCCACACATTGCAGAAAAATACCCGCAGCGGAAATGCCATGATTTCCAAAACCGTTGAATTTTTGGAAAGCGCAGCATGTCAATTATACCTACGCAAATGCCGACGGCTTCCGTATAGGTATAATTGAATCAGAAAAGTCCTGCAGACTTTCTGTGAAAAGCGCTTCGGGAAAAAATGCAATGCTTTTCCGCCACACTTTTTCCCGCAGGGCTTTTTGACAGCGGTCTGCTATGTGGGGCCTTAGTTATAATTGCAGATTTTGCTGTGGTTTTTTGAGTCAGAGCCAAGAGTGGCTTCAAAAGGAAAAGAAAATATAAAGGAAGCACTTAAGCTCTATTTACACGAATTATGTTCATGGCAGTGTTTTTTTAATGGCTGCCGTTCGGAAACAATTTGTCCATTGGATGTCTGTATAGAACTTTATACTTCTCCTTTCTGCTAAATCCACTCCTGACTTTGACTCAAAATGAAGCCCAATATACAAAAAAAATTCAGTTCAATGTCACAAATGGTATAACACAAACTGGATTAGGCACAATTTTTTCCAAAACTTGGTGTCTTGCATGCTCTCTCAGTCCTCTTCTGGTCTCTTCGGTGACATGACACATTCAGAGGTCACCCCTGAGGCCTTTGATTGGGCCTCAGTGGCCACATGGTGCGTGCCAATATCCCTGCAACATTCTGCTGCACACTGAGTGGCTAAGGCATCATTAACACAACAGCTTTGTCAGTCCGTTGAAGGGGTTTATTCACATTACAGTGAATAACAGCCGTGTGATGGCAGTTTTTGGAACAACTGTTACATGGCTGTTTCAGAACCCATGCATCAGAACCCATGCATGTTTATGGGTCTATGGTCATATCTATGTCTGCCAAAACGGACAAAGATAGATCTTGTCAGTTTTTTGACCGTGTGAAAAATGGTCAGTCAAAAAAACAGACATATTTATTTATTTAGTTATTTAGCAATTAATTATGTTACTTCTGACTTCTCAATTGATTGCACTGGGTTTTTTTAGGGGTATCAGAGTACAGGGGGGTGAAGACTTTTGCGCATCCCACTTTTCAGTTTTTTATTTGATTAAAATTATGAAAACCATGTATCATTTTCGTTCCATTGCACAATTGTCTGCTACTTTGTGTTGGTCTATCACTTAAAATCTCAATAAAAATACATTTAAGTTTGTGGTTGTAAGGTGACTAAATGTGAAAAAGTTCAAGAGGTATGAATACTTTTGCAAGCTACTGTAGTAGAGAAGACTTTAAGTCTCTTTATACATTGGGTCTGGGGCCATTGCAACCTCTGCACCCCTATAGTTATGCCCCTGGTACTATTCCTTCTTTGTTTCATAGCATATTTCCATCATCCCTATTGTGGTAGAGGTGACTTCTCTCATGTTATACTTGGGGAATGCTATTATTGAAAGAATTACTTTACACATACAGTGCTGGCCAAAAGTATTGGCACCCCTGCAATTCTGTCAGATAATACTCAATTTCTTCCAGAAAATGATTGCAATCACAAATGCTTTGGTAATAATATCTTCATTTATTTTGCTTGCAATGAAAAAACACAAAAGAGAATGAAAAAAAAGTCAAATCATTGATCATTTTACACAAAACTCCAAAAATGGGCCGGACAAAAGTATTGGCACCCTCAGCCTAATACTTGGTAGCACAACCTTTAGACAAAATAACTGCGAACAACCGCTTCCGGTAACCATCAATGAGTTTCTTACAATGCTCTGCTGGAATTTTAGACCATTCTTCTTTGGCAAATTTCTCCAGGTCCCTGAGATTTGAAGGGTGCCTTCTCCAAACTGCCATTTTGAGATCTCTCCACAGGTGTTCTATGGGATTCAGGTCTGGACTCATTGCTGGCCACTTTAGAAGTCTCCAGTGCTTTCTCTCAAACCATTTTCTAGTGCTTTTTGAAGTGTGTTTTGGGTCATTGTCCTGCTGGAAGACCCATGACCTCTGAGGGAGACCCAGCTTTCTCACACTGGGCCCTACATTATACTGCAAAATTTGTTGGTAGTCTTCAGACTTCATAATGCCATGCACACGGTCAAGCAGTCCAGTGCCAGAGGCAGCAAAGCAACCCCAAAACATCAGGGAACCTCCGCCATGTTTGACTGTAGGGACCGTGTTCTTTTCTTTGAAGGCCTTTTTTTTTTCCCTGTAAACTCTATGTTGATGCCTTTTCCCAAAAAGCTCTACTTTTGTCTCATCTGACCAGAGAACATTCTTCCAAAAAGTTTTTGGTTTTCTCAGGTAAGTTTTGGCAAACTCCAGCCTGGCTTTTTTATGTTTCTGGGTCAGAAGTGGGGTCTTCCTGGGTATCCTATCATAGAGTCCCTTTTCATTCAGACGCCGACGGATAGTACGGGTTGACACTGTTGTACCCTCGGACTGCAGGGCAGCTAGAACTTGTTTGGATGTTAGTCGAGGTTCTTTAGCCACCATCCGCACAATCTTTCGTTGAAATCTCTCGTCAATTTTTCTTTTCCGTCCACATCTAGGGAGGTTAGCCACAGTGCCATGGGCTTTAAACTTCTTGATGACACTGCGCACGGTAGACACAGGAACATTCAGGTCTTTGGAGATGGACTTGTAGCCTTGAGATTGCTCATGCTTCCTCACAATTTTGCTTCTCAAGTCCTCAGACAGTTCTTTGGTCTTCTTTCTTTTCTCCATGCTCAATGTGGTACACACAAGGACACAGGACAGAGGTTGAGTCAACTTTAATCCATTTCAACTGGCTGCAAGTGTGATTTAGTTATTGCCACCACCTGTTATGTGCCACAGGTAAGTAACAGGTGCTGTTAATTACACAAATTAGAGAAGCATCACCTGATTTTTCAAAGGGTGCCAATACTTTTGTCCACCCCCTTTTTTATGTTTGGTGTGCAATTATATCCAATTTGGCTGTTACCATGCAGTGCTGGAATCCTAGGTTTGAATCTAACCAAGGACAACATTTGCAAGAACTTTGCTTGGGTTTCCTTCCACACTCCAAAGGAATACTGATAGGGAATCTGGATTGCGCACCCTACTTGGGTCAGTGTTGACACTATGTCTGTAAAGCACTGCAGAATATGAGGGTGATATATAAGTAAATGAAATATATTCTAGTAGTTTCCCCTCACACCACATTAAGTTAAGGAGAACTGTTTTATTGCCTTACTTAGCCACACCTGCATGTTTATTTATACTGAGAAATGGGAGTAAAGCTTTATTTTAATGAACTCCAATACCAGACACAGCGTAGACTCAAGAGTGGCTCTGTTTCAAGAAAGAAGCAGCCAGCTAGTGGCAATGTAATTACAGTGCCTTGTGAAAGTATTCGGCCCCCTTGAACTTTTCAACCTTTTGCCACATTTCAGGCTTCAAACATAAGGATATAACATTTTAATTTTTTGGTGAAGAATCAACAACAAGTGGGACACAATCGTGAAGTGAAACGAAATTTATTGGATATTTTAAACTTTTGTAAAAAATAAAAAACTGAAAAGTGGGGCGTGCCAAATTATTCGGCCCCCTCAAGTTAATACTTTGTAGCGCCACCTTTTGCTGCGATTACAGCTGCAAGTCGCTTGGGGTATGTCTCTATCAGTTTTACACATCGAGAGACTGAAATTCTTGCCCATTCTTCCTTGGAAAACAGCTGGAGCTCAGTGAGGTTGGATGGAGAGCGTTTGTGAACAGCAGTTTTCAGCTCTTTCCACAGATTCTCGATTGGATTCAGGTCTGGACTTTGACTTGGCCATTCTAACACCTGGATACGTTTATTTGTGAAACATTCCATTGTAGATTTTGCTTTATGTTTGGGATCATTGTCTTGTTGGAAGATAAATCTCCGTCCCAGTCTCAGGTCTTTTGCAGACTCCAGCAGGTTTTCTTCCAGAATGGTCTTTTATTTGGCTCCATCCATCTTCCCATCAATTTTAACCATCTTCCCTGTCCCTGCTGAAGAAAAGCAGGCCCAAACCATGATGCTGCCACCACCATGTTTGACAGTGGGGATGGTGTTTTCAGGGTGATGAGCTGTGTTGCTTTTACGCCAAACATATCGTTTTGCATTGTGGCTAAAAAGTTCGATTTTGGTTTCATCTGACCAGAGCACCTTCTTCCACATGTTTGATGTGTCTCCCAGGTGGCTTGTGGCAAACTTTAAACAAGACTTTTTATGGATATCTTTGAGAAATGGCTTTCTTCTTGCCACTCTTCCATAAAGGCCAGATTTGTGCAGTGTATGACTGATTGTTGTCCTATGGACAGACTCTCCCACCTCAGCTGTAGATCTCTGCAGTTCATCCAGAGTGATCATGGGCCTCTTGGCTGCATCTCTGATCAGTCTTCTCCTTGTTTGAGATGAAAGTTTAGATGGACGGCCGGGTCTTGGTAGATTTGCAGTGGTCTGATACTCATTCCATTTCAATATGATCGCTTGCACAGTGCTCCTTGGGATGTTTAAAGTTTGGGAAATCTTTTTGTATCCAAATCCGGCTTTAAACTTCTCCACAACAGTATCACGGACCTGCCTAGTGTGTTCCTTGGTCTTCATGATGCTCTCTGCGCTTTAAACAGAATCCTGAGACTATCACAGAGCAGGTGCATTTATACGGAGACTTGATTACACACAGGTGGATTATATTTATCATCATCAGTCATTTAGGACAACATTGGATCATTCAGAGATCCTCACTGAACTTCTGGAGTGAGTTTGCTGCACTGAAAGTAAAGGGGCCGAATAATATTGCACGCCCCACTTTTCAGTTTTTTATTTTTTTACAAAAGTTTAAAATAACCAATAAATTTCGTTCCACTTCACAATTGTGTCCCAGTTGTTGTTGATTCTTCACCAAAAAATTAAAATTTTATATCTTTATGTTTGAAGCCTGAAATGTGGCAAAAGGTTGAAAAGTTCAAGGGGGCTGAATACTTTAGCAAGGCACTGTATTAACAATTATTTGCTGAAACTGGAAAAACAATAAAACAGTTCTCCTTCGATGTGTACCTGGAAGATTTTTTTGACTGAATGCAGTGTAGGAGGTGTGAGGGAAGATGGGATAGCCATTGGAATATACAACAAGGGATGATATTTCAGGAAATTTCAGAGTGAGGCATTCGTAAATAGCGCTCTGAATAGTTTATTTTTGTTGGTGTGAGAACCTGTTGCTGACTGGGCGTGGAAGTGTGTTGAATTTTCTATTTATAAAAGAAACCATGATGCATTGCTAGATATGACAGATATCAATGGTGCCATATGACTACTGAATTACAGTGGGGAAAAAAAAGTATTTAGTCAGCCACCAATTGTGCAAGTTCTCCCACTTAAAAAGATGAGGCTGGCCTGTAATTGACATCATAGGTAGACCTCAACTATGAGAGACAAAATGAGAAAACAAATCCAGAAAATCACATTGCCTGATTTTTAAGGAATGTATTTGCAAATTATGGTGGAAAATAAGTATTTGGTCAATAACAAAAGTTCATCTCAATACTTTGTTATATATCCTTTGTTGGCTATGACAGAGGTCAAACGTTTTCTGTAAGTCTTCACAAGGTTGGCACACACTGTTGCTGGTATGTTGGCCCATTCCTCCATGCAGATCTCCTCTAGAGCAGTGATGTTTTGCGGCTGTCACTGGGCAACTTTCAACTCCCTCCAAAGGTTTTCTATGGAGTTGAGATCTGGAGACTGGCTAGGCCACTCCAGGACCTTGAAATGCTCCTTACGAAGCCACTCCTTCGTTGCCCTGGCGGTGTGCTTGGGATCATTGTCATGCTGAAAGACCCAGCCACGTTTCATCTTCAATGCCCTTGCTGATGGAAGGAGGTTTGCACTCAAAATCTCACGATACATGGCCCCATTCATTCTTTCATGTACACGGATCAGTCGTCCAGGTCCCTTTGCAGAGAAACAGCCCCAAAGCATGATGTTGCCACCCCCATGCTTCACAGTAGGTATGGTGTTCTTTGGATGCAACTCAGCATTCACTTTCCTCCAAACACGACGAGTTGTGTTTCTACCAAACAGTTCTACTTTGGTTTCATCTGACCATATGACATTCTCCCAATACTCTTCTGGAACATCCAAATGCTCTCTAGCAAACTTCAGACGGGCCCGGATATGTACTGTCTTAAGAAGGGGGACATGTCTGTCATTGCAGGATCTGAGTCCCTGGCGGTGTAGTGTGTTACTGATGGTAGCCTTTGTTATGTTAGTCCCAGCTTTCTGCAGGTCATTCACTAGGTCCCCCTGTGTGGTTCTGGGATTTTTGCTCACCGTTCTTGTGATCATTTTGATCCCACAGGGTGAGATCTTGCGTGGAGCCCCTGATCGAGGGAGATTATCAGTGGTCTTGTATGTCTTCCATTTTCTAATTATTGCTCCCACAGTTGATTTCTTCACACCAAGCTGCTTGCCTATTGCAGATTCAGTCTTCCCAGCCTGGTGCAGGTCTACAATTTTGTTTCTGGTGTCCTTCCACTGCTCTTTGGTCTTCACCATAGTGGAGTTTAGAGTGTGACTGTTTGAGGTTGTGGACAGGTGTCTTTTATACTCATAACAATGTCAAACAAGAGCCGTTACTACCTATTACTAGGTAATGAGTGGAGGACAGAGGAGCCTCTTAAAGAAGAAGTTACAGGTCTGTGAGAGCCAGAAATCTTGCTTATTTGTAGATGACCAAATACTTATTTTCCATCATAATTTGCAAATAAATTCTTAAAAAATCAGACAATGTGATTTTCTGGATTTGTTTTCTCATTTTGTCTCTCATAGTCGAGGTCTTCCTATGATGTCAATTACAGGCCGGCCTCATCTTTTTTAAGTGGGAGAACTTGCACAATTGGTGGCTGACTAAATACTTTTTTCCCCACTGTATAATAGGATCTAATGGTTTCTGCCACAGTGTTCATCATTTTGACTTGCATGCATCTCTATTTGTTGTGCACAGACCAAGTTTCCATGTCTGAACCTTTGAATAGAGCTTCCCACACAGATGTGAGCAGAGCCTAGTTTTGGTCTTTTTTTTTCTTCTTTGTGCCATCTACATACTTTAACATTATTATGTGACTATCATGGATTATGGAAATACCGTCTGGCATATGTTCTCTGGTTACGTCTTGTCTTCTTCATTAGAACTTACTACAATGTAAAAAAGAGGCAGTGAAGCTCAAGGAACAAAATTGATCTTGCCCACCATGTATATACTTATAGTGTATATAAAAAGATACAATTTATTTTCCTGCTTATGTTGTCTCTCACGTAAGTGTTAGCCTAGATTCACATGTCCGAGCTTCACCTGTGAAACGCGGCCAGATTGTGTGCTGGATTTCCCGGCCTGTTTAGGCCAGTATATCTGGTGCACATAAGGACTGAGTTTCATGGGTGAAACTCGGTCGTGTGAATGTAGGTGTCACAATTCTTAAAATAACAACTGTCAAACAATTGTTACAAGTAGTAGTAGTGATAAATCCTTACAAGTATAGATACCAACACAAGTCATCTTTCAGTTAAATGAATGAGGAAGACACTAAGTATGGAATGTAGCCATGAAAATGAATGGCCTTATATTGTGTGCACAAGTCCTTAGATACAGCGCCATAAAGTATGAGCAATGGACTTAGTCTGTGAATAGTTCCCCATCCATGATGACAGTAGGATTACGTGTAAGTCACTTAAAGCTATGCATTATTGACAGATTCTGTAAGTGCACTCTTGTAGCTATTCACATGACAAATGTGAAATATTTAAGTGCGAAACTTAGCTGTAAAAAAATCATTATGCAACTTTAATGGTATGTACACTTTTGCAAAAATAAAACACAGCTGTGCAAATAGTATTGATCAGAATTAGTCAACTGTTTTATGTTTACAGCTCCTATGCATACCTACAGGTGCATGTCAATAAATTAGAATATCTTTGAAACGTTTATTTATTTCAGTAATTAACTGAATTTACTGAAATGAATGAACATTTCAAAGATATTCTAATTTATTGAGATGCACCTGTATATGTCTCCATGGTTACAGACTACACACAATCCCTGTGTTGTCTGATCCTGCAGCCATACTCCCTTCCCTACTTCTTGCTGGCCTATCGAATGTACGTTAGAAGGGCTACTATGTCTCCATAGGGAGACTGCCTTTGCAGGCCACCTTACATTGTGTAGAGACTAACAGACCATGCATGCTCTACTAGTAATTTTGGGAAAAGATTATGCAGATAAGTTGTCCTTGATGTAAACAGAAAAACTCATTCTAGTGCCATCTTTTGGAAGGTATCGCCCTATAGATCAATGCCTGGTTTTCTAATAAATCTAGATACATTGAGGGAAATTTATTAAAACTGTCGATCCTTCTGCCAAACTTAATTCATTCCCCGCCAGGCACACAACTTGCTAGAGTTATTAAAAGGCTCCAGTTATAGTTAGTGTGAGTTATAGTCAATCTGATGAATCAAGGTATCTCCATCCGGCCCACCCAGATTCACGCCCTGCTCCGCCCAATGCATAAAAAAGTGCCAAGTGGGACACAAAGAAGGGATGTGAGAGAGTGCTCCAGAGATGTGCCAACACGTACAAGTTTCCAACAGAATTCTGGCCAATATCTCTAGGTTTCTTAGAAAACCAGGCATTGATCTATAAGGAACTGCCTTCCAAAAGGTTTCTACTAGAGTGAATTTTCCTTTTTCCATCAAAAATAACTTATTTGCATAATCCCTTCCCAAATGTATGTTAGCAAGAAGTAGTGGGAAAACTTGGAACACAGTATGACTGCAAGATTAGGAAAAGTTTGCAGTCTGTTACCATGGAGACACAGGGATCTGTACAACAGTTGTAGACATATAAAAAGATTTTAAAATTTTCATATTAAGGCCAGGGCCCCACGTGGCGTAAACGCTGCGGAGAGAAACGTCACAGTCTAGCGAATCCCATCCCCACTTTGTGGTAAAATACGTGTAGCAGACATGCTGCGATTTCCAAATTCGTTGCAGTTTTGGAAATCGCAGCATGTCAATTATACCTGCAGAAACGCCGATAGGTATAATTGAAGCAGAAGGTCCGCAGAGCAAACACCTGCGAACTTTCTGTGCCAAGCGATGCATTGCCGCCGTGGTTTTTCCCGCAGCGCTATTTTGCTGTGGGACGCTACGTGGGGCCTTAGCCTAAAAAAGTATTTATGAACTTGGTTTGTTTATTTTTGATGCACTGGAACACATAAAAGCTGGATATATACTTTATTTACAGATTGAGTATGATGATGATTTATAGCTAAAATGTGAAAAAATATGTACCTTTTATTTAGTGTCTGTAAACATGTACTTGGCAGACTTAGCTCTTGAAATAAACTAGGTCTGCAAATGATCCATTGATAAATAACTTGTAACTTTGACATATTCCGTAGCACTTTAGAAATCAGAGGACACATGAGACATTACAATGTGACAAAGAAATAAACATATCAAACAATAGGAGTGAGGGCTCTGCTCGCAAGAACTTACATTCTATGAGGGGACACAAGAGGTCAGAGGGCTTGTTTGCTACAATGGTCCATCCATCTTTAAATAGAAAAGGTTGTGCAACTGAAGCTGTATGAACCCATCATCAGCCGGTATCTGTGAATAAACAGATACTAAGTGCAAGGGGGGGGGTCTAACTTCGGGGGGGGGGGGGGGGGGGGGGGGGGGGGGGGGGGGGGGGGGGGGGGGGGGTGTTGTTCTCCACCTCAGCACACTACAATGTGGTGAGGTGGTGGGGTGGGGGGGACGATAAAATACAACTCCTTTTTTTTTGGGGGGGGGGGGGGGGGGGGGGGGGGGGGGGGGGGGGGGGGGGTTGGTTATTTTAACCTCCTTTTTTTTTTTTTTGTTTTTTTTTTTTTTTTTTTTTTTTTTTTTTTTTTTTTTTTTTTTTTTGTTTTTTTTTTTTTTTTTTTTTTTTTTTTTATCTGTGATACTGTTTGTCTTTGTAGTTTGTCCCTTCTCTCTCTCTGTATCCTTAGCTGTGATGCTGTAGCTCCTCCTCTCTCTCTCTCAGTTTAGTTTCACTTCTTTGTAAGCAACATGTCTGCTCAGCTCCTGGTATTTCATCATTTTTCACCTACTGCTGTATGAGGTTCTACAAGATTTACCTGGATTAAAGCATCTGGAATCTTATCTACGCCTCCTCAGTTGAGTTGAACACTATCTGATAAATATCTTGGTGTAAATTGCTGGTTAGCATAGAGACTACAGGATACTCTCACAACCTCACACTTGCAGCCAAGCTATTGAGTCAGAACAGTGAAAAATGATGCATAAAGACTGCCAGATAGGGCTGTAAGACAGTTCACCAACTTCTGACATACAGTCAGTCACAGCAAGTTACCTGAAGCCAGAAGGAATCAGCATTGTGTAAGTTGCATTCGCAGCTCAGACTCCCTCAGCATAAGAAGATTCTAGCAAGCAGCCATCTTACTCCAGCAAAGTTATATTTATCCTGTTTGTGTTGCATCATGGCTGAAGGGCACCCTGAAGCACAAGGTAGCATGGACCTCAGTCTGCAGCCCAGTGAGAAGGCTAGACGCTCAATTAAACAGGTTAGAGACAATCTAGAAGGTTTAAAGTATGAACTTTCCTGTGAACTCTCAAAATGGTGGCAGAAAATACAGACTAAGATATCTGCCATGTGCTTGCCTGCATACCATATATCACCACTAGAGGGAGCTCTGCGACAGCTTTGTTCTATGCATGGACATTATAAAATGAAAGCTGAGGAGTATGAAAGCATATTGAGGAAACTTCATACAGACGATTCCTTAGTTGAATTGCAAAGCTTCCAGCATCTCAATTCAGAACGAGACAGCTTAGTACATGAAACTAAGTTAAGGACAGAGGCAAGAATTGCGCAACTGCAGGAAATGGCATCCCATGTTTCTGAGTCTACCAAGCGTTCAAAGCGTACATCTAAGTCACGTTCCTCAAAATCTTCCACACTCAGTGAGCAACTTATAAAAGCACGTGCAGAGGCGGAAGCTACTAAGATACAGGCAGCCTTTGCACAACAGAAAGCAGAGATGGAAGCTAAGGTAGCTCAACAGAAAGCAGCGATGGAAGCTAAGGCAGCTCAACAGAAAGCAGAAATGGAAGCTAATGCAGCAGCAATGGAAGCTAATGCAGCTCAAAAAAGGGCAGAACTAGAGGCTCTAGAGAAACAGAATGAGCACGCTGCAGCCATGGCAAGATTAAGCATTTTAGAACAGGCCATCAGTGGAAGTGAAAGTGACAGCACCAGTTTGTGTGATGTGGAAGCAGAGGATCCCCTCAAGCGCACAAGAGACTATGTACTAAGCCAAAGCAGTGAATCCCTATTTGTCACAAATGTTCCTGTCAGGGACAACATTTCTCCAGAGCAACAGGGCACAGTATCTTCTGCAGCACACCGCATTCAAGGTCAGTACAATGCCCTGCCTGTCCAGCATCCAGTTTCTTCTTCCTTCATGGATTCCCAAAGCCTTGCACCTCAGCAAATGCAATATACTGATACTCAGGTAAACACCAATGTGACACCATACTACCAGACTGCAAACAACCGTCCAGTCTCACATCCATATGTGGCTAAACCTATGGACTTTAAGCTAGCTCCTAGGCTGAATGCCTACGCAGCCCCTACACTACCTACCTCTGTTAACCAGAACCCCACTAACAACGTAATCACCGCTACTCAGCCAGCAACTCAATATTTAAAGTCAGAGAGAACAGACATGTCAGAGTTTGCAAGGTACATGGTTCGCCGTGAGCTTACTAAGACTGGACTCACAAGGTTCGATGACCAACCTGAGAACTACAGAGGCTGGAAATGTGCCTTTAAAACTGCAATTAGTGACCTTGGCATTACTGCAGCTGAAGAATTAGATTTGCTTATCCAGTGGCTTGGCCCACAGTCCACAGAACGTGCTAAAAGACTCAGATCCGTCCACATTTACAACCCCATAGCAGGCCTTACCGCTGCTTGGGAAAGACTGGAGAAAACCTATGGCAGTCCTGAAGCAATAGAGAATGCTCTGTTCAAACGGTTGCAAGGGTTTCCAAAGATATCTGGTAAGGATCATCAGAAATTTCAAGAACTTAGTGACCTACTCATGGAGCTCCTACTGGCTAAGGCGGACACTCTCCTACCAGGCCTCAGTTACCTGGACACTGCTCGTGGGGTAAACCCGATAGTCTCCAAGTTGCCATATAATATTCAAGAAAGGTGGACCACAGTTGGGTCAAGATACAAAAATGAGAATCAAGTCTCCTTTCCTCCATTTTCCTACTTCTGTGAGTTTATCAAGAACATTGCAGAATCCAAGAATGACCCAAGCTTTTCCTATGGGGATCCCAGTGTTCCTGGTTCACCTCCTATTAAGTATGACAGCTCACATTCTAACTACAGAAACCGCAGAGGCCCAGTTTCGGTGAAAAAGACTGATATTCTTCCTATACCAACATCAGCACCAGAAGAAAGCAGTTGCAACAGCAACCAAGACGAAAAGGTAGAAAATCCTAACCGTCTGTGTCCTATTCACAAGAAGCCTCATCCCCTCAAGAAGTGTATTGGCTTCAGGAGGAAACCAATCCAGGAACGTTAAGAGCTTCTAAAGAAACTAGGGATATGTTTCAAATGTTGTGCCTCTACTGAACATGTTGCTAGAGACTGTAAAATTGCTATTAAGTGTATAGAGTGTGGCAGTGAGAACCATGTACAAGCTCTTCATCCATCCCAGCCTAGTGCCACACCACCTAGTGGTTCCCCTTCCCCAACTAAGCATGGCGGGGAGAACACAGATCAAGCAGCAAATACTACCACAGTATCTTCCTCATGTACAGAAGTCTGCGGAGAAGACCTTTGTGACAAGTCCTGTGCAAGGATATGCCTAGTCAATATATACCCCAAGGGCCAACCAGAAAGGGCTCTGAGGGTGTACGCCATCTTGGATGACCAGAGCAACCACTCACTTGCAAGGTCAGAACTCTTTGATCTGTTTAACTTAAAGGGTGATACTTATCCATATACCTTGGGTACTTGTAGTGGCATATCAGAGGTTTCAGGAAGAAGGGCCAGTGGTCTTGTAATAGCTTCTCTCAAGGGCAATTTAGAGATACCTTTGCCCACACTTGTTGAGTGCAACCAGATACCATCAAACAGAGAAGAGATACCCACACCAGAGGCGGCTTTCCAGCACCCTCATCTAAGGGCTATAGCCAGTGAAATACCATCCCTTGACAAAAATGCAGACATTCTACTTCTGCTAGGTAGAGACATTCTCAGACTGCACAAAATACGCCAGCAAATTAATGGACCACATGATGCACCATTTGCCCAGCGCCTCGATCTAGGATGGGTAATCATTGGCAACGTCTGCATAGGTAGGATGAAAAGGCCCACCAATATTTCTTCA
Source organism: Leptodactylus fallax (assembly GCA_947044405.1). Taxonomy (NCBI): domain Eukaryota; kingdom Metazoa; phylum Chordata; class Amphibia; order Anura; family Leptodactylidae; genus Leptodactylus; species Leptodactylus fallax. The sequence goes on from CAMRHE010000426.1 coordinate 148,347, forward strand.
TTTAAGACGCATATGTTACCAAATGGTCGCAGCACTTGTTTTCAGCCATGTCCACATCACTACCAAGTGAAAGAGAAGATAAGCAGCAGTAAGTGGCTGCATAATCACCGAGACAACGTGAATACTTTCCTGCCTGGGGACGACACCCTTGGATTAACAGTGTTCAATACAACAAGTGATGACAACAAGCTGGCATCGGCTATAGCTGATAAAGAATTTCTCAAACTTATGGACAAGGAATTCATTCAAGATGATTCCAACAGCTGGGTAGCACCCTTACCTTTCCGCTCCCCGAGATCAAAACTACCAAACAATCTGAAGCAAGCAGTTTCTAGATTTTCCTCTTTAAAACGTACCCTCAAGAGGAAACCAGAGATGGAGAAACACTTTGTAGGTTTCATGCAGAAGGTATTTGAGAGAGATCATGCAGAACCTGCACCTCCATTAAAGGAAGGAGAAGAATGCTGGTACCTTCCATCATTTGGCGTGTATCACCCTCGCAAACCTGACCAAATCAGGGTCGTGTTCGATTCTAGTGCTCAGTATGAAGGCGTCTCTCTCAACAACCTGCTCCTCACTGGTCCTAACCTAAACAACAGCCTCATAGGAGTCTTAATCCGTTTCAGACAGGAACCAGTTGCAGTGATGGCCGACATCCAACAGATGTTTCATTGCTTCATTGTTAAGGATGATGACAGAAACTATCTTAGGTTCCTATGGCATAAGAACAATGATGTCAACAATGAAGTCATAGATTACCGGATGAAGGTACATGTCTTTGGCAATAGCCCATCTCCTGCAGTAGCGATCTATGGACTGAGAAGGACCGCCCATGAAGGTGAGAAAGAGTATGGCTCTGATGCTCGTCAGTTTGTTGAGAGGAATTTCTATGTTGATGATGGTCTTAAATCCTTACCTGCAAGTGAAGAAGTGATTGATCTCCTCTCTAGAACACAGGAAATGCTGTCTGTAGCTAATCTCAGACTTCACAAGATCATCTCCAACAATATGGAGGTAATGAAGGCATTTCCCTCTGATGATCATGCAATCAACTTGAAGGATCTTGATCTCAGTTCTGATGCTCCTCCTATGCAACGCAGCCTAGGATTGCTATGGAACACTGAACAAGACACATTCACATTCCAAGTGTCTTCTTGTGACAAACCTTTCACCAAACGAGGAGTTTTATCTGTTGTGAACAGCATTTATGATCCTCTTGGTTTCATTGCTCCCATCACCATTCAAGGCAAGCTACTACTAAGACAGCTTACCACTGAGAACATGGACTGGGACACTCCACTGCCTGCTGAGAAACAACTGAGGTCTGACTGTGGCACTAACTTCGTTGGAGCCTGCAAAGAACTGCAGTTAGACAACTTCTTATCCAACAATGGGTGCACTTGGACGTTTAACCCTCCACATTCATCCCATATGGGAGGTTCCTGGGAACGTATGATTGGGATCACACGCAGAATCCTTGACTCTATGTTGATGGACCACAAGTCGACACTGCTTACCCATGAGACGTTAATAACCTTTCTTGCTGAAGTGTCTGCGATAATCAATGCAAGGCCACTTGTCCCAGTATCTTCAGACCCTGAATCTCCAATTATCTTAACCCCAGCAACGCTTCTTACTCAGAAAATTGGTACTGCTGCTACCTCTCCACGTACCTTAGATCACAGTGACATTTACAGACGCCAATGGAAACAAGTTCAACACCTGTCCAATGTGTTCTGGCACCGCTGGAAAACAGAGTACCTCCACATGCTACAGAGCCGTCACAAATGGCAGACCTCAAAACCTAATCTCCAGGTGGGTGACCTCGTCCTTCTAAGGGATAAAGAAGTCCATCGGAATGAATGGCCTATGGGTCTCATCACTAAAGTTGTCCCTAGTGATAATGGGAAGACTCGGAAAGTGGAGGTCAAGGTAACCAAGGGAGGCTCAGTGCGAGTTTTCTTCCGCCCAATTAATGAACTGGTGCTTCTTCTTCCAAGAGGAGATGTCACATAAAAGAAGATAAGGACACCATTCACAGCTCATGGCGGGGAGCTTCCTTCCATGAACTAAAACCGTGTTCTTGTGGATTACAGTGTGGGTCGGTGGAGGTGTTGGCAAATTGCGGCTTCCCGACCTGAAGATTGGTTTATTTGGACTAACTGTTGATTATTGTTTGTTGTGCATGTTTCTTTTTTGTTTTTTAGGTTTGAAGAGGACTTTATGGACATCTCAGGACATTTAATGTTTGTTTTCATTGAAATCTAAAGATTTCAGGCGGGGAGTGTCATGTCCCAGGACTTGGTTTAATTCACTGACATGTATCTGTGATACTGTTTGTCTTTGTAGTTTGTCCCTTTTCTCTCTCTGTATCCTTAGCTGTGATGCTGTAGCTCCTCCTCTCTCTCTCTCAGTTTAGTTTCACTTCTTTGTAAGCAACATGTCTGCTCAGCTCCTGGTATTTCATCATTTTTCACCTACTGCTGTATGAGGTTCTACAAGATTTACCTGGATTAAAGCATCTGGAATCTTATCTACGCCTCCTCAGTTGAGTTGAACACTATCTGATAAATATCTTGGTGTAAATTGCTGGTTAGCATAGAGACTACAGGACACTCTCACAACCTCACACTTGCAGCCAAGCAGGGCAGCCCCCAAGAACCCACCACCCCCACCCCCCCCCCCCCCCCCCCCCGGGGGGGGGGGGGGGGGGGGGGGGGGGGGGGGGGGGCCCCCCCCCCCCCCCCCCCCCCCCCCCCCCGCTGGCGAACAGCCCCCACAAAAAACCCCCCGGCCCCCCCAAACAAAAAACCCCCCCCAAAAAACCCCCCCCCCCGCCCCGGGGGGGGGGGGGACAAAAGGGGGGGGGGGGGGGGGGGGGGGGAGGAGGGGGGGGGGGGGGGGGGGGGGGAAAGGGGGGGGGGGGGGGGGGGGGGGGGGGGGGGGGGGGGGGGGGGGGGGGGGGCCCCCCCCCCCCCCCCCCCCCCCCCCCCCCCCCCCCCGCCCCCCCCGGCCCCCCCCCCCCCCCCCCCCCCCCCCCCCCCCCCCCCCCCCCCCCCCCCCCCCCCCCCCCCCCCCTCCCCCCCCCCCCCCCCCCCCCTCTCCCCCCCCCCCCCCCCCCCCGCCCCCCCCCCCCCCCCCCCCCCCGCCGGCCCCCTCCATCTATCACCAATTTAATGTCTCCCTTTATCTGACACCAGTTTAATTGCCCCCTTCAAGTGCCTTCGGTTTAATTGCTCGTTCATCTGCCTTCAGTTTAACTGCCACCTACATCTGCCCCCAGTTCCCCCCTCTTGGTCACACATGCTGTCTCTTCTATCCTCATCTTCGATCACTCTCGTTCCCAGCAGCTTCCTCTGTGTAACATCACACTGTCCAGCAGTATCCAGAATAGCTCCGCCCACACAAGAGTCTGATCACATGGTCATGACGTCATCAAAGGTCCTTTAGTCACTAGGATTTAGCATCTACCATTTAGCCTTTACCCTACCCTAATAAAATCTGTTAATAGCAAAAGACTTCAGGGGCATAGCGGGACAAATTGTAAGCTATGCGGAACCGTAGAACAGCAGTGTAAAATCGGGACTGTCCAGCCAGATGCGGGACAGTTGGGAGCTATGCATACAGATGTGATTTTAGGGTAGTTTTGAAGCTGCTGTAGTTGGGGATTAATCGGATTGTCTGGGCTAAAGCATTCCAGAGCATCGGTGCAGCTCGAGAAAAGTCTTGGAGATGGGAGTGGTGTGATGAAGCGACCCTCAGTTGTACATCTTTCTTAGAAATGTATTTTTACTTGCTCATATCAGTCCTTCCCCTACTTGTTGGAATGTTGTGCTTAAGTTGGGTTTACATTGTGGGACGATACGCTTAAGTAGTTTTATATGTGTCCCATGGGAGATGGCCTGCGCTAGCCAGCCAGTTTTATTATCCTTGGACAGATGTCCATGGGGGAGAGAAGGCCAATGACCTTACGTTCACCCACAGACATACATCTCTCTCAGCAGCTAGGAAGGTACCCATCTCTCCAAGGATTCTGCAAAGCAGGGAGAAGGGGGGTTGCCTGTGGAGGAGGTGTGGCTGGACACTCGTCATATGCTGCAAGGAGAGAAGTTTTTCTTGGTCACTCAGCAAAGAGGCAGCAAGAAGCTCTGATCTGGGAGAAGATGAGAGAGCTTGTCTTGCTATGGAATGCAGCATGGGCCTAGCATTGAGGCCTGAAGCCTTTTCCCTTGTTCTGGACAGCATGTAGAAGACATGTTTCTGTAACTCACTGAAGAAAGCGCCCTAGGCCCAAGAAACTGCTGTGGCCTAGAGAGATGGACTACAAGCCTGTGCCGGTATTTTTTCTATCTGTTATTTCCCTTTTTATTTTCTGTACTGAAACTTTACTTTTATCTGTAATCTGCTTGTTTAGTCATTGATATATATTTTTGTATATGTTAATGCTTAGTACAGAGCCACTTGGGTTAATAAATATATAAAATTTAAAAAGCTCGTCTTCGTATTATCCTATCGACCCGGAATATTCACTGGAGGTGGGTGTGAGGTAATTGAAGCGATCCCAGGTGTGCTGAATGCAGGTTCAGCAGGACAAGATCCTTCACAAGTGGGATGTTCGGATAACAGAGGATGCAAGTCTAAGGTCATTGGCAGAACGGAGAGGATGGTTAGGGCGGTAGATAGTGACAACAGAGGAGATATGGGGGGGGGGGGTGCAGCGCTATGGATGGATTTGTGGGTCAGTGTGATAATTTTATATTGTATTCTATGATGGATCTTTATTCCCCTCAATGGCACTGGATTGATTATTTTTCAAAATTTTCCATTATTGTTGATATTTATTTACAGAATCCCTTTAGCGTAAATTAAGGGGAAAGAGTGAACTAATATTTACTGTGTAATGCCGTCATCTTCTAGTCGAACATCAAGCAAACAGTCCTTATCATGGAGTCTCCTCCTTATCCTTGTCTTTTCTTTGTTCCAGAAACCGATTGAGAGGCTTTGACTGAAATGCATCAACACTGAAGTAGATTCCACAGAAAGACATCAATGGAGTGACAGAAGGCCGGAATGACTTATAACAGCCATGTTGTCAGTGTTACATTTCACAGATAATAAGTTATCTGATGACATCACAGATCTAAGCTGAGTGCTATATATCACTATGTTACAGACAGATATGTAGGCAGAGTGTCACATATCACAGTGGAATATGATATGTAATGTTGTGAGTTCTGGAAACTTTAGGATTAGGAAGAACTGCGGGCTCAAGAAGATAGTCCTCATTAATCAAAACTGTCTAACAACAAATATGTCCTTGCTGCCAATAGCAACCAATCAGAGCTAAACTTTAATTTTTTAGAATAGGTTAAGATTGGTTGCTGTCACACTAGTTTTACTGTTTGACAGTTTTGATACATAAGGCTCAAAACGTTGGGGGGTTCATCAAGACATTTTCCAAGATATCTCCTGCATTGACGGAGAATGTGCTTAATTTCTGATGAGGTGCAGGCGACCTCTGGCAGTCCGATGCTAAAACTGGTGTTGATGATAAATCCAAACCATGTATTCACATGGAGCTATAGCACAGACCCATTCAGGTGGACCGGTACTGCAAGCTCTTCATTCTCAGAATCAATTAGAATCTCTAATGTCGGAGCCCATCGAGCAGAGAGTTGTTATGAAATAATTTGATCTATTATTCAATTATAGCAATACCCCTTTAATTGTACTATTTAAATGCTAAGAAGCTATATATTTCTTAAATAGGACTTTCAAAGTCTCCCCCATTAATAAATACTAATACAATACAGGAATTCTTGATAATCTTTTCTAAATGTTGTATTATTCCTCTGTCACGCCTCCTGGAAAAGAAGAATAAATAAATTTGGGTGTTAACCATTTCCCCTGTCAATGGGGTAGTGTCCCAACACACTTAGATATTGTCCAATCACTACTGTCTCAGACAGTATGGGAAAACACCATATTGACAAGGGGAGTTGTAACACGCATATACCGGTTTATTCATACAATCATTCAATATTCCTGTACCTTCCAATAAGAGTAATCTGTCAGATTGATTTGGTACACTAAACCACCTAGAGGTGATTATGGATAATCACCCTGGTGTAAAGCCATCCATGCCCATAATAAAGAAAGACCCAAACCTTTATACTTACCTATAGATGAGTCTGATCCGATTAATCTTTAATGCTCCCGCTGCCTGCGCAGGTTCATCAGTGAAGCCAGGAACGTACGCTCCAGGTTTACTGTGCACATGCCGGACCTTGGCTTCACTGGAGAATTGCGTCGGCATCAGGAGTACAGCTGCAGGATGAGTATAAAGTTTTTTTATTTTTAGTGCGGGTGTGGATAGCTTTACAACAGGGTTATTTGGGACACTAAACCCCTGGCCCATAAGGACTTATGGGTGGGTTAATGTCCCATATCACCCTGACAGGTTCCCTTTAAGGTACACTACTGGGTTTCTACTGAAATCACACAGGATATACACAATGTATAGAATTGCCATGCTTCATTAAAAGTGAATGTCCTCTTAAATTTTTGCTAGTGTTTAATTTGTCAGTTACCTGTATGTGTCATACTCTTTACATGTACACACCTCACATGTCGTATGAATACACAATACAACAAAGTGCTCTGTGGGTACAACAAATGGTAATGAATGCCTGGATGTGATCCTGTTTACATTTATGATGCCCAGTGTTACAGGTGTTCGGTTATAATTGGCACATGTGGCCCTTTAAGACCAGCAGTCACAGTTGTGACAATAGGGAGCAGGAACAGAGGTCACAATAAATCCAGACATTTCTGTCAGTGAAGCATTTCCGGTTACAGATAATAGTTTTATGATTAATGTTAGTCTTGTCTACAGCAATGACTGTTCCGTTTCTCTTTTTCACATCTTTAAGTACTTTCTGGTTTAAGCATAATAATATACTATCCTATATAAGTGCGACTAGAAAGAAATGGCACAAAAATGTAGTGCAGTTTGGTCTCTAGTAGTGCTCAAAGAATATACTCCTCTCGTAGCTTGAGTCCAGTTGTATTTATGAGCAGAGTGTAAAATCCACCTCTTCCCATCCACTCAGAGGCGTAGCTAGGGGTTCAGCACAGGGGGGGCGAACATGTCCAAGTGGGCCCCCAACTTGGACATGTTCGTATACCGATACTATGAGTATACGGTGAGCGTATAGTGGTATATAGCGGCTCTACACAGGACTCTGCAGACGATTTAGGTGAATACAGGGCAGTAACATTTAGTGACTTACCAGTGATGTCTCTGACTAATCGTTCACATTCCTCATCTCTTTTATCTGGACGGCCATGACCACTTCTTCCAGTCTCTGTAAAGTTTGCAACACAGACATCTTTAGCTCCTCTTATTGATCGCGGTTCTTCCTGCTGCACTTTGCACAGAATGTTTGCAGAGGTTTCCTCTTCGGACTTTCTGCTTCAATTATATCTATAGGGAAACTGCTGGCATTTCCGTAGGTTTAATTGACTTGCTGTGATTTCCAAAACTGCGACTGTTTTGGAAATCTCAGCGTATCCACTGTGCATATTTTACTGCAAAGTGGGGATGGGATGGAGGCCCAATTTGGCGAAAACCCACAGAAAAAAATCATGGCATTTTAGCAAATCCCATCCACACATTGCGGAAAAATATGTGCAGCAGACGCACTGCGATTTCCAAAACAGTTGCGGTTTTGGAAATTGCAGCATGTCAATTATACCTATGGAAACGCTGGCAGTTTCTGTATAGGTGTATTAAAAACAGAAAGTCCAAAGGGGAAACCTCTGCGGACCTTCTGTGAAAAGCGCTGCGGGAAAAACCACAATGTTACCGCCGCGGTTTTTTCCTGCAGTGCTTTTTTGCTGCGGCCAGCCTTAGTCTTAATAAAACCCAAGTGCCACTTTAATTAAATGAATTGCCCCCTCATATTATGCCCCTGATTCACCCTGACATAAATACTGCACCTCTAATGACCCCTTATATCAATGACCACCCCCTGAAATGAATCTAGTGGGGGCACCCATTTATTTTATATTGCAAAATGGTTTTTAGTCCCTCCAACCTGTAATGGTGCCAGTAATTTTCTGTACACTCTGTTGGTGCTATTGATCTCAGCGGTGTTGTGTTCTTGAAATCTATTACCAGACCTAAAAGCACCAGGACTCCTTCATTATGACAACCAGCAATGTCCATGCTCATTGACCCCCATCAATATTATCTCCTGACATGTCTACATGGCATTTTCATACACAATAGTTCATTGCAGAAAGTGCAACTTTTTAAGATGGTCAAAAGATAACAGAAAACAAACTTGAAAGTCGAATTACAAAACAAACAGTAAACTCAGGGACAGATTAACAAGTGTTCTGCAGGTGTAATCCATATATTATATTCATACAGTATCTCACAATAGTCTGCTTAATGACTGTCAAATATGTGGTTGTCTTCTGCTGCCATAGCGTGTACAGTTACTTCTAGACAGTCAGTGTACTGTAACAAGCAGGAACCCACCCTCCATCCAATCCCATCTTTCTGCATACCTGAAATTCCACACCATTGTATATGAGAAAATGACTCAACTCCATTTTTTTAGGAGTCAGCAACTCTGTAGTGTGTAAATCATTTGTGTGCATTCTTAAAACTGCAAAATGCTTGAGAATACCTTTTCAGTGACAGCCTACAAAACCATCACAAATATGTAACATTTACAAGCTACTACTGTTTAAACAACGGATGAACAATAGACATATCCGGCATTATTAGTATCACACATAAATTGACATTTTCTAACATAAAGACGATTGTGGTCGCTATGTACTTAGAGGGATAAGTCTAATGACTATGGTGGCGTACGGAGTCCTTGCTGCTCTGTAATACCAAAACTTGGGCACTCTATGTGCTGCTGTTGTTCCTTGGGTTCACCAGATAAAATAATTCTGGAGGCCAGCTCTCTAACGCTAGGAAATAGACCATAGTACCCTTCAAATTTGGGTGTCTTCTGCTGGACCATTATTGTGTTAGAGCCTGGGCCCACTCTGGTACTCTGGTGAGCCAGTCTTACACTGGCTGCCGTATGTTACCCCTGTATGGCACCCTATATGTACATCAAAGGGAGATGTTGTGATTTCTTTCCTTCAGTTTCCACATGAATCTGCCAATAAACAATCTCTGTTTCTCCATGTAAAAAAGAGGCATAAGAAAGTACAATGTTGTTCATAGTTTTCAAAGACGTATTCAGGGTCTGTACAGACCAATAATATAGTCATGTGCATGAGTTCTTATACTGGACAATTAATGTGAGGCAAAAAAACATATGGATTGGAACAAATATTTATAAGTATAGAATGTAAGTTCTTGCGAGCAGGGCCCTCACTCCTATTGTTTGATATGTTTATTTCTTTGTCACATTGTAATGTCTCATATGTGTCCTCTGATTTGTAAAGTGCTACGGAATATGTTGGCGCTATATAAATGAAGTTTATTATTATTATTATTATACCTTAAATGTTGATAAGTATAAACAGACCTTATGTTTCAACATCAACTCTAGAGTTTCAGTTTCTCTGAACCTGAAATTTTTAGAGTTCCCCTCCCAGGAATTATCAGACCCCAGAGTAAAATAAGTGAATACCCAGGGGTATTAAACAGTCATACTTGCCTTTGCTCACCTCTCTTGGGCTCCCTTATGGCATCCAGTGCTTCTTCATGGGAGACTTCTGGCCTCCTGGGTGATGTCAGTGGCCCCAGGGGAATCTATATCATGATTTACTGTCCTGTTTCTAAATATTATAAAAGCACTTTCATAGCCCAATAAAAATATCGCTAGTTTTCTTGAGGTACACTCTGAACACTCTGCCTTACTTGCTTGGCGATAACGTTGCCTTTGTTTCTGTCCATTTGTTCTCATAGTTGTTGTGGGTCTTAGGACACTGAGCAAAACTTGTGACATGTCAAATGTTTCCCACAAAAGTTAATTAATCTTTCAATATTTTAGATATCTACACCAAGAGTTTAGATATATTATATATACTGTGTAAAGTATATACTTTATATACTATTCATGAGATACGGGGAGGGGGGACTGTTAGGGGTCTATTGCTTCACACATTATACTGTTAAACTATTTTCTCCATCTGTATTGAGAACAGAAATATTAAAGCTGATCTGCTTCATAAGTGGGACTAAAATGTGAAAGCTGAAATCCTGCAATGACCTAATTGCCTCATGGAAAATCCCTTAAATAATTTTCTACAATGTGGAATTATTAAGGCTTGGCCTAAACCTCACACTGATATCACTGTGAAATCTCTGAGATAAAGTCAGTAGCTAGAGATTTTTTTTTCACTTGCTACATGCTAAGATTTTAGAGAGATTTCAGGTTGTATGAGGGCTTGTTTTTTGCAGGATGAAGTTGTATTTTTCAGTGGCACCATTTTGAGTATACATAGTTTTTTTTTTTTTAATTTTTTTAAAGGGGTTTGCCTAGGAATGCAACATATTCCTATACAGAAGATTTGTTGGTGAGGTTCACACACTCCAAAGACATACTGATAGGGAATTCAGATGGTGAGCCCTATATGGGACAGTGTTGACAAAATCTCACTGCGGAATATGATGGCGATATACAAGTAAGCTAAATAAATTCATTTGTACAGGAGATAGGGGAGCACCCCCATTATTGTGATCAGTTTGGGTTCTGGCAGTTGGACCAGTGGATAGGAAATATGTTGCATTCATGAGCAAATTTTTTTTAAAGGATGGAATAAGCAATTCCATTATTGTTTTTTGTGTTTTCAATGTGGTCCTTTCACCTTGCAGTATAAATAGAGAGTCTACCACCATCTCCACCATATTCTGCCCTTACTGTGTTACAGAGCGCATTATACTGATAAACATCATGCCTCTGTTATGTATGTTACTTTTGAAGTTTTGGATAAAAACAACTTTGAAGTCTTATGCAAATAAGCCAGTTGATGCACTGGGGGCGGGTCTTCATCTACCCTACTGAACAGGGTAGTACAGGCAGGAGATGGTAAGTGTCTGAGTGTTAAGAGCATTGCTCCTGGGGCTGAAGGACCTCTCCCATTGCACCAGCTGCCTCATTTTTTATAAGACTTCAAAGTTGTTTTCAAGTATGCTTGGGGAGGTGGTATACTCCCTTTAATTATTTTGTAGTCCCTCTGGGGGAATTCACAATTTAGGGTGGGTTCACACTTGCAGCGGCACTCCGTCCGCCGCGACTCCCACCTAAATGTCGGAAAACTGGATAGGGGCTGGATAGGGGAAAGTTTGCGATGCATTGCTTAAAACCCCATTCACTTGAATGGGGTTTTAAAGCAAAGCCCGGATGTGCGCTTACACCCTCTGCACCTTGAAGCCGTTTTTTTTCGTCGGAAACAAAGTCAGACATGCAGCCCCTATCCAGTTTTCCGACATTTAGGTCGGATTCACAGAGGACGGAGTGCCGGCGCAAGTGTGAACCCACCCTTAACCTAATTTAATCCATTCTATTTAATCCTTGATCTAATCTAATCCCTTCTATAATAATTTGGGAGACTCTTTATATCAATGCATTATTACATGCAGTGATAAATTGACAGGCAAACTATTAGACTGTGCCTTTAACCTAACAGGCCTTTGTTAGGCCCCTGGCTGCCATTGCAACTCATCGGTGCCCCTAGGTTTTGGATACCTCACAGGTGCTTTCCTCTGTGTAACCACCTGCATGTGGTTGCAGTAGAGGACAGTTTTAACAAGTGGGAAGATGAGGATCTCATTTTGATCCTTGTTTGGACATATGCTACATAATTTAACAAAGCATGACCATAAGAAGACTCCTGACATATATTACATACAGAAATTCCCAGACATGTTTCACAACCTGTTTGCGGTATTGCTATATTAAATAGGCTGTGTCTGAAACATCAGTATTTGGGTGAAAGGTTGGACAGATGTTGGATTTGAGTATATTTCAATTCTACAAGACTACATAATTCCTCTATCATTCTGAGCGTCTTTCGTGTATATTCATGTCTACCACTGTATTGAATCCCTGACTGGCTAATAGCATGAAGACAAAGGCTACATAAGTAGTAACTTTACAGTGCAAATAACACAAAAAACCTCTGTGACAGTGGCATGTTCCTAAAAATACTGCTGCAAACCCTTACATAGGACAATATGTCATTTATAAATATATAGTAGCAGTGGACTAATAATAAGAAACATTTTTGGAGTTTCTCAGGGGAATTAGTTCCTTTGCTAAAGTCTTATCTGGGAATGGTTCCAGTTATGGCCAAAGAAAGAGGTCCTATGCCAGATCCCAGCAGGCCATTGCTCATTGCAAAACAAGGCAATTTAATTAGGGGATTTCTTATTTTTGCAATAGCATTTAGGGCTTACTGTTCCCTGACCACATCGCTCCCCCCGCCACTCCTCTTATGTTCCACCCACCTCAGTACTTCAGGTTTTTTCAAGCAGAGAGAAGTTATGGGGCATTGTTTTTTCCCATTAAGATGTATCCAGTTTTAATTCATCAAGAACAAATATGTTGTTATCTCGAGTAGCGAAGCAAAAGGAAGATTAACGCTACATACTAAGCTTCGGTGGGCTAGAATAAGTGGTCTTACATCACAAATGTCACTGCACTCATTACATTGTGGAAGGACTGTGACTCCTATTGTGCAACCTAAGATCGCAGTGTTGCCCTACGACTCCTTCACCAATGTAAGTGAATGGAGTCTCATTGCGACCCACAGAGTTCTACAACTTCTAGTCACAAAGAAATCCAGTACATGATCATTTTGCAACCAAAAGTCGCAGTTGCATCACTCTCAGGGTTGTAATGCCAATGTATGCACTTACATTTGTAAAGGAGTCACAGGGTGACATGGCAATCTTTGGTTACACCATGGGAGTCATGGATAAAGTTGCCGTGTAGCCCTAGCTTTAAGAATTTAATGTTATTGTGAAGCAGTGGATATCTAAGTAATGGACAAGAAGTGTTGAAAGACACAAGTTCCAGTTAAAAACAAGCAGTAAAGTCTGCAGATCGCATAGTAAACGGTTGGTTCACTCTCCGATGTTTGACAGGTGTAGTGTCTGCTCCAGGGCAGGTATGCAGTATGTGTGCTTGTTACACCCTGTTACACCCATGTATACAGCTCCTTCTGCTCGCTGCCTCTTCAAGACCTATCACTAATGATTTACAGCCTACAGGGCTTCTCCCCTCAGATAACTAATTGTTGGCTTGTTTTACTGACAGCTATATAATCAGGACGACAGGTAGCGGACCACGTATACTTATATCACATGTTCCCTACAGCCTGTAGCAGGTGACTAAAGCAATGTTATTATATAACGGAACATGTCTACTATGTGAATGAGGCAATAGATGAAACTAACAGCCGTCTAACAGTGTGTCATGAAGAGAGCAGGGAATTCCTGTGTATATTTAGTTATTTACACACACACACACACACACACACACACACACACACATATACATATACAGTCATATGAAAAAGTTTGGGCACCCCTATTAATCTTAATCATTTTTAGTTCTAAATATTTGGGTGTTTGCAACAGCCATTTCAATTTGATATATCTAATAACTGATGGACACAGTAATATTTCAGGACTGAAATGAGGTTTATTGTACTAACAGAAAATGTGCAATATGCATTAAACCAAAATTTGACCGGTGCAAAAGTATGGGCACCTCAACAGAAAAGTGACATTAATATTTAGTAGATCCTCCTTTTGCAAAAATAACAGCCTCTAGTCGTTTTCTGTAGCTTTTAATCAGTTCCTGGATCCTGGATGAAGGTAGTTTTGACCATTCCTCTTTACAAAACAATTCCAGTTCAGTTAAGTTTGATGGTCGCCGAGCATGGACAGCCCGCTTCACATTATCCCACAGATGTTCAATGATATTCAGGTCTGGGGACTGGGATGGCCATTCCAGAACATTGTAATTGTTCCTCTGCATGAATGCCTGAGTAGATTTGGAGCTGTGTTTTGGATCATTGTCTTGCTGAAATATCCATCCCCGGCGTAACTTCAAATTCGTCACTGATTCTTGTACATTATTCTCAAGAATCTGCTGATACTGAGTTGAATCCATGCGACCCTCAACTTTAACAAGATTCCCGGTGCCGGCATTGGCCACACAGCCCCAAAGCATGATGGAACCTCCACCAAATTTTACAGTGGGTAGCAAGTGTTTTTCTTGGAATGCTGTGTTTTTTTGACGCCATGCATAACGCCTTTTTGCATGACCAAACAACTCAATCTTTGTTTCATCAGTCCACAGGACCTTCTTCCAAAATGAAGCTGGCTTGTCCAAATGTGCTTTTGCATACCTCAGGCGACTCTGTTTGTGGCGTGCTTTCAGAAACGGCTTCTTTCGCATCACTCTCCCATACAGCTTCTCCTTGTGCAAAGTGTGCTGTATTGTTGACCGATGCACAGTGACACCATCTGCAGCAAGATGATGCTGCAGCTCTTTGGAGGTGGTCTGTGGATTGTCCTTGACTGTTCTCACCATTCTTCTTCTCTGCCTTTCTGATATTTTTCTTGGCCTGCCACTTCTGGGCTTAACAAGAACTGTCCCTGTGGTCTTCCATTTCCTTACTATGTTCCTCACAGTGGAAACTGACAGGTTAAATCTCTGAGACAACTTTTTGTATCCTTCCCCTGAACAACTATGTTGAACAAACTTTGTTTTCAGATCATTTGAGAGTTGTTTTGAGGAGCCCATGATGCCACTCTTCAGAGGATATTCAAATAGGAGAACAACTTGCAATTGGCCACTTTAAATACCTTTTCTTATGATTGGATACACCTGGCTATGAAGTTCAAAGCTCAGTGAGGTTACAAAACCAATTTTGTGCTTCAGTAAGTCAGTAAAAAGTAGTTAGGAGTATTCAAATCAATAAAATGATAAGGGTACCCAAATTTTTGCACCGGTCAAATTTTGGTTTAATGCATATTGCACATTTTCTGTTAGTACAATAAACCTCATTTCAATCCTGAAATATTACTGTGTCCATCAGTTATTAGATATATCAAATTGAAATGGCTGTTGCAAACACCCAAATATTTAGAACTAAAAATGATTAAGATTAATAGAGGTGCCCAAACTTTTTCATATGACTGTATATGTATAATAACTTGATGTTCCTGGGTCCCGATGCAAAATATGTAACAGGGCCCCCATTACCATGTGCTATGTATAATACTGGTATCTTCTTATATTGTAGTGAGGTCTTCAGGATCCAGTGCTGGTAGTGATTGATATCTCCGCAAATCCTATAGCTACACTCCCATATACTTATATCCCTTTCATGGTTTTTTGTTGTCTTTTTAGGATTTTTCACATTTTATATCAATGGACCACAAATTACAGAATGTACCAGCACCAAAATATATCCAATGTAGAAACCCAGGCTATATGGCTGCATTCTGGGAGACACCAATGAGGCCTGTACACAAGATTTTCACTCATAGAAAGACTTACAACTCTCATCCTCCCTCATTACATCCACATACTCCTGTCTGCAGGATTTTTCCTAAATTGCACCCATTCCAGACTTCACTCTATAGTGTCTATATCCACTAGACAAAAATGGAGGGAACCCTCGGATAGTCCTGGCTAGTTAAAGTATTCAATTGACCGCCACATAATACTATATTGCCTTAAAATGGGAAATGCCTGGCTGACTGAATCGCCATGGGTTTCTGCTGCCATATCTGTGACAATTATGTACTTAGCAGGATGGCTTTAGTCAGTGGATTCATAATATATGTGCCACCATATTTGGTTGCAAGTTCTGTGGTAAAATTTTTATCGGTTATGACCAACACTAGTTTATCATTGTTTCGTGCAGACTATATAATATTATAACCGCTCTGGAACAAAAAATATTATTGCCACAGCCTAAGGAAAACTTGATGACAACCAACATGGCTGCCCAGTTTTCCTAAAGTCCTCGAAGTAAGATCTTGCCAGTTATGCAGCTATCCAGAGAAGGAGAGTGTATTTCTGTACATGTTTCCTGACTTGCCATTCTAGAGTCTGAAAATGAGGGGTGGCATAATTTTTAGAAATACTCTCTAGAAATGACTAAATTGTTTCTTCAGATTTAGGCCAGGTTCACATTTGTGTTGAAGACTCCATTAAAATCCTTTGCTTTGTTGGTGTCCATCATGTGACAGATTTGGCACGGTTATTTTAACACAGAAATGCAGACTTGTGCCCAGGCTAAGTCATTTACCCATTCATTGGTAATTTTTTGAATAAATTTGTGTTTGCCAAATTTTGAATTTCTGGTTATTTATGAACAAAATTGCAAATCAATACTTGAATGAAGTGAAATAAGTGCTCACCGTATTAAAAGCAGGAAATGTAGTAAAATAATAATAAAAAAAAACCTTTATTCATAACTTGATAAATATTTCTCTGCTCAAGCCCCTCCGTAACCCTATATTCACGCAAATGCCATAATCAGCCGTGTGACTTTTTTTTTTTTAACAGTTGCCACGTGTGTGAATGGGGGTTATAGAACATAAGTCATGTTCTATTTTTACCCGCTTTCACAGATCCCTCCATATACTGAAATGTATGAGGGATCTGAAAAAACGGGCACCACTCAGGTGCAAAATGGCTGTTTTTCACAACCATTTTGCACAACTAAGGCTGGTTTTCTTCAGTGATGATGCCAATGCCCATGTGATTGCTGAAACCAATCCCTGTCTTCTGTGGTGATGCTACATGTAAGGCACGTGACCGCTGAGGTTAGTGATTGGATGCAGCAGGCAAGTATATATACAGTCATATGAAAAAGTTTGGGCACCCCTATTAATCTTAATCATTTTTAGTTCTAAATATTTGGGTGTTTGCAACAGCCATTTCAATTTGATATATCTAATAACTGATGGACACAGTAATATTTCAGGATTGAAATGAGGTTTATTGTACTAACAGAAAATGTGCAATATGCATTAAACCAAAATTTGACCGGTGCAAAAGTATGGGCACCTCAACAGAAAAGTGACATTAATATTTAGTAGATCCTCCTTTTGCAAAAATAACAGCCTCTAGTCGCTTCCTGTAGCTTTTAATCAGTTCCTGGATCCTGGATGAAGGTATTTTTGACCATTCCTCTTTACAAAACAATTCCAGTTCAGTTAAGTTTGATGGTCGCCGAGCATGGACAGCCCGCTTCAAATTATCCCACAGATGTTCAATGATATTCAGGTCTGGGGACTGGGATGGCCATTCCAGAACATTGTAATTGTTCCTCTACATGAATGCCTGAGTAGATTTGGAGCTGTGTTTTGGATCATTGTCTTGCTGAAATATCCATCCCCGGCGTAACTTCAAATTCGTCACTGATTCTTGTACATTATTCTCAAGAATCTGCTGATACTGAGTCGAATCCATGCGACCCTCAACTTTAACAAGATTCCCGGTGCCGGCATTGGCCACACAGCCCCAAAGCATGATGGAACCTCCACCAAATTTTACAGTGGGTAGCAAGTGTTTTTCTTGGAATGCTGTGTTTTTTGGACGCCATGCATAACGCCTTTTTGTATGACCAAACAACTCAATCTTTGTTTCATCAGTCCACAGGACCTTCTTCCAAAATGAAGCTGGCTTGTCCAAATGTGCTTTTGCATACCTCAGGCGACTCTGTTTGTGGCGTGCTTTCAGAAACGGCTTCTTTCGCACCACTCTCCCATACAGCTTCTCCTTGTCCAAAGTGTGCTGTATTGTTGACCGATGCACAGTGACACCATCTGCAGCAAGATGATGCTGCAGCTCTTTGGAGGTGGTCTGTGGATTGTCCTTGACTGTTCTCACCATTCTTCTTCTCTGCCTTTCTGATATTTTTCTTGGCCTGCCACTTCTGGGCTTAACAAGAACTGTCCCTGTGGTCTTCCATTTCCTTACTATGTTCCTCAGAGTGGAAACTGACAGGTTAAATCTCTGAGACAACTTTTTGTATCCTTCCCCTGAACAAATATGTTGAACAATCTTTGTTTTCAGATCATTTGAGAGTTGTTTTGAGGAGCCCATGATGCCACTCTTCAGAGGAGATTCAAATAGGAGAACAACTTGCAATTGGCCACCTTAAATACCTTTTCTCATGATTGGATACACCTGGCTATGAAGTTCAAAGCTCAGTGAGGTTACAAAACCAATTTTGTGCTTCAGTAAGTCAGTAAAAAGTAGTTAGGAGTATTCAAATCAATAAAATGATAAGGGTACCCAAATTTTTGCACCGGTCAAATTTTGGTTTAATGCATATTGCACATTTTCTGTTAGTACAATAAACCTCATTTCAATCCTGAAATATTACTGTGTCCATCAGTTATTAGATATATCAAATTGAAATGGCTGTTGTAAACACCCAAATATTTAGAACTAAAAATGATTAAGATTAATAGGGGTGCCCAAACTTTTTCATATGACTGTATATATATATATATATATATATATATATATATACTGTATATATATATATATATTGGCATATCATCATCGCAGGGAAGTAAATACAGAAGAGTGGATATGCCTTTGGTACAAATGCACAGGGGCCAAATAAGTCAGGTGGCTATATCACCTAAAGGCCGAGACCCCACGTGGCATAGCGAATCCCATCCACACATTGCAGAAAAATACCCGCAGCAGAAATGCTGTGATTTTCAAAACTGTCGTGTTTTTAGAAATCGCAGTATGACAATTATACCTATGGAAACACTGGCGGTTTCCATATATTTATAATTGAAGCATTCTACCGCGGTTTTTCCCACATCACTTTTTGGCTGCGGCCCGCTACATGGGGCCTTACCTTAAAAACTGCTTTCTAGTGTCTATTATATGGTGGATAAATGCCTAAGCTAATGTACTTTATGGCTAACCATTACTATTGGAGTTTTAGAAAGACATAAGGGGGTGGTCTATGCTGAAATATTGGAAAAAAAGGAGCCCATAACTGCCCTTGCACAGGGGCCCTCAGCTGCCTGTGTCCATCCTAAAGTCTGAAGGACTGCACACAGACCCACTGAACCGAACAGAGCAATAAACTCTTCATTTTGTTTCATGCAGGCCCTCGGACCTCATAAAAAAAGAAATGCATTCCTATTTTGGTCCATTTTCCCGGACCAGAATAGCACATTTTATCCCCTTCCCATTGCAGCCATTTTTATTTTTGCATCTTCGTTTTTTGCTCCTTGTCTTCCAAAACTTTTTTGCTGTGTTTCCATTCACAGAGCCTTATTTTTTGCAGGACACATTGTACTCCATAATGATCTTTTAGTAGGACTTTTCTCTCTGCATTTTTTGGGGACGAAAACAGGGGAAATGACTATTGGATTGTAGGCCCACATTCATACAAATGTGGGTGGAAACGGCAGTAAAAAAATCCTTTTTTCATAGCTGTTTTGCACTGGAGGAGCGCTCCATTTTATGGATCACTCATACATTACAGTATATGGAGGGATCCATGAAAACGGACAAAAATAGAACATATATTTTGACGGTCCATTGCAACCGACTATCAAAGTATCGATCATGTGAATAGCCCCCATTCACAAATAGTAAATTAATTTGGCCGTGTTATGGCTGTTACAAAAATGGGGGCTGTTCACTGTCATGTGAATATAGGGTTTTAAAAGATGTAAGTTGGGTCTGAGATATTGGAAAACAAGGGGCCCATACTTGCTCTTGCACAGGGGCCACCTCTGTATGTGTTTGGTATTAAAGCTGACCGCCTCTATGTTGGTGACCGAGCAGCAGGGACTTTACCAGGTTATTTTTTTATATTATACTTAGATTTTTTAGTCCTGTACAACTCCCAAGGGCAGAGTACAGTTTTCCAGTTTTCCCCACTTCTCAGCAGAGATCTCATAGACTTGTATCTAGTAGTGATTCGTCTTCTAAGACTCCTTCTGCTCCTCCTCAAACAGGACACATATCTGCAGTTTTTGTTTATTTGGGTCTGTATTGCCCCCTCACACACACCCAGTCCCTATTAACCCTTAGATAACTGAGGAGGATGTGCCAGGCAGTGGCAGGTGACCGTCCCGCCTCTCTGTACCCAGCCACTCAGGTGCTGGGTGAGAGTGCCCCCCGTGCGGCCGGGCTCTGTATATAAGGACAGCCGCTCCCCTCTCCTCACATCGGTAACGCCGCTCCTCTCCTGTAGTCACTAGCACATCAGCCACAAACCGCAGCCGCCACCATGTCCATCAAGATGAGCAAAGTGACCTACCGCACGTCCAGCAGCGCAGTGCCCCGCAGCACCGGCTTCAGCAGCTACTCGTACAGCGGAGCTCCGGCCAGCAGCCGGGTCAGCACCGGCTCCTTCACCCTGGGCTCCAGCTATGGAGGAGGCTCCCGGTTTGGCAGCGGCTACAGGACTGCCTATGGAGGTGCAGGTGTGGGCTCAGCTGGCATCACCCAGGTCAGCGTTAACCAGAGCCTGCTGGTCCCCCTCAACCTGGCGATCGACCCCACCATCCAGCAAGTGAGGACCCAGGAGAAGGAGCAGATCAAGACCCTCAACAACAAATTCGCTTCATTCATTGACAAGGTGAGTGAGAGGCACCTGTTCACACCTGGCATAGGATGCCATCTGATGCCCTCACACCAGTAGATTAAAGCTGCCCATATATAGTGCAAAAAGTTCTGAACTGTTTGCAAGCACAAGCCTTCTTGTTGCATCATATTTACACAATAGTTTCTAGTTTCTTCTATTTTTAATCGCTTGCTTTGATCAAAAGTAGCAAAAATGAATCTGATCACAATACCGATAACATCTGTTGCAGCAGATCCCTTATCTACCAAGCTTTCCCATAGATTTCTCCTATACTGCTTTTCTTGCATTACACAAGGTATATATATGAATGACTATATCTCCTGCACATTGCACAAGTTACTGGCTGGGTATTTTATAACCCCTCACCATGATATCAATCCAATGTAACTTACTAGAAGTGACTCTCACACCACAGTGCCATCCAGAGACACACCCTCTCCACTGCTGGGATACTGCCACATACCAGGCATGGTGGCCATTGACCTCCCGGCTAGACATTATACACACCTATCACTCTGTGCAATCGCTTAATCTTCTAGAAGTTTCTCCCATGGTCAACAGTATGCATATGGTTGTGAATGGGTTAAATGTAGCACAGACTAGCAGAATGGCAAACTACCTAGTTATGTAGTGATTGTTCGGCGAATACCCCTGTAATGTATTTTGTCACCCAGCTTTTCCAGAAGAGGAAGTTCTTTAATTGCATTTCTCTCATTCTTTTATCGGTGAGATTTCGCAGATGATCTTGGGCAGTGGCCTCCCACCTATAGCTCTTAAGCTGTTGTTAAACTACAACTCTGCATAGTCTGATAGCCACAGATTGGGAGTTGTAGTTTTGCAACATCTAAATTACCGTAGGTTGGTGACGGTGATCTACAGGTTACAGGACACTGACTATAGATAGTAGCAGCTGTTCTATCTGAACATGTATATTATTAATGCATATGCAGTTATCACTATAGTGCAGGTGCAAAAGTCACCCTCAGTTCTGTAGAAATCTGTTTTAACCTATTTGTTTCTATTTTGAGGACAACATTATATTTATAAAGTGCACCTATTGCATTATATAGTTTCAGGGAACAGGTAATGCCGTTCGTGGCTGCTATGAATAGGTTAATGACCCTGGACACATAGAAAGAACCTCATATAGTCACATCTGCTTTCAGTACTTTAGAAACGTTAAGTAACACACCTTATAATGACCATAATGTTTGTTACATAGCTGAAAAATCTGCATTAAAGGTGGTGGTACATATTAGATGAATGTCACTGAGCATGCATGTGTAGGGGACATTTGGATGTAATAGCTGTTGGCAATACAGGTGTTCTGCTCAGTCTATCTAATGTGTATGGTCAAATTGACTAAAGCTCTGTTCACATCTAATGGGTGATGCGGAAATGTCCATGAAATAGTTAAATCCTATTCACAATTGTTCTTTAATTATTTCTGTGCTATTATATGGAGAGATTCCATTGTAATAATATACACATAGAATAGAAAGGGCCCTTTAATTGCTGCAGGTATTAACATGGCAAAGCTTTCCAATACCTAGCAGTACATGGTTTCATAATCTGTCCTCCCTCAAGGCATGTTGAGTGAGCAGCTATCAACAGAGACTGTCTGGGATATGCAGGATCTACTCACGTAATCCTTGCCGAGTTACTTTCCAGTTAGTCGGCTTGTATTGTATATTATTGCAGTATAGTGTTTACTGTCTCCTCTCTAGTCCCTGGCACTTGTCACTGTGTAATGGATAATAACCCATTTACTTCAGAAACAGGTCAGCATAGTCTAAAACTTTTGTTAGCAAAGGTTTGTTAGCTTGGGTTTATATTTATGCAAAAACTGGAGCTACCTGTATGGCGGCGCATATCACCTGCATGGGATCATGTTACAGACCCACAGTCCCTGTGTGTGCCACCATATGGAGCTGCGAGAATCTGTATGAATCCATGAGACGTTATGGGAGCTACAATATGAGCCTGCAGCAGGTTAATATTATTATATACATAGGGGGCGGTATATCAAGACTGGCATTTTCCATGCTGGTCTTGATAATCTCTGGCCTGCTGGAGTTTGCACCTGATTTATGACACATTCACACCATGTCGTAAATTAGGTGCATTCTCCAGGGTCAGGGCACCTAAACAGAAATTTACTCCTGCCCCTTAATGGCTTAGATTTCTGGCATCATTTATGCCAGAAAATGATAATAAATCTGGCTGGGCTGATGGTCTGGACCGTCACACCCACTTTAAAGAATGTTCCATGCAGGGCACAATTTTTGTGCAAATAATCTCACACTAAAATATTGTGACTTTTCATGACTTGTATGCTAGTTTTCTGGCACAGTAAATCAGACCTATAGTCTTTCTTTGCTTAGGAGTCCAGTGGGTGGTCCTATTCAGTGATTGGCATCCTTGGATGCATACCTTTCACTAATTAGAACCGCCCACTGGACTCCAAAACATAGAAAGTGCAGAGATTGCAGTCAGTAAGTTACAAGGCCCAATGTACATGGGCAAATACAGTTCGGAATATCTGGACTGTTATGCCTGCATATTCTTGCCTGACTCTTTTTCAGTGATCTGTTATACTAGGAATCCCTTTCTTTCCGCAGCTCTATTGTTCCATACTGTATATACTACAGGACAGTAGAGTCGCAAGTAGGCATGGGGATCATTGCGAGTCCCAATCTCTGAACCAGATCCAGGATAGGAAATGTGGAGCTAATGCGGTCTGGATTTTCCGGACCGTATTTGCCCATGTGCATGGGATGTTATACTGAATTCTCACAAAACTGTATAAAAATCTGCTCAGCTCCTCCTGCTCTATACTATGCTGCCTGTAGATCAAACACCGTTTCAACAAGACAGGTTCCCTTTAAAGAGCATTTCCCATAAAAACTGTTAAAAGTTATATTCAACTGCTTCTGGTTGCGGGAAAGCTGGGTGGCAATCAGTATGGCTTCCATTATAGTTCTGAATGGCAAATTTCCTCAGCCATCCAGAAGCAGGGTGTGTCTGTGACTAGGATGTGAACAGTATTGCCAGTCTGAGCGAGGTGTAGTTACAGATTGTAAGATTTTAGGCACTGAAGTCTGGCAGCTGGCATATACTCCACTTTTACTACATCACTATCAGGACTTATCCGGTTCTTCAAGAATTCCTTCCCTATCTGTCTGTTTTAGTAAGGAGGGGCACAGATACTTACCTGTAGACATTACCATATAGGGCAGTGAAAGTAGCCTGCACCTTGCTGCCATGTTCACTGTCCTGTACACACAAAGAATATCGTCTGATAACACAAAGTACACAAGTGTACAGTATAATGCTGCCATTCAGACTGAATCGTACCGTGACACAGTGCGGCTCCTACCCTGGGAAAATAGTGAATGCATAAACTAAAGAAGTGAAATCTCCCTTTGTTTGTGGGACAGAATTAAAATGTAGCCAGACTTATCTCCCTTCCTCTGGCATGCCACTGTTTATGTTAAGCCTTGGCCAGAAAAATCAGGGACACCTCATTATAATTCTCTGGGCCGCAATAATTTTCTCCGCTGCCAGGGCTACCACGCTGACCTCAGCAGTGCAGGGTTATTCCGTTCTATATTTAAAGAAAGCACTTTGTCCAGGTATAAGTCTTCGGAAGCCCAGTTACGTCTTATTTTCATAACAATGTAGCCACTAGGGGGAGTAATGATGTAATCTGCATGTATTACTCTAACTATGTATATATATCTTCTGTACTGTGAGTAGCTCATAGATGAATTTTTTATAATGATACACAGGTACACCTATATTATTTTACACAGTTTCATACATTTTCCAACCCCGGTCACGAAAAAATGTGAACCTTCAGAGGAAATAATGTAAACAGGACCACTGTTGGTAACATGTTCCCTTTAAAGAGGCTTTCTTATCTCAAAAAATGGATAGTATATTGCTAGGATATGCCATCACTTTATTATTGGTGGGACCACCATGATCCTGTAAGGGAACACAGCTAGCCTGCGCACTTTTGTAATTTTATCCCCCACTTGGCTGTGTGGGGAACTACAGCTGGCCCCATTTTTGCCCTACTTTGCTGGCGAAAAGTAATGTCTCCTTCATTCTGTGTGGTAGCCCCATGGATCATGAATGGATGGCATATCCTAGTGATATACCTTCACTTAAAAGGTTGGAAAATTCATCTTAAAAGGAACACGTCGCAAACACAAGTCCTATTACCATTAAAGCTGAACTGTTCTCACAATTATATCCATTAAATCTAACTTCAAAGGGCCGGTTAGGGAGCCAGATGAAGTATGTTCCTCTTCCTACTTGTTAGAAACAGGAAAAGTCCCATTAGACATTTTGTATGACACATTTCCCGCCAGCCTTGACTCCTTAAGAACAGGATAAGTCCTATTTCTAAGGAGTCTGGGATTATTGTTTGTTTTTTTTTCTGACCCTCTGCAGATGTACTTGGAGGCCATTATGGGAATTATATTTAGGAAAACTTAAAGGGGTATTCTCATCTTTTGCTGAATATGCCACAAGTGTCCCATAGAAATAGGTTCCGCCTCTATATCTTGAGAATAGGGGTCTCCGACCTCTGTCTTGGAATGGGACTGATCTTCATGTATAACTCAATGCCAGTTTTCGAGTGTGAGTTATAATAAATTTATAGGGGTTGATATATCTTGTCCTTCCACCTGTCTAACCCGCTCCGCCTACTTTTGCAGAAAGTGGTAAGCGTGGCAGAGAACAAACTATGTGGCCCATCTTTGGTCCAAATAAAGACTTTGCACAAAAGATATACCACAATCACACCTGTCTATAGCAGAGAATTAGCGGGATTAATAAATCCCCCAATGTATGGAAGTGTGCCTTCTTATGGAGCAGTGCGGTCCCTTCATACAGCTGTCTGGTGGGGATTCAGAGAGATGACCCTAACTAGTCACTAATTGATGATCTGCCTGTCAATGGCTTATCTTGTCGTTTCTACCCCCCTCCCACCCCCATATCATCTGTGAGGGAAGAATTGGGAGACTTCCATACATATAAGGTAGCTATAATCTGTATGGAGGGCCTTAACACAAGTAAAGTGATACTGCAGTTTGGCAGATTATATACAGTATGGAGTACACTGTATATGTGACATACCTAATAGCAGACTTGGTAAGTGACACTTGTGTATACAGTAACACCTAGTGTAAGTGATGATGTTATAACGCTGTTTTGTCTATTATAGGTACGATTCCTAGAACAACAGAACAAGATGCTTGAAACAAAATGGAGCCTTCTTCAGAACCAGAAGACAACTCGCAGTAACATAGATGGCATGTTCGAAGCCTACATCAACAACCTGCGGCGTCAGCTGGAGAGTCTTGGGCAGGAGAAATTCCGCTTGGAAAGTGACCTTGGAAACATGCAGGGTATGGTGGAGGACTTCAAGAACAAGTGAGTAGATAGAGGCCACCTACCTCCAGCCTAGTGATAACCATACAGTTAAATGTGTTCCAGGTAGATGGCGGCTTTACACTTATATGCTCAGTACAAGTGGGTTTTTTTTGTCCCTTGCTTCTATGGTCAGTATCCTGTTCTGTTTGAAGATAAATTTAGGTGGGTGTCACAACATTGCATGAAATTGGCAAAACTTAAGGGGGTTTCAAAAAAGCCAAGAGCACTGTTATATATATATATATGTATATATATATATATATATATATATATATATGCCCTAATATATATATGGGTTAAGGTTATCTTTATAAGACAACCCAGTTAAATAGGACCTGTTACCTCTCCTGACATGTCTATTTTAGTAAAAAGTATTCTTCATAATATAACAATCAGAGTATTTTTTTTGTATAATTCTGCATTGTGCTGTTCCTCTGTTATTCCTCCTAGAAATTGTGAATAAATTGACAACTGGGCATTACCATTCCCCTTGTCAAATGGATGTGTCCCTACACAGTTTGAAAAAGTGAGCACTGATTGGACAGTGTCAGGCTGTGAAGGGACACTCCCCCCAACTGGTAGCACCCAGGTGTCAAATTAGTTATACATGCACAGTCGGAGGAACAGAGGAACGGCACACCATAGTTAAAAGAAATGACGTACCAGAATTATTATATTGTGGGGAATGCAATTATTCACTAAAACTACAAGCTTGGTACAAGAAGTTTCCCTTTTTATTGACCTAGCAGGTAATACTGTTAAGTGCAGATTTGGCAGATTGATTCTCTTATTTGCATTGGTCCGACCTCTGGTATGATGTTGGTAGCTTTTATATTCCCATGTCTGGAGACATTGAGTTACTGTATGAACTGGTTTGCCCTAGAAATAAAAATAACAATTGGACGGTATCCCAACCAGTAAGCTGGACGACTTGTCTTTTTATGGGCATGTTCCTTTCAAGCCAGAATGACATCAGACATCGTGTACCCCACTTATGGTGATATAATCTTACTCTCCTCATATCACCATCCATCTTCCTGTATGCATATGTGAAAGTATTGTGCTTGGAGCTACAAGATAAATAAGAGCATGCAACTCCATTGGAAAGGTTGACGAAATTAGAAATGTCTTACAACCATAAATGGCAAGTCAAGAAGCCGGTGCGGAGAACAGCATGTCTGGAAACCTCATATTAAAGAAAGTTCTGCCAACTTTTATGTAATGGAACAGTTTCCTTTTAAAGTGACAGCTACCCACTTCTCCGTCCTTCATTCCATCTCCTTACTAAGGATCTTATTCTGTTCTGCAGATATGAAGATGAAATCAACAAACGCACTGAAATGGAGAATGATTTTGTCCTATTAAAGAAGGTGGGGATTCACTCTATTAATAATATACTATTTATTTAGAAGATTAATGTGAATATACATCTGGACTAATAAACCGTAACCTTTGTCTGCAGGATGTAGATGAGGCATACATGAACAAGGTGCAGCTGGAAGCTAAGCTGGAGGGGCTGACAGATGAGATTAACTTCCTGCGCCATCTTTATGAGGAGGTGAGATGTGATTTTTGGTGCTTATTATACTTACACATGACCATTATGTGTCATGTAAGTTTATTCCTTAAAGGGGATGTACAGGATTAAAAAACATGGATTGTGTCTGGTACTAAAGCTCAGCTCAAGAGAAGGAGGAGTGTTCCAATACTACATGCAACATACAGCTTTTATTTAATAATTTGCAATCCCTTTAAAGGGCCCATATCATCTAAGTGTAAAAGTGGTCCAGAACATAAGAAACAAAAGTAGCAAATTCAATCTGGTATAAATATATACATTGCTGATATGATAATATTATTCATATCTCTTAAAGGAGTTTTAAGCAGGATATATCAGAAATGTCAGATGGGGTAACCTAATGTTTGAGATGATAATCGTGTAACATAGATACATCTATACATAGACAATATCTAGGTAAAATATTACACAACAGCTTCCATATCCTGTTTCAGTTGCCCTCAGTCTCTGCACATGGGCTAATTCAATAAGGGGTTTATATTAAGTTCCCCATACTTATTAATAGTATGTTATCTCTTTAATGCTAATATGGGGCTACTATCACAGAACTTGTGTGGTTAATCTTTACCTATTTGTATGCAGGAACTTCGTGAGCTTCAGTCTCAGATCTCTGACACTTCAGTTGTTTTGTCTATGGACAACAATCGTAACCTTGACCTGGACAGCATCATTGCTGAAGTGAAGGCTCAGTATGAAGATATCGCCAACAAGAGCCGTACTGAAGTGGAGAGCATGTACCAACTGAAGGTGGGTCTGTTATACAGCCAGGAGGTGATAAAACACTTAATTTGTTAGCACCACTATTGAATAGCATTGCTTTTATGGTCAATATATAAAAATATTCTGTTTTTCTACTGTAATTCTTCTTCCTTAAAGGGAATGTGTCACCAGAAAATGACCTATTTTTTTAAAAATATGTTTTTATGGTAAATATATTTTTAAATGTTGATCTTTTTTTTTTTTTTTTTTAATTTTCAGTGTTACTATCTATATTTAAAAATGTAGCCACTATATATAATATAGCCACTGGCCACTAAACCTAATGTTGGACTAACACTTAACAGGGGTTTTCTTTGCAGCAATCTCCTCATTTCCGTCACATACAGGATTACAATAGAAGATAACACCATTGACTGATCATTGCATCCACTACTGACAATAGATGATGTCACAGTTTATCTACTCCCCCCTCCCTCCACAGAGCATGCCTACAAAACTCTTCCATAGACCTCAATAATTTGGTTCTAGACTTTTACTGCCTAATGCCAAGATTATGCTGCAATGTATATCATCAAATGTTGTTAATAGAGCCAGTGAAAAGTTCAGGCAAGATGGCAGCCCCCCTAATCATGTACAGAAAATAGATTAAAAAGAACATTTATAAAATCTACAAGCAGATAATCTGTTTGTAATAGCTAAAAAAAAACCAGATATACATTCATTATAAATGACCCGGAAAGCATCAACAAGCATGTTAGGTACTGCTGACAGATCTCATTATAGCTTTATTTATTTTATCACTTTTTTTTCCCCCTAACAGTACCAAGAACTCCAGGCATCAGCTGGACGCCACGGGGATGATCTGAAAAACACCAAAACCGAGATTAGTGAACTCAACCGTTACATCACACGGCTGCAGTCTGAGATTGATGCTGTTAAGGCCCAGGTAGGTTCCATGCGTACAATAACATGAATAATCGGGTACTTGTATACTATAATAGTTGTCATTTATGTCAAATATCACTTACAGTATTACTCACTGTAGTATAACAAACCTGTTGAAAGGCCATAACTAAGGCAGGTGGAAAGACCTAGAATAGATTAAAACACTTTTATATTGATTTGTCCAGCGCACAAACTTTGAAGCACAGATTGAAGAGGCTGAAGAACGTGGAGAAATGGCATTGAAGGATGCCCGCTCAAAACTGGTCGTTCTGGAGGCCGCTGTTCAGAAAGCCAAGCAGGACATGGCTCAACAACTGAGAGAATACCAGGAACTGATGAATGTAAAGTTGGCTCTTGATATTGAGATCGCCACCTACAGGAAACTGCTGGAAGGAGAAGAGAGCAGGTAAGGAATATATATGTTAATAATTGCACTTAGCATGTGCCCCATACAAATATATGTGTGCAGTCCCTACACTTAAGGGTAAGCTGATCAAAGTGTCTCCCTGCAGCGGCCCCCAGAGATTACTTGTAATATGTAAACCTGACAGTAAGGCTTTATTACACGACCACTTTTAATTGCCATTTTACATCCATTCTGTGTTCCTTTGCATCCCTTTTTAATAGACTCTTAATAAAAAAAAAAAAAAAAAAAAAAAAAACTTAGGAATTTTATTGGTCTTCTTTGACCCAACTCACTGATATGTTTTTAACTTGGACATCAATCTGTTTAACATTCGTTAAAAAAAAAAAAAAAAAATGGATCCATTGATTTCTTTTGAGTCCATGTGTCTGTCAAAACAGACAAAGATGGAGCATGTCTGGGTTTTTTTTTTTTAATGACCTGTTTTTGTCTATCAAAAAAAATTACAGATATGTGAATACATTCATTCACCCTCATTGTTTTTAATACAGCCGCCACCTGGCCTTTTTCCACTGTTTTGTGAATTAAGCCTACACTCTCAACCGTGAAAATTGGTCGTGAAAAATTTAGATTTTATCCATCGGTCCATGTGAATGTAGGCTAAGTATTCACAATTTCCCTGAAGAAATTAAGGAGAAATTAAACATTACACAGTGCCGATGTAAATCAATAGGTGCTCTGTGTAATGAAGGACAGGACAGGTCCCTCATAGAGAGATGCTCTTTGTAACCTCAGGATCCCCTAGTAAATTCATAGTCCCATATTAATCGTCTATATTTAATAACTAAATATGACTGTTTGCCATGTGTTTGTCCTAGAGTGAATGTACTTCATGGCTATCATTGTTTTTCAGGTTGGAATCTGGAATTCAGAACCTCAGTATTCAGACCAAGACTACTGGCTACTCAGGTAATATATTTATCTATTCAGACAACCACTGGTATCTAATGTAATGGTAATGTTACAGGTTGAACTGAGATTTAAAGGGTTTATCCAAAAAGCCAAGTTGATTTTGCATCAGGCTGGATGAGTGTAAAGGTGGGTTCACACTTGCGCTGGCACTCCGTCCACCGCGAATCCAACCTAAATTTCGGAAAACTGGATAGGGAAAGGTTTGCGACGCTTTTCTTAAAAACCCATTCACTTCAATGGGTTTTTAAAGCAATGCGCTGGTGTGCGCTTACACCCTCTGCACCGCGAAACTAGTTTTTTTTCGTCGGACACAAAGTCCTGCATGTCCGACTTTGTTTCCAACGAAAAAAATCGGCTTCGTGGCGCAGAGGGTGTAAGCGCACACCTGCGCATCGCTTTAAAAACCCATTCAAGTGAATGGGGTTTTAAGCAAAGTGTCGCAAACCTTTCCCTATCCTGTTTTCCGACATTTAGGTCGGATTTGCGGCGGACAAGTGCCGACGCAAGTGTGAACCCACCCTAATAAAGTGTAATAAAGTAGCACAACCTTTATGCAGCGCCCCTTAACAAGCTGTAACAATACACATGGACAGGCTGGCAACTTGACTGTTTTTCTTTCAGCACTATAACTTATCTATTGTATTTCCTCACTTTCCTGTTAAGGCCATTGTTCCTATCACTGTAGGATCTCTCCAAGTACTGTGGAGGTAGCTGTGAAGGTTCAGGTTACATACTGTGCACTACTTGCAAAACATGAAAAAGAGGAAATACATGAGAGGCTTTTGAACAAACAGTTCTTCTGTAATGAAGTGGAGAGCATATAGTAATGCCTGTGCTGCAGAAAACTTACCAGGAAAAATCGGGGAGTTTAAAGGGATATTACCGCTAAAATACATCTTCACTTTACCTTTAGTATTTAGTTTACCATTGATGCTGAAAAGAAAGGGGTCCTCGCACCAGTTTAGCGTTGTTTCCCCTTCAGTTTTCCTCTTGGCCACCTTAGTGTCACTGTGCAAGAAAAAATGGTGGAGGGGCGACAGTGCTAAACTTTCATAGAGTCCCCTTTTTTCTCCAAATCAGTGGGGATCCCATAAGTCAGACCCCCACCATTCAGTGATGGCATTTTATAGTGGTATGTCTTCACTTTAGATGAAGAATAAGCACTCTTCATTTGGGTACCACCTCAAAAATGAATTGACTTGAGAAGAAAAAAATGACATTGCTTATCCTATACAATATTTAAATTAAGTTTTTTTTTTTTGTTTGTTTTTTTTTATGTTTTTCCTTCTAGGTGTTAGTAGCGGCTACAGCGGTGGACTGTCCAGCGGTTTCGGTGGAGGAATTGGTGGTGGATATGGAGGAAGCTATGTGTATTCCAGCAGTTCCTCTCCACTGGAAACATCTAGAACCAAACGCAGCATTGTAGTGAAGACAGTTGAAACCAAAGATGGAAGAGTACTGTCTGAATCTTCAGATGTCTTCTCAAAACCTTGAGCACCTTTATCACCACAGCACAATGCTGTCCCACGGCCAGGACTCTTTCACAGATGAGCCTTCTCCAAGGCAGAAATCAGAACTGTTGGGTTAGATGTCTTAAAAAATAATAAATTCATAGCTAAACTTGGATATTTTGTAATGTGGAAACTGCTGCCCCAGATAGTGCCATAAGAGGTGGCACATTAAATACTGACAATAAATGGTGCTCTCCCAGATCTTACTGTTTACCTGTTTCTGAAGGTGGGAGGATAGCGGGAAATAGACATGTGTATGAATAGCCTGTTTATTACTTTTGAGCACATATCCCCAGCAACGTATACTGATTCCCTCCCAGCAGGCTCAACTTAAGATGGGCTTGGATATCTGTGGGTTCAGCTGTGTTGTCTTACTTGGTCTTTCTTTTCTCTGCTTTCTTTGCAATCCTTACAACAAACTGTTCGCAAAACGAGAGCTAAGCAAACCCGTAAACCCTCTTGCAATGTGCCTTATCATCCGTCCTTGCTGGGTGGATACTGGAAGTGCTCGTCCTTCCAAAAACCTGTTAATAAACTTTTATGTTTTTAAAGTCTCTTCATAGTGAATATTTGTACATACTTTTTAGCTGCTTGGTCTGTTCACAGTTGGGGGGTACTTAGTTGCAGAGAGGTATGGCACTTCATCATTGTCCATAAGGCTATATTCACACGTCCACATTTTACATACATATGCATTTCTGCATTTTTAGCAGATGGTATGTCTTTATTCAGATATCAGGTTTCTTTTTCTTTTTTTTTTTTTATGTACTGTGGGTCCATGAAGAAAAAAACAGAAGTGGAGCTGTTTTATCAACCATGGACAGCACACACCCACAAATAAGCAGGGTGGGGTTCTGTCCATGAAAAGTACAGACGTCACATGTCCTAAGAATACAGAAGTGTGAATGCAGTGTAAATCCCCCATTCACACAACCGATTACAGTACACCAGAGTATGTGGCTGGGAGTCAGGGACTCCTAGCAGCATATATAACTATTGCTAAGAGTCCCACTCCTAGAATAGTGTTCAGACCGGGAAATCCGGCAAACACACGGGACAGTTTCACGGGTAAAACTTGGGCTTGTGAATCAAGTGTAAGGCTGAGGCCACACAGCTGTTTTTTCGTTGCGTTTTTTGAGAAGGGAGAAGTATAAGACCTTATTTTTATATATTACATTCCTTTTAAAGCCACTATTGACTTTGGCTAAAAAAAAAAAAAAAAAAAAAAAAACGCAGAAAAATCTGCAATAAAAAAAAAAAGCAGTTAAATGCTGCGGTCAGATGTCAGCTTATTCAGTAAGAATTTATGAATAACATTACTTGCATGGCTTTTTTTTGCAGTAGTTTTTCTTTCTTTTCAGACATTTTCCTATGTTCTTATATAGTGAATGAACGAATATTTTGCACACAAAGTAAAATGCAATTTATAGCAATATGAGGTGGGGATGGAGTATATTATACACCAGATTTGTGCAGAGGTGTTACATTTCCATTTGTAATTTGGGGAGAATTACTATTCCAAACTGGAAGATATGAAGCTAGACTGTACACCATTCTCCTTGCTGTTAAGAATCTGCAATGGAAATTGCTAAAATGGGGCACATTTATTAAGCTATTTGCACCTTTTTGAGACAGGCCCGGCCATACCAATAACAGAAAGGGACCAAGCGTCATGTGCCGCAGGGCCCCTTTCCGAGGCGAGTAAAAACAAACATTTTTACTCACCTGTCCTTGACGTCTGACGTCATCTTCTGGCTTTCGGGACATCACCGCTGAGGCCTGGCCTCAGCAGTCACGTGGGGCGTGCTCACTTAACTGCTGAGGCTCACGTAATCACAGGCCTCAGCGGTGACATCCTAAACGTGTGATGTCAGCCGCAGAGAAGAGGAAGCTGGCGCCGGCGGGTATAGCAGAGCAGCGCGAGGAGGCCCAGGAGAGGTAAGCCAAGGTAAGTATAACTGTGTGTTAAATTCCCTTACCTCCCCAGGGCCTTCGATTATTATACTCTGAAGAGACCCCAGAGTATAATATACTGTAATAATAGCACTAAGGGAGTCTGTGGGGCCACTGTGGAGCATTATACTGGGGGGCCCCTCTGGATAGCATATTATACTGTGTGGGGCCCTCTGGAGAGCATATTACAGTCATATGAAAAAGTTTGGGCACCCCTATTAATCTTAATCATTTTTAGTTCTAAATATTTGGGTGTTTGCAACAGCCATTTCAATTTGATATATCTAATAACTGATGGACACAGTAATATTTCAGGATTGAAATGAGGTTTATTGTTCTAACAGAAAATGTGCAATATGCATTAAACCAAAATTTGACCGGTGTAAAAGTATGGGCACCTCAACAGAAAAGTGACATTAATATTTAGTAGATCCTCCTTTTGCAAAAATAACAGCCTCTAGTCGCTTCCTGTAGCTTTTAATCAGTTCCTGGATCCTGGATGAAGGTATTTCTGACCATTCCTCTTTACAAAACAATTCCAGTTCAGTTAAGTTTGATAGTCGCCGAGCATGGACAGCCCGCTTCAAATTATCCCACAGATGTTCAATGATATTCAGGTCTGGGGACTGGGATGGCCATTCCAGAACATTGTAATTGTTCCTCTGCATGAATGCCTGAGTAGATTTGGAGCTGTGTTTTGGATCATTGTCTTGCTGAAATATCCATCCCCGGCGTAACTTCAAATTCGTCACTGATTCTTGTACATTATTCTCAAGAATCTGCTGATACTGAGTTGAATCCATGCGACCCTCAACTTTAACAAGATTCCCGGTGCCGGCATTGGCCACACAGCCCCAAAGCATGATGGAACCTCCACCAAATTTTACAGTGGGTAGCAAGTGTTTTTCTTGGAATGCTGTGTTTTTTTGACGCCATGCATAACGCCTTTTTGTATGACCAAACAACTCAATCTTTGTTTCATCAGTCCACAGGACCTTCTTCCAAAATGAAGCTGGCTTGTCCAAATGTGCTTTTGCATACCTCAGGCGACTCTGTTTGTGGCGTGCTTTCAGAAACGGCTTCTTTCGCATCACTCTCCCATACAGCTTCTCCTTGTGCAAAGTGTGCTGTATTGTTGACCGATGCACAGTGACACCATCTGCAGCAAGATGATGCTGCAGCTCTTTGGAGGTGGTCTGTGGATTGTCCTTGACTGTTCTCACCATTCTTCTTCTCTGCCTTTCTGATATTTTTCTTGGCCTGCCACTTCTGGGCTTAACAAGAACTGTCCCTGTGGTCTTCCATTTCCTTACTATGTTCCTCACAGTGGAAACTGACAGGTTAAATCTCTGAGACAACTTTTTGTATCCTTCCCCTGAACAACTATGTTGAACAATCTTTGTTTTCAGATCATTTGAGAGTTGTTTTGAGAAGCCCATGATGCCACTCTTCAGAGGAGATCCAAATAGGAGAACAACTTGCAATTGGCCACCTTAAATACCTTTTCTCATGATTGGATACACCTGGCTATGAAGTTCATAGCTCAGTGAGGTTACAAAACCAATTTTGTGCTTCAGTAAGTCAGTAAAAAGTAGTTAGGAGTATTCAAATCAATAAAATGATAAGGGTACCCAAATTTTTGCACCGGTCAAATTTTGATTTAATGCATATTGCACATTTTCTGTTAGTACAATAAACCTCATTTCAATCCTGAAATATTACTGTGTCCATCAGTTATTAGATATATCAAATTGAAATGGCTGTTGCAAACACCCAAATATTTAGAACTAAAAATGATTACGATTAATAAGGGTGCCCAAACTTTTTCATATGACTGTATATTGTTTTGGGCCACTGTGGAGCATTATACTAGGGGAACCTCTCTGGGCAGTATATTATACTGTGTGGAGGCCATTCTGGAGCATGTTATACTGTGTGGGGTCACTGTGGAGCATTATTCTGGGGGGGCCATCTGCAGAGCATATTATATTGCATGGTGCCAATGTGGGGCATTATTCAGGGCAGGAACTAAGGAGCATTATACTAGGGGGCCCTCTGGGGACTATATTATACTGTGTGGGGCCTACTGTGAAGCATTATACTGGGGTGAAACTAGGGAGCATAATATATTGCGTGGGGCCACTGTGGAGCAAAATATTGGGGGGGAGGCACTGTGGAGCATTATACTAGCGGGGGTCCTCTGGGCAGCATATTATACTATGGGCCACTGTGGAGCTTTATACTGGGGGGGGGGGAATGGGCAGTGTGGGGAGCTTGTTATACTGTGTGGGTCCACTGTGAAGTGTATTATATTGTGTGGGGCTTCTCGGCAGCATATTATACTCTGTGAGGCCATTGTAGAGCATTATACTGGGGGAACCCCTCTGGGGAGAATATTATACTGTGTGGAGGCCATTGTGGAGCATGTTATACTGTGTTAGGCCACTGTGGAGCATTATACTGGGGGGGCACTGTGGGATGCATATTATACTGTATGGAGCATATTATATTGTGTGGGGCTTCTGGGGAGCATATTGTACTGTCTGGGGCCACTAAGAGGTAGTATACTGTGTGGAGCCTTATATACCATGTGGGACCACTATGGGGGGCTCAGGGGAGCTTTATATACTGTGTGTGTCCACTGTGGAGCATTATATACCATGTGGGGTAACTGTGGAGGGCTCAGGGGAGCATTTTATACCATGGAACATTATATACCATGTGGAGCATTATACTGTGGGGAGGGGGGCTCAAAATTCCTGCTGACAGCCCTGTGTGCTATGTCTGCATCACAGCTCCCTCACAATAATCTTGCACATAGGTGTAATGATGCTCCATGGCCATGTCATTCCCCGTACTGTGCATGAACTGGCCATGGAGTTATTGGGGCCTGCACAGTACTATAGGGGCTGACTATACTGGGAACATACTCAGTAACACCAGATAGTCAGCACATATGTAAGACTTCAGTGAAGGAGCCGTGGTGTGGGCTATTAGCAGGAAGCTGTTGGGTGGGGCCCCAGAACAAGTTCCTTTGGTGAGCCTAAGGCCCTTCAGTCTGACACTGTACAACGGAGAACTATTATATATAAGGGTGGGTTACTATATATAATTGGGAAACTTAAGTATGAGGGGGCTATTATAAGGGGGAACTATTATTTATAAGACGGGCTATTATTTATAAGGGGGGAACTATTATATATAAGGCATCCATTATAAAGGGGGAGCTATTATTTATAAGAGGGGAACTGTTTATAAGGGAGTATAATTATTAAGTGGGCTTATTTATAAAGGGGGCTATTAGTGATAATGGGAACTATTATTTATAAGGATAACTATTATTTATGAGAGGGCTATTATTAATAAGGGAGCAGTATTATTTTTATGACTGTTACTGATAAGGGGGATATTACTGATACAGGGCACTATTTATCATTTATAAGGGAGCTATTACTGAAAAGGGTGTAATATTATTTATAAGGAGTCGCTATAATAACTGAAGACTGGGTGCAAAAATCTATTAGGCAGTACAAAGGTGCTCATTTGAATTGTGTGTGGTAAAATGGGGGTTGTTATTACTTTTTTGTTGGCAGAAAGGAGGCGTTATTATAGGGGTTGCCACTGGAAGACGATGGTGTTGTTTGCATATCAGCATTTGGGGCCCCGCTTTTAATTTTGCCCAGGGCCCCACTTTGTTTAAAACCGGCCCTGGGTGGTCGCTACGTGGGCCTTAACCTCAAGGCTGAAGCACCACGTTGCCAAAAAGCAGCGTGCAAAGTGGATGGAATTCTGTCTAATCCCATCCACACGTTGCAGAAAAAAAAACCTCATTGGAAATGGTAGCATGTTAATTATACCTGTGGAAACGCTGGCGTTTTCTGTATAGGTATAATAGGGGCAGAAAGTCTGCAGAGGAAAACGCGAAAATGCAATGAAGACTCTGCAGAAAAAAACGCAATGCATTTCCGCCACTGTTTTTTATCCACAGCGTTTTTCTGCTGCGTCTCGCTACGTGGGGCCTTAGCCTAAAGGGGTTTTCTGGACTAAAAATATTGATGACCTATTGTAAGGCTAGGTCACATTGTTGGGGGTCTAACAATGACCACAACACAGAGAACAGCGCTATCTGCTTCCTGTTCTGTGCTCTGTGTAACAACAGCTGATCGGTTGGAGTGCTGGGTGTCAGACTCTCACCAAGCCTGGAAATGCTAAACACCACTCAAAACCTAAAATGACGATATTCCTTACATGTCATAAACAGGCACCTAAACAATTAAAACAGTTCTAAAAAGTACCAACAACTTCTCATAGCTCAGATTCCGTGGACTTATGTTAATGTGGTGTAGGGGGCTTTTAAGGATTTTAGTTTTTGAGTGGTAATGGTTTTACTGTGGAGGTGAATTCCTCATAGGCTGCATTGTGGTAGCTATGCTTACTACTCTGACAGTAACCACCTTAAACAAGTTATGCTTATGTCTTGGCATTATATAGTGACATCTCATTAAGTCTGCACGTAGATTTTAACACAAATGGAATCATATTTACAGCCATTCCTCCTAGAATTGTGTCTATATCTATAAATGCTTAGCTCTTCTACGTCTGTGAAAGCTTTTCTACAGCATTGTGAAGGACACAATAATTCACCTTTCCCTTTTGTATGCTGGTTCAACTTTGTCTTATGATGGTTATTATTTTGTGATTAACCAGATGTTTCAAGGCACAAGGCAAAGCTGCCAGAGATGTAAACACATCAGGGTTTATGCAGAGTTTATTCACTTGAATGGGAGCGGATCTGCAGTAACCCGCTGTAGGCACTACAGAATGGATGGCCATCTGCAATGGAAATGCACTGGCCAAAAGGCAAATGGCAAGTAGCACTTCGGGCACATGTTTAACTTCACCCTCTCCCCATCAACTACATCTGGTTTACTGCATGTCTAGCAGTTGCTGTAACAACATCTTATTCAGCTCATTGGGGTGAGTTCACACAGCAGAAATTTTTGAGGCAGACTCAACTGCAAAAAAAACTGCCTTCTGTTTTTTTTCAGTGGGAGGCAGATACTTCTGTTTTTCATTAGCTAAAAAAATTAGCTAGCGATATAAAAAAAAACCCTTCCCAATCTTCTGGTGGACTCATGCTTCATACTTTCCATTGGACTGAATGGGAGTAGAAATTGTTCTGTCGACAGCAGGTACATTTCTGTAGTGGATTTTGTAGTTTGGGTCCTACGTAGCGTAAATGGAGTCAGAGCATCAGCAGAGAAAGCAAGGGAACAAGACTAACGCGGCTTTTTACAGTCCCTGCAAAGTGGATGGAATTCTAGCTAATCCCATCTACACATTGAAGAAAACTATGCGCAGTGGATATGTTGCGATTTCAAAAACCACTGCTTTTTTGTAAATTGCAGCATGTTAATTATATCTACGGAAATGATGGCGAAGCAGAACAACTTTGCCGATGCACTTTTTGGCTTGCGGCTCGCTACGTGGGGCCCTAGCCATAAGTATTCATTTGACTATCAAGGAATTGCTGAAATTCAAATACCCCACAGTAAACTAGGATTCTTTTTCTAATGAAATAAAAATGTATACTTGTCCTTACAAATCCTTTATAACAACAGCTATCCTTAGATGTGGCCATTTCTTAATATTTGGCCATACAGGCTGGCCAAATCTGTAGATCAAGACTGGATCATTCAACAGACTCACGTTTATGGAGCCTTCTCAACTGCCGTTTATAGCAGATGTGGAGGTAAAGAAGGATCTGAAATGCTGCATTTCAACATTCCCCATCCTTTGTTCTTCTCTTCTACTTAAAATAAACATGCATGCTTGACTGAGCCAGTCTTGCATGTTTATAGTAGAGATGGCAGACATTGGTGTTCAGTGAACATCTGTGTATGGCCAGACTTAGTAGAGCTGAATGTGGGTGAAATATCTGCCTGACTGTAAGGGGCTTTCTAGGCAACCACAAGACAGAAACCTATGTGGAGCTGGTTGAGGCTCTGGTGATCTTGATGCTCATCTTGATAGTTCAAGTATTATACTCAGAAGAGCAAGGTGAGCCTTTTTACTGGGATGCCCTGGACTTTCAATGTCGCTATCAAGGACAGTGTAATAAGAACTGGTTGAGAGTCTGGGACACTACATTTGGGGACTGATGAACTATAAAATTGTAAATGTTGAAAAATAACTCACTTGTGAATCTTTTTGAAGCCCACATGTAGCGGGCTGCAGCAAAAAAAAAGCGCTGCAGGAAAAAACATGATGGCAACACATCACGGTTTTTCCCACAGCGCTTCTCACTGAAGTTCCGCCGGGTGACTGGAACAACAGAGAGCTGGACCGCTAAAACAGCGATTTCACATGGACACTGGCAGACCCCACTGACCATTATGATGGGGTCCGCCGGGTGTCTGACATTTTCAAACTGAAAGCGGTGGGGAGAAAAGTCCTCCGTGCAGGACTTTTATCTACGCCAATTTTTGTGTACCCAGCCTTACGCCGGGGCCCCAGGTAGCGTAAACACTGGGGCAAAAAACTGTGTTTTACAGTACCTGCAAAATGGTTGGGATTCTGGCTAACACATTGCAGAAAAACATTGTTGCGTTGCATTTTGTAAATTGCAGAATGTCAATTATACCTACAGAAACGCTGGTGGTTTCCACATAGGGATAAAAGGGACAGAAAGTCCGCAGAGTTTTCCACCGCGGCTGGCTCTGTGGAGCCTTAGCCTTAAACATATTTTAGATACTTTTCCGACTTGATCAAAAAAGGGGCATGGCTTTCCCGGAAAGGGACATGACATGAAGTTAAGACAGCTAATAGGAGGTGTAAACTCAGACTAGACACTCTAAGAATATGCCAGATTTATCAAACAGCATCAGACTCTGGCGCAGATTAACACTGTCTAGTCTAAGTTTGTACTGTCTAGCTTTTAGACAGTATTAGTAAATCTGCCCCTCTGTGTATAAACAAACCCAGCTCACTGAAATTTCAGTCTCAGATTAGATGAATATCATTATGGAAAAATTATTTAAAGTTTTTTTTTTTATAGTATAATTTTAGACTTAAGTCTTGTGATGTAAAACACAATTCATTAGCGTTAAAATATGATTGTTGTAATATTATACAATAACGATAAACCTTGATATCTACTGCATGAGTCAGCTGATTCTAGACTATGATAAAATTGCTTAGACCAGCATTCATTCTGCGTGATCTACAACTTGAAGGATTTTAGGGCGCATAGAGTCTACAGCTGTGACTACCCAAATATTATCAGTCACAACAGTTATGTTTTTGTTCTACGTTACTGAGGCAACAATTGTTGGGCTCGACTACACAAGATGGTTTTTCAACCTGACATAACAGATAAAGCGGTAGGATGCATGTGGATTTTGCTTACATATTACACAGCTTTACTTATAAGATCTAAGCTTAAGTGATCATATCACAGTGGAGCCATCAATATTTATTACATTCAGTTACAAAGGCATGTATTTTTCCGCAGGGTGTAATATCCATAAATAAATGTGGATTTTCTTATAATGCGGGCTAAATGAGTCACATAACTTAGTTGCTGAGGAACTTCCTAACCTCCAAGATATTCTACAAGAAAAGAAACTTTGAAGACTGGGGGACTGTGGAAGAAAGGGCAAGGAGTAAACATGAATTTGTTACTGTGGTGCTGATAAGAATCTGGTAGCAATGATTTCAGTCTGTATTTTCGCTAATTTTTGTGTAAGCTTTCTAAATAGCATTGACAGTACCGCAAAGGATCCCATTATGAATCTGTACAATCCACCAGTGCCATTAGGATCCATCAAATAATAGACCAGGCTCGGAGTTCTGGCTTTTGCTATACAAATGTGAACAGAGTCTTACTATAAAGGGCATGTTAAATACAATTGTCAGG
Source organism: Leptodactylus fallax (assembly GCA_947044405.1). Classification (NCBI taxonomy): domain Eukaryota; kingdom Metazoa; phylum Chordata; class Amphibia; order Anura; family Leptodactylidae; genus Leptodactylus; species Leptodactylus fallax. The sequence goes on from CAMRHE010000426.1 coordinate 190,397, forward strand.
GATCATGTACACCCTACTCACCAAACAAGCACGTGTGACCCTGAATGTAACCATAATGGGGGACTCCACTTCCATACTCACTTGCACAATCACCCATCACACTAGGATACAAAGGAGTGAAGTGACCCACATCCGCACACATCCACACAAATAGCTGCCACCACTTGAGTTAGGTAAGGCACCAAATATATCCAAACCTGTGCCCTCTGGCACACAATAGCAAACAAAAAGGTAACAAGCCTAAGCAATATTGACTTTCTTCAGAACTGTGGGGACATTTAGAGCCAAGGACAATCTTATTAAATGTCAGATTCAATATACACAAAAAGTACAGTGCATACAGAAGAAAAATGTGAATACAAATAAAAATAAAAAAGTAAAAAGACATAAATACATGTAAACAATGCAAAACAAAAAGGGAATAAAATAAAACGGAACTCACTTAAAGGGGTTTTCCGGGCAAAAAATGTTTTTTTTTTTTTTAAAAAGGTCTGTTAGTGCTAATAATGGGTTAATAAATGCACCAAAATACTCTTAGCAGTGTTTTGAGTGATTACTGGGTTTCTCTGGGAGCTCCTGGCATCTCCTGCATTTGTTTACATTGTTCAGCTTCCTGCTGTGTAACTTCCACGCTAGCTACCTCTCACCTCGCTCCCCCTTTCCTCTATCCCTTCCATACACCCCCTCCCTGTCTCTCTAGCTATCCCGCTCACAACTACAACTACTAGCCCTTCCCTACGTACTCAGCTAAACCCCCGACCCCATTATATACTTACCTCTATTCCTCCTGCGGGATGCCCCGATCCACCTCTACTGTGCATGCGTGGGAGCTGCACAGTAGAGGTGGATTATTGGCAGAGCAGCACTGGCAGTCAGAAAAGAAGGAGGAGCTGTCCCGCAAGAAGAAGGAAGATAGGTAAGTATGATGGAGTGGATGGGGGAGGGAGTAGTAGTGACCTTCTGTTTCTGGAAACGGGGAAATGGAGCATCAACAGATAATTATCAGCAAAGGTTCCTGGGGCGCTCCTATGGGTAAATATACATTTTTGATTAATTATGTTATTTAGAAAATAGGAGAGGGGAGGGTGTTTAGATTAGTGTAGGGACTTCCATCTACCCCGGACAACTCCTTTAAGCCTGGCTAGGAGCTCAGCGGGAATTATTGGACAGGTCTACAGGCTGGGCCGCATTTCCAAAACATCTGACCCCGAGCTCATGTACGTCATCTCTTTTTGAAGGACCCCTAACCCCAGGCCTCTTCCTTATTTTTCTTTATTCGATATAGAGAGTTTTGGCTGTGCAGGCTTCCTGGCCCAAGTATACTTTTGGACATCTCACATATCCCCAACACATAGTCACACGCATCCTATTAAAGGGATTTGAAATTACTATACAGATTAGACCCACACCAAGACATACCCACTACAAGGAACAAAAACTATAGCCAGAATAAAATTCATAGATAGGTACATAACTCATAATACAGTATGCTATATATACAACTATCTAATTGTATACTGTATACGGAAAGTCAATTGTCAACCACTGTATACACAAAGTCAATTGAAGACCTTTAGAGGCCTAAGTGCTTTTGGTTCTCTATATATATGTAATTTAAAATATTAACAATAGTAAACCATATAAAAATTAAGAGGCATCAGCGGAATGTTGTGACATAGCTAAGTGAGTTTCGGAATCCCATACCTACCCCACCCCGTACCCTCAATCTCAGTGAATGACTGAACAGGAAAGCCCAAGAATTAGAGATTGTAAAGGACTGTGATGAAAACAGCCTATTTGTGTATATATTATTACTGAATCATATTTCTATCTATCTATCTATCTATCTATCTATCTATCTATCTCTCCTTAGTGAATATATTGTTTACGCATGTGTCCTCAGTCTATTCCATAGGTATGCGTGTATACATGTAATGTCGGGGGGAGGGGTGAAGTGATTTTTCCTGACATCAAGATGATATATACAGTGCCTTGAGAAAGTATTTGGCCCCATTGAACTTTTCAACCTTTTGCCACATTTCAGGCTTCAAACATAAAGATATAAAATTTTAATTTTTTGGTGAAGAATCAACAACAAGTGGGACACAATTGTGAAGTGGAACAAAATTTATTGGTTATTTTAATACTTTTCTGTATGTCTGGACTGATAAAAAACATTTGGCATTACCTGCTGGGCATATCATACCTATATCTGGTACTCATGTAGAGTTATGGCATATTCACAAAATATGTCATATCTCTCTGGACTGGACATATATAATCAGCCAGCCCTAGTCACAGGTGGGAGGATCCAGGAAGAGGGCTGGTCCTTCAAAAAGGGTGATGTAGGATCCCATGATATCAGATACTTGAAGACACAGCCTAGCATGTAATTTGTCCATAATTTTGTGCAGCGCTCCATGGTCAGGCTTAAAACAAGTCTGTTCTTTATTTAATTCCCACCTTCTTGTATTTGTATTATTATTACATCTTTTCTTGTTAAGCACTGTGCTTTTGTGTGTATATTAAATAAATCCCCACAATTCTGAAAAGAGTAAATATCACTAGGCCTGCTACTCCCTAAGTGTTTATATATACTGGAGCATGTGGCCATGCCAGTGCCCCACAGGTTCTTTAAGCAGTTCGACTCCCTATTTATTCCCTTTATCTGGGGGAGTTCCAGGTCCAAGCTGCGACTGTCCACCTTGCAACGTCCCAAAGATATGGGCGGGATGGCCCTGCCGGACATCTTTTTATATTACATTAGGGGGCAACTCCGCTATTTGAAGTCTTGGCTGTTAACTGGCCCCCTACCTGGCCCAGAGGCCCACTTAGCGCATTATTTAGCTATACCCACCTTATGGTCAGTATTAGAAAGTACACGTCTATATAAAGGCAAGTTGCTGCCTCTCCACAAACTGGCAGGTCAGGTTTGGTAGCAGGTCAAACGGGTAACATCATACTCTGCTATTCCTACTGAGACTCCGCTCTGGGATAACCCTGGGCTGACGGAGCTTTTGGCTCTCCCAGATGTGAGGTGCTGGGAGTGGTTTGGAGTTGTGTCTCTGGGTGATTTGTACGAACAGGGTGTGTTTTGTTCTTTTGACTCCCTAAGTGTACTGTTTAACATTCCCTGCACACAGTTTTTCAGGTTTTTGCAATTTAGACATGTCATGACTACACAGTTTCCCCCCACTGATGTGCTCATTTCTACTTAGGGAGCGTTCACACTACCGTTGGTGTCCGTCAGTAGTGTCCGTTGCTATTGTCCGTTACAAGATTTTAGCAACGGACACTAGTTGAACCGTCAGAAATCCGTTAAAATTTCCATTCATTTCAATGGGTTTTTATATTGTGTCCGTTAGTGTCCGTTTACACCCAATCCGTCAGAAGTCCGTTATTTTTTCGCGGACAAAAAATCCTACATGCAGGACTTTTTGTCCGTTTGAAAAAAACGGATTCTTGACGGACAGCAAGTGTCCGTTATTTTTTTAACATTGAAGTCTATGGTTAACGGACTTATAACGGACAGTAACTGATAGCCATCAGTTACTGTCCGTTATTTTATGTCCGTTTACTTTCCCTGCGCATGCTCAGAAAGTAGAAACAAACAAAAAAAAACAAAACTAACAGTGTTAAAGAGGACATTTCGTGTCCTCAGGCACATGCGGTTTTACATACCGCTAGAAAGCCGACAGCGCGCTGCCGGCTTTCCCGGTATGTGCCCCGGGGCTGGAGATATCGGCGGTGTAAGTTACATGTTTTACTGTTAGAAGGGCGCTGCGAGGAACTCCCTCCCTGACACTTCTCTTCATTCAGAGACTTGTACTGAGGGGGCGTTCCTCACAGCTTGAGCGTCATCGCTGGGCAGTAAGGAATGCCCCCTCTCTCTGTTCTCGTCTATAGTGCTGTACTGTCAGAGGAATGCCCTCCCTGACACTTCTTGTTCGTCCATAGCGCTGTACTGAGGGGGCGTTCCTCACAGCTGAGCGTCATCGCCGGGCAGTAAGGAACGCCCCCTCTCTCTGTACTGGTCTATAGCCCTGTACTGTCAGAGGGGGCGTTCCTTACTGCCTGGCGATGACGCTGAGCTGTGAGGAACGCCCCCCTCAGTACAAGGCTCTGAACGAAGAGAAGTGTCAGGGAGGGAGTTCCTCGCAGCGCCCTTCAAACAGTAAAACATGTTAACTTACACCGCCGATATCTCGAATTCAGCGCGCTGTCGGCTTTCTAGCGGTATGTGACATGAAAGATCCTCTTTAAAAAACGGACACTACCTGATGCTAACATCAGTTAGTGTCCGTTATGATAGGTGTCCGTTTTTTTTTTTTTTTTTTTAACGGACACCTTCATAACGGACTCCAACGGTAGTGTGAACCCTGCCTTATCCTCTAATAGGTGTACTACGGTCCCAGGGTCCTCGGGGGTTTCATCTCGAGCCTATATGTCCACCTCATACAGGCTAAAACATCTCATCTGGATGCTCCCTCTTTGTTGAAATGGCGCACTCTGATTCCTGCCCTTACCGATGAGTCCTATTTAGAACTACAGGAATCAGCACAATTGGTATCCCCATCAGTCAACAATAGGTTGATTCAAGTATATATCATACACCAAAGTTATCTGACCCCTGTACGGTTACATAAGATGGGACGACTACAACATCCGGGCTGCTTACGCTGTCCTGCAGAGTATTCAGACTTTTGGCATATGATATGGGACTGCCCTGTTATTAAAAGTTTCTGGACAGAGGTGGTAGATATACTATCGGAGGTCCTAAGTGTCCCTGTTCCACTCGCCCCAGAAGTTTGCCTGTTTTGGTATCCTGGACGAGGAGCTATGGATACATCATACTTGTATTATGCTATGAGAATCTTTATTCTTGGCTAGAAAGGCCATAGCTCTGAGGTGGATGGCTCCTCGCCCACCCTCTCTCTCACAGTGGAGAAAGTTGGTGAATTTAGTTTTACCATATAACCAGCTGGTATACAAGAGTAGAGGATGGTCCACTAAATTTGAAAAGGTTTGGGGTCCCTTGTGTAACTCAACGCTGACCTTATACACAACCCCATCTTTTCGTACAGCCCTTGATGCACTTATGACTTGATTTGGTGCTCCTACGGTGCGTTCCCCTAAGGGTTTTTCCTGTCTCCTGACCCCTGTGGTACCCTGGAATTTGTTTTGGCCGCATAGGTTGGATTGAGTTGCTATACTTTCTGTCTGTTTCCTTTGTTCTCCTACAGGTTGGTTCGACTGGTCCTTCTGCCCACCTACTTCATGATTTTGGGACTACTCGTGCTTTTTATTTTCAGGTTTCACATGTTATGGACTCTGCAGCAACTGTTTTAATTGTTTCCTTTGTTACTTTTGTTCAATTTCTGTTATCTTTTATACAGAATTTTATTGTACTTATCCTGCTACTTTCTTTGTACCTTTTCCTTGTGTTGTATGCCTTGTTGTCCAAACTTCAATAAAACGAGTTTAAAAAAAATATATCACTAGGCCTTGCTGTTTGCTATTGTGTGCCAGAGGGTGCAGGTGTGTGAGGTCTGGGTATATTGGTGTCTCACCTACCAAAAGTGGTGGGTGGTGGCAGCTATTTGTGCGGCTGTGTGTGGATGTGGAGTCATTTCACTGCTTTGTCGCCTAGTGTGATAGATGAGCGTGAAAGTGAAGTCCCCCTTTATGATCACATTCAGAATCACACGTGCTGTGTGGTGAGTAGGGGGTATCGTTCCTGACAGGAACCATTAAAAATGGCACATCAAGAAAAACATGGTGCTAGATACATGGAGATGCAAGCAAGATTATAGTTTGGTGCAGGGTAGTATCTGGTCAATGTAATGACGGGTGGAAGCACCGTCATGTGTACAGTAGATGCATGGACTGGTTTTAGGGTGCGCTGATATAAAAGGCAGGTGAGTGTAGAAAGCTATTTACCTCTTTATAATCAGATCCAAAGCCACGTGTGCAGTGTACGACATAAAGCGTCCATTTAGTGACAAAGTGACACTGTGCACACAGCTCCTGCATGATACAGGAAGCCTCACTACACAGAGTAGGAAAGTGCTGTACATGGTTCATAAATACCATTGGTGATAATACCCAATTTAGAAAATTCAATGTTTCCTTAGGATTTCTTGACAACATGCAATAGAACAGGGCATATACCAATTACTGTGCAAAATATTGCAAATTTCATCTATAAATATAAAGCAACAAACATACACTTGAACACTTCCTCAGTCACAAACAATAAGACATCTGAGACAAGAGGGTAAAACTGGGGTTGCCTCCAAGAGTCAGTAAAACGGTCTATGCATTACATCAGGATCCTCCGCAATAACAATCTTTTGGTGTGTCCACTCTCTTATTTATTTTGTGATCCACTGTTCACTTGCCCTCTAGGCCTGTGAGAACCAGCTGATTCAGAAAGAATTACTCAGAGTTGTCCAAAGCCAGCGTCTTTACTCCATAATTTAAAACCTATTCATTGAGAGTGCCTTTGTGTCAATTCCTCATGGCTACAATGTAACTGCCTAGTATATCTATGGGATGGGACAAGTCAGGTACAAATTATTGCTTTGATTAGGTATTTTCCCTAAGCAACAGCTTCTGACTATGCCAAGGCATTTTTACGAGGGTTGCCCTTTTCCCTTGGGGAATTCTTAAAAGATCTTCCTGTTCTAGTCCAACGTTTTGCTTCTTTTTGTGCAACATCCTGTAAATCTTCATGGGAAAAACTGTTGTTGCAAACAGGCAAGTATTTATGTCCCCTTCTGGGTGTCACCTCTAGATGATAGGATTAGCACATGTTCCGTAACTAGATGGAATTTACAGAAAAATATTACACTACTATGCACAATCTACTAATGGCTCAATAAGTTAAGTTGTATCATTGCACTCCCTGATAAATGTCTTATAGCACAATTGAGACTGATGCAATAATTGACTTTGTCTAAGGCCCCTTGCAGACGACCGTGGCCGTGGTCAGTGTGCTATTCCTGTATTTCACGGAGAGCACACTGACCCATTCTTTTCTATGGGCCCGTACACACGACTGTGAATTTCACAGTCCGGTGTGCGGGCTGACAGTCTGGGCTGCAAAATATAGAACAGGTCCTATTCTTGTCCTATTTTGCGGTCCTTGATTCCGTGGCTCCTATTCATTTAATGAAAGGAACCGCGGAAGCACGGCCCGTGCACGGGCGGTACACAGGGGACATCCCCGTGTCCCCCGTGTGCCGCCTGTGCCTTTAATTCACGGCCGGCTGGTTGCAGCACGCTCATCTTCAACCAGCCTAACATAGTGTTTGTCATAGTAGTCAATACTTAAAGGCCATAAGATAAATCGCAAAAGACAAAGTAGCATACTAAAATAGAGATGCTCAACCCAATTGATACAATATTTACATATAGAAAATTTTATCTAAACAAGATAAAAACTTCCAAAAAACATAAAGCTGTCTGTTTTAAGGTGGATATGACTATGAGTTGTTAGTGGCAATGTGTACATATATCTTGTATCTTAATTAATGTATAATATACAAAGTATAATAAGTTAAATAAATAAATAGTGCTTTCTGGAATATACAGTAACTAACATTCTAACAGCTACCATGTGGAGACGTGATCTGTCCCTATACCTGTCCCTACTAAATCAATAAACATGTATGACTTGGTATAAATCTGTGAAGAATTGATATAAATAAATAAGTTTAAGGTCAATCATTTAATGATACACTGCATGCTTTCATATATCACATTAATCACCAAAATACTACAATAGTGTTGCTGGTTGCATAGACATGCCACAAAGAGATCTAAATATACAGATAAAGTCCCATATCTCACCTATATCAGCTTGACTAGATCACCCCATGCGTATCGCCCCATGCTCGGAGCTTTATCATGAGAATAGTCACATGAGATGACCCCCATTTTATATTATCATGGTGCCCTCTACACCCAATATTAACCAATGCTTAAATGCCAGGCTAACATCCAGGCTCTCATAGGGTAAGTTTACAGTGAGTTTTTTACAGGTAGATTTTGAGGCGGATTCCACCTCCAATATTCTCAAAAAATGCCTGACTCTTCCTCCCATTCATTTCAACGAGAGTCAGTGACTCGTGCTGATTTTTTCAGCTAAAGGATAAAAAAGCATCATCCCCTAACATCAGACGGATTCTGTTTATGAACAACCCACAGAAATGAAAGGGAGGCAGAAAAAAAAAACTCTGAAGAGGTTATTGAGCTCTTGCAAAAAACACTATAAGTTTTAGTAAACAGAACCCTGTGTGTTAGGCACAAAACTGCATCCAAAAACCGCTTCAGAAACTTCTTCAAAACTGGTCAGTCTGTGATCACGTGACCAGGCAGAAGGACCATTCAGAGGCTGAATAAAGTTTATGATGCACCCAGTGAGTGGGCGCATTGTGAGCGTGATTGGTGGAGACTGATCCACCCCCATGGTTAGTGGAAGGGGTCCAGAATGTATTGCTCTGTACATTCAATTTGCACATCTTTAAAAATACATTGCATTGAACTCTGATGAGTTAAGAATCCTAATGAAATGTGTAGGGTCCCCTTAGATGGGGGTATAGATCTGCTGGCAGTGCTCACCTGTTTGTGGGTCTGGGGCTCGAACCCTGGCATGGCATTAGGCCAGTAGCCTTGGGATTTGTTCCTCTTTTGTAGACCCCACGCTTTATTATTAATCTATTATTTTTGACTGCAGCAATTTCAGCATCCCCATCCCCCTAATACTGTTTGTAGGCAGAAATTCCAATATTTGGGTACGTTAGGAGGGGATGTGGTTATTTCTGATGGTCCTAGCAATTTTGATCTTAATTTTTATTAAAAAAAAATTATAAAATATAATAACTTTTAGTATTTTCCCTCTTAGCTCAGTGAATTTTGTCACAACATTGGGAAGAAAGTCTATTACAAAGAATTGGGTGCATTGTTCACTTTACATTAGTATCCCCTGTACTATAGGGCGAACGCTAGATTCACACCTGCGCTCGGGTTTCCATTCTTCAAATCTGCTTGGGGACCCAAAAATCGGAAACCCAATCTGCCTAAAAAGCGGTTACCTGACATAGACTACAATGAGGTCTTCCAGGTTTCCGCCTGAAAAATGCAGAGAGAAAAGTCAGCATTTTTCAAGCGGAATGGGGGACAGAATCCCTGAACAATCACACAGTGCAAGTGTGAACCCAGCCTAAGACGTAGTAGATTTGGCCAGAGTGGGGATTTAAAGGGGTATTCCCATGAACATAATTATATCTATATTTGTAGATAATTAAAAGTTAAACATTTTTGCAATTATAAGTATTTAAAGATTCTGCAGTGTTTTAAAGATTTTCTCTATCCATCTTAGTGGTGACAGTCTCTTGTCTTGATCGGTTGCCAATGGATACGACCACAAATGCAGAAACTTTCTATGGTCTGGGACTTGTCAGGAACCCAGCAATGATTTTCTTATTGTAGCTGGGTTATCAGGTAGGGACACTACATGTATCAGAAGATATCCCGGCCACAATAAGGACATCATGGCTGATTTTCTGACCTTAGAAAGTTCCTGCATTCATGGTCGTATCCACTGGCAACCGATCAAGTCAACAACTTGATATTTAGAGAAAATCTTTAACACTCTGTGTGAAAGATCCTCCGTGCGCCAAACCGCTTTGGCCACACCCTGAGTCCTCTTTCATATAAAAACCACACTCACCTTCAGTGAGTGCCGGGTTCACAAGATAAATACAAGACAAGCCTTCTAAATTTTATATATTTATTAACCCCTAAATGGGTCGGTATTAAAATCTAACATATACAGTTCAGAATAGATATGCAGATATATGCAAGCATCAACAGTTACTAGTTACAAGATACAGTACAAATAAAATAAAAGGGATTAAAGGTGAAATAGTTACTTTACCATACATGTCCTTGATGTGGTTCTGTAGTCCAACACTCACACATGCTCTGTTATGTGTGAGTAACCAGTGGAGGCTTCTTGGCATGTGGCATTAACTCCTAGCATGTGGCATCACAGTACAATAATCCCGCCTGCATGCTCTTTACAGTCTCTCAGCATTAGTCCAGTAGTCTCAATAGAATCTCATCCCAGCAGCCTCTCCTCATGGTCTCTCTGTGTCAACTCTGTAGCATAATCTCCTTAGCATAATCTCAGCACAGTCTTCATAGCATGATCTCCTTAGTGTCATCTCCATAGTGTAATCTCCTCCCACAGACCTCTTACCTCATCTTTTATACCCTTTATGCCACCTCCCAGAATGAGGTCACCGGCGACAGTACGTCTGATGAGTTAATTCAATCAAGTCCAGATCTTTTGTATAGAGCTGAGACAAAGTGAATTGATACACTGTTATCAGCCATATCTGATCAACAGCCCAGGCTTGAACAATGCACTATTGTTTGATCACTCAGGGCTGTATAGGAATACAATGGAGCCCTATTGTTCCAGCCTGGCCACTACTGCCAATATGCACCTAGGCTTATAGCTGCACACAGTATGAATGAGTGCAAGCAAGAAGGGAGATCCTATACCCAGAGATCAAAATACATCTGAGTTATAGCCACACTTAAGCAGAATCATCACACTCTGCAAAATGTTTAATTACTTATATTTGCAAAAATGTTTAACTTTTAACTATCTACAAATTTAAAAATGATTATGTACATGGGAATACCCCTTTAAGCACTGACCACATCATAATGAATACTCAATGGGAGTTATTTATCATGTGCCTCTTTTTTGGCCATACTTTTGCAGGTGCGCCATTTTTTAGACTAGTTTTACTGTGGTTATTTATGATGTTGGTGCACCTCCTTGTTAAATGTTGTGTACATGTTAGTTAGTGTAGATTGGCCATGTGCACTTTGCCCCTTTTCGGTAAAAAAGGCGCAAAAAAGGCACAACTGCCCCTTTTTAATGCATTCTAACCTGACAGGCTCTTTTATGCTGCCCATGGACTGGAGAGCATTTGCTCAAAACATAAATACAGCATGAAAAGGATCTTCGTTTAGGCCACGCCTCCTTTTCTCGTCAAAAAAAGTGGCAAGAGCAGCATTACAACGTGAAAAAAGGCGCAAATGCTTCATAAATGAAGCGTAGCGAAGAAAAAGACCTCAAAAAGGGGCAATTTACGCCAAGAAAACTCAACTAGCTTAATAAATGTACCCCAATGGGTACCATATTTTGCCCACAAAGTGTAAAATAGCTCCCAAAAAAATCCCTAACAGTGGGGAAGATTTACTGAGCTAAATGCACCAGAATTCTGGATTACTCGGTGACCAAAAAACTGTAGTGCATGCTTTGCATCACATTTATTATATGTTTTCGACACTTTTTGCCCCTTACTTGAAAAGGGAACTTAACTTAAGGGAAAAGAGGCATGGCTTATTGTGTGCCAACAAAAATTGGTGCAACATTGTGACCCAGTATATTGGTGCAAAGTAAATAAACCAATTGGTGGAGTAAAGTGTAAAGGCGGAATCAGCCTGAAGCATGACGCTTAATTTTTTCAATAGTTGAAAATATCATGCACACAGCTGTAGAAAAAAGGGACATTAAAAATAGAAAAAACTGTCAGTTTTTATTGTCCATTTTCTATCCCTGTGTCAGTTATTTTTTATCAGTGAAATTGGCATCAGTTTGTCATCCATTTTTAACTGACAATAAAAAAACAGATGAACGTTTTTAATGGCCCTACAAACAGATGCAAATCCATATTTATAGAAGATCAAATACCAGAGAACGGGTCCCTTTTCAACGTCTGTTTGTTCTAGTTTTTAATGGTCCATTAAAACAGTCCATTAAAAAACATACGTGTATATCTCCATATACTCCCACAGGGCCAGATTTATGAAGACTGGTGTTACTAAAGCCTCATACAGTATATGAAAAATCAGATGAAAAAAATCTGCCTGACTCCCATTGAAGTGAATAGGAGAGTTGGGAGGAATTTTATAAGGCAGATTTTGAGGTGGATTCCGCCTCAAAAAAGTCTGTGTGAACTTACCCTTAGGCCAAGGCCCCACGTAGCGAGATGCAGGAAACAAATGCTGCAGAAATAAGCATGGCGGAAACGCATCACATTTTTTTCTGCAGTGTTTTTCACAGACTTTCTGCCTCTGTTATACTTATACGGAAAATACCAGTGTTTCCATAGGTATAATTGACATGCTGCGATTTTCAAAAACGCAGCTTTTCCTCTGCAGATTTTTTTCTGCAATGTGTGGATGGGATTAGACAGAATCCCATTCACTTTGCAGGTAGAGTAAAACGCAGTGTTTTCGCAACGTGGGGCCCCGGCCTTAAAGGATCTCAGCAGCTTTGGATGCTCTGTAGAAGTGAGTCATAGATGGAAGTAGTCTTAGTGCTGGTCTGGACCGGATGAAAAGGCAAGAAAAGCAAATGATTAAAGTCCCAGAAGACAATGATTATGAGTAACTGGAAGCGCAGTGACCAGGGTACATACGTATTCTTATGGAAGTCCAAGAGGTATTTCCTTTTACTGGGAGTCTCCGGGAGATCCCGGGAGAGAGGACAAATATGCTCTAAACATAAATGGTGCCTTTGGGATCTTTTAGCTTGGACTGTTTAAAAGCTCAGCAATTCTCTTTTCTTTAGTAAGTTTATCATGACCACAGCAGAAAAGTACAATAAATAATTTCTTTTTTCTATGAGGACAGATTCACGGCCCACTACTGCCTCACATGCCAACTATTTTCCCAATCTCTTCTTTTCTATCCAGCTATTTTCTGAGATCTTAGTGAAGCGCCTCCTTCCCCCAGGGAGGAAGATGAGCCTTGTATGCCCCAGTATGGATGGGATAAAACAAATATGTAGGCAATTTCCTTACATGTGCTTACACTTTTAAAGATAACGTTCACAATGCAAAATTTTCAGATAGGAAAACATGTGAGAGCAAGAGAAGTTGTTCAACAGGAAAAGAAATTGGCAGTGTGTACTGTCTGTGAGCAGCGATTGTTACGCTTTCCAGAACAGGAAGCCGACCTGTACAGGGGTTAGAACCATGCAGTGATACAAAGACATGTAGGAGACATAAAAAAAATCATTAAGATAAAGAATATTTAGCAATTTTACACCCCTCACCTCCCACACTCCAAAGGCATACCTGAGAGGGAATTTAGACTGTGAGCCCTATATGGGAGAGGGACTGACAGTGTCTGTAAAGCGCTGCGGAATATGTTGGTGCGATACAAGTAAGAGAAGTAAAATAAATAAATTCACTGTTGTTCAGGTTTAAAGAGTGAAGTGTGAGGGGATTAGTCTTGTTCCCCTGCTTTCTTTGCTGATGCTCTGACTCTTGGTCACGTGACTGACCCTGCTCTACTCAATGTACAAGCAGCAGGGGTAGAGCAGAGTCAGTCATGTGACAGGAGAGAAGGCAGAGGAATAAGACTTTGGCTCTCCACTGAACTCTGCAAACCTAAGAATGTGGGTGACATGAGTCAAAGCATATAAGGCCCAAAGTAGTGAGCAGCAGCAAAAAAAAAAAAAAAAAAAAAAACATTGTGGAAAAGACTGGTTGAAACGCAAAACAGTTTTTTCCGTAGCAGTTTTCACAAAAAGTCCATAGACCTATACAGAAAATGCCAGCGTTTCCATAGGTATAATTGACATGCTGCACTTTTAAGCTGCGGATCTTTTTCTGCAATGTGTGGTTGGGATTAGCATCCCATCCACTTTGCAGGTACTGTAAAACGCTGCGTTTTCTTAACATGGGGCCCCAGGTTAAAAGGGATGTAATGGAACTAAAATATAGATGACAGCTGGCACCCCCACCTGTTTAAAGAAGCTTCAGCATACAGATTAGCTCTGCAACCTATTCACTACTTAGCAAGCACAGTGCTGTACATTTATAGTGGCTGTGCTTGGTATTACAGGTCAGCTCTATTCACTTAAATGGGACTGAGCTGCAAACAAGTGGTGACTAAAGAATGTGACGTCACTGTGGAGCAGAAGGAGTGCTCACCCAATTGCTGCTGACAGCTGATTGGTGGGAGTGCCAGGTGTCAGCCCACACCAATCTGATATTGATGATCTATGCCTATCTATTGCCTGAATACTGTACAGTATATTATGGAAAAAAAAGTTTGCAGATAATGGCTATGGGGTAGTGGGTATATAATCAGTTTATATTAAGTGATATGCACTGCATCAAAAATAAAATATGTTAAAGTGTTAATTTTGCTTCTCTATACAACAGTGTGGTAGGTGTTCTGCTAGCTTTGGCATCCATGTATTGCACAAAGACAAGCCTTTTATGGAAAGAAAGTATGCAGCAGTCAGCTGATCGCTGCTAGTCCAACTTCTTTAACCCCTGGCGATCAGCTGTTATAACTGGAGGAAGCCATGTATAGCTGCAGTATATTTAAAGGGGTGTTCGAGTTTATTTTTTTAACTCCTACAGAGGCTTAAAATAATAAGCAGTGCATACTCATCTGTCCAATCGGCCATGGATCCATCATGGAGTCTCCTTTCGGGTCCCTGGTCTTTCTTTAATTTCCGCCTATACATAAGCATGTCAGCCAATCAGTGGCTGAGATCTCATGCTCCGTTTGAGGACAGCACCACTGCTCAATCACTGATTGGCTGACATTCTTGTGTTGAGGCCAAAGGTCAGGAAGACCAGGGAGCTAAACAGGATATCTCTGCGGGAGTCTCCAGTCAAATGAACAGGCGAGTTATTATTATAAGCTTCTCTAGGAGTTAATGGAACACCCCTTTAAATGAATCGCTGTCAATGTATGGCCCAGAGCAGGAGTCACTTTTTTAGAGGAGCTATCCTTTTATCTAGCTCCCATTTATGAGATTTCCCTCTATGACATCCTAGAAGGGCATATGGATTGGAAATGTCATCATGAGACAACCCCTTTAATGTTTCTGTATTGTACTAATATTTCCACTAACCTCTGGCTATCTATTTGATAACGATCTGATAATTATTAATTAAGGTGATGTTTCTATTATTTACATATTTGTAAATCTAATATATTATTGCCATCATTTCCTTTGACTAACAAAAAACCACCTTTTGTCAATGAGCAGCAGAATTTTTTGCATGGCCCTGCCCAGATTAGATAGTAGGCTCTGAATTGTTTGCAAGGCAAACAACATTGGTTCCCAGCAAGCAAGAGCAAGAAACCTTTAATCAGCTCAAAGTTCACAAGATTTCACGCTGGAAGATTTCCAGAAATTCCAAGCAAGAAGCAGAGGTCATTACTCATATTCCACAGAACACAATGATTGAAGTGAATGATTCAGTTTGCAGTGGGAGAGCTGGTAACAGGGCAGGGCTTAGCTTTGATTTATTACAACGTATTTGTAACACGTCTTTGACTGCTAGTTAATCCTTCCCAACATCATGTATGTTGTATACCAAGCTCCAAGAACAATATAGTCCATCGCTCGGTTTACTTTACACGCCAGAACCACACGTACCTGTTACACTATTACAAAGCTGTACACAGTAAAAAATGAATCAGACCTGACATTGATCAATGTGCGTAACTGCCAGGGTAGCAGACATAGCAGTTACTATGGGGCCCAACAACTAAGGGGGCCCATTTCCAATGAGACCTACAGTGCAATTAATAATAACTATAGATGATGGAACGGGATGTGGACATCATAATGCCTGCATGTGACATCACTATCATTACTTTCTTTATATGCTGTGATGTCACAGCGTACACAGTGATATTTTATGTGTATTATCCCTGTACTATGACATCATTGCGTTTATTATCCATCTGCTGTGACATCACAGTGTGCATTATTTTGTGCTATGACATCACTGTGTATATTTTCCCCGTACTGTAACATCAATGTGAACATTATTCTTGTACCAGGGCATCACTGTGTATTTTATCCATGTACTAGGACATCAATGTGTACATTATCCCTGAACTACGACATTACTGTGAACATTATCCTTGTACCAGGACATCATTGTGTATATAATCCCTGTACTAGGACATCACTGTGAACATTATTGGTGTACTGTGACATCACTGTGTATATTATACCTATAGTGTGACATCAATGTGTTTATTATCTCTGTACTGTGACATCATTCATTATATGTATTATCTCTGTACTATGACATCACTGTGTACATTATCCCTGTA
Organism: Leptodactylus fallax; assembly: GCA_947044405.1. Taxonomy (NCBI): domain Eukaryota; kingdom Metazoa; phylum Chordata; class Amphibia; order Anura; family Leptodactylidae; genus Leptodactylus; species Leptodactylus fallax. The sequence goes on from CAMRHE010000426.1 coordinate 206,585, forward strand.
CTTTGATATCACTGTGTATGTTATCCTTGTACTGTGACATCAATGTGTGTATTATCCCTGTATTAGAACATCACTGTGAACATCATCCCTGTTCTAGGAGATCTCTGTATATTATCTCTGTACTGTGACATCTCTATGTACATTATCTGTACTGTGACAACACTTTGTATCTCTATACTGTGACATCACTTTGTGCATTATTTCTGTACTGTAAAATCACTGTGTACATTACCTGTAAAATCACTTTGTGTATTATCCATGTATGTAAAAGAGACAAAAATAATTTTACTTTTTTCAGGTTATGAACTTTCTTATTTAAGGTGGTCATGATAGAGTGGGGCTCCATTAAAAATTTTGTATCATAAAAGGACATCTGTGGCCATTAAAATCTACTCCTGATTTCAGTGTTTTATTTTAGGTAAAATAAATGGTTCTATATTGGGATTAGGGCAGCCCTGACTTAATTTAGGCTAAGGCCCCACGCAGCAAAAAAAGCATTGCGTTTTTTTTCCACAGCGTTTTTCATTGCTTTTTCTGTCCTTATTATACCTATTGGGAAAAAACGCCAGCTTTTTGAAAAGGCAGCTTTTCTACTGCAGGTTTTCTTCTGGAATGTGTGGATGGGATTAGCCATAATCCCATTCACTTTGCCAGTAATGTAAAACACAGTGTTTTTTTGTCCCGCCGTTGCGTTTTTGCAACGTGGGGCTTCAGCCTTATACAAATCATGTAGCTCTATTTTAAATGTATACAAGAGATCATACAAGGATATCCAGTTATAAAAATACTGACCTAGGCTACTTTCACATAGACAATCCATTTTAAGGGTATTTCCCTTTTTGGTCTGTGTGTCATCCATGCTATCTTTATTTTTCAGCATTACCTAACAATGAATATGTGATGACATACGTGTGCTGTTGTTTATTTTCATTGGACCCATAGACTTGAATGGCTAAGACAAGTAGAAAAAAAATTGAGTATGCAATAATTTTTTTCTCAATGTTTCTCGGTCCATTAAAAAACAGACGAATGACCATAATGGGTCCTTGTGCTGTAAATTTTTTTTATACTGTTTCATACAGGTACTGTTCATACTAAGTTTGAGCCTTCTGTTGGACTGGAGATATACTTGAAGAGGATTTCCTGTAGGCCTCTTACAGAAAGCGTCAATAAATGCTATTATATAGGCACAGAGTGGCCAACATCACCCATAAGATTTCATGTTAAAAAATGTATAGTGCTGGACTATGGAGTTTTAAATATTATGTATTTTACTATACAATAAAGAAAAATATACCAAAGTATATTAGCGTGATGAAAGCCTAAGGCTTACGCCTCATGTAGCGGGCCGCTGCAAAAAAGCGCAGCGGGAAAAACTGCGGCACCAACGCATCGCGGTTTTTCCCACAGCGCTTTTCACAGAAAGTCTGCAGAGGCTTCCTCTGCGGACCTTCGCTTCCATTATACCTATAGGGAAACCACCAGTGTTTCTGTAGGTATAATTGACATGCTGCGATTTCCAAAACCGTGACAGTTTTAGAAATCTCAGAGTGTCCGCAGCGCTTATTTTTTTCGCAAGGTATGGATGGGATTCAATAGAATCCACCTTGCTGGGACTGTAAAACACCACGGGTCATTTATGCCACGTGGGGCCCCGGCCTAAGGACATATGCCTTGAGAACTCTTTTATCACGTACGCAGAATGTGATGACATAACACGTGAATGGAATTTTATACAATACATCAGTCCTTTATAAAATAAATATGGGATTATAATTCACTGCAATGAGCTGGGAGTCTTCACTGCAACCAGTACAGTAGTCTGGGACGTTTGACAAGTGCTTTGAGGTTACATTTTTGTGTTATTTATCATTACATTTGTACAGATCCCTCTTGCTGAACTATCACGTTTAGCACAGAATAAACATAACTAATCTACATAATATATTTACATTGATTTTTTCATGCACATGAGATTAGCAGTCCTGAATATGTTACTTTCAAGTCAGATGCAGATTGTATTTGCTTATACAGGAGATACATTTGCAATTAAAGAGCCATATTATTTCTGGAATCTTTCCACCTTCCACCCAGGCATCTTCACGGACGTGTTCAGAGCTTCAATAGAAGGTTTCTACTTGTTCTTTTTCTTAATTCATTCATTACATCCTCCTAGCCATGCAATGTGACAGATTTTGGTCCTTATGCATATGGCGGTATTACCTCATAGGATAACTACAAAGCCATTATACAGTGCTCCTCTAGGAGAATAATACTGTAAAACAGCTCCGGAAATGGAGAGCAGCAGTAAAACTCGCCACACACATTATATAAACGCCTGCTGAACAATTTTGGCAGGATCATCTAATGTGCGGGGGGTGCCCTGATGGCAGAAGTCTGGGGAGATAAAGATTGGGCATATGGATTTCAATCACACAAGTCTTTGCCTGAGGAGTCTGGTGGCAGCATACTGCTGAGAACATACTGTATGCATGCACATGTGTACTGGGGTCGGACGAGCATTCCACCAACAGCTATCTAATGCTCTTTGGGCCAACAACTATCCAGCCTATTTCTGCGTGCCACTAGCTCAGTCTGAGCTCCTGTAGGTAGTTTTTGGATAGAAACTGCAGAACAAAAGTTGCTTTTATATGTAGGCCATAAGTAGTTTGCGAGGATATTTTCCCTGCAGAACTGAACCAAACATTCTATGCAGAGGCGTAGCTAGGGGTTCAGCACAGGAGGGGCGAACATGTCCAAGTGGGCCCCCAACTTAGGTATACCAATTATTATCACTATATGGTGACCATATAGTGGTATATATCGGCTCTACACAGGGCTCTGCAGACAATTTAGGTGAATACAGGGCAGTAACATTTTGTGACTTACCTGTGACGTCTCTGCCTAATCGTTCACATTCCCCATCTCTTTTATCTGGACGGCCATGACCATTTCTTCCAGTCTCTGTAAAGTTTGCAGCACAGACATCTTTGGCTCCTTAATTTTCCAGGCACCTGACCCACATTGTCATCACCTGCACACCCATCCTGCAGCTACCCCAATTGTAAAATATATAATATGACCCCACATAATGAATAATACCCCCAAGTGCATCTTTAAATGAATAACTACCCTGTGCACCCCCTGTAAATAGTGCCCCTTATTATTAATGCCCCAGGTGTTTCCTAATTAAAAAGTAAACAAAAGGTAAAAATAAATTAGTGGGGTTCCAATACCCTGAACCCCCGGATCACCCGTTTGAATGAACCATGGTACCTGTGTAAGCGCCAGGACCCCATCTTTGTGTACATAGTGTTATTCATCTCATAGTGGCCATGTAATGTAACTGCAGACTCGTCCTATACATGTCTATGTCAGGACTGGAATTACATCACACGGTCACTATAAACCATAGCCCCTTCATACAGCTGGTCAGTGGGGATTCACTGATCTCTTATTGTTTATCTATTCTGAGGATAGATCATCAATAAAAATGAGCTGGAAAATTCCTTAAGGCTAAGACCCCATGTGGCGTCCCGCAGCAAAAAAGCGCTGTTCTTCCTGCGGCGCTTTGCACAGAAAATTTGCAGAGGTTTCCTCTGTGGACTTTCTGCTTCAATTATATCTATAGGGAAACCGCCAGAATTTCCATAGGTATGCTACGATTTCCAAAACCACGACTGTTTTGGAAATCGCAGTGTGTCGCTGCGCGTATTTTACCGCAAAGTGGGGATGGGGCTCCACATGGCGAAAACGCCACAGGAAAAAAAAACAGCATTTTACAGTTCCTGCAAAGTGGATGGGATTCTAGCAAATCGCATTCACACATTGCGGAAAAATGCGTGCAGTGGACACGCTGCGATTTCCAAAACCGTTGCGGTTTTGAAAATCGCAGCATGTCAATTATACCTACAGAAACGCTGGCAGTTTCCCTATAGGTATAATGGCAGCAGAAAGTCCTCAGAAGAAACCTCTGCAGACCTTCTGTGAAAAGCCCTGCGGGAAAAAGCACAATGCGTTACTGCCGCGGTTTTTCCTGCAGTGCTTTTTTGCTGCGGCCCGCTACGTGGGGCCTTAGTCTTAATAAAGCCCAAGTGTCACCTTAATTAAATTAATTTCCCCCTCATATTATGACCCTGACATAAATACTGCACCTCTAATGACCCCTCATATAAATGACCATAATGCCTCCTAATATAAATGATGCCACCTAATGGCCCCTTATATAGCCTCCCCCCTTGTATTCATAATACCCCGTAATAACCCTTATATAAATGACCCCCCTTATGTTCATAATGCCCCCTCCCTTATAGTTATAATTCCCCCTCCTAACAACCCCTTATACTATTAAAATACCCACAACTAAGCTAAAACAAAACAGATATAAGTGATAATCACCTGCGTGCGATCGTGACGAATGGAGCCGCCACTCTCTCTTCTTGACCCGTGCTCTGTGCTCAGGATTGTGACGTCATTGCGCCGCCTGTGCCAAGAACCAGACGTCTGACTGTGTTCTCGTTGTAATGTAAACCGCAGGCCTGAAGTGGCTTGCGGTTTACAAGACAGCCAAGTTGCAGGAAGCGTTTTAACTAGTTAAAAGTAAAAGGTGTATTATTGGCGGCCCCGGGGTAGGCCCTACAATGTCAATGGGCCTGGGGCAGCCGCCCCCTCTGCCCCCCCCCGCTAGCTACGCCTCTGATTCTATGTGTAGGTACTACAATCCCTATGAAGAATTCTCTAGATAGAAGGCCATCTCCATAAATTATATATATAGGAGTGAAATAACAGTGGACAGTGGAATGTTAAATGAAATTTTCAGGAAATAGGAAAATAAGGATGAAAGAACTAAGTTAAAGAAGTCATATCATACATTAAGTACAAGACTGCATTTTGTATACACATTTGGAAAGTGATAATACATGTCACAATGATATCATGATGAACAAATTTTATGTTAAGAACTTCAGTTATTAATTTTCACATAACTGATATAGTGTGTCATGGTTGCAAAATCATCACATGTATAGTGTAGCAAGTTTAAGGCTAAAGCCCAAAAAGCGCTGCGGAAAAAAACGTGGCGGCAACGCATTTTGTTTTTTCCCCGCAATGCTTTTCACAGAAAGTCTGCAGAGTATTCCTCTGTGGATTTTCTGCTTCTATTATACCTATACGGAAAATGTCAGTTTTTCCGTAGGTATAATTGACATGCTGCAATTTCTAAAAAAATACTAGTGTTTTTGAAATTGCGTTTTCCCAACATGGGGTACCGGCCTAAAGGGGATATCCAGTTTCTTTTATTGAAGGCCCATCCTTAGCATAGGCCATTGATATTAGATCTGTAGGGACTGACACCTGGGACTCCCTCAGATCACTTCAGATAGACTTTAGTGGAATAGCACAGCAGTACCAACCCTTGCCGCAACAGCTTGTACGCTGTCTCTGTACAGGTGATAGACTCTCACAGATTTAATATTGAAAATAATACTAGAAACCGGATAAGCCAATTAGGCTGGGGCCCCACGTAGCATAAGCACCACTTTTCCGCTGTTTTTCCAGTAGAAAAGTCCTTAGCCATAAGGTAACAATTCCACCTTTCTAATACCCTGTCATTTTTGGATCAAAGATTACCTGCTGATTAATATCGGAATATCACGCCAGTTCAGTGCCAATGCTGTGCTTCCTGTGACAATGTGGTCCTGTACCGATGACATCACATACATCATTTACATGTCCACTGCAGCCTTGTGAATGGCATCAGTGGTGATGCTGACATGAACAGCTTGTGAGCCTTGAGGTCACAAAATCAAGGCTAAGGAGTGGCTGGAAGTTTAATGGGCTAGAATTGGTAATTTTATTTTTTTTACACTGTTTCATGCTTATTTAAGCCCCATCCACATGACAGTGGAAAATGGACGTGTAAGGGGTGGTTTTTTTTTATATAATACACGTCAGTTCTTTTTTTTTTTTACTTGACAGTGAATAATGTCATGCCCTATTTTTGTCCCATTTTAGTCTAAGGCCCCACGTAGCGTCCAGCAGCAAAAAGGAAAAATCCGCATCGGCAACACATTGCGGTTTTTTCCCGAAGCGCTTTTTATAGAAAGTCTGCAGAGGTTCAGCAGTTGGAGATCTTGTGGGTCTAAATGTGGCCACCCAATGCACCAAACAGTTGCAAAAATTGACATTGAAATCAAAGACAGAAGCTCAGTTCAGCTGAAACAGTGGGAGGCAGTGAGAAGCAGATACCAAATGTTTTCATACCGACTTTGAAGCAGAAAATATGCTATAAAATCTGTGTATAAAAACCACTGTGAACATACCCTAATGTGTACAGTTGGCTTTACTGACCTCTGTAATGCAGTTTTTAGGATGGGTGGATGTGTGTCTATTCTGTTGTGTTATGTATATGATTATATGCTTCCAGTACACTTTACAGTTATTTACTTTTAGAATACTTTTTATGGCTTAGAAAACTTCAGGCTCCTCGTACATTTACTGTATGTTTTAGTTATCAGACGTTCCGGCTATTTACCTAAGGCGTATAATGCGTGCCTCCTGTACACTGTCTGCTGGAGGTGAACGGATCCTTTGAGGGATGCATATCCTTCCTTTAGAGCTGAAACATCACAAAAGGCTTCATGAATTATTATTCACATATTACTGAAAGTTCACATCTTGTTATGAAGGACAAACATAAGAAGTATGCAGGGTCCTGCAACATTCCCCAGCAAAGGGTGAGACAGGAGGATAACAGTGGAACAGATAAGGGAAAATACAGGCAAAGAGAAACTGACCTAAGTACTGAGGAATGTTATAATTTACACTTTGTGATACTGTAAAATTTAGGATGGTGTATACTATTAATAAATATTAAAGGGGTTTCCAAGATGTTTTAAATAATCTGTCTTTAGGATAGACCATAAATATCTGATGAGAAGAAGGCTGACAGCTGGCCCCTGCATCCGTTCCTCACGCTATACAGTGTATGGAGCTTATTGCAGATGGCCCCATACACTGTAAGGTGATTGGGCGGTGTTACTGCATTTCAGCTCCCATTGACATCAGGGGTAGATGAGATGCAGTAAAGCTATTCAGCCATTATACAGTGTACAGAGCCATCTGCTTCCAGATTCCTACACTGTATAGTTTGGGGATCAAATGTAGCCCTGTACAAGTGATCTGTGCATGGGCTTCGTGTCATCCCCCATTTCTACTGGTCAGATATTTATGGTCTATCCTAAGGCGAGGCCAATAAAAAGGAATTTCCTATAAAACCCCTTTAAGATTTATAGGGAACCTGTCAGGTGTATTTTTCACCCTAAAATTTCCCCCAGCATCAAGTTACACCAAGGGAGGCGTGTTTGATAGGTCCCCTCACTCCCCGATGCCACCAGACCACCTCCCTAACTCTTTTCTACCCACAGACCAAATCTCGCACAAGTGCCACTGTGCTGGCTTCATGTGCCCGCCTCCTAAAACCAGCGGCAATAAAGTGAGAATGGTTCTTATGTGAGATTTGGCCTGATGTCAGGGAGTGAGGGACCTGTCATGATTAGTATGATGATTCTATGACTAGCTGAAGTTACATGACTAGTTCAGGTCCATCAGCATGTCCCTAGCTGGTCTCCTGGAGCTAGGGTCTGTTACCCAAATTCACAGGCCAACAAGGAACTCAGTATTCTCCAGAAAAAACCTTCCCACTTGTTACCTATTTATCATTTTTGGCCCTGCTGTGGCATCTAGTGGTCAAGAGTAATACTGCAGTCATTTTCAGTACATGTAATTACATTAGTTTACAGAGGAATAGACATACGGTGAAGGAAAGATATATGAGGGACACTGTAAAAGTCTTAAAAGGGACAGTATCAACCCCTTACACACTCAGAGGGAAATACGGAAACAAGGGATGGGAAAATCTCTGAAGTTTTGTTTCATTCTTGGTTTGGATTGTTCGGTCCCATTATATATTTAATTCCAAATGAGTTTGTTCTGAGTTTAAATTGTGTATGACACTGTCAGGGCTCCTAGGAACCTATCTACAAAATATAGTGTATGACACTGTCAGAACTCCTAGGAACCTATCTACAAAATATAGTGTATGACACTGTCAGGGCTCCTAGGAACCTATCTATAAAACATAGTGTATGACACTGTCAGGGCTCCCAGGATTCTCTGTGGTCAATTTCTAGCTCTTTAAGGCAAATTAATGTCAAAGTGACAGAAACACATATGTCTATGGGAAACAGATATTAAGTAGTGGATACAAACCACTTGCTACTAGTTTTCTCTTTTTTTTTTTTTTTTTAATTAGCCTATTTTGGCACACACAGTGGATCTTACAGTCAGTTGATACAGTTTAGCATTGCCTATGGTATGTATTGTAGCTGGAGACCACTGTACCTTGACATATGTAACTCTTATGGTTTTGGAATGCAGTGACATAGAGTCAAATTATTTGTGCAAAAGTAGGAACACATGTAAAAATAAATATGTAACTTTGGTACTGGCATCATGCTGAGCTGCAGAATAAAATTACTGTGTAAAAAACAAATGATACATGGTTTTCAAAATTTTAATCAAATAAAAATCTGAAAAGTATGACGTGCAAAAGTATTCAGCCCCCTGTACTCTGATACCCCTAAATAAAATCCAGTGCAATCAATTGCCTTCAGAAGTCACTTCATTAGTTAATAGAGTCCAGCTAAAAACAATTAAAAAATAAATACATGTAAATAAAGTAAACCAAAAAATGTAATAAAAAAATGTAATTAGTCTCAGTATAAATACACCTGTTCTGTGAAGGCCTCAGTGGTTTGTTAGAGAACACTATTGAACAAACAGATCATTAGGACCAAGGAACTCACCAAACAGGTCAGAGATAAAGTTGTGGAGAAGTTTAAAGCAGGGTTAAGTTATAAAAACATATTCCAAGCTTTGAGTATCCCAAGCAGCACTGTTCAATCTATCATCCAAAAATGGAAAAAGTATTGTCCAACTGCAAACCTACGAAGACATGACCGTTCACCTAAACTGACAGACTGAGCAAGGAGAGCACTGGTCAGAGAAGCAGCCAAGAGGCCCATGGTCATTCTGGAGGAGCTGCAGAAATCCACAGCTCAGGTGGGAGAATCTGTCCACAGGACAACTATAAGTCGTGCACTCCACAAATCTGGTCTTTATGGAAGAGAGGCAAGAAGAAAACCATTGTTGAGGGAAAGACATAAGAAGTGCTGTTTGTAGTTTGCCACAAGCCATATAGGGGACACAGCAAGCAAGTGGGAGAAGGTGCTCTGGTCAGATGGGTCCAAAGTTGAACTTTTTGTCCTAAATGCAAAGCGCTATGTGTGGTGGAAAAGTAACACTGCTCATCACCCTGAACACACCATCCCCATTGTGACACATGGTGGTGGCAGCATCATGCTGTGGGGAGGCTTTTCTTCAGTAAGTAAGCTGCTCAGAGTTGATGGGAAGATGGATGGAGCTAAATACAGGGCAAGAAAACCTGGAAGAAAACCTGTTGGAAGCTGCAAAAAGCTTGAGACTGAGAAGGAGATTCACCTTCCAGCAAGACAATGACCCTAAACATACAGCCAGAGCTACAGTGGAATGGTTTAGATCAAAGACTATTCATGTGTTAGAATGGCCCAAAGTCCAGACCTAAATCCCATTGAGCATCTGTGATCTGTGGTAAGACATGAAAATTGCTGTTCACAGACACTCTCCATCCAATCTGGCTGAGCTTGAGCTATTTTGCAAAGAAGAATGGGCAAAAATCTCAGTCTCTAGATGTGCAAAACTGGTAGCAACATACCCCAAAAGACTTGCTGCTGTAATTGCAGTGAAAGGTGGCTCTACAAAGTATTGATATAGGGGGGCTGAAGATTTTTGCACGTCACACTTTTCAGATTTTTATTTGATTAAAATTTTGAAAACCATGTATCATTTTTCTTCCACTTCACAATTATCTGCTACTTTGTGTTGGTTATCACTTAAAATCTCAATAAAATGCATTTAAAGGGGTATTCCTACGAACATAACCATTTTTATATTTGTAGATAATTAAAAGTTAAACATTTTTGCAAATATATGCAATTAAACATTTTGCAGAGTTTTAAAGATTATCTCTAAATATCTTGACTTATTTAGTTGTTGTTTTGATAGGTTGCCAGTGGATACGACCATGATGACGACCAGGACCTTTCTAAGGTTAGAACATCAGCTATGATTTCCTTATTGTGGCCGGGATATCTTCTGATACATGTAGTGTCTCTGCCTGATAACCCAGCTACAATAAGAAAATCATTGCTGGGTTCCTGACAAGTCCCAGACCATGGAAATTTTCTGCATTCGTGGTCGTATCTATTGGCAACCGATCAAGACAATAAACTGTCACCAGTAAGATGGTTAGAGAAAATCTTTAAAATTCTGCAGAATTTTTAACTACTTATATTTAAAAAAATGTATAACTTTTACTTATCTACAAATATAGATATGATTATGTTCATGGGAACACCCCTTTAAGTTTGTGTTTGTAAGGTGACAAAATGTGAAAATGTTCAAGGGGTATGAATACTTTTGCAAGCCACTGTAAACCTCAACCTTGAAGGTTTATTACTATCTCGGCTGAGATGGGAACAGCTAGCTGCAAGTCCCGACCACCCAACCACTGGGCCGGGACTTACGGAAACAGTCAATTGATGGTTAGGACTTGCTGCCATGACTGGCTAAGATTGGAATAACCCTTTAAGGGTTAAGAGCCTGACAAGTTTAAGAAGGTTAAAACAAAAAGTTGCACCAGCCCTCTGCTAGCACCAAGAGAATTACTGCAAATGCCTACTGTATATAAGGATACATGAAAATGAGGTCCTTGGTACTTTACATTTTGATTAAACTGTAATTGTAAGCCCACCTGCCACAACAAGGCGACCTCTGTTAGGTGGGTCCCTACACTAAAATGACTCTCCTCTCTTAGGACCTTGGTCTCCCATGAACTAAGGACAAATGTGTTTTTCAGCCATATCATCTCCTCCGTATATCACAAAGAGCCTCCTCTTTCAGGACCTGTGGCCTCTGAATGAATAGGGACGTGTAGTTCACCCATATTATGCTCTAATTAAAATCAGCCTTGGACAGATGGGTGACGTGCACAAACCAAAATGGAGGTCAGCAAAACATCCCAAAAGTACAATGCAACAAACACAGAAAAGTTGGTCAGCACTGCCAAACAATATGAAGAAGAGATGCGGGTACACGTTGCTGTGGCTTAAATACAAATGCAAACACAAAAAGTTGCACCATCACTCTGCTAGCACCAAGAGCATTACTGCAAGTACCCGCTGTATCTTACCTGCTGTAAGTTTAAGAAGGTTATCTCGAAGGAAGAGCTTCACTTTAAAGGGCATGTTATATTCCATTATAAAACTATTGGTGTTCTTCCCCTGTTGTTATTTACGGCTACTGATATCACTGTACTGTCAGGGGGGCAGTCGTGCATCATTGCTTGGCGGTGGGGTGCGCCCATACTGTACAGGACTATAGAAGTAATAATAATAATAATAATAATAATAAGCCTTTAATAGTCCCACCATGGGGAAATTCAGTGTGTTACAGCAGCAAGGATAGTGTGCTATCAGCAGGACATTCTTCACTCCCCAGCGATGACGCTGAGCTGTAAGTCTGGCTCCTTCACATTACAATGATATTGGTAGCTGAAGCTGAGTATGGGTATATAACATGGCTAAGGGCCAGGTATTCAGAGGGTAAATTTAGGCAGCAGCTCCACCTAGTGGCAATAGGAGGCAATTGTAATTTTGCTGTGGTAGATTTATGAAAACTGTTGACCATAGGAACCTTCATGTTTAAACAGCAAAATGTGAAATATAATTTGTGTTATGATCAGTTGCTATGGCAACAAAGACAGTTCTTCATTTAAATTGTTTTTAAAATCTTCCCCATTGGAGTTTTGTCAGTTTTCACCCTTCTGGCGAGTTTCCCCCGCACCAGTGACAGACACTCCTGACAATAACATGACAGTACTGATGTTGGCCATACACATCCATGGAAAAGAACCATTAAAAGAAGCAAACCATAGGAGATTTTATTTGCCTCTGTTTAGATTATTGCAACTTGTATCACGTTATTTCATGCAGTAAAAAAAAGCTGAAATTTTCAATGGAAATGCTGAACATAGACTAAAGGGACAATCCATTGCTACATGGGAATCTATGGGCCAGTTACACGTATGCATGGGATCAGGGCCGGCTCCAGGTTTGTGTGGGCAATAGAACCTCAGTGGGCCCCTTTTGGAGCAGCTCCTCCGCATCATAGCAAAAAAACCAAGTGGAATTATTTTTTTTTTTTTGCAAAGTCAGACCTACTGGAGTGGACTGTAATACAGTCCATTCTATACAAGTAGATAGAACCTGTTCAGACCGCTGAAAGTAAAGAGGATTTTGATATATTTTATATTCTGCTCCCTTACCTTCGCTTCCATGACAGTGATGTGATATGAGACGCACAGGTCCCATGGAGGGCAGAAGGGGAAGCGGAGGCCGCCGTGAGCTGGAATAATGAGTAAATAGAGCCTGTTACCTGCTTACTCCAGCAGGTAACAGCCTATTAAAAAAACAAAAACAAAAAAAAATACTGCATCAGCTGCAGTTAGCACCTGACGACAGCAACCATGGGAGTAAGTAACTACCAGGGTAGCAGATATAGCAGCTGTTACGGGGCTCAACAATCAACCCCATTAATTGTTGGGCCCCATAACAACTGCTATGTCTGCTACCCTGGTTGTTGCTTAAGCCCATGGTTCATCCCATGCATACTAATAAGACCTAGAGTGCAATTAGTAATAACTATGGATTACATTAGTGGGATATAATAATGTCTGTACGTGACATCATTATAATTTCTTACTTCTTATGCTATATTCTCACAGTGTAAACTGTAATCTTTTTGTATGTGCATTATCCCTGTGCTGTCATAGTGTGCATTATGGTGCTGTGACATCACTGTGTTCATTATCTCTGTACTTTGACATCACTGCCATCACAGGAGCCACTATGGGACATTATAGTGTATGGGGCCGCTATGGAACATTATAATGTATGGAGGCCACTTTAGGACATTATACTTTGTGAAGGGGCCACTGTGGAGTATTATAGCCTGAGCAAATGCAGCATTATACCATGTGGGGTCCAGGAAAGGGGGCGCTATGTCGTGTGGGGATAGGAAGAGGCCCAAGTCAAAAGTTTGCTATGGGGCCCAGTCTTTGCTAATTACACCCATATATATACTGTATGCGGGTCCACTCGGTTTCTGCATTGAGCACTTACATTAGTACAGATGAAAGCGTTTATTGTACTGTTAACAGTTTCAGGCCCCATTCACGTGGCAGAATCTGGCGCTGATTTTGCACCAGATTTCACCCCCAAATCAGCGGCAGATTCTTCCCTCATTCTTCCCCAAGGCAGATATCCATCTCAAATTCCTCTTTACTTTCTGATGTCTGAACAGGTTTTTTCTACTTGTATGGAATGGATAGTATTACAGTCCACTCCAATAGGTTTGCGGGGAAACCGAGGGGTGTCAGGGGGAGTAGATCTTGCCGTGATCGCTATTGATTTCTGCATGTGAGTGGTTAATCCGCCGAAGTCCCAGGAACAGTCATTATGGCTCTAAGCATTAACTATGTGCTCAATGTGACATAATAGTACAGCGCAGAACGGGAAGGGGTTAAAAATGTATTTTTTTATTTTTACTTCAAATTAATTTTATTGTAAAGAACAAATATGGTAGAGCCATGTTCACGTCTGGGTTTATTATCTGAGTGTTGTAAATCTGGCTAAAAAAAACAACGGATTTGTCAAAAAAATAGACAGAAACTGTTACCCAGCACATACGATAATCCATCTTTTTTGACAGATATGTCAATGGCTATCTGTCAAAAAAATTCCATTTTTGGCGAATCCGTTATTTTTCTCTTCAACTTCATTCTGAGCATGTGCTAATAAGAATGAGGAGGGAAAAACAGATTGCAAAACAGACACAAATGGATTAAAAAAACAGATTTGTTGCTGTCTGTCGTGAATCCTTATTTTTTGGATGGAGCAAAGGTGCTTCAAGTAGGACTTTTGTCTCCGTCCAAAAGAGCAGATACACGGTGGAAAATCTCTAAACGCACACCGGCGGTGGATGGTTTTAAAACCCAGTGAAATTGATGGATTTTTAAAACGACCTATTTTAATCAGTTTTTATGTTCTTTCGACGGATCACAGAAACTGAATAGTTGCGGAGACACCAACACAGATGTGAACCCAGCCTTAGGCCTCCTGCACACGACCATAGTAGTTTTGACTGTCTGCAAATACTGATCCACCATCTGTAAAAAACATGTCAGTATGTCATCTGCAAACACCGATCCACAAAATGACTTGTATGATCCCCTACATTTGTCTCTGCCACAAATGCGGCTAAAAATAGGACATGATTAATAAATGGTCCTTGGGTAATGCACAGCCGCAAAAAATGTGGTTGTGTGTCTGAGCCTGTAGAAATGCATGTGTCCGTACTTTGATCGACAATTGCGGATCAAAACTATGGTTGTGTGCATGAGGCCTTAGAAGGCCATTAGCTATATTGGCATGTCAAACAGTATTTTGATAAAAAACTGATGTAAAGCTGTAAATTCTGTCTTTATAGCGATTGTATGCCATCCTCAATATACTGTATTACATGGCTCACGTCTCTATAGAACAAACATGGGGGGGATTTGCAGTTTATTTTACATCATATTCTGGTGAAAAGAGGCAAATTAAGTATTAAAAATGGGCCAGAATATTTTTTCAGGTGTAACCCCTTTACTCATGGCACAATGTACTGTATGAATAAGTTCACATTTGTATAAGTCTCCAAGTGACTTACATACATCACCAGTTCCTTTCCTGTGGCCACGTGCGGTGTTGGACTTCCAGCAGCAAAGGGACAGTGCAAGCTGGAACTCAGAGTAGTGGACATCTGAGCTCCAGTGACAGGTGAGTACATTTTTATTTTCTTTATATTTCACCTTCCCTGGCCTCCTCCTTCAATTCTGAGATTCTATGATATCCCCTTTAAACTTGGAGAGTATTAGTAAATCTGACCCAAATCTTTAATAAAACTCAAAAATTTTGGATCATATCTGATTCAAACAGCATTGTCTAATCCTAGGTGAAAACAGCATTTTTTTTTATTTTTTAGGACTGTCAGGAACAGACCATATGTGATATTCACTATATGGAAACATAGCATATGTTAAGTATATGCATTTAGTGTTCTATGCCTTTTTCACTAGCATCTTCTCTGTAGACCAGGACTGGAAGTCACAGGTCACAGCTCCATTTCTGGTTGACAGGGTGTCAATTGATGCTAGGAGAAAACAGCATATTGTTTGTAATGTTTCGCACTGTCAAACTTTCTGCGCCATCAGGTGCATTGCTGTCACTTGCCTTAGATTTGAAGAATGTACCAATTCTGGAGATGGACTGAAAGGAAAAAACATGCTGGAAGAAGGCTTCTTTCATTTTTTTTTTTTTTTTACATTTTTACATGATGCATAAAGCAGACAGACACCAGACAGAGGGGGTTCCATCTGCATTCGTCACTTAATGTCTGATGCTTTCATCCAATGACGGATGAGAACAATGGACATTAAATAATGGTAGAGTGAACTCACCCTTGTACAATTTCCAATATATCTTCTGTATCATTTCCTCATTATTCTAGATCTCTGCTTCCTATCTTTCCTTTTGCCTACTGTGGATAAAACTCAGTCCAATGTCATGTGATATATACAGTCCATGGTCATGTGATAGACACACAGGTGCACGGCTTGTTACCAGGTAGATATCTGATTAGTGTGTTGTGACCATAACGAGCTGTGCACCTGTGTGTCCATCACATGACCATGGACTGATTTTATCCACTGAAAGTAAGGCTACATTCACGTCTGTGCCGGAGTCTCCATTGGAGACTCTATCGCATTTTCCACCTGACAATGGGCAGAGGAAGAAGTCCTGCATGATGGATTTTTTTTCATCCGATGGTTTCAGTTTAGTCTGTAGACTCCGTTGGACTCTGTATGTTATTGTTACTTTTGCAGTCCGCCTCTCCCTTGTCCTAATCCTCTAGTGTGAACCTAGGCTAATCCAAGAAAGAAAGGTAAGAAAGCACTCAAAATAATAAAAAATACAAAAGGAATTTTATTGAAGTACAAAAACAGTATAAAAATACAAAACAGAAACAACAGTACAAATACCTATGTCAGCATATGTAACATGAAAGAGGCAGAGTCTGAACAGTATAAATAAATATGAGGGGGATAACATACAACCATGCATAAAGTATATAGCAGTATATAAATGCAAGGGGTACTAATGGTTAGTAAAGAGCAAGTGCATATATAAAACCCCTATATAGATACCCAATGTATCACACTATACATGTATTTTGCAAAGTAAATTACATGGTATAAGATCTAAACATACCCATGACATAAATGCCGCTGCCTACTGACAAAACCCATGAGAGAGGCAGAGGCTAAGTAATATGAATAAATATGAGGGAGATAACATACACCCATGCATAAAGTATATAGCAGTGTATAAATACAGAGGGTACTAATGGTTAATACAAAGCAAGTGCATATATAAAACCTCTATATAAATGCCCAATGTATCACACTATACATATATTTTGCAAAGTAAGTTACATGGTATAAGATCCAAACATACCCATGACCCAAATGCCGCTGCCTGCTGACAAAACCCAACGCACGTTTCGGCACACAAAGCCTTCGTCTGGGGGTCATTTTTATACTGTTTTTGTACTTCAATAAAATTCCTTTTGTATTTTTTATTATTTTGAGTGCTTTCTTACCTTTCTTTCTTGGATTATTGCTATTTGTTGCTAGTAAGAGCATGATTAGTAGAGGGTATCACTATGATAGATTTGGAGACAACACTTGTTGTTATTTATAAAATTTTCTCCAAGTTTCTATCTTCATGTTATGTGCTATGAAGTTTGTTTTGAACCTAGGCTAAGCAGAATGAATGACAGCAAGTGGAGACCTAGAGAACTATGAGGAATCCACACAAAAAGTATATTGGTACATTATATATCTTTTCATTATACAAACATTTGTCTATCAATATTTGTCTGAAACTGGACAACCCCTTTAATTATTTTGAATTATATTATACAATTATTAATATTGTATAATTAGATGTATAGCTTGTTACATATTTACTTCCACAGGAATTCAATCTCTGGCTTTTAATGAATTAGAGGATCTTTATTGCTTCTGACATACCATGGCTGTCAGCAATTTATGACGCAGTCGGAGCAGGAGTCAGAGTGGAGGGGTGGAAAAATAGAAGAGTCAGAGTCATTGGTGGATGTGAACATAAGCACAGATATTAAGGGTATATGCTCATGGTGAGATTTTAAATACACAAATAATGCATATGAAAAAAACATGTGAAAGCCCATACATTTAGTCAATAATAAATGTGGGGCTAACCAGTGGCGGAAAACCGCAGCAGAATGCCAATGCTCTGCTTACGTATTCCGCCATGGATAGGAAGATGAAAACCAGATGAGTAACTTGAATCTCTTGGCCTCCAATGCAAAATTTGTAATAGGGCCCCTATCTACCTAGTGCCATTTAGAATAGTGGTACAGGGGCGGAGCCTAGCCCTGGTACGACATGGTCGCATAGTTTCTGAGCTCCCAGCCTGAGTCTCAGCAAGCGACATTTAAATAGCGACCAGCCCGTGGAGTGAATATCTAAAGTTACCCCAGGAACGGGAACTTACCTGTGAAGATGCCCAGGAAGCAAAAATCGGTGGTGAAGCCGCAGAAGCTCCTAGACTTCTTCTTCTCTCACGGAGGAGGAGAGGAGCAAGATGGCGACGGCCCGCGCACTGAAGCGACCTCCGGGGCCTCGACTCCTTCTGGGGATCCTCTGGAGGATGCGCTTTCACTTTCGCTATCCGCGCGGAGGAGAGCGTTGTCAGCCCCATCTCTGTCTCAGCTCATGGAGCGGGCGGACTCCGGATCACATAGGTCTCCCTCCCGGCGGGCTGGGACGGGCGCAGACCCCGGGCCTACACAAAATGGCGCCGCAGGGCCTACAACTGCAGCAAGCCTGGAAACGCAGCAATCGCCCATCGCGAGTCCGGTAAGGCAAAAGCCCAGGATACAGAGCGCTGTTCTGCAAGGAGAGGAGGTGAGCGACACTATACCACACACACCTCCAGCTATTGATTTCTTTGCAGATATCCCGGCGACAGAGAGTTTGTTAACTGAGGCTTCCATGAAAAATATGCTTATGGCCTTTTGTAAGTCATTAAAGACAGACATGTCCCTAATGGTGAAACCGCTAGATAGAGATCTTCAAGAGTTAAAAAGCCGTACGGTACATGTTGAAGCTAAAATGGCGGAATTTGCTGCATCACATAATGTGCTTATAGATGCGCACTACGACGTGGAAAGGGATGTGACCTTTCTTAAAGCTAAGATAGCCGACTTAGAAGACCGTTCCAGAAGAAATAACTTAAAATTTAGAGGGATCCCAGAATCAGTACCTCCAAAAGACTTAACTGTTTTCCTCCAAGATATGATAAGATCGCTACTACCGAATCTCACGAAAATGGACTTAACTATTGACAGAGCTCACAGAGTTCCGAGACCCTCGCATTTAGATGAAACAGTACCCAGGGATGTTCTGGCAAAACTCCATTTTTACCGTACTAAAGAGCTGGTTTTGATGACCTCACGGAAGATGGACCGCCTACCTGATCCATATCACAAGATTTCTATTTATTCAGATCTCTCAGCCACGACATTACAAATCCGGCGACAATTCATCCCTCTTACTGCAGCATTACGTCAGCATCACATTTTATACAAATGGGGATTCCCGGTCCGTGTGATCGTCTCCCGCAATAATTTGGTACATGTTATCAAGACACTGGAGGAAGGGAAAAAAATTGTTAAGCGCATGGAATATTCCGATGGTTGATCCTCCACTCCACAACCCACCCGGTCCAATATCGGATGGGTGGCGCCAAGCGAAAACCCAAAGACGTCCACAAAGAGGACTACAAAGCTAGAGACTCACCTATCTTGGATTCCATATGTTCACGGTTGTTGAACTTATCCCCCCAAGATCACGACAGCTGCTGGTCCGCTGTACTTTGTTTGTCTGTCTTCTCCTTTTTTTTTCTTTTGTTGCAGCTAAGATGGGTTGCCCATCGGTTCTGCAGTTTATATGGTTTGTTTCCTTTCTGGTTCTGTCACACTGGGCGAAATGAATGCAAATGGTGGAGACATTCCCGCCTCATGCAAACAGGGACATCCTTTGGTATGGGCAAGTGTGGTAAGACTCTTAATGCATTTCTGACTATGTACTATGGTGCTTAAAATTATGTCTATGAATGTCAGAGGGTTGAACTCTCCTCAAAAAAGGGCCAATCTATGGCGCGAGGTACGGGATCAAGGCTGTGACATTCTGGCAGTGCAGGAGACCCACCTTTTGAGGGCAGACGCCTTTCGCCTTCAACACCCAGCATACCCAAATGTATTCCATGCTCACTATTCCTTAAAACGTAGAGGGGTATTGATTGGAATTAGGGACTCGGTGGCGTTCCAACTACTGTCACAATACGCAGACCCGGGGGGGCGATTTATAATACTGATTTGCATTCTCAATAATATTACCTATACGCTGGTATCAGCCTACGCCCCCAACAGGAAACAAGTGGCATTCTTAGGTAGACTAGTAAAAGCGGTAGCAAAGAGGAAGCAGGGATGTGTAGTATGGATGGGAGACTTTAATGTGTCTCCGGACCCGATGGTAGACACAACTTCTGATGTGTCGACATGCCGCCCTTCTCTCTCACAAGCGCTATGGCGCCATGAATTATTTGACGCCTGGCGTATCCTTCACAATACTGAGAGAGATTATACTTATTTTTCTTCTGCACATAATAGTTATTCATGGATAGATTTATTTTTACTTGAGCAATCCAGCCTCCCTATGGTTTTGCAATCTGATATCTCAGTAATCACCTGGTCAGATCATGCAGCAATAACCTTGACCCTAGCGGAAAAATATGAATGCCCAAGAGCGTTTGTATGGCGGTGCAACGAATTCTTAATGTCACAACCGAAATTAAAAGCAACTTTAGAGAATGATCTGAAGGAATTCTTTATGATTAATGCCCCCTCTGCCCCTGATATCCTGTGGAATTCTCATAAGGCCTTTATTAGAGGAACGTTCATTCGCTTGAGGCATATAGAAAAGAAAAATAGACTGGCAGAGATAGATAGATTGCTCCAACAAATTAAATCCATTGACAATAGCAATAAAAAGTCTCCCTCTCCATCCAATGCAGCAAAATTGATGACATTACGCCAACAACTGACAGCTTGTTTATTGCATAAATATGAGAAAAATCTAAAAAGGACCAAAGCTACATATTATTCTCAGTCTAATAAAGCAAGCAAACTCCTAGCCTCCAAACTCAAACAAAAACATGCGAAATCTAGAATTCAATTCCTTCACAGTAAAGATGGCACTTATAAAATATATGACCCTGGAGGCATAGCTGATGCCTTTCGGTCATTTTACAAAGGCCTCTACAATATCGTGGAAGACACAGCGGTTGCTCCCCCAACGAGCTGTGACATTGAACGCTTTCTTGTAGCTGCCCAATTACCCAAGCTCACTGAGTCACAACTGGACTCTTTGAACACACCCATTACTTCAGAGGAATTGTTGTCAGTTATCAAATCGCTGCCATCTCACAAGTCTCCGGGCCCTGATGGCCTTACCAATGAATACTACAAACAATTTTTCCCAATCCTGAAAGACTCGCTGCTGTCCTTTTTGGCGGCCGCGATGGACTCTGGTACCATCCCAAAAGAGAACCAAGAGGCTTTGGTGGTCACGCTACCAAAGCCGGGAGAACCGGCTACTGAGCCCCAAAACTTCCGACCTATCTCTTTGCTAAATTCCGACCTGAAAATCTATGCCAAATTACTAGCAAGCAGATTAGCAGCCTGTCTCCCGAGCTTGATAAATAATGATCAGGTGGGATTTGTCAAGGGGAGGCAATCTTATGACAATACCAGACGCATTTTGAACCTCATGCATTACATTGACGGTAGGAAAGTAGAGGCGGTGATCCTTGCATTGGACGCTGAGAAGGCGTTTGATCGCATCTGCTGGTCGTATGCCTTCTCGGTGTTCAGAAATATGGGGTTCTCTGGAGCTATTTTGAAGGCGATAGAGGCGCAATACTCCGCACCTTCTGCGAGAGTGTTCACTAATGGAGTAGTATCGGACCCTTTTCTGATAACAAATGGGACCAGACAAGGATGCCCCCTGTCGCCCCTGATATTTGTTCTTTCCATGGAACCATTAGCCCAAACACTCAGACTAGATACCAACATAGGGGGCATTGATATAGGGAATAAAACTCATCTTATATCGCTCTACGCTGATATTATTCTCACCCTGTCTAAGCCACAAACATCTGTCCCCCCGCCTAATGGATATTATTACTAAGTTTGGGCAACTATCGTTTTACAAATTGAATATGGCCAAATCACAGGCGTTACCTTTGAATGTCCCTCCTTCAAAGTCGAATTATGACTTTGACTGGAGGGAGGACAATGTACAATACCTGGGGACACACATGACAACGTCCCTAGGGACCCTTTATAGAAGTAACTACATACCAATGTTAAAACTACTGCAAGAGGAGACGGAGCGAATGTGAAAAACAGATACCTCCTGGATAGGCCGAGTAGCGGTCTTTAAAATGTTACTACTACCTAGACTTTTATATTTGTTTCGCACGCTCCCGATTCCCATTCCCGTTTCCTTTTTTGAAACAGCACAAAGGGTGATTTCAAAATTTATATGGAATGGGAAGAGACCCAGAATCAACAAAAGCTTCCTATTCAAACAAAAGGAGGCAGGAGGGCTGGGAGTTCCGTTGATAAGAAACTACTATATAGCCTCGCTGGTCACTCAGTGCGCTAGGTGGAAGTCAATGGACACCTTGGTTCCATGGTTGCACATAGAACAGGCATTTATCGCTCCTTTAAAACTGGAAGATGCACTGTGGTTACCCTTTTGGAACATTTTAGCTCCTGGATCCTTCTCCCCGGTCATGGTTGCCTCATTGGCGGCATGGAAAATAATGCACGGGAAAGCTAACCCTATGAAACACTTTCATATTTCTGAGATGCCTTTGTCACTAATGTCATGGGTAATCGACGACTTGAGAATTTCGGATTGGGAGTCGAGGGGGATCACACAGATTTCTCAATTATATTCTGACACTAAACAACCTATATTGTTTGCGGACCTTAGACAGAAATATGGGCTCCCTATAGGCGACTTCCTTAAATATTTTCAAATATGGCACTTCGTGTCTAAGCATCCCGTGACGCTTTTGCCCCACAGTGGCGCCCTTTTCACTTGGCTTTCTACCAAGGTGAGAGGATTGCTTTTTCTGTATGACAAAATGGACGAAATATCGACCTTCACTAGATCTACCCCATCCTCACCCTTGAGGAATGGCAGCAAGCAATTAGGCTGATCCATCTATCCTTAAAGTGTAGTACGCACATTGAGACGGCCATGAAAATAGTATTAAGATGGTATAGGACCCCGATAATTCAAGGATACTGGGACGGGGTCTTTGGGATGCTATCGGAGCTATTCGATTTCCGACTCCCATACACCGCTAGCGTGGCTATCCTGATAATTGGAATTCCCAGTGCACTAAAGGCATACAAAAAACTTATCTGCAAAATTCTGACTAAAGCCAAATTGATGTTGGTGCAAAGATGGAGGACGGCAGCTCCTCCGCTCATGTCGGATCTGTTAACAGCCATAAATAGTACATACACTTATGAAAGAATAATCGCCCTGGGAAGTAACTCTTTCCACAGCTTTGAGAAAATCTGGGAAGCGTGGATTTACTCTAGATTCATTCTGAGAGAGAACCGGGGGATCGCAGGACGTCCGGGAGGGGGGATGCACTGATGCAATGACTGCAATAAATGGGCGGGGGGGGGGGGGTCAAACCAGTCAAATATGTCAAACCGGCCAACCTCGGGGTAGATGAGGCAGAAGAGGGGGGGAATTCAGAAATGACAAAACGGAGTTTTGGTGTCTACACACTAACAGAGGCCTTACAACCAAGGGAAGGTTGATACTGAGGAACATGTCCTAGGAATGACTCAAGATAGCCCGCTGAACGTGCCTGAAAGTTATTGTTATAGTTAAGGTTTACTATGTTAGTACGTTGCATATCTGTCTTATTGATGTATGACTTACAGATGTATTTTGGAAAGGAAAGTAATATGTTATTTTGCATACTATATTATAATGCATACCAATGTACATCACGACATATGTCAATACTGTATTTTACCTTTATTCTTTGAAAACTTGAATAAAAACTATTGAAACTAGAATAGTGGTACAGTGCCTTGCGAAAGTATTCGGCCCCCTTGAACTTTTCAACCTTTTGCCACATTTCAAGCTCCAAACATAAGGATATAAAATTTTAACTTTTTGGTGAAGAATCAACAACAAGTGGGACACAATCGTGAAGTGGAATTAAATTTATTGGATATTTTAAACTTTTGTAAAAAATAAAAAACTGAAAAGTGGGGCGTGCCAAATTATTCAGCCCCCTTAAGTTAATACTTTGTAGCGCCACCTTTTGCTGCGATTACAGCTGCAAATTGCTTGGGGTATGTCTCTATCAGTTTTATACATCGAGAGACTGAAATTCTTGCCCAATCTTCCTTGGAAAACAGCTGGAACTCAGTGAGGTTGGATGGAGAGCGTTTGTGAACAGCAGTTTTCAGCTCTTTCCACAGATTCTCGATTGGATTCAGGTCTGGACTTTGACTTGGCCATTCTAACACCTGGATACGTTTATTTGGGAACCATTCCATTGTAGATTTTGCTTTATGTTTGTCTTGTTGGAAGATAAATCTCCGTCCCAGTCTCAGGTCTTTTGCAGACTCCAACAGGTTTTCTTCCAGAATGGTCCTGTATTTGGCTCCATTCATCTTCCCATCAATTTTAACCATCTTCCCTGTCCCTGCTGAAGAAAAGCAGGCCCAAACCATGATGCTGCCACCACCATGTTTGACAGTGGGGATGGTGTGTTCAGGGTGATGAGCTGTGTTACTTTTACGCCAAACATATCGTTTTGCATTGTGGCCAAAAAGTTCGATTTTTGGTTTCATCTGACCAGAGCACCTTCTTCCACATGTTTGGTGTGTCTCCCAGGTGGCTTGTGGCAAACTTTAAATGAGACTTTTTATGGATATCTTTGAGAAATAGCTTTCTTCTTGCCACTCTTCCATAAAGGCCAGATTTGTGCAGTGTACGACTGATTGTTGTCCTATGGACAGACTCTCCCACCTCAGCTGTAGATCTCTGCAGTTCATTCAGAGTGATCATGGACCTCTTGGCTGCATCTCTGATCAGTCTTCTCCTTGTCTGAGATGAAAGTTTAGAGGGACGGCCGGGTCTTGGTAGATTTGCAGTGGTCTGATACTCCTTCCATTTCAATATGATCCTTGCACAGTGCTCCTTGGGATGTTTAAAGTTTGGGAAATCTTTTTGTATCCAAATCCAGCTTTAAACTTCTCCACAACAGTATCACGGACCTGCCTGGTGTGTTCCTTGGTCTTCATGATGCTCTCTGCGCTTTAAACAGAACGCTGAGACTATCACAGAGCAGGTGCATTTATACGGAGACTTGATTACACACAGGTGGATTATATTTATCATCATCAGTCATTTAGGACAACATTGGATCATTCAGAGATCCTCACTGAACTTCTGGAGTGAGTTTGCTGCACTGAAAGTAAAGGGGCCGAATAATATCGCCCCACTTTTCAGTTTTTTATTTTTTACAAAAGTTTAAAATAACCAATAAATTTCGTTCCACTTCACAATTGTGTCCCACTTGTTGTTGATTCTTCACCAAAAAATTTAAATTTCATATCTTTATGTTTGAAGCCTGAAATGTGGCAAAAGGTTGAAAAGTTCAAGGGGGCCGAATACTTTCAGAAGGCACTGTATATTGTATGTGGCAGAGGGACCTTAGGGGCCCCATCAGGGTCCACGACCACGTAGCGACATCTACCACTGCACTCTCTATGAATAGGAATCAGAGAAGGATGTTCACCTCACAGTTCTCTTTATTTTCCAAGGTATGAATCACACGTGTTTTTTTCAGAAGCATTTTTGGATACGTTTAAAAACGCATCAAATTGCACCACACACATATACACTAACTCACTGACCTACCTCACAGGCCAGTCAGATAATAAAAGGGAGGACACATTTTTCCTTCTGCCACCCAAATATTGACCGTAGTAAAAGGACATTTAGGTGCAACAAAATTAATAAAATAATCAGTAGATCAGTTCTTAGGCTAAGTTCATATCTGTTGGAGACTTGGCCGCAGAAACCACCAAAAATCAGCGGAGAGAAAAGTCCTTTCACGGAAGACTTTTCTCTCTGCCGGTTTCAGTATAAACACCCGACAGACCCAATTATAGTCCATGGGGTCTGCAGGTAACCGCTCTTTTAGTGGTCTGGTTCTCCATCACTCAGGTCGCCCGGCGGACTTGAACGACAGAGACCCGTGCGCAGATGTGAGCCTAGCCTTACTGACAACTCAAGCAAATGTAGCCAAGCCTGGCATTCAATATAGACAAACATATATAACTGTATATATACACAAGTACACAAACACACGATGTCTTTATACACAGTATAACTCTCACAGATTATACATATATTTACATGTTAAATGTCTGTATATATATATATACATATATGTACACACAGATATTAAACACATATATACACATGCACACTCATTAATACACGTACATTATATGCTGGGTGTGTTGGGGCAGGCAGTCTCCTGCATATGCATTCACAATCCCTCTTCCTAGGACAGACTATAGGCCAGTTATATTGGGCAGCACAGACAGGACTACAGAGCAGCTTCTCCTCTCCCCGCTGGCTGAGCTCTGCAGACTGCTGCTCTGTGAGCCCCGCATGGGGCGGTGAGGAGCAGGGGGAGGTCACATGACTAGACACGTGACTGCCTGCCTACGCGATGGAACGTCACAATGGACACCAAGGTTACCCTGACCCAACGGAAACTGCGGGTGCCAGTAAGTCCAACGGTCGCAGGAGGAGAAGCCGCAGAGGAGAAGCCACAGAGGAGAAGCGGAGCGCCCCGCAGCCGAATAGCTGAAGGAGGAGCCTCAGCTGGGAGGAGAGCGCCCCCGCAGCCGATCCGCTGGAGGAGGAGCTACAGCCAGAAGTACATCGCCCAATAGAGGAGGAGCTACAGCTACAAGGCGAGGGGGCAGGAGCAGGTAGGAGGAGCCACTATAAAATACTCCTACACCAGGTATACGGAGAGTAAATTTAGGCAGCAGCTCCACCTAGTGGGCTTCGCAGGCAATTGTAATTTTGCTGCGGTAAATTTATGAAAACTGTTGACCATAGGAACCTTCATGTTTCAACAGCAAAATGGGAAATATAATTTGTGTTATGATCAGTTGCTATGGCAACACAACAAAGACAATTCTTCATTTATACGGTTTTTAAAATCTTCCCCATTGGAGTTTTGTCAGTTTTCACCCTTCTGGAGAGTTTCCCCCCACCAATGACAGACACTCCTGACAATAACATGACAGTACTGATGTTGGCCATACACATCCATGGAAAAGAACCATTGTTAAAATATGTAAACCATAGGAGATTTTATTTGCCTCTGTTTAGATTATTGTAACTTGTATCATGTTATTTTATGCAGTAAAAAAAAAACAAAAAAATGAAATTCTCAATGGAAATGCTGAACATAGACTAAAGCAATGATGGCGAACCTATGACACATGTATCAAAGTTGACACTCCAAGACACACATCGACAGCTACTTATTGTGTATTATGTGACCTCTTTTTATGGCTCCCACACAGTATATGACCCCTTTTTTTACTTCCCCACAGAATATGATCCCCCTATTTATCACCCCCCACACAGTTTATGAGCCCTTTTTTAAAGCCCACCTGTAGTTAATGACCCTCTTTTTATCACCCTACCGCCACACATAGTAGCTGCCGATCAGTGGCGTAACTAAGAATGGCTGGGCCCCAAGGCCAACATTTGACATGGGGCCCACCCCCCAAACCACCGCCCCCGACCCTCCCCCAGGGACCCCCCCACACAAATCGCATTCCTGCACACAGTATTATGCCCCATAGTGGTCCCTGCACACAGTATTATGCCCACGAGTGGCCCCTGCACACAGTATTATGCCCCATAGTGGCTCCTGCACACAGTATTATGCCCCATAGTGGCCCCTGCACACAGTATTATGCCCCATAGTGGTCCTTGCATACAGTATTATGTCCCATAGTGGCCCCTGCACACAGTATTATGCCCCATAGTGGTCCCTGCACACAGTATTATGCCCCATATTGGTCCTTGCACACGATATTATGCCTTATAGTGGCCCCTGCACACAGTATTATGCCCCATATTGGCCCCTGCACACAGTATTATGTCCCTTAGTGGCCCCTGCACACAGTATTATGCCCCATAGTGGTCCCTGCACACGGTATTATGCCCAGTAGTAGTCCCTGCACACAGTATTATGCCCCATAGTGGCCCCTGCACACAGTATTATGCCCCATTGTGGACCACCCAATAACGATTATACTCTGGGGTCTTTTCAGAGTATAATGATCGGAGACCCAGGGGAGGATACAAACATAAAAAACAATGCTACTTACCTCTATCTAGCTCCGATGCACTCCGGTGCACTACTTCGGCCATCTTCAATGTTGGACCACCTCTCGAGAAATCCAGGCTGGCGTCGAGATGCATAATGACGTCGGCTGACGTCTGGGACATCATCAAACAGGCCCGAAGCCTGTCGGAGCGTAGGAGAGGTAAGTAACAGTGTTTTTTATGGTATTGCTTCTAGGTAGGCAGAGATATCCCTTGTGTTACATCTGTCTTCCCCTGTTGATGGAAGCCTGGTCAAGACAGTCCTGGAGGTCTTTATCCTCTTAGAAGGCAGAGTGTTCTCTGCTCTTAGAGTCTAGTGTGCGTTTGTCACACTCCTACTGTCCATCACAGGGGCAGAGCATACGTTTTTTCCAATAATATGGATACACAGCCTGTTGTATTTGCATTTAGTGTTCTATGTCTTTTTCACTAGCATCTTCTCTGCAGAACAGGAATGGAAGTTATAGGCCACAGCTCCATTTCTGGTTGACAGGGTGTCAAATGATGCTAGGGAAGAACGGCATATTGTTTTTAATGTTTCGCACCGTTGG
Organism: Leptodactylus fallax; assembly: GCA_947044405.1. NCBI lineage: Eukaryota > Metazoa > Chordata > Amphibia > Anura > Leptodactylidae > Leptodactylus > Leptodactylus fallax. The sequence goes on from CAMRHE010000426.1 coordinate 235,040, forward strand.
ACTTTCTGGGCCATCAGGTGTGTTGCTATCACTTTCCTTAGATGATAGCAAAAATTGGTGTAAAGAATGCACCAATTCTGGAGATGGCTTGGTCCAGCTGTGAGGGGATTATGGAGGAGGCTGGCTTTTTTTTTAGCACCATGTGTGGAAGCCTTGAAGGCTACATATATGTTGTTAAAATTCTTTTAATCATCCTGATGGTCCAGAATATATACATGTTTTGTACGCATTGCGGTGTTGCTTTGTATTGGTATTCCGTCCCATATCCTTGCTCACTCTGTGGGCAAAGAATAGATTTTTTCGGAGAGAAGACAATTTGTGTACCTTGTTATGGTACCAGAAGGAGGTGCCCCTAGTAATGAAAAGGATCGAGGCACCCTATTTACCGGTTGGATCGTGGAGCAAGGCATTTAGAAACCCTCTGATGCCGCTTCCATGCCGGACTGTCCGACTTTCTGGAGCGTTGGATTGTTTCCAGGTATGCACATCAATCCCTTGTGTTTCATTTATCTGCCCCTGTAGATGGAAGTTTTTTTTAAGACAATCCAGGAGGTCTTTATTCCCTTGGAAGGCAGAGTGTTCTCTGCTCTTAGAGTCTAGTGTGCGTTTGTCACACTCCTACTGTCCATCACAAGGGAACAGCCTACATGTTATCCAGTAATAAGGATACACAGCCTGTTGTATATGCATTTAGTATTCCATGCCATTTTCATCAGCATCTTCTCTGTAGACCAGGAATGGAAGTCAAAAGCCAGATCTCCATTTCTGGGTGACAGGGTATCAATTGATGCTAGAAGGAAACAGCATATTGTTTTTAATGTTTTGAAATGTCGGACTTTCTGGGCCATCAGGTGCGTTGCTATCACTTTCCTTAGATGATAGCAAAAATTGGTGTAAAGAATGCACCAGTTTTGGAGATGGCTTGGTCCAGCTGTGAGGGGATTATGGAGGAGGCTGGTTTTTTTTTAGCACCATGTGTGGAAGCCTTGAAGGCTACATACATGTTGTTAAAATTCTTTTAATCATCCTGATGGTCCAGAATTTTTATAAGTTTGCTGTGTTTTATAGTTTTGGTTTGTATTGCTGTTGTGTCCCATATCCTTGCTCACTCTGTGGGCAAAAAATAGATTTCTTTGGAGAGAAGACAATTTGTGTACCTTGTTATGGTACCAGAAGGAGGTGCCCCTAGTAATAAAAAGGATCGAGGCACCCTATTTACCGGTTGGATCGTGGAGCGAGGCATTTAGGAACCCTCTGACACCGCTTCCATGCCGGACTGTCCGACTTTCTGGAGCGTTGGATTGTTTCCAGGTATGCACAGCAATCCCTTGTGTTGCATTTATCTGCCCCTGTAGATGGAAGTTTGTTCAAGACAATCCAGGAGGTCTTTATCTCCTTGGAAGGCAGAGTGTTCTCTGCTCTTAGAGTCTAGTGTGCGTTTGTCACACTCCTACTGTCCATCACAAGGGAACAGCCTACATGTTATCCAGTAATAAGGATGCACAGCCTGTTTTATATTCATTTAGTATTCCATGCCATTTTCACTAGCATCTTCTCTGTAGACCAGGAATGGAAGTCAAAAGCCAGATCTCCATTTCTGGGTGACAGGGTATCAATTGATGCTAGAAGGAAACAGCATATTGTTTGTAATGTTTTGGAATGTCGGACTTTCTAGGCCATCAGGTGCGTTGCTATCACTTTCCTTAGATGATAGCAAAAATTGGTGTAAAGAATGCACCAATTTTGGAGATGGCTTGGTCCAGCTGTGAGGGGATTATGGAGGAGGCTGGCTTTTTTAACATCATGTGTGGAAGCCTTGAAGGCTACATACATGTTGTTAAAATTCTTTTAATCATCCTGATGGTCCAGAATTTTTATACATTTGCTGTATGTTGTAGTGTCGGTTTGTATTGCTGTTGTGTCCCATATCCTTGCTCACTCTGTGGGCAAAAAAATAGATTTCTTCGGAGAGAAGACAATATGTGTACCTTGTTATGGTACCAGAAGGAGGTGCCCCTAGTAATGAAAAGGATCGAGGCACCCTATTTACCGGTTGGATCGTGGAGCGAGGCATTTAGGAACCCTCTGACGCCGCTTCCATGCCGGACTGTCCGACTTTCTGGAGCGTTGGATTGTTTCCAGGTATGCACAGCAATCCCTTGTGTTGCATTTATCTGATCCTGTAGATGGAAGTTTGTTGAAGACAATCCAGGAGGTCTTTATCCCCTTGGAAGGCAGAGTGTTCTCCGCTCTTAGAGTCTAGTGTGCGTTTGTCACACTCCTACTGTCCATCACAAGGGAACAGCCTACATGTTATCCAGTAATAAGGATACACAGCCTGTTGTATATGCATTTAGTGTTCCATGCCATTTTCACTAGCATCTTCTCTGTAGACCAGGAATGGAAGTCAAAAGCCAGATCTCCATTTCTGGGTGACAGGGTATCAATTGATGCTAGAAGGAAACAGCATATTGTTTGTAATGTTTTGGAATGTCGGACTTTCTGGGCCATCAGGTGCGTTGCTATCACTTTCCTTAGATGATAGTAAAAATTGGTGTAAAGAATGCACCAATTTTGGAGATGGCTTGGTCCAGCTGTGAGGGGATTATGGAGGAGGCTGGTTTTTTTAACACCATGAGTGAAAGCCTTGAACTCTACATACATTTTGTTAAAATTCTTTTAATCATCCTGATGGTCCAGAAATTTTATTAGTTTGCTGTATTTTGTAGTTTCGGTTTGTATTGCTGTTGTGTCCCATATCCTTGCTCACCCTGTGGGCAAAGAATAGACTTTTTCAGAGAGAAGAATAGTTGGACACACTTGTTATGGTATCAGAAGTAGGCTCTCCCAGTAATGAAGAGGATCGAGGCACCCTTTTCACTAGTTGGATCATGGAGCGAGGCATTTAGGATCCCTCTGACACAACTTTTATTCTGGACTGTCTGATCTTGTGGAGCGTGGGATTGTTTCCAGGTAGGCAGAATGATCCCTTGTGTTGCATCTGTCTGCCCCTGTAGATGAAAGTATGGTCTAAACAGTCCTGGAGGTTTTTTTCCTCTTAGAAGGCAGAGTGTTCTCTGCTCTTATTGTCTAATGTGCATTTGTGACACTTCTACTGTCCATCACAGTGGCAGAGCATACGTGTTTTCCACTAATATGGATTCTTAGACTGTTGTATTTGCATTTAGTGTTCTATGCCTTTTTCACTAGCATGTTCTCTGCAAACCAGGAATAGAAGTCACCTGCCACATGTCTTTTTCTGGTTGTCAGGGTGTCAGTTGATGCTAGGGAAAAATAGTTTATTGTTTTTAATGATTTGGGCCGTTGGACTTTCTGGACCATCAGGTGTGTTGCTATCACTTTCCTTAGATGATAGTAAAAATTGGTGTGAATCATACACCAATTTTGGAGATGGCTTGGTCCAGCTGTGAGGGGATTATGGAGGAGGCTGGCTTTTTTTTAACACCATGTGTGAAAGTCTTAAAGGCTACATACATCTTGTTAAAATTCTTTTAATAATCCTGATTTTTTTATACGTTTGCTGTTTGTTGTAGTGTCGGTTTGTATTGCTGTTGTGTTCCCTATTCTTGCTCACTCTGTGAGCAAAAAATTGATTTCTTCGGAGAGAAGACAATTTGTGTACCTTGTTATGTTACTAGAAGGAGGTGATCCTAGTAATGAAAAGGATCGAGGCACCCTATTTGCTGCTTGGATCGTGGAGCGAGGCTTTTAGGAACCCTCTGACACCACTTCCATGCCGGACTGTCTGACTTTCTGGAGCGTTGGATTGTTTCCAGGTAGGCACAGCAATCCCTTGTGTTGCATTTATCTGCCCCTGTAGATGGAAGTTTGTTCAAGACAATCCAGGAGGTCTTTATTCCCTTGGGAGGCAGAGTGTTCTCTGCTCTTAGAGTCTAGTGTTCGTTTGTCACACTCCTACTGTCCATCACAAGGGAACAGCCTACATGTTATCCAGTAATAAGGATACACAGCCTGTTGTATATGCATTTAGTATTCCATGCCATTTTCACTAGCATCTTCTCTGTAGACCAGGAATGGAAGTCAAAAGCCAGATCTCCATTTCTGAGTGACAGGGTACCAATTGATGTTAGAGGAAAACAGCATATTGTTTGTAATGTTTTGGACTGTCGGACCTTCTGGGCCATCAGGTGCGTTGTTATCACTTTCCTTAGATGATAGCAAAAATCGGTGTAAAAAATGCACCAATTTTGGAGATGGCTTGGTCCAGCTGTGAGGGGATTATGGAGGAGGCTGGCTTTTTTAACACCATGTGTGAAAGCCTTGAAGGCTACATACATGTTGTTAAAATTCTTTTAATCATCCTGATGGTCCAGAATTTTTATACATTTGCTGTATGCTGTAGTGTCGGTTTGTATTGCTGTTGTGTCCCATATCCTTGCTCACTCTGTGGGCAAAAAATAGATTTCTTCGGAGAGAAGACAATTTGTGTACCTTGTTATGGTACCAGAAGGAGGTGCCCCTAGTAATGAAAAGGATCGAGGCACCCTATTTACCGGTTGGATCGTGGAGCGAGGCATTTAGGAACCCTCTGACACTGCTTCCATGCCGGACTGTCCGACTTTCTGGAGCGTGGGATTGTTTCCAGGTAGGCACAGCAATCCCTTGTGTTGCATTTATCTCCCCTGTATATGAAAATTTTTTTAAGACAATCCAGGAGGTCTTTATCCCCTTGGAAGGCAGAGTGTTCTCTGCTCTTAGAGTCTAGTGTGCATTTGTCACACTCCTACTGTCCATTACAAGGGAAGAGCCTATGTGTTATCCAGTAATAAGGATACACAGCCTGTTGTATATGCATTTAGTGTTCTATGCCATTTTCACTAGCATCTTCTCTGTAGACCAGGAATGGAAGTCAAAAGCCAGATCTCCATTTCTGGGTGACAGGGTATCAATTGATGCTAGAAGGAAACAGCATATTGTTTGTAATGTTTTGGACTGTCGGACTTCTGGGCCATCAGGTGCGTTGTTATCACTTTCCTTAGATGATAGCAAAAATCGGGTGTAAAAAATGCACCAATTTTGGAGATGGCTTGGTCCAGCTGTGAGGGGATTATGGAGGAGGCTGGCTTTTTTTAACACCATGTGTGGAAGCCTTGAAGGCTACATACATGTTGTTAAAATTCTTTTAATCATCCTGATGGTCCAGAATTTTTATACATTTACTGTATGTTGCAGTGTCGGTTTGTATTGCTGTTGTGTCCCATATCCTTGCTCACTCTGTGGGCAAAAAATAGATTTCTTCGGAGAGAAGACAATTTGTGTACCTTGTTATGGTACCAGAAGGAGGTGCCCCTAGTAATGAAAAGGATCGAGGCACCCTATTTACCGGTTGGATCGTGGAGCGAGGCATTTAGGAACCCTCTGACACCGCTTCCATGCCGGACTGTCTGACTTTCTAGAGCGTGGGATTGTTTCCAGGTATGCACAGCAATCCCTTGTGTTGCATTTATCTGCCCCTGTAGATGGAAGTTTGTTCAAGACAATCCAGGAGGTCTTTATTCCCTTGGGAGGCAGAGTGTTCTCTGCTCTTAGAGTCTAGTGTGCGTTTGTCACACTCCTACTGTCCATTACAAGGGAAGAGCGTATGTGTTATCCAGTAATAAGGATACACAGCCTGTTGTATATGCATTTAGTATTCCATGCCATTTTCACTAGCATCTTCTCTGTAGACCAGGAATGGAAGTCAAATGCCAGATCTCCATTTCTGGGTGACAGGGTACCAATTGATGCTAGAGGAAAACAGCATATTGTTTGTAATGTTTTGGACTGTCGGACTTTCTGGGCCATCAGGTGCGTTGCTATCACTTTCCTTAGATGATAGCAAAAATCGGTGTAAAGGAGGCACCAATTTTGGAGATGGCTTGGTCCAGCTGTGAGGGGATTATGGAGGAGGCTGGCTTTTTTAACACCATGTGTGGAAGCCTTGAAGGCTACATACATGTTGTTAAAATTCTTTTAATCACCCTGATGGTCCAGAATTTTTATACATTTGCTGTATGTTGTAGTGTCGGTTTGTATTGCTGTTGTGTCCCATATCCTTGCTCACTCTGTGGGCAAACAATAGATTTCTTCGGAGAGAAGACAATTTGTGTACCTTGTTATGGTACCAGATGGAGGTGCCCCTAGTAATGAAAAGGATCGAGGCAGCCTACAGTGCTGGCCAAAAGTATTGGCACCCCTGCAATTCTGTCAGATAATACTCAATTTCTTCCAGAAAATGATTGCAATCACAAATGCTTTGGTAATAATATCTTCATTTATTTTGCTTGCAATGAAAAAACACAAAAGAGAATGAAAAAAAAGTCAAATCATTGATCATTTTACACAAAACTCCAAAAATGGGCCGGACAAAAGTATTGGCACCCTCAGCCTAATACTTGGAAGCACAACCTTTAGAGAAAATAACTGCGAACAACGGCTTCCGGTAATCATCAATGAGTTTCTTACAATGCTCTGCTGGAATTTTAGACCATTCTTCTTTGGCAAATTTCTCCAGGTCCCTGAGATTTGAAGGGTGCCTTCTCCAAACTGCCATTTTGAGATCTCTCCACAGGTGTTCTATGGGATTCAGGTCTGGACTCATTGCTGGCCACTTTAGAAGTCTCCAGTGCTTTCTCTCAAACCATTTTCTAGTGCTTTTTGAAGTGTGTTTTGGGTCATTGTCCTGCTGGTAGACCCATGACCTCTGAGGGAGACCCAGCTTTCTCACACTGGGCCCTACATTATGCTGCAAAATTTGTTGGTAGTCTTCAGACTTCATAATGCCATGCACACGGTCAAGCAGTCCAGTACCAGAGGCAGCAAAGCAACCCCAAAACATCAGGGAACCTCCGCCATGTTTGACTGTAGGGACCGTGTTCTTTTCTTTGAAGGCCTCTTTTTTTTTCCTGTAAACTCTATGTTGATGCCTTTTCCCAAAAAGCTCTACTTTTGTCTCATCTGACCAGAGAACTTTCTTCCAAAAAGTTTTTGGCTTTCTCAGGTAAGTTTTGGCAAACTTTAGCCTGGCTTTTTTATGTCTCTGGGTCAGAAGTGGGGTCTTCCTGGGTATCCTACCATAGAGTCCCTTTTCATTCAGACGCCGACGGATAGTACGGGTTGACACTGTTGTACCCTCGGACTGCAGGGCATCTAGAACTTGTTTGGATGTTAGTCGAGGTTCTTTAGCCACCATCCGCACAATCTTTCGTTGAAATCTCTCGTCAATTTTTCTTTTCCGTCCACATCTAGGGAGGTTAGCCACAGTGCCATGGGCTTTAAACTTCTTGATGACACTGCGCACGGTAGACACAGGAACATTCAGGTCTTTGGAGATGGACTTGTAGCCTTGAGACTGCTCATGCTTCCTCACAATTTTGCTTCTCAAGTCCTCAGACAGTTCTTTGGTCTTCTTTCTTTTCTCCATGCTCAATGTGGTACACACAAGGACACAGGACAGAGGTTGAGTCAACTTTAATCCATTTCAACTGGCTGCAAGTGTGATTTAGTTATTGCCACCACCTGTTATGTGCCACAGGTAAGTAACAGGTGCTGTTAATTACACAAATTAGAGAAGCATCACATGATTTTTCAAAGGGTGCCAATACTTTTGTCCACCCCCTTTTTTATATTTGGTGTGGAATTATATCCAATTTGGTTTTTTGACAATTCTTTTTGTGGTTTTCCATTGAAGACAAATTAAATGAAGATATTATTACCAAAGCATTTGTGATTGCAATCATTTTCTGGAAGAAATTGAGTATTATCTGACAGAATTGCAGGGGTGCCAATACTTTTGGCCAGCACTGTATTTACCGGTTGGATCGTGGAGCAAGGCATTTAGGAACCCTCTGACACTACTTCCATGCCGGACTGTCCGACTTTCTGGAGCGTGGGATTGTTTCCAGGTAGGCACAGCAATCCCTTGTGTTGCATTTATCTGCCCCTGTAGATGGAAGTTTTTTTAAGACAATCTAGGAGGTCTTTATCCCCTTGGAAGGCACAGTGTTCTCTGCTCTTAGAGTCTAGTGTGCGTTTGTCACACTCCTACTGTCCATCACAAGGGAACAGCCTACATGTTATCCAGTAATAAGGATAAACAGCCTGTTGTATATGCATTTAGTATTCCATGCCATTTTCACTAGCATCTTCTCTGTAGACCAGGAATGGAAGTCAAAAGCCAGATCTCCATTTCTGGGTGACAGAGTATAAATTGATGCTAGAAGGAAACAGCATATAGTTTGTAATGATTTTGAATGTCGATCTTTCTGGGTCATCAGGTGCATTGCTATCACTTTCCTTAGATGATAGCAAAAATTGGTGTAAAAAATGCACCAATTTTGGAGATGGCTTGGTCCAGCTGTGAGGGGATTATGGAGGAGGCTGGCTTTTTTAACACCATGTGTGGAAGCCTTGAAGGCTACATACATGTTGTTAAAATTCTTTTAATCATCCTGATGGTCCAGAATTTTTATACGTTTGCTGTTTGTTGTAGTGTCGGTTTGTATTGCTGTTGTGTCCCATATCCTTGCTCACTCTGTGAGCAAAAAATAGATTTCTTCGGAGAGAAGACAATTTGTGTACCTTGTTATGGTACCAGATGGAGGTGCCCCTAGTAATGAAAAGGATCGAGGCACCCTATTTACTGATTGGATCGTGGAGCGAGGCATTTAGGAACCCTCTGACACCACTTCCATGCCAGACTGTCCGACTTTCTGGAGCGTGGGATTGTTTCCAGGTAGGCACAGCAATCCCTTGTGTTGCATTTATCTCCCCTGTATATGAAAATTTTTTTAAGACAATCCAGGAGGTCTTTATCCCCTTGGAAGGCAGAGTGTTCTCTGTTCTTAGAGTCTAGTGTGCGTTTGTCACACTCCTACTGTCCATCACAAGGGATGAGCCTACGTGTTATCCAGTAATATGGATACACAGCCTGTTGTATATGCATTTAGTGTTCCATGCCATTTTCACTAGCATCTTCTCTGTAGACCAGGAATGGAAGTCAAAAGCCAGATCTCCATTTCTGGGTGACAGGGTACCAATTGATGCTAGAGGAAAACAGCATATTGTTTGTATTGTTTTGGACTGTCGGACCTTCTGGGCCATCAGGTGCGTTGCTATCACTTTCCTTAGATGATAGCAAAAATCGGTGTAAAGTATGCACCAATTTTGGAGATGGCTTGGTCCATCTGTGAGGGGATTATGGAGGAGGCTGGCTTTTTTAACACCATGAGTGAAAGCCTTGAAGGCTACATACATGTTGTTAAAATTCTTTTAATCATCCTGATGGTCCAGAATTTTTATACGTTTGCTGTGTGTTGTAGTGTCGGTTTGTATTGCTGTTGTGTCCCATATCCTTGCTCACTCTGTGGGCAAAAAATAGATTTCTTCGGAGAGAAGACAATTTGTGTACCTTGTTATGGTACCAGAAGGAGGTGCCCCTAGTAATGAAAAGGATCGAGGCACCCTATTTACCGGTTGGATCGTGGAGCGAGGCATTTAGGAACCCTCTGACACTACTTCCATGCCGGACTGTCCGACTTTTTGGAAGGTGGGATTGTTTCCAGGTAGGCACAGCAATCCCTTGTGTTTCATTTATCTGCCCCTGTAGATGGAAGTTTGTTGAAGACAATCCAGGAGGTCTTTATTCCCTTGCAAGGCAGAGTGTTCTCTGCTCTTAGAGTCTAGTGTGTGTTTGTTACACTCCTACTGTCCATCACAAGGGAACAGCCTACATGTTATCCAGTAATAAGGATACACAGCCTGTTATATTTGCATTTAGTGTTCTATGCCATTTTCACAAGCATCTTCTCTGTAGACCAGGAATGGAAGTCCAAAGCCAGATCTCCATTTCTGGGTGACAGGGTATCAATTGTTGCTAGAAGGAAACAGCATATTGTTTGTAATGTTTTGGATTTTGGACTTTCTGGGCCATCAGGTGCTTTGCTATCACTTTCCTCAGATGATAGTAAAAATTGGTGTAAAGAATGCACCAATTTTGGAGATGGCTTGGTCCAGCTGTGAGGGGATTATGGAGGAGGCTGGTTTTTTTAACACCATGAGTGGAAGCCTTGAATGCTACATACATGTTGTTAAAATTCTTTTAATCATCCTGATGGTCCAGAAATTTTATTAGTTTGCTGTATTTTGTAGTTTCGGTTTGTATTGCTGTTGTGTCCCATATCCTTGCTCACCCTGTGGGCAAAGAATAGACTTTTTCAGAGAGAAGAATAGTTGGACACACTTGTTATGGTATCAGAAGTAGGCTCTCCCAGTAATGAAGAGGATCGAGGCACCCTTTTCACTAGTTGGATCATGGAGCGAGGCATTTAGGATCCCTCTGACACAACTTTTATTCTGGACTGTCTGATCTTGTGGAGCGTGGGATTGTTTCCAGGTAGGCAGAATGATCCCTTGTGTTGCATCTGTCTGCCCCTGTAGATGAAAGTATGGTCTAAACAGTCCTGGAGGTTTTTTTCCTCTTATAAGGCAGAGTGTTCTCTGCTCTTATTGTCTAATGTGCGTTTGTGACACTTCTACTGTCCATCACAGTGGCAGAGCATACGTGTTTTCCACTAATATGGATTCTTAGACTGTTGTATTTGCATTTAGTGTTCTATGCCTTTTTCACTAGCATGTTCTCTGCAAACCAGGAATAGAAGTCACCTGCCACATGTCTTTTTCTGGTTGTCAGGGTGTCAGTTGATGCTAGGGAAAAATAGTTTATTGTTTTTAATGATTTGGGCCGTTGGACTTTCTGGACCATCAGGTGTGTTGCTATCACTTTCCTTAGATGATAGTAAAAATTGGTGTGAATCATACACCAATTTTGGAGATGGCTTGGTCCAGCTGTGAGGGGATTATGGAGGAGGCTGGCTTTTTTTTAACACCATGTGTGGAAGCCTTGAAGGCTACATACATGTTGTTAAAATTCTTTTAATCATCCTGATGGTCCAGAATATTTATACATTTGCTGTATGTTGTAGTGTCGGTTTGTATTGCTGTTGTGTCCCATATCCTTGCTCACTCTGTGGGCAAAAAATAGATTTCTTCGGAGAGAAGAGAATTTGTGTACCTTGTTATGGTACTAGAAGGAGGTGACCCTAGTAATGAAAAGGATCGAGGCACCCTATTTGTTGGTTGGATCGTGGAGCGAGGCTTTTAGGAACCCTCTGACACTGCTTCCATGCCGGACTGTGCGACTTTCTGGAAGGTAGGATTGTTTCCAGGTAGGCACAGCAATCCCTTGTGTTGCATTTATCTGCCCCTGTAGATGGAAGTTTGTTCAAGACAATCCAGGAGGGCTTTATTCCCTTGGGAGGCAGAGTGTTCTCTGCTCTTAGAGTCTAGTGTGCGTTTGTCACACTCCTACTGTCCATCACAAGGGAAGAGCGTATGTGTTATCCAGTAATAAGGATACACAGCCTGTTGTATATGCATTTAGTATTCCATGCCATTTTCATCAGCATCTTCTCTGTAGACCAGGAATGGAAGTCAAAGACCAGATCTCCATTTCTGGGTGACAGGGTATAAATTGATGCTAGAAGAAAACAATATATTGTTTGTAATGTTTTGGAATGTTGGACTTTCTGGGCCATCAGGTGCGTTGCTATCACTTTCCTTAGATGATAGCAAAAATCGGTGTAAAGAATGTACCAATTTTGGAGATGGCTTGGTCCAGCTGTGAGGGGATTATGGAGGAGGCTGGCTTTTTTAACACCATGTCTGGAAGCCTTGACGACTACATACATGTTGTTAAAATTCTTTTAATCATCCTGATGATCCAGAATTTTTATACATTTGCTGTATGTTGTAGTGTCGGTTTGTATTGCTGTTGTGTCCCATATCCTTGCTCACTCTGAGGGCAAAAAATAGATTTCTTCGGAGAGAAGACAATTTGTGTACCTTGTTATGGTACCACAAGGAGGTGCCCCTAGTAATGAAAAGGATCGAGGCACCCTATTTACTGGTTGGATCGTGGAGCGAGGCATTTAGGAACCCTCTGACACCACTTCCATGCCGGACTGTCCGACTTTCTTGAGCGTTTGATTGTTTCCAGATGGCCTGGTCCAGCTATGAGGGGTGTTGAAGGTAAAATTGTGGATGGCAAATACCTTCCACTAAAGTGGCTGGTATCTGTGAGATAACTGGCTGGAGTCTGGGTCCGGGTTTTGGAAGTTGTTGCAGACCCGAGCCCATACTCCAGTCCGGGTCTTGCTGGGTGCAGCTTTGAAGAGCTAAAACTGCCCAAAAGGAAAGGGTGTGGTGCTCTGAAACTGAAACACACACTTCCCTGTGTGGAGGACAGACACCTAAACTTTTCTGTTGCATTCGTGAGCTCTGTTGATCCATTTGTACCTGTGGTTAAGGACGGTTTATGTTTTCCTCTTCTGTTCATTTATGCTGAAGCAAGCTGTTTTTTTTTTTTTTTAATTGGAATGTATGAACTGTTGGCAATAAAACTGCACATATGAACTGTTACTTTGCCTCCATGAGCCTATCTTACACGGTAACAAGCCACTCTGAAGGTCCTGCATTTACATGGGATTATGGAGGAGGCTGGCTTTTTTAACACCATGTGTGGAAGCCTTGAAGGCTACATACATGTTGTTAAAATTCTTTTACTCATCCTAATGGTCCAGAATTTTTATACATTTGCTGTATGTTGTAGTGTCGGTTTGTATTGCTGTTGTGTCCCATATCCTTGCTCACATTGTGGGCAAAAAATAGATTTCTTCGGACAGAAGACAATTTGTGTACCTTATTATGGTACCAGAGGGAAGCTCTCCCAGTAATGAAGAGGATTGAGGCACCCTTTTCACCGGTTGAAACGCGGAGCGAGGCATTTAGGATCCCTCTGAAACCGCTTCCATGCTGGGCTCTTCGACTTTGTGGAGCATGGGATTATTTCCAGGTAGGCACAGCAATCCCTTGTGTTGCATATGTCTGCCCCTGTAGATGGAAGCCTGGTCAAGACATTCCTGGAGGTCTTTATCCCCTTAGAAGGCAGAGTATTCTCTGCTCTTAATGTCTAGTATGCATTTGTCACACTTCTTTTGTCCATCACAGGGGCAGAGCATACATATTTTCCAAAAATCTGGATACATAGCCTGTTGTATTTGCATTTAGTGTTCTATGCCTTTTTCACTAGCATTTTCTCTGCACAACAGGAATGGATGTCACAAATACAGCTTCATTTCTGGATGACAGGGTATCAATTGATGCTAGGGAAGAATGGCACATTGTTTTTAATGTTTCGGACCGTCAAACTTTCTAAGCCATCAGTTGTGTAGCTATCACTTTCCCTAGATGATAGCACCATTCGGTGACAATAATGCACCAATTCTGGAGTTGGCCTGGTCCAGCTGTGAGTGGATTATGGAGCATGTTGGTTTTTTAACACTTTGTGTGGAAGCCTTTAATGCTAAATACATGTTGTTCAAGTTGTTGTAGTATTATTATTATTTATATAGCACCATTATTTCCATGGTGCTTTACATTTGCGGATTTACATACGGTACACAAGATATACAAAACAGATAATGCTAACAGAGACCAACTGGCACAGTGGGATAGAGGGCCCTGCCCGCAAGGGTTTACAATCTATGAGGGAAACGGGAAAGAGACAGAATGTGGGGGTAGAGGCTGCTCAGGTGGTGGTGGTGTGGTGACAGTAGGTTGTAGACCTTCCTGAATAGGTGAGTCTTCAGGGCCTTCTTGAAGTTTGTGATTGTGGGGGATAGTCTTATGTGTCTTGTTAATGAGTTCCAGAGTATGGGGGATGCACGGGAGAAGTCTTGGAGACGATTGTGTGAAGAGCGGATAAGAGCAGAATGGAGTAGGAGGTCTTTGGAGGATCGGCGATTACGTGTGGGCAGGTAGCGGGAGATTAGGTCGGGGATATATGGAGGGGACAGTTTGTGGATGGCTTTGTATGTCAGTGTTAGTAATTTGAAGTCTCTTTGCTGGGCAACGAGTAGCCAGTGAAGGGATTGGCAGAGGTGGCGTCCGATGAAGAACAGGGGGAGAGGTGTATTAGGTGAGCAGCACAGTTTAAGGTTGACTGGAGGGGGGCGAGGGTGTTAGCTGGGAGGCCATGGAGAAGGGTGTTACAGTAATCTAGGCGGGAGATTATGAGGGCGTGGACTAGCATCTTTGTAGTTTCAGGGGTGAGGAAGGAGCGGATTCGGTGGATGTTCTTGAGTTGGAGGCGGCAGGAGGTGTTGAGGGTTTGAATATGCGGCTTGAAGGATAGGTCAGAGTCTAAGGTTATCCTAAGGCAGCAGGCTTGTGGGACTGGGGTGAGAGTGGTTCCATTAATTTTGATAGATGGGTCAGGTAAGGGGGTCGTGCGTGGATGGGTGAAGATTATGAACTCTGTTTTCTCCATGTTGAGTTTGAGAAAGCGGGAAGAGAGAAAGGAGGCTACGGCTGTTAGACATGCTGGGACTCTGGACAACAGGGAGGTAATGTCTGGTCCAGAGAAATATATTTGGGTGTTGTCAGTATAGCAATGGTAATAGAAACTGTGGGATTCTATGAGTTGGCCAAGGCCTAGGGTGTATATTGAGAACAGGAGGGGTCCTAGGACGGAGCCTTGGGGGACACCTACAGAAAGAGAGCGTGGTGGGGAGGTGGTGTGCGAGTGGGAGACGCTGAATGTGCGGTTGGTGAGGTATGAGGAGATCCAGGAAAGAGCCAGGTCTGTGATCCCAAGGGATGAGAGAGTTTCTAGCAGGAGGGAATGGTCGACAGTGTCAAAGGCAGAGGAGAGGTAGAGTAGGAGGAGGACAGAGTAGTGACGTTTGGCTTTGGCAGTTAGAAGGTCGTTAGTGACCTTGGTTAGGGCAGTTTCAGTGGAGTGATGAGCATATTGGATGAGAGATAGGAGGATAGTTCGGAGTGGACGTGTTGCTCCAGTAATTTTGAGGCGTACGGGAGCAGTGAGTTGGGGCGATAGTTGGCTGGAGAGGATGGGTCCAGGGAGGGTTTCTTAAGTATAGGTGTGACAGTAGCATGTTTGAAGGCGGAAGGGAAGGATCCATTGGTTAGGGATAGGTTGAAAAGATGGGTTAGGGCAGGAATAATGACTTCCGAGAGTTTCGGGATGAGATTTGACTGGATTGTGTCGAGTGCACAGGAGGTGAGGTGGGATTTAGAGATTAGGGTGGAAAGCTTTTCATCAGTGACGGTGGAGAAACAGGTTAAAGATGAAGAGCACCAAGCAGTTGGATAGAGTGGTTGTTGGGGGTGTAGGGTGAGACTGCCTCTTATTTCAAAAGCAAAATTGACACCAGAGACAAAGTCGTCGGCTGTGATAAGTGATGTCGGACGGGGCACAGGAGGACGGAGAAGGGAGTTGAAGGTAGTGAATAGCTGTTTGGGGTTGCGGGATAGGGCAGATATTAGTGTGGTGAAGTAGACCTGCTTTGTAGAGGTGAGTGCGTTCTTGAATGTGAGAACTGCCTCTTTATACCTAAGGAAGTCCTCCTGGGAGTGGCTTTTCTTCCAGAGGCGTTCTGCAACCCGTGGGGCACGTCTCAGTTTTTTAGTCAGGTCAGTGTGCCAGGGCTGCCTATTGATCGGCCGGGTTCTGGTGTTTGTGAGAGGGGCCACAGAGTCAAGGATTGACGTAATAGTGGTATTGTTGAAGTCAGCGGCGGTATCTGCGTCCTGGAGTGAGGATATGTCAGCGAGCGTTTTACTCAACCTGATGGTCCAGAATATTTACACGTTTGCTGTGTGTTGCGGTGTTGCATTGTATTGCTGTTGCGTCCCATATCCTTGCTCACTCTATGGGCAAAGAATTGATTTCTTCAGAGAGAAGACAAATTGGGTACATTTGTTACGGTCAAAAAGATATAAAAAGTTCCAGTATCCAGCAACATTTTAATCCACAAGATTTATATTAATAAATAATAACTTTATATAGCACCAACATATGCTGTAGCACTTTACAAATCAGAGGACACATGAACAGACAATATGAGACATTACAATGTAACAAAGAAATAAACATATCAAACAAAAGGAGTGAGGGCCCTGCTCGCAAGAGCTTACATTCTATGAGGAGATAGGGGGACATAAGAGGTCAGAGGGCTTCTTTGCTACCGTGGTCCATCCATCTTTTAATAGAAAAGGTTATGTAACTGAAGGGTGGGTTCACACTTGCGGCGGCACTCCGTCCGCCGCGAATCCTCCCTAAATGTCGGAAAACTGGATAGACACTGGATAGGAGAAGGTTTGCGATGCATTGCTTAAAACCCCATTCACTTGAATGGGGTTTTAAAGCAATGCGTGGGTGTGCGCTTACACCCTCTGCGCCACAAAGCCGGGTTTTTTCGCTGGAAACAAAGTCCGACTTTGTTTTAAGCAAGTGAATGGGGTTTTAAGCAATGCATCACAAACCTTCCCTAATTTTTGCTGCAGGACGTCACGTGGGGCCCCGGTCTTAAGGAGTTTTCCAGCTCATTTTTAATTGATGATCTATCCTCAGAATAGATCATCAATAAGAGATAAGTGAATCCCCACTGACCAGCTGTATGAAGGGGCTATGGCATCTGGTTATATCACACACTGTCTGTATATAGTGACCGTGTGATGTAATTCCAGCCTTGTCACATAGACGTGTATAGGACGAGGCTGTAGTTACATTACATGGCTGCTATGAAAAGAATGACACTATGTAAACAGAGAAGGGGTCACGGCGCTTACACAGGTACCGCGGTTCATTCAAACAGCTGATCCTGGGGGTCCCGGGTATTGGAACCCCAATAATTATTTTTACCTTTTCTTTACTTTTTAATTAGGAAACACCTGGGGCATTAATAATAAGGGGCACTATTTACAGGGGGTACACAGGAAAGTTATTAATTTAAAGATGCACTTGTGGGTAATATTCATTATGGGGGGTTATATTATATATTTTATAATTGAGGTTAGCAGCAGGATGGGTGTGCAGGTGAGGACAATGTGGGTCGGGTGCCTGGAAAAGTGAGGAGCCAAAGATGTCTGTGCTGCAAACTTTACAGAGACTGGAAGAATTGGTCATGGCCGTCCAGATGAAAGATACGGGAAATGTTAACGATTAGTCAGAGACGTCACCTGTAAGTCACTAAATGTTACTGCCCTGTATTAACCTAAATTGTCTGCAGAGCCCTGTGTAGGTCCAATATATACCACTATACCATACAGTGATAATATCGGTATACCTAAGTTGGGGGCCCACTTGGACATGTTTGCCCCCCTGTGCTGAACCCCTAGCTACGCCTCTGCTTGTCACAATATGCAATTGAGCAGTCTGGAGCACTAAGCACAGCTCTGTTGTTCCAAACTGCTATTCTCCACACTGCGTAGCAGGTTGGAGCAAACGAGCCGCCCCATGTGCTCCAGACTGCTAATTTGCATCATATGAAATAAATGAATATCTGAGCAATGGAGACACAAATTTTCTTGGGGGAAAAAGGTGTTATATTGAGGCGAAACTGACCTATAAAAGTGTATTGCATTCCAAGTCTTTTTTTCAACCCTTGAGGAGGCTTAAAATAAGAAACATAATATACTAACCTGCCCATTCAGCCAGGAATCCAGCGGAGAGTCTCTTTTTTTGGTTTACCTTCTGCAGCACACAAGCAGGTCAGCCAATCAGAGGCTGCTTGTCAAAGATGACTGGGGACCCAAACTGGGAACGGTGAGTATATAGGGATTGTTATTATAAACCTCACTAGGGCTTAAAAACAAACAAAAAAACAAACAAACTTGGAGCACATTTTTACAGGGAGTCAGGAAAAATGTTTGTCAGCAATCCACAGTACCCTATAGTGCTCAATGCTATAGTTATTTAACTGAATTGTTGCATCATTTTTTTTGGAAATAGGCTTTTTATATTTTTGCCAATTAGGTAAGAATGCATTAGGGGTTTGTATTCCAGCGGTAGTGCAACATCGCTATTCCTCCACTTCCCTCATTCCCCCTTCTAGACAGAATGACATCACTGGTGCCTTCCCCTGAGTCTGCAAGATCAGAAGTACACGGAAGAGAAGGGCTGCGGCTTCAACTGGTTTGGACTTCATCTCATCATCTTTACACGAATATGCCAAAATCTGTGGACATCCAGGTAGTTAAAGAGATACTACTATTCATCTTTTTTGTAATTTATATGGGTAGTGCATATTAGGGCTTGTCCCTTCTTTATTGTGTTATTATATGTATGTATTTTGGTATTTATATGTGCAGGACATGATGTTGCTTTCTCATGCGCTATGATTTGTGTGGACTCCATTACTGATGTTCATTTAGCTTTCCTTGCGCATGCCCAGTAGTGACAAATTTTTCATAGTGCTTCTGGTGACGTCATCAGTTAGCGCGATATACAAACTTTTGTGCTTATGCATGTCTTTTATCTCCAACTTAGGGGGCATTCACACTACCGTTGTTGACCGTCAGCAGTGTCCGTTGCTATTGTCGGTTACAAGATTTTAGCATCAGACACTAGCTGAACCGTCAGAAATCCGTTAAAATTTCCATTCATTTCAATGGGTTTTTATATTGTGTCCGTTGTAAGCAGGCAGAGGGTAAGATTGTGGAGGGAAGATACCTCCCACTAAGGTGGCTCCTCTTCACCAGGTAATGAACTGGAATCTATGTCCAGGGTTTGGATGTGATTACAGACCCGGGTTCAAAGCTCTGGTCCTGGGTTTTGTTAGAACCAGATTGAAGCCTTATCACTGACCAGGTGTGTCTGTTCTGTTGGTGGCTCTGAGCCACAAACACACTGCCTGTGTGGAGGACAGAAAGTGGAGACCAAAACTGCTAACTTGGTGAGCCTGCTGGACTGTTTCTGTCTTAAGACTATTTTTGTGTTGCTGGACTCTCTGCCTCTTGGCTGAGCCAAGCCATTCTGTTTTGTGTTGCCTTATGCTGGTGGAAGCTATTTATGTTATGGACTCTGTGAACTCCTGCCAAGAAAACATCAGTGTGAACTTGCACACACTCCTCCAGTGTCTTACTTGCCTGATAACCAGCCCCTGGAAGGTCCTTCATTGACACTGTTTACACCCAATCCGTCAGAAGTCCGTGGGTTTTTTTTTTTTTTTTTTGGTTTGTTTTTTTTTCTTTTTTTTTTTTTTTACGGACAAAAAATCCTACATGCAGGACATTTTGGTCCGTTTGTTAAAAAAAAATAACGAAGTCTATGGGTAACGGACTTATAACGGACAGTAACTGATAGCCATCAGTTACTGTCCATTATTTTATGTCCGTTTTTTCTGCGCATGCTCAGAAAGCAGAAAAAAAAATGGACAGTGTTAAAAAACTGACACTAACTGATGCTAATGTGTCCTTTTTTTTTTTTTTTTTTAACTGATCCATTAATTGGATCAGTTAAAAAAATGGACACCTTAACATCAGTTAGTGTCCATTAATGTCTGTTATGATAGGTGTCCGTTTTTTTGTTTTTTTAACGGACACCTTCATAATGGAAGCCATCGGTAGTGTGAACCCTGCCTTAGTGGTAGGTGCCAATCTATTTCAGGTGCCTTATATTAATTCTTTTTATATAGCTATATGCACAGTACATGATTCTGTTTGCGCATACGCTATGGACTGTGTGGACACCATTATTGATTTTTATTTAGGATTCCCCACGCATGCCCAGTAGTATTTAATCTCTTGTGGCGCTTCCTGTGACGTCATTAGTAAGCGCAACACATGTACCTTATGCCTATGTATGCGTTCCATCTATATCTTAGCGGTAGCTGTCAATCTATTTCAGGTGTTTTGGATTAGTTTCCTTTATATAGCCTCTGTTTGTAAAATTTACTTACATTCTGACAGTCTTTGTTAAGACAAAACGTGCATTGGGGTTCATTTGGTGTTGAGGGGCGGGGGGTGTCACCCATGTTGTTAATTATGTCTATTTTAGACTGATTCTTTTTCTCTTTTTTATTTAGATGATATTTCTCTAAAGGCATTTTTTGGTTTCCTAAAAAAACTAGCGTATTCTAATATTGACTATTTGTATTTCTATTCCCAGTTAGGTTTGTTATAACTGGTATAACCTACAGGACAGAATCTATATTTGCATGTGGATGATACTTCCCTCATTACTGTCTTTTCTCTGTTTTTACTATTAGTGTGGAGATAGATAGGAGACAGTTATCAAATACAACCTATCATATTGTACTGATGTTCATTGCCTATTTTTGATATTTATATATTGGATGTACTAATAAAGATTTGTATTTTTATTACATATTATCACTTATGGGTCTCAGTTTTTATGGTCAGGTTTGCACTTCCAGTGAGCTTTATGTGAATTAGATAAGGACGTGTTGAGGTAGTTGTTGTTCTAATAAGTTAAATAGATACTATACATGAAGGCTGAAAACACTCTGGAACAAATAGCATGCATTGTTGAATTATTATCCTATGTTTTGTCTAATTATTTTATTATTTTTCTATTTGTCTATTTTCTTTTGCAGTCTTAGTTCTTCCTACAGCTAATGGGCACCATAGTCTGCATTGTAGCGCCTACATTTGCTGTATAACTTTTCATAATTATTTTGAGGACAATTATGTGGACAATAACCCTATGAACTAATGTTCATTACATTAATGTCCCCCTCCAACTGCCCTCACAGTTTAATGTTGCCCCCAGTTTAAACTGGAGCAGCTGGAGGGGGACATTAAACTGTGGGTGCACCAGGAGAGAGACTTTATACTGTGGGGGCAATTGGAGGGGGATATGCTGATGTGGGGGCATATAAAATTAGGGTGACTGTAGGAGCATTATACTGTGTGGGGGCACAAAGAGAAATGGTTGGGAATGGGTGGAGTCAACTTACAAGTGGGTGGAGCTAAACTTGCACCACGCATTTTGTCCCTCTGTCTGTCTTTTGAAAGTTGGGAGGTATGCAATTGTTATGAACGAGAGTTTGTCCCGTCTGCAAGAAAGGACTGAAAAATTTCAGAACACCTTGAAAGAGGTAGGGATTTCCCTAGACAAGCGCTGCTGACACCGACTTCGAGCAAGGAGCAGATGGATTGGATATCTTGCATTTTTACCTACACACCAGATAGTGATAGAATAAAGCCTCCTCTAATGTCTGCGGACAAAACCTTAGGGACTGCTTAGTCAGATCTGACCTTGGCCGCACCAATTGGAGGGTTCAGACAATCATTTGTGGTAGCCAGAACACTGGCACATTCCTTTGTCTGTGGTGTGCCTACAGTGGCAATGTGCAGAAAGATTCCAAATTTGTACATCCTCACATGGGCAAACATTTTAAGATTAGGGCTGAGGTCCTACGTTGCGGAAAAGCAGTTTTCTTGTTGCAGGTTTTGCTGCGGTTTTTTGAGCCAAAGCCAAGAATGGCTACAGAAGTAATAGGATATATATAAGAAGATCTTATACTTCTACCTTTTGCTCAATCCACTCCTCGGTTTGGCACAGCAAAATCTGCAACAAAAAAAAGCTGTGTTTCTGCAATATGAGGCCTCAGCCTAAAGGACATTACGTGTGATTCCAATTGTGTCATCTACCTCATTAAATGCCTTTGTGGTTTGGGTTATGGAGGGAAAACCATAAAGACCAAAGAAAGGACCTCTAAGCACAGGTCTAACCACAATGAAGTAACTAATCTACCTATACCTGCCCAATTTTAAAGAAAAAAGTCACAAGCCCCATCAATAGGGGCAGAAGTAAGATGCTCAAAATGAGTGAAATTATGGGATTTTCACCTTAGATACCCTTCACCCCCATGGCCTTAACTATGACTATTCACCTGTATAAAGTTTATATAAAGCTTAGATAGGGATCATTTGGTTATTCTATCCACTAACTTGTTTTTGTGTTTTGTTTTTCAGGTCTACTCCATTGGGTTGGTGGGTGGTTGGTCTTTCTGTGAATGGTAACTACCCTCCCTCCTGCCCTGGATCTCTCCTTCGGTTTCTAATTGACTTGGCTAACCCTTCACATCCTCTTTGTTTTACATTACTGGTTACTTTCTCCCCTCCCCGATTTATTATTTTTTCATGTATTAATATTTTTCATTCTTTGTTTCACTTTATTATTTTGTTCTTTCATCTTCAGATCATTTATTCATTTGTGTTATTCAACTTGTATTTGTTACATTTAATTTGGTGGCACCTCATTCAAACCCCTAACTTCCCATTCATCTCCATGATTTTGCCATCCCCTTTCTTCGATCTCCTCTTTATTTCCCTGTGTGAAAGATCCTCAGTGCGCCAACACCGCTTTGGCCCACACCTGAGACTTCTTTCATAAAAACCACACTCACCGCCAGTGAGTGCTGGGTTCACAAGATAAATACAAGACAAGCTTTCTAAATTTTATATATTTATTAACCCCTAAATGGGTCGGTATTAACATCTAACACATGCAGTTCAGAACAGATATGCAGATATATGCAAGCATTAACAGTTACTAGTTACAATATACAGTACAATAAAATAAAAGGGAATAAAAGTGAAATAAGTATTTTACCACACATATCCTGGATGTGGCGCTCTAATCCAACCCTCACACATGGCATGTGGGGATAACCAGTGGAGGCAGCAACATCAACGCAGCATTCCAGCCTGCATGCTCATCACAGTCTCTCAGTAGTAGTCTGTCTCTTGTAGTCTCATCATAGTATTCTCAGCACAGTCTCAGCCCAATCTCCTCCCACTGACCTCTTACCTCATCTTTTATACCCTTGATTACACCACCCAGAATGAGGTCACCGGCGACGGCAAGTCTGATTGATTAATGCACTCAAGTCAAGATTCTTTGTAAGGAGATGGGACCAAGTGAAATGATACAATGTTATCAACCATGTCTGATCTAACAGCCCAGGCTGAACAATGCATGTTTATTTGATCACCCAGGGCTATGTAGGAATTCAATGGAGCCATTCTGGGATGGATACAAAGCCCTATTGTTACCTATTGCCCGGAGCGAGGAAGAGGTAAGTTGCAGTGTTTTCTATGTTTCTATCCTCCCCTGGGTCTCCGATCATTATACTCGGGGGTCTGAAAAGACCCACAGTATAATCATCGTTCATGGGTCCACTATGGGGCATAATACTGTGTGCAGGGGCCACTATGGGGCAAACTACTGTGTGCAGGGGCCACTATGGGGCAAACTACTGTGTGCAGGGGCCACTATGGGGCAAACTACTGTGTGCAGGGGCCACTATGGGGCAAACTACTGTGTGCAGGGGCCACTATGGAGCAAACTACTGTGTGCAGGGACCACTATGGGGCAAACTACTGTGTGCAGGGGCCACTATGGAGCAAACTACTGTGTGCAGGGACCACTATGGGGCAAACTACTGTGTGTCGGGGCCACTATGGGGCAAACTACTGTGTGCTAGGGCCACTATAGGGCATAATATTGTGTCCAGGGACCACTATGGGGCATAATACCATGTGCAGGGGCCACTATGGGGCATAATACCATGTGCAGGGGCCACTATGGGGCATAATAGTGTGCGCAGGAATGCGGTTTGTGTGTGTGGGGGGTTGGGGGCAGCGGTTGGGGGCGGCAGCTTGGGGGGGGTTGGGGGGGCGGCGGCTTGGGGGGGGGCCCATGTCAAATGTTCGCCTTGGGGCCCAGCCATTCCTAGTTACGCCACTGTATATGAGCTTTACAAACACACTTGTTACTGTACTAGTCGGTCCCTACCTTGCAGTTAGTCCATGGCTGTAGATGGCCCTCTCCTTATTATGCTTTTATCTTAATGTGCTCCAGTACATATTGTCTGAATATGTACTATTCCAATATGTTTCTTTAGGCACTATTTATATCATTTTACTATGATGCAAAGCAACTATCCCACCAGCCCCGTACTCTTCACATTGCAGATCGGCTCCTGCGCAGCAAGATCGCAGGAGCCGACCTGTTCCTTTGACAGCCAGGAGCCTTATGAAGGCTCCCAGGCCTGTCATAGGAATATTACTATTAAGGCTGATCTATGACCAGCCTCAATAGTAATGTAGATAATCTCCCGTAGACTGAAATACGTTGTATTGCAGTCAATGGGATGATTGCAGGTTCAAGCCCCCTAGGAGGGGTAATAGCAGAAGAAAAAAAAAAGTTAAATATACAAAAAAAACAAAACAATAAAAGTTCAACTCCCCTTTCACTAGAATACATATAAAACTAAAATATTACTGTGAAACACATACACATTAGGTATCCCTGTGTCCTAAAATGCCCGGTCTACACACTTATAAAAATATTTTACCTCTCTGGTGAATGCCGTAGCAGAAAAAAAAAAATTTTTTTTTCGCTGTTTAACCTCTGATAAAAATTTAAATAAAAAGCGATGAAATGTGTGACTGTTGTTCATGGAAAAAATTAAGACCTACCCCGAAAAGAAGCCCTAGCCCCTTTTTCGGAGAAAAAAAAATATAAGACCCTGTCTTATTTTAGGAGAAACACGGTATTTATTGTACTTTTGAAGGTTGTTTTTTTTGTACTTTATCAGCTTTCACCCATTTTGTATATTTTTTTTTTCTTGTGTAATACCAGCCTGGTGAAGGGTTTGTAACCTGAAATGTCGCATAGTTGAATAAGTGGTGCTAATCTAGATTGTATTCACTTCTACATGTGATTGAATAAATTCACATTGGTGTTCCACTTTCTACTGTAAGAGCTATATAAGAGACTCACAGATCTCAGTCAACATGGTAAATGTTCATGACAGTATTATTAAAAATGGATTGTTTGGAAGGGTTGCCAGGAGAAAGACATCTCTTCCTAAAAACATGTTACCATGGCTGAAGTTTGCAAAGTTACAGCTGCACAAACCACAAGATCTCTGGAACCATGGCTAGATGAGATTTTTGGCCATAATGAACATGATTGGCGAAAACCAAGCACAGCATATCGGTACAAAAACCTCATACCACGATAGTGAAAAGAGGTGATGATTTTTGAAAATGGGGTGATCTATGGGGGCTTCTAATATATAGACCTTTATAATCCCCTTCAGAATTGAAGTGGTCTCTAAAAATTTAGTTTGGGAAATTTTCTTATAAATCTGAAAAATCGCTGTTACACTTGTAATCCTTTTAGCATCCAAAATAAATTAAAGGACGATTAAATGATGCCAATATAAAGCAGAGATATGGTAGATAATAATGTACCATATTTTTCGGACTATAAGACACACCTAGGTTTTAGAGGAGGTAAATAGGGAAAAAAATTTTGAAGCAAAAAAAAATTTGTTAAAATATTTAATATATGGGAGTTGTAGTTTTGCAAAAGCTGCAAGGCCACATTGACAGGTGTCCCTGCAGCTGTACGGGGATGCATAGGGCATCTTTTTTTCAGATGTACTTTTTAGTTATACCATTTTGGGGAATGTCTATTGCGTTGATCACTTTTTTATTCAAATCAGAGGCAAAACAGTGAAAAAAACGGGGGTCCAGCACTTTTGATTTTTTTTTTTTTTCCCTACAGGAAAAATATTTTTATAAGTTTGTAGAACGGGCATTTTCGGACACAGGGATACCTAATGTGTATGTGTTTCACAGTAATTTTCTACTTTCATACGCAGGGCCGGCGTTAGGGGGGGGGCAAACTGGGCAATTGCCCAGGGCCCCGTCCCCAAAGGGGCCCCTGGGATCCGGAGCCTGATGACTCCGGATCCCGGAGTCAGGCCCGGCCATATCAATAACAGAAAGGGACCCAGCGTCATGTGCCGCAGGGCCCCTTTCCAAGGTGAGTAAAAATAACAAACATTTTTACTCACCTGTCCTTGCGTCCGACGTCATCTTCTGGCGTTGTGGACATCACCACTGAGGCCAGGCCTCAGCCGTAGCGATCACGTGGGGCGTGCTGACAGCATGCCTCACGTAATCGCTGAGGCCCAATCACAGGCCTCAGCGGTGACATCCATAACACGTGACGTCAGCCGCAGAGAAGAAGAAGCCAGCGCCAGCGGGGATAGCGGAGCAGCACGAGGAGGCCCAGGAGAGGTAAGACAAGGTAAGTATAACTGTTTGTTATTTTCCCTTACCTTCCCCGGGCCTTCGATAATTATACTCTGGGGTCTGAAGAGACCCCAGAGTATAATATAATAGTAGCACTGACGGAGTCTGTAGGGCCAATGTGGAGCATTATACTGGGGGGCCCCTCTGCATAGCATATTATACTGTGTAGGGCCACTTTGGAGCATTATACTGGGGGCCCCCTCTAGATAGCATATATATTGTTTTGGGCCACTGTGGAGCATTATACTGGGGAGGGGACCCTCTGGAGAGCATGTGATATTCTGTGGAGCATTATAATGTGGGGGGGGGGCTCTGGAGAGCATGTTATATTCTGTGGGGTTACTTTTGAGCATTATGCTCTCCAGAGGGGCCCCCCAGTATAATGCTCCAAAGTGGCCCCACAGACTATAACATGCTCTCCAGAGGACCCCCTTCCCAGTATAATGCTCCACACAGTATAATATGCTATCCAGAGGGCCCCCCCAGTATAATGCTCCACAAAGGCCCAAAACAGTATAATATGCTCTCCAGAGCCCCCCCCCCCAGTATAATGCTGCACGGTGGCCCCACACAGTATAATATGCTCTCCAGTATTATTTATAAGACGAGCTATTATTTATAAGGGGGGAACTATTATATATAAAGCATCCATTACAAGGGGGGAGCTATTATTTATAAGAGGGGAACTGTTTATAAGGGGGGTATAATTAAGTGGGCTTATTTATAAAGGGGGCTATTAGTGATAATGGGGACTTATTTATAATGGTAACTATTATTTATGAGGGGGCTATTATTTGTAAGGGAGCAGTATTATTTTTACGGGGTGACTGTTACTGATAAGGGGGAATATTACTGATACAGGGCACTATTTATCATTTATAAGGGAGCTATTACAGATAAAGGTGTAATATTATTTATAAGCAGGGACTATTATTTATAAGGAGTCGCTATAATAACTGAAGACTGGGTGCAAAAATCTATTAGGCAGTACAAAGGTGCTCATTTGAATTGTGTGTGGTAAAATGGGGCTTGTTATTACTTTTTTGTTGGCAGAAAGGAGGCGTTATTATAGGGGTTGTCACTGGAAGACGATGGTGTTGTTTGCATATCAGCATTTGGGGCCCCGCTTTTAATTTTGTCCAGGGCCCCACTTTGTCTAAAACCGGCCCTGTTCATACGTATTCAAGGAAAGGGGGTGATTTAGAACTTTTTAACTTTTTTTTTTTTTTTTACTATTTTATTAGCACCCCCCTTCAATCATTTGATTTCAAGTCCCATAGACTGCAATACAAGTGTATTGCAGTTTATGGGAGATTCTGTACATTATTATTGCAGCTGGACATAGACGAGCCGCAATAGTAATATTCCTTTTACAGGCCTGGGAGCCTTCATAAGGCTCCCGGCTGTCACAGGAACAGGATGGCTCCCGTGATCGTGCCGCGAGGGAGCCTTCTTGCAACAAGAAAGGTACGGGGCCAGTGGGGGCTGGCCCCAGGGGCAGCTTTACTATATTTAGGGGTCTCACATGTAGTAATGCCGGTGATCAGAGTGGACACTGATCGCGGCATTAGCTCCAAGTCTCCGCCTTACGGCGGAGACTCGGTAGCTATGGCAACCACTCTGAAGCAAAGCAGCCGACATTATCTACAGACCCGGCATCTGCCATAACCCCACCGGGACACCCTCTCAGCCCAAGGCCCGCAGCATCACCCCACTCCTCCCGCTGAAGGAAGCCAGCAGCGGCAGGAGTGGGGCGATGCTGTGACACCGCTCCTCTGCCCCCCCCAAACACCCAAATTCGGTCCATAAGACACACCCCCATTTTCCTCCCTAATTTGGGGGAAAAAAGTGCGTCTTATAGTCCGAAAAATACGATATTTGGATGGTATGAGTATTTGTCTGAAAAGCAGAGCATTTCACATTTTGAAAATTGCTATTTTTTTTTTTCCAAATTTCCAGCAATTTTCCTATTTTTTTTTTTTATAAATAAGTACAAAAATATTTATTAGTGTTTACCACTAACAAAGTACAATGTGTCATGAAAAAAACTCTCAAAATCACTTATGTACGTTAAAACGTCTCAAAGTTATTGCCATATAAAGTAACACATGTCAGTTTTGAAAAATGAGACCTGGTCCGTAAAGAGGACCTTTCACGTCCTCATGTATATGTGGTTTTACATACCGCTTGAAAGCAGACAGTGCGCTGGAGATATCGGCGGTGTTTGTTTCACGGTTCAAAGTCAGTCTTCACCCAAAAAATTCAGTGCCTGTACCAAGCCCTCTAAAACAGAGGGGTAGCCAAACAGTGGATTAAAACAAGGGTAACACAAAAATGGGAAACTGCAAACATACAATTACAGGGGAATAACATAATATAAAATAACAATATATACAGCCAGTGGCACAGAAAACAAAAATATAAAATAAAGACAGTTTAAGCAGTGTCCACTGGGATGCTGCACTATTTTCCCATGTTCTGCCATTTTGAGTATGACAGCCAGGAGCCTATTAAAGGCTCCCAGGCTTGTCTTCAATGAAATCTCAAGACTATCAAGGGATTCTAGAGAGAAATGTGCTGCCCAGTGTCAGAAAGCTTGGTCTCAGTCGCAGGACATGGTTCTTGCAACAGGATAATGACCCAAAACACACAGCTAAAAACACCCAAGAATGGCTAAGAGGAAAACATTGGACTATTCTGAAGTGGCCTTCTATGAGCCCTGACCTAAATCCTATTGAGCATCTTTGGAAAAGGCACCCTTCAAACCCGAGACAACTGGAGCAGTTTGCTCATGAGGAGTGGCCAAAATACCTGTTGAGAGGTGCAGAAGTCTCATTGACCGTTACAGGAATCGTTTGATTGCAGTGATTGCCTCAAAAGGTTGTGCAACAAAATATTAAGTTAAGGGAACCATCATTTCTGTCCAGGCCTGTTTCATCAGTTTTCTTTTTTTTAAAATTCTGTTGAAGCATGGTTGAAAAGCAATGTCTGACTTTCATTTGTTCATTTTCATAGAATTTTTCTATATTATTACTTTTGTCAGATTCAAGTTATTTCTGTGACCATTGTGGGTTTTTCTTTCATTAAATGAGGGGTACCAACAATTTTGTCCACGTGTGTATATAAGTTTGGTATACTTGGAATCATGCCAACCCACAGAATATAGGCGACATGGAAGGTGGGGAGTCAAAAACGAAAATTGAAAAGAAACAATGGCTGTGTTTGGAGGGGTTGTTATGTCAGGCTGGCAGTGATAGGATTCACAATGAGCGCCTCTCATTGCATACAGAGTTTTTCTAGCAGGACGATGTCCACCAAAGGAAATCTAAAGACAAGCTTATCAACATGTTATTGACCACTAATAAAGAATAAACATTTGTCTGAATTTCTAGTCATTTATGTTAATGTCATTCTTTTTTTTAACTGAATTTTCAATTCATACTTAATTTCAAAGGCAAGAACACAAGGTTCGTAATAATTATAAATAACCACTGGGTGGCAGTAAAGGACAGAAAATTGTTGCAGACCAATGGGTATTTATTGTGGGCAGGTTGCAAGAAATGATTCTATAGAAAGGTAAAAAGTACACAAATCACAAATGATCAAGTATTAGCACTATATATAATAACACTAACCAAGATATAAGTATTGCATAAACTATATACCTTGTATGACAGAGGCCTGTACAGAAGCATAAGCACTAGTCGGCTTCCCATTCCTGAACCTTTAAAACTAAGGGGCAAATACTCAGCCCAGGGCCATGTTTATAACTCATGCTACATTAGGAGCAGAGGCTAAATACTATGCCTTTTATTCTTATTATTAAAGTTAATCAGTGGGCATCTCATAATTGGGGGTATACAGCTGGTATTGTTTAAGGGATGTTCCTGCTGGTGTTTATGTGTGTGCACTCCATCTGTAGCTCAGCTGGCATGGATTATGTGGGCACATTTTCCAGTAAAAAAATATATATACTCAGTGCACACATACATATATACACACAATAGTCCATAAATGCTCCCTACATCATACTCTTTTATTGGGGTGACTGGACAATGGCTAAAGATCATGGATAGGCTCCCTGTCCAGAGAAGTGTTAAAATAAGTCAGTTTACCACATGCTATATGGACAAAATATTGAGACACCTACATATTACATCTGCAGGAGCTATTATGACATCTCATGCTACATCCATACAGTGGGGTAACTAGGAATGGCTGGGGTCCAAGGAGAACATTGGACGTGCCCCCCCCTGCACAAACCGCCTTGTGAACCGAGAGCAAGGCAGGTGGTTTGGACTCCGCAACCAGAAATGAACGCACACGCGGTAGTTCAAGAAAAAAATATATATTTACTATAAGTTAATAAAGGCTAGTTAAAGGTAAAATGACAGGGCTAAAGACAAGCAAAATATACAATATAGCATGAACAATTTCAAGGCAAATTCTGCAATGGTTTCTACTTTTACTCTGTCCACTTCTGCAGTATGGACACTGAATGAACAATATACTCAAAACTATCCCTAACTGACCCTGACTTCACATTTGGGTGCACCCCCTTTTCCCCAGTGGTCCAGGTGGACCGCTTACAGTCCGTAGAAGCGCGCGGTGGGGCCCAAAGTCGTTCCTTTCTTTTATAGTGAAGTGTCCTCTCCTCACTGTTATCAGGATCTTGGGAGAAATGAAGTCCTCTTTAACAGACAGGGAAACCAACTGAATGCAATGTAATCCAACAGCAGATTCCACTCAGCACACTGACAGTCCTGCCGAATCCATACACTGAGCTGGGATGTAAAGCGGGATTTAGCAGGTGCCGTCCAGTACATCAACAGCACTGCGAGTCTCTATCTGTGGTATCCATATACACAGACACAATGTCAGTCTCACTGATCAGCCACTGAGCACAGTTCCTTTCACGTGGACTCACTAGTCCTGTTGTCTCTTTACACTCTGTTTGTCTCTGGACCAAGATACAGCTTAGCTGTACAGAAAAATCTCCACACCAGTTCAATACAACACTTGCCAAGATGGCTGCTGCTCTCTGTCTCGTCACTTCCTGCTTCTCTGCTCACACTCTGTCTGCAGAACAGGCAGGCTGACATAAAAGGGGGGGGTCTCACTCCAGCATCATGTCACAATTACAATGGCTGCTGTCTTAAAGGAACAGAATCACAGAAATACATTCAACATTAACAGTTTATACAGACAAATGAAGCTTAAGACAACATTGGCTGTCTCTTACATATTCCCCCCCACTTTAAGATTGGCAGTCCCTGCCTATGACTGTATATCCAGAGGGTTGTACTTTTATGCACAGGGTGGTAGTATACCGATGTATGGCAGGCCAAACAAACTCATCCTGCGCATACCGAACAGGGGGAATACCAGCATTTGGCCTAGTGGTCCGTCTGAGGACCGGTGGTATATTATGGGGTGCTGCAGCTATGGGCTGAGAAGGACCAGCGGATTCCGCACCAGAGGGGGCACAGGCCGGAGATACAGTAGTCACAGGTGGAACATCCCCAGGAGCAGGGATCGGCCAACAATCATCCTCCTCGTCGGAGGCCCATTCCGCACCTCCATTCTCTGACTGTGGGAGCTCATTCACATTGGCAGGCCCATCGTGATTTGTCCCTTCAGAATGACACAGGCGCAACATATTTCGGTGAAGTACTCGAACACAATCAGTTCCTTCTTTCTGGACCTGGTACACTGGCCCATTCGCATACTTGCGGCCAACAACACGATACGGCAAAGCCTCCCATCTGCTTTCCAATTTCCCTTGGGGTTTCTTGACACGAACTAGCACCAGGTCGCCTGGTTGCAATGGTGCTTCTTGCACTGGGGTCTTATCAGGATGGGGATGTTCTTGCAGGCGCTGCCGCACCAATCGATGGATCGTCTCAAGTCTCTGCCGATGCGCCCGCACCCAAGAGGTTGGATCCCTCGGAGGGAACCCATCCACATCATTCAACTGTAATTCTCCTATACTTCGCCCAGACCGCCCAAAGAGAAGTGTATAAGGAGAGTACCCCGTTGTAGAATGGACCTGATTGTTATAGGCCCACACCATTTCAGACAAGAACTGAGGCCACTGTAACTTCTTGTCTTCCTCCAGAGTCCGCAGCATCTGTAGCAGAGTTCTGTTGAATCTTTCACAGGCCCCATTTCCCTGAGGGTGGTATGGAGTCGTGTGCGACTTCTTTATCCCGTAGATACGTTGAACTTCTTTCATTACGTGTCCCTCAAAGCAGGCGCCCTGGTCGGAGTGGATGCGTTGGGGGCACCCATATACTCGCTGACATATTATTGCCATCAAATTTAGCTAACTGACTCATTATAGCCCCTGCTGGCATTCTTCCTCCAGCACCATTCTCCCGAACGGGTGCGTCACCGTCCATTCTGGTAAGCGGATCCTGCCGACTACGCCAATTTGTGAACCGAGAGCAAGGCAGGTGGTTTGGACTCCGCAACCAGAAATGAACGCACACGCGGTAGTTCAAGAAAAAAAATATATATTTACTATAAGTTAATAAAGGCTAGTTAAAGGTAAAATGACAGGGCTAAAGACAAGCAAAATATACAATATAGCATGAACAATTTCAAGGCAAATTCTGCAATGGTTTCTACTTTTACTCTGTCCACTTCTGCAGTATGGACACTGAATGAACAATATACTCAAAACTATCCCTAACTGACCCTGACTTCACATTTGGGTGCACCCCCTTTTCCCCAGTGGTCCAGGTGGACCGCTTACAGTCCGTAGAAGCGCGCGGTGGGGCCCAAAGTCGTTCCTTTCTTTTATAGTGAAGTGTCCTCTCCTCACTGTTATCAGGATCTTGGGAGAAATGAAGTCCTCTTTAACAGACAGGGAAACCAACTGAATGCAATGTAATCCAACAGCAGATTCCACTCAGCACACTGACAGTCCTGCCGAATCCATACACTGAGCTGGGATGTAAAGCGGGATTTAGCAGGTGCCGTCCAGTACATCAACAGCACTGCGAGTCTCTATCTGTGGTATCCATATACACAGACACAATGTCAGTCTCACTGATCAGCCACTGAGCACAGTTCCTTTCACGTGGACTCACTAGTCCTGTTGTCTCTTTACACTCTGTTTGTCTCTGGACCAAGATACAGCTTAGCTGTACAGAAAAATCTCCACACCAGTTCAATACAACACTTGCCAAGATGGCTGCTGCTCTCTGTCTCGTCACTTCCTGCTTCTCTGCTCACACTCTGTCTGCAGAACAGGCAGGCTGACATAAAAGGGGGGGGGTCTCACTCCAGCATCATGTCACAATTACAATGGCTGCTGTCTTAAAGGAACAGAATCACAGAAATACATTCAACATTAACAGTTTATACAGACAAATGAAGCTTAAGACAACATTGGCTGTCTCTTACAGCCTTACCCTTGCCCCTGCACAAACCGCCTTACCCTTGCCCCTGCACAAACTATTATGCCCCATAGCGGCCCCTGCACACACTATTAGGCCCCATAGCGGCCCCTGCACACACTATTAGGCCCCATAGCGGCCCCTGCACACACTATTATGCCCCATAGCGGCCCCTGCGCACACTATTATGCCCCATAGCGGCCCCTGCGCACACTATTATGCCCCATAGCGGCCCCTGCGCACACTATTATGCCCCATAGCGGCCCCTGCGCACACTATTATGCCCCATAGCAGCCCCTGCGCACACTATTATGCCCCATAGCGGCCCCTGCGCACACTATTATGCGCCACAGTGGCCCCTGCGCATAGTATTATGCCCCATAGGGGCCTCTGCACACAGTATTATGCCCCATAGTGGCCCCTGCACACAATATTATGTCCCATTGTGGACCACCCATGAACAATTATTATCTTTTCAGACCTCAGAGTATAATGATCGGAGATCCAGGGGAGGATACAAACATAAAAAAACTGTTACTTACCTGTCCCTGGCTCCAGCGCACTCCCTGCTTTCGGCCTTCTTCAATGTTGGACCAGATGTCACGGCCTGCGTCGCTACACATAATGACATCGGCCTGGACAACACCAAGGAGGCCCGAAGCCTGCCGGAGCACAGGAGAGGTAAGTAACAGTGTTTTTTATGTTCGCTCACCTCCCCTGGACCTCCGATCATTATACTCTGATAGCAATGTTTGTGGGGTTCGCGGGCCTGCAGCCTTACCGATCCTCGCTCCTGCTCACAGCCACCTCCGCAGAATGGGAAGCGCAGGCGGCCGTGAGCAGCAGCGGGGATCTGTAATTAAATAGGGCCCGTTACCTGCTTACCTTACTTAGGGTGTGACCCTGATAATGTACAATAGGGCCTTACAAACTCAGTTCTAGTTCATCCCAAAGGTGTTCAATGGAGTTGAGCCTTTGATTGGGCCAGACAAGTTCTTTTCCACTCACCCAACCATACATTTATGGACCTACCCAAATGTTTCCCATAAAGTTGAAATCATATAATTGTCCAAAATGTCTTGGAATGCTGAAGCATTAAGATCTCCCTTTTCTCAAACTAAGTGGCCTTGACCAACCACTGAAAAACAGCCCCCGCAGCTTTATCCCTCCCCCACCAAACAGGTGGCACAATGCAGACAGTAATGTTCTCCAAACCTAGACTTGTCCATCAGAATGTCAGACAGAGAAGTGTGACGTGTCACTCCACAGAACACATTTCCACTGCTCCAGTGTTGGCCTATGACCATGCTATTTAGATTACATGTCATCAGTACAGGCAGGATACATAAGAATAACCACCGGACCCCTGGTATGCAGCTTTAATATTTCCACAGCCCTCACCATAGACCACAGAGATCCTTACATTAACCCAATCACTATCCTAGACCAGTAAGGATACTAGAATTAAACCCTATACTGTCCTAGATCAACAGGTCTACTAATATTAACCCCTTCACTGCTCTAAACCACCAGATATACTGACATTAACCCCTTTACTGCCCTAGAGGTTTGGGTATACTGACATTAAATGATTCACTGCCCTAGACCACCAAGGATGCTGACACTAACACCTTTACTGCTATAGACCACCAGGGATACTTATATGAACTCTATTCCCCTAGACCACCAGGTATACTGACATTAACCTCTTCACTGTTCTAAACTACCTGGTGTATAGATTTTAACCTCTTCACTACTCTAGATCACCAGATATACTCACATTAAACTCTTCACTGCTCTAAGAGTGTATAGATATTAACCCCATTCATTGCCCTAGAGCACCAGGTATACTGATATTAATCCATTCATTGCCCTAGACCAGCAAGAATACTTAGAATCCTTTGCTGTCCAAAACTACAATGGACACTGGAATTTATTTATTAACTCTACATGCTTCTAGAGAATGAAATTGGTCATTTGCAAATCATTACATTGTTTCTGGAGGACAGGTAGGAAGCAGATGGTCTTACCGATATCTCTGCTGTGAGAGTGAAATCCAAGTGAATTTTTTGTCCACCATATATGAATTGATAATCCAGTTTAATAATCACAAATCCAGCTTTGGTGTGGATAGATGGTGGGAAAATAACCTGCCCTTTATTTTGTACCACTGTGAAAACAGCTTAGAATTTTTGTCACCATAAGGGCATTCAATATTTCAATGTGTATATATGTAAATGGATTCTGTGTGGCCTTGTCTTTCCTGCTGCTTTATAGATAATTATCAAATGCTGTACATTCACTTTTATTTAATATAGTTCTATATTACCCAGCTCAGAGGTAATATACTGAGGGAGGTCAGATGAAAGGTGCACAGGTAGGCCTCATGTACATTCAAGCTTATACTGGCCATAGGGACGTAGGTGAATTCCTGGTGGACCCCTGAGCCAGGGTGGGCTCCCAGCCGCCCAACCACTACATGAGTGGTGAATGGCACAGAATACTCACTCAGTGGAGCAGCACGTATTGATGGATGTAAAGAGTTGGAGTTGGTGGAGGTGGTGAAAGGTCCTCTTTATCTGGTGCAAAGAGACAACAGGAAATCTGTCAGGAAACAGGGAAAACATTAGTAGTAGCCATGCTCTTAGCTTCTCTCCTGACGCATATTTTAGTCATATCAAATACTGCCATTTTTATGCCTTCGCTTTTATGTAAGAATTTTACAATTTTTTTATCTAAAGAAGTATCTGTAGACTTTGTTAATGTGAAATCTTACAATGTAAAATTAACAATTCGTTAGAGGATGGAAAACCATCACAAAGGAAATCGATTTAGAATAATTCACAGGGCAGCAGGTATAGGGGGAAAAAATTAGGGAAGATTGCCGTCATAATAATCATAGTCATTTAATGATCTTGTCTCTGTCAATTACCTCTTATCATGTACACACGTGGACAAAATTGTTGGTACCCCTCGTTTAATGAAAGAAAAACCCACAATGGTCACAGAAATAACTTGAATCTGACAAAAGTAATTTGCCAAACTACATGTTGACAAGCCACAAAGCTTCTGGGGGAATGTCCTATGGACAAATGAGACAAAAATTGAAATTTTTGGCAAGGCACATCAGCTCTATGTTCACAGACGGAAAAATGAAGCATATCTTGAAAAAAACACTGTCCCTACTGTGAAACATGGAGGAGGCTCTGTTATATTCTGGGGCTGCTTCACTGCATCTGGCACAGGGTGTCTTGAATATTTTCAGGGTACAATGAAATCTCAAGACTATCAAGGGATTCTAGAGAGAAATGTGCTGCCTAGTGTCAGAAAGCTTCTTCTCAGTTGCAGGTCATGGGTCTTGCAGCAGGATAATGACCCAAAACACACAGCTAAAAACACCCAAGAATGTTTAAGAGGAAAACATTTGACTATTCTGAAGTGGCCTTCTATGAGCCCTGACCTAAATCCTATTGAGCATCTTTGGAAGGAGCTGAAACATGCCGTCTGGAAAAGGCACCCTTCAAACCCGAGACAACTGGAGCAGTTTGCTCATGAGGAGTGGCCAAAATACCTGTTGAGAGGTGCAGAAGTCTCATTGACAGTTACAGGAATCGTTTGATTGCAGTGATTGCCTCAAAAGGTTGTGCAACAAAATATTAAGTTAAGGGAACCATCATTTCTGTCCAGGCCTGTTTCATGAGTTTTCTTTTTTAAAAAATTCTGTTGAAGCATGGTTGAAAAGCAATGTCTGACTTTCATTTGTTCATTTTCATAGAATTTTTATATATTATTACTTTTGTCAGATTCAAGTTATTTCTGTGACCATTGTGGGTTTTTCTTTCATTAAACGAGGGGTACCAACAATTTTGTCCACGTGTATATATAGTTAAATCTGAAATTTTCAAAGATCACCAGCACCAGGCCTAGAAGTAAAATAAGATCATTTAAGATGATTAAGAATGTAGGCATCATAGTCATCAATTTATATATGAGGATTTTACAGGGGGAAGCCTAGTCTATAATATTACATAACTATCATTCAGATAATTGTCTGTCCATGTAATATGTAAATGATAAGTTTGCCAGACTTGGGGGGTTATTATACAAAGCAACTCACGGTTCTAGCCATTAGTGGGGGGTTCACAATATGGACTCCCCCGCTATAATATAACCATATGAGTAGGGAACAGCTAAATTTAGACTTAGGAGCATTTTTTCGACTATGTAATGGTGGTACAACTGCTTTAATGCCTAATTGTTATTAGTGAACCTGGTCAATGTATTTAAAGGTTCACTTATATGAGAATACAGTATGGACTGGGCATATAAGTAGCCCATTCCCTCAAAACCTTACAGGTACAAGCAGGATCGACTTTGTAGTTTCCTGTATTAAATACAATGGCTTCATGTTTTTGTCACAATTCCAAGCAGCAAAGCCTCAGGCACATAGACTCCACCCAAGGAGAGCAGCCCAGACAGCACCCAGTGTGTAGACACTGGCAGAGCTCTCTCACACTGAGCTGCCTTGTTTTGTATAACCACAGAGGATTGGGAAAGGTGTGGCTCAGAAACGCTGAGATACTACTACCTTTGTGCTCGGCAGAAGCTCAGCAGGTTAACTGCTTCAGTGCTAGATTTTTGCAGTTTGCAAGTATAGGAGTACAGCACAAACTTATCGTCTTTGTGCATCTAAATATTTTTAAAGTAAAAACCTATAAACCTAGGGGTTGCATATATTTTCGGTTTTCTCAGTAATTTTTTACTTGTAGATTTACTAAGTAGAATTAACTCGCCTAGCTTCCACTACTACTTACGCATACTCTATGGCTTGCACTGATCTTCTGCCATGCCTTTAAACTTGCTTTAAGGAGTGCACCGTTATCTGAAACAAATAACCATATCAAACAATATTGTGGCCCAAGCCACTCTTTATTTACAATGCCATACAGTACTGCTGGGTGAACCTGACCGATTGTAGCACCTCATACTTTGGCCAGGACACACCTGCTCCTGGCCCTGCCACCGACTGGCGGTGCACCTAGACTGACTCTCCCTAAGAAACCACTTGTCCACCCTGTCCAACCTTCCTGGTTTCCTGAGCCACTCAGAAGCTGGAGATCCACCATGAAGCTTGAGACCCCACAGGCAAACATATTTTGCCTGCCATCCTTTACTTGCCCTTCCCTAAATACTCCTGCACTACGTATCCTACTATTTTGCTCACCCAATTACGTTTGAACCTATCTTCTGTCCAAAGAACTGACCACTATTGTTCCCTTAAGACTACCCAGTGTTGCTAGCCATAAGGCCTCTATTTTGCACAAAATAAACCTTTTCCCCAGACTTTCCTTAACCTATTTATCCCAGTCTTCCCATTACCACCCCCTTTTCATCTTGAGGGCCACATCCTTACAGGCATTTAACCATTTGTCACTCGTTCTTGGGGGACTCTGTTGAGGTTTACTGCTTTTCCCATGTAGTTGCAGAGAAAAGTCAATGTAGCAGTTGTGAACAATGACAAGGTCATAAAGGGCCTTTGTCAACTGCCTAGTTGACATGGACATCATTGACTTATCGCTATGGAATTTTTTATAGACTCCCTGCTTTACCAAGCCTGGGTGACTGTAGCAAAGTGGAAGCTAGAATCAGATTTTATTAGTGACAGGCTTGGGCTGGATTTTAAAGAAGTTATCCTTTTCTGGCAAACATTGAAAAAAGCATTTTTTTCCGTTCAGGGCTTACCTTAGCCCTCACCAAGAAGCCCCTGCCGGGTGGCCCTATAAGCAAGCAATATGTCTATAGCTGGTCCAATATGATGATGGTGTCCTATACAGCGCCAGCACTCTCTGCGCTCTGACTAAGCAAGCCTTTACAAACTTATATCTACCATTTGTCAGTAAAGATAGACATTCATTTAAACACAGTTGTCTTAGAGAAAGGCAGAGACTGGAGATAAATAGTAATTTTCTTTGCAATTATTTTAATTTATTCATAAAATATATAATTTTGTGCTCCACACCTATAGCTATGTATTATAAATTCATGAGAACCAACAGAGACTGAATTTATTATGTTGATGGATAGGATCTCATTGTACAGAATTGACAACCAAGAGACAGGACAATGCATCAAAATGTGGGTTTACCCTGTTTGGTGACATTAGCTATTATTACATAACTCTGTTATACAGTAGATATGCCAGTCTACCTATGTTTTGCATTAGATCATAAACTAATGGTAAAATACTGGAAAATGCATTGGACTTGCATATGTAGTTGATATGTCTGATGTTCATTGTTGTACAAGGAATGCTATTCTTGGTCATGTTATTAAAAAGTTGTGTGCACAGAGCTGAACAATGTTAATGCTCCAACATCTTTGATATGTTAGGGATAGCTACAGCATTTATTTTCCTTGAGGAGACTGTAGAAGCAATGGCTCCCAATGTCTCTATCTGTGTCACTAGCCCACCGGCTTGTCTTACAATGGCTGTACTCAGGCCTGCAGCTCACCGCTTCACACATGCAGCCCCTTCAGTGCTATGGTCACGGCTGTTCTCTACTCATTTCACGTTCTCCTCGTATTAAGCCATGTCATTAATCCCTCACTAAACAGTAATGCCACCTCACCATCTCAGTGTCCCAATGTCAGCCTTAAGGCCTACCTGGGCCTCTGCTAACTCCAGACTTCTTCTGCAAACTGGCCACCAGGACCTATAAGGCCAGAAGACCACCGACACTGAAAGAAGTTCATAAGAATACCATAAGGGTAGGGGAGGATTGATATTTAGCCCCTTGCAAAAGGCTATAATATGGCTAGATTAAATGGACCTATAACACAATGACTAATTCCCTGTTATAAATACACGCTGTACCTTAAGGTGCCTTCTATTTTTTGTAATGGATTCCATATGAATGCCATGCTCTAATGCGTGCCTTTTTACAAATTTCTATGGCAATGCTATGCATATGGATCCATCATAATGTAAAAAACATAAATTTAATCTGTTCATTGCAATATTTTAACCCAGCTCCCAGTGACCACATTGCATGGAGAAATCACACACATTACTTGGTGACTAGCCACAGTTTTGAGCTGGGGAGACATCATCTGCATTAGCCATACGGCTACGGCGTGCAATATACCTATAGAAGGCATAGGAAGCCACTTTGCGGACATGTCTGACAACGTCAGATCTCACAGTATGATGAAGACCCTGCTATTGTCATCCGATAAATACACAAACTACTGCTATGCAACTACCCAGACAAATCCCAGTGAACATCTTATTATGCAGAAAAATAAAAACAGCCTCAGAAATTGTGATTTTAAGCAGGAAATCATTTAGTAAATTCTGTTTTGTAACAGGTTTCTCTTTGGTATATAAGATAACTGATTTTGTCAAAGGTTTGCTTTACCTAATAGATCAAATATGCTAAAATAGATTTTTCCACCTTAGCAAGGGAAAGCATTTTGCTAGGATGAGCCAGGGGCTGGAAGCACTAGGACCCTCACAGCCAGCTGCTAGAAGGAAGGTATGATGCATCTCTTTTGAGCACCATGGCTCCTGAATTTTTTTCCCACACAATGCCACTCCTGTCCAGGTCCTTTGCGGGTGCCATTCACTCCTGGCCCCTTTGATCTGCAAGTGAATTCACATCCTGTATCTATTTTGTTGCAATAATAAAATACATTGAATAGCAACATCCTAACTCAGATCTTACAAGTACATTATATGCCTGCTTAACTCAAGTTGGTGACTTGACCAAAGTGCAAGTGGTTTTCTTGAAGGGGCAACCATGACACATAGGATTTCTGCAGAGAATTAAAGGTGTGGGCTCTGGCACTCTGCTAAAATACAGCAAAACTGTGCAGATTCCAGGTGCTGAGGTATCTGAGTCATGCACTGGAGGGGAGGGAAGGGTTCAAGGCTGGAAAGTTTTAAATCTCAACAATCTAAGGACAGCCTGCAGGCAATTCATAACTACTAGTGCTGACTTGTAGAGTTAGTGCTGAGCAGCACAGGGTTCAGGCATGCAGAAATGAGTGCAAATATGTCATTCTGATCAGAGCTTAGCCTGCGACCATCTCAAATGTAGATGACTGTGATTTTGCACGTACCTTATCAATAGCAAGGGGCAATGAAGTTGCTGTATAGATCATAAAGTCCATCTGGTGCCACCTAATATATATATTTTTTTAACCCTTCATCTAATTTACCATTACAGGAACAAAGAATATCTCCATAAGGCCAGGGCCACACGCAGCAATCACGCTGCAAAATTTCTTGCAAGGAAATTCTGCAGCATGTTCCTTTGCAAACCACCCATAACCAGGAGAAGTTTTCTGTGGCATACTTGCAGGTTTTTAGGTGAGCTTCAGGCTGCAAAGGTGAGTGAAACCTGCAGCAGTAATTGATATACTATAGAGGTAAAAGCCACAGAGCAAGTCACTTTGCATCAGTGTGAGACTGAAGTTCCTAGGGCAACCACATAGAATTATTCTATAATCTAGTAA
Source organism: Leptodactylus fallax (assembly GCA_947044405.1). Lineage (NCBI taxonomy): Eukaryota > Metazoa > Chordata > Amphibia > Anura > Leptodactylidae > Leptodactylus > Leptodactylus fallax. The sequence continues at coordinate 276,982 of CAMRHE010000426.1, forward strand.
ATGCAGAAAAAGAAGTCCCATCCCATGCATGAGACTGTGATCGCGCTGAGCAGTACTGTCAGTGACCGACTGCTCCACCCTAGGTGTGAGAAGGAGCGCTATCGGAAGTCTTTCCTCCCCACCGCGGTTAGGCTGTACAACCAACACCGACCTAAGCGGAGATCATTACACACAGAGAACTGAAATATCTCTCTGCCTGTTAAATCCCCCCCCCCCCGCTACTTCCTATCTGTCTGTCGGCTATCAAAGTAATGCCTCTTACCTTGGAACATTCCTGTACATGTTGTATTTGTATTTGTATCTGCTTATCTTATCTTATCTTTGCTGCTGTAACACACTGAATTTCCCCATTGTGGGACTATTAAAGGACTATTATTATTATTAAATAGATCATAGTATCCATTTAAGGCTGAGGTCCCACGTTGCGGAAAAGCAGCTTTTTTTGTTGCAGATTTTGCTGCGGTTTTTTGAGCCAAGCAAAGAGTGGATTGAGCAGAAGGGAGAAGTATAAGAACTTCTCTTATATTTTCCATTTCATCTGTAGCCATTCTTGGCTTTGGCTCAAAAAACCATAACAAAAAAAGCTGCGTTTCCGCAACGTGGGGCCTCAGCCTCAGGAGTTGTCCGGGGACTGTTAATTTACTTACCTGTCTCGGGTTATTGCATCCAATGGACCCAGGAGTTCTGGTCACGACATGAACCCAAGGTCATCTGATCCAAAGCGGCCTTCAGCCCTCTCACATAATTACCTGTGGAGGAGGGACCTCGGAGGCTGAAGGCCGCTTCGGATCACATGGCCTCGTGATCGACCCCTTTAAATTTGAGTGCCTTGTCCTGGACCATTATTGTTTTAGAGCCTGAGCCCACCAAAGCAACTTCTAGTACTCAGTTGGACATTGCTTTGCACTATGAGTTTTGGTCGCAGGCACAGTATATAGATGAGATACAATGCTGTTACTGTAAATTTCAGCTGGGGGCTAACCCACTGTGATTACTTTCCATGTGGCCTCTGCCTAAGGGAGAGTTTTGATAGGACTGAAACGTTGTAGATTTCCTGCAGCAGAGATCTGTGGTGCATTTTTTTGCTGCAAAAATGCTGTGCATTGTAATTGACAGGCGGCAGACATAAAATCCATACTGCAGGTTTAATTCCACATATATTCTATGTGGAATTTAACAATCTTATCCACTTTAATTCTACCGTAAACTCCTGCACAGAAATTCCAAGTGCAAATTCTGTAGCGTTTCAGTCCTGTGGGAACATACCCTTGTATGGCATCTCATGTAATATTGACAGCAACTATGCACATGTGACTATTCTATCCAGTGCTAGCCACGACCAGTACTGAGCTATTCTTGGTTTTCCATCAGTTGAAGCACCATTGACCAGAGTTATTTGATGTGTCATGTTATAATCCGCTTTGAGAAAACCTGCAATGTAACTAGGTGTGTTTCTGTTATCTTGTCCATCTATCCCTCATAGACATGCATACTTGGATCAGCTTTAGACTTGCTTCATAGCAGAATTTGTCATCACTGCTAGATTTGCTGTGTATTCGGGCAGAACTGATACACTATGCTATGCCTAGGGCCTGAGTACACGACACAGGGAATCGCTCTGACACAACCAAAAACACTGGCCCAGATTTACTAATAGTTAGAAAACAGCAGTCTGAAAACATGCCAGATTTATCAGAGTCACTGATGCTGGATGATAAATCCGATGTATCTTTAGACTGTCTAGTCTATGTTTATACATACCTCCTTGTAGTTGAGGTTTCTGTACACCATGTACAAAAAGTTAAATATGTTTCATTTTCAATATAATAAATGTGGCCCTGAAGTGCCAATCTCAGAAGCGGGTGCTGCATGGCAGGTTTAGTTTGTTTTATCATGTTCACATATGGACATGGAATCAGTACATATGGCACAATGTGTACGTATATATATGCCAATGGGCTTTTAGACTGTAATGGCAATATGTATACTTTTGGCATGTTTGGCTGTGATTTTGCAGCCTAAAGCCCCTTGCAGATGATCATGTGCTAGGTCAGTGTTCTGACCCATTCATTTCTGTGGGCCCATGCACATGACCATGAATTGCACAGTCCCATGTGCAGGCCGACGGTCCGGGCCGCAAAACATGGAACAGGTCCTATTCCTGTCCGATTATGCGGCCGTGCTTCCACGACTCCTTTTCATCGAATGAATGGGGCAGTGGAAGCAAGGCCGATGCACGGATGACATTGTGTGCAACCTGGCTTAAATGTACAGAAAAGTGCAGTGGACTATATGCTAAAAATACACCATACAACAGTTAATTTCAGATACATGAAGCTGTATAGGGATATAGCATCAGCTCCATACTTTTGGATGTAAGTCCGACATACTGTTTCACATGGCAGCTACTAACATAAACTCTGAATCTAGTGTGAATTTAGTCCTATATCATCACATTCAGTAGGGCAATGACTGTGCAAATGAACAGTAATATTCCTGAAATTGGGAACACGTCAGATAAATACTGTCATCATGGAGGCAGACATCCCTGGACTTCCTGTGCGTAGCCAGCCTTTATCTACCAGAGATGGCTGATTCCAGATAGTAATAGATTGCATTAAAAGTGTAGAGAGATTAGGTTTAGCTTCCTGTACTGTTGTGAAGTTACCACTGTTTGTATACATACTGCCCCCATAACTAAGGGATATTTTAATAGGACATAAGCGTTGTCTTTGGAAAGTGTCCTGCTGTCTTACAACGTGAAATAAGTGGAGCGTCTGGGTGGGGTGAGAATGCTTTCGTCTCTGACTATGATCTACAGAGAAATCATGGGAGAGTCGGCTGCCCCACCCAGAGCTCCAGGGGAACAACCTTGATAGAATTAGAGCAGGGAGGAATCCTTACCACACCCATACAAGGCAATGCTGCATATTCTGGCTCGGTCAGTTTAGATCTCATGTAAAAATAACCTACATACTATACCCTCAAAGAAAAGCCCCCCTTGCCTTTCAAATGCTTCAAATCCAGCTTGCATTACATTGCATCTATAGGCTAAGAAATATTTACTGTATCTCCAACAGTCTTCCATAGTTTTATGGAAGTGTGTAGGCAAATATATTACATATAAACCATTACAACACCCCACCAAAATTACAGAAGTTCCAAGTGTACGGATATTTCCTAAACCTCATTCAGAAAAACTGTGTTGCTTTTAAGCCCCTTGCAGACGACCGTGTGTCTTGTCATTGTGCTATCTGGGTTTTTGCTGGATAGCGCGCTGACGCATTCATTTCTATAGGCCCATACACATGACGTAGTAACGTCTAGTCCCTCCACTTGACCGATGCTCCTTTACCTGCATAAAATGAAAACTCGACACAAGAGAAGTGGAGTTGAATTGGCCACAGCAGCCTTTTATTAACATACAGTAAATTTATAAAACAAAACATCAATATCAAAACCAACGACCCGTATTTCCCTTTAAAGCCACAGGAGGTCCTCGGAGCCCAACACACTGGCCTTCTAAAAAACCCCCTTTTTGTGAATTACCTCCAGCCGTACCGCCCAGCTCCAAGGCACCAAATCACCAATCCCCCAGGTGATAAAAGGATCCGTCTTTAAAGATCCTGAATGTCCTAAGGCCAGCCCAAAATTGTTTCCCAGCCATGCCATTTTCTCCAGGGGGGTCCAGAGCCTCCAAGCCCCCCCCCCCCACCGATACCACCAGGCATTTCCTTCCCAACTCCGAGGACCCCCCGCCACCAACGCAAAGGCTTGACACCTTAAGACTTTGCGTCCCTCCACACCCCCAGCGCCACTTCGATTCCTTCCTGAATCGATAGAGCCCAAATGTCCGTACCCACAGCGTTGAGGTGTACTCCATCTCGCCGCCAAAAGTTCCCTTCCCCTGCCTCAAACTCCCTGTGACGGACCGCCACAAAACCGTTCCTTTGGAAAAACCGGGCCACCGCCCTATTGACCTTCACCCTGGCCCGATTAAGGCTGTCCACACAGCGGGCCCCCCCGCCACACATGACGATGAACTATATCTGACCACACCGTCACTAAACCTGGCGACATAGCCCACAACCTGAGCATATCAAATTTGATATCCCGAATTAGCTCGCGAAAAGGCCTGACCCCCAGATCATTCCCTCCCACATGGAGAACTAGAACATCCGGGGACCTGTCCAACCTAACAAACCTGTTAAACTCTGGAAGTACCCTGGACCAGCACATCCCCCTAAGACCAAGCCATCTTACCGTAACCCTTTCTCGGAGAAAACCCAACTGCCGACCGTCCGGCCGCACCGCCGCACTCAAGGCACCCCAGAACACAAACGAATGGCCCAGGATCCAGACCAATTCCAGTTCATCCCCCCCCCTGCAAAAGAAAGAAAAACAATACACAATATAACCAAGCCACCTCTGCCGCCCTAGACTAGCCAGGCAGGACGAACGTATGACCGAAAACGAACCGACTCCCATCTGCCTATCCGCCTTACCACCTCATCACCCAAACCCCTGCGCGCCGCCTATGTCGCCACCCCGATACGAAATGAATGACCCCCGTAATCCCCTGGGCACCGCCCACACTCCACCAAACACTTCCGAAATATAGCCACAAACTGGTATCTAGACAGAAAAGATCCGTCCGCATGAATTAGCAGGGGATCCTCCAGAAAACGCACTAATGGCCTGTACTCTTTGAAAGACCTGACTGGACACATAAGGAATTCAGGAACCTGAAATAATACCACCCTGGACCCTCTGCCCTCCTGGTCCGTCTTAGATCTACGCACAATAAATTCCACCCTGTCCGCCATACCTTCCACGTCCTTCATCAGTAACCCGCCTGGCCTGCTGGTAGACGGGCTAACCAATTCCCCCAAGCGTAGCGCTCCAAAAAAGGCCAAGGAGAACGCTAACCTAAAAAGTTTAATCTCAAACTCAGACCTGCAAAGGCTCCCTAGTGCCACCCCCATCTCCTGAAGCAGATGAAAAGATACCGGCCGTCGCTGATCTACTGAAGCCCGACCCCGTCTCCAACCTCTCAAGGCCTGGCGTACCACAAATGCCTTGGTGACATCCCGTAAACCACGTGCCCTGAAACCAAATGCCAATCCCGCCATAAGCTTATTCATCCTCGATATGGACCACCCATCCTCCTTACATTGGCCTATCAACAGGAACAGCAACCCCTCATCATCCGTAACCTGTCTACCAAAATCCGCCCGCCATTCTTCCCATTGGCCCCATGCTACCTCATATGCAGCCCAGGTACCCGCCGCCAAGGACCCTCGGATCAATCTCTGTGCCACCCGAAAGGCAGGTTCCAAAGGTCTACCGACCACGCCTCTCCCTCCTCCTCCGCCTCTGGCGCCAACTGCCGGAACCTGGCCCACTGCAAACGAGAGAGTGCGTCAGCAATACAATTGTCAACCCCTGGGACATGTACCGCCTTCACCCACGCGTTCAGTGACAAGCACAAACACACCAGCCTCCGCAACACACAAACCACCGGGGGAGATGACGCCGTCATGTTATTAATAGCCTGAACGACCCCGAGGTTATCACAGTTGAACCGCACCTTCTTGTTCCTGAACTCCTGCCCCCATACCTCTAAAGCCACCACAATGGGAAACAGTTCCAATAAGGCAAGATTCCGCACCCAACCTTCCGCCTTCCAACTATCTGGCCACGAACCCACGCACCAACGTCCCTTGTAGAAGGCCCCAAAACCAACACTCCCTGCCGCGTCCGTGAATAGTTCTAATACATCCGCATCCACCCACTGATCTAATATAAATGACCGCCCATTGTAACAACCCAAAAACTCGTCCCAAATTTCCAAGTCCTCCCTTAATTCCTTTCCCAGGCTCACATAATGACGGGGATGCTTGACCCCCGCTGTTGCTGCCGCCAGCCTCCTGCAAAACACCCTCCCCATGGGCAGTATCCGACATGCAAAATTTAATTTTCCTAATAGGGATTGAAGTTCTCTAAGCATTAACTTTTTTCGCCTACAGGCACCCCTAACCTCGTTGCGCAGCTGAACCAGTTTGTCCTCCGGCAAACGACATTCCATCCGCAACGAGTCAATACAAATCCCTAAAAACGTCAACTCCGAACTCGGCCCCTCCGTCTTTTCCCCCGCCAACGGGATGCCAAACCTCCCCGGCACCCCCCTCCAAAGTACGTAACAACAATGAACAAATCCCAGAGCCCGCCGGACCAATGCACAAATAGTCGTCGAGATAGTGAATGACAGACGACCACCCCCGCCTCCCTTTTCACTACCCATTCCACAAACGTACTAAAACACTCGAAGTATGCACAGGAGATAGAACATCCCATGGGCAAACAGCGATCCACGTAGTAACCCCCGTCCCAATAACACCCCAACAGATGCAAACTATCCTCATGTACCGGTAACAACCGAAAAGCCCATTCAACGTCAGCCTTTGCCAACATTGCCCCAACCCCGTATTCCCGAACCCAACCTACCGCCGCATCAAACGAAGTATAAACCACCGAACAACATGCAGGGTCAATACCATCGTTGACCGACGCCCCCTTTGGAAAGGACAAATGATGAATGAGCCGAAACTTATTCGGCTCCTTCTTGGGTACCACCCCCAGCGGGGACACCCTTAAATGCCCCAACGGGAGACACTCAAAAGGCCCCGCCATCCGCCCTAACGCCACCTCCTTCGCCAGTTTTTCACTTACCACCCCCGGATGCTGTAATGCCGATCTCAAGTTCCGCCGAACCACTGGGAACTCCCCCTTTAACATAAGGAATCTTAAAACCAAACTGAAAACCGTCCGCCAACAACCCCGCCGCAGCTCTATCCGGGTACTCATTTAGATACGGCCGCATCACATCCACTACCACCGGACTCCGCCCCTTTTCCAGTGCTCTCCCCCCCTTTGGACTTAACCCCTTTAAAACACCGAGATGCCCCATGTGATCCTCCACAGTTAGAACACTCATGCTTGAACTTGCACTTCACACCGAACTTGCATGAGCCTTCGTTAAAGGAGAAGCACAATCCCTTCTGTGAAGCCGCCGAGCGCCCCGAAACCTCGGACCCCCCGGCTCCTGCCTGAAAGGGCTGCCCAGCCCGAGCCGGCGCTGTAACCCGTAACCACAGCCCAATATCCTTGTGATCCCACCGGATACTGGGCCGTACCGCTTTCCGTTGACGAAATTGTTCGTCATACCTCAACCACCCTTGACCCCCGTAAACTCTATAGGCTTCTCCTATGGCGTCTATGTAGCAAAACAGGGGGGAGCAATTCTCCGGCGCCTTTTCGCCAATAACGCTAGCCAAGATAGCAAACGCCTGTAACCAATTGGAGAAAGTGCGAGGTATAAGCCTATACCGCCGCTTCTCCTCTTCCTCTTTCTTAGACTCGTCCTTCTTCCCCCTATCCAAATTAAAGCGTTCTAACGGGAGTAACGAAAATATCTCTACATACTCCCCTTTCCATATTTTTTCCCTAACCTCCTGCTTCAAATGGGCCCCCAGCGGCCCCTCGAAGCAAACGTACACCTCCCCCTTTGCGGAATCATCCAACTTCGGCACCCCCTCCTCCTTGTCCTTTTCCCCGCTTTTTTCCTGAGTCCTATCCGCACCCCCACTTACCGTCGCGTCCCCCCGACGTCCCACCAACCGAAGCCCCTCCTGACCCGCTAACTAACGACCCCGGCCCGCCCGCCGGCAACCCCAAAGCCCCGATCCCTGGAACGCTCATGCCCACCCACGCGGGTACCGGAGACGGAACCGCGGCCTGGGCCTGCGCCCGCAACAACTGCCCAAACAAACTAAAAAATTCAAACATACCCCTGCCCGCCTCTCCCGGGTGCCCACCCCCACCCTGGACCGGCAACAGGGGAATAGAAGGAGACAGCAAAGATACACACTCACTGACTGCCTTGGTGCTGTGTGCCCACCAGTCGATACTCCAGAATCCAGACGCTGCCCGGCCATTCTATCTAGCGCAGGAAACAGCTGATCTCCCGAGGACATCGCCGGCGAGGAAACCAGCCCCCCCCCCTCCCAGCGAGGAGGGGGCCGCAAGCAGAGAGGAGTGTGCATCCGCGCACACGTGGAGAGCCGACCCAGGCAGCGCCTGATCGCTGGATGAAGCAGGCTGAAGACCCGAGGTCCGCATCCCAGATCCTGACTCACCGCGCAGGGAAGGCACAAGGTAAGGTGATCCACGGCCCTCTGCACCGGCTCCCGCTCCATCGTCGCACTCTGGAAATGGCGGAGGCGCAGCCTGCCACCTCCGCCGCGAGTCCCGCCCGCTAACCGGATTCCTCCCGGCCCTGGACTGCCGGGAGGCAGCAGACCTGCCGGCATCCTGAACCGGAGGGTCCCTTGAGGGGCTCCGTCTTCGGCGCTGGGCTCGGGGGGCTTCATCCGGACTCAGGCACGCCGGAGGCCTAGTCCTCCGTGGCCGTCTGGGAGTTGTAGGGGGGAACCTCAGCAGCAGGTGTCCCCGGCCCCTGAAGCAGGCCCGAAAGCTGTGCCTGCACCCATTCTTCTCCGTGTGCAGCTGCCGACTCGCGCAGCTGCACAATCAAGTCTTCAAGGGATGCCATGAAAATTAATGGAGACACTCGTAATGTAGCTTCTTCCTCTGTGTCTTCTTCACGGCAACTGCCGTTACTTTTCGCGGGCTTTCCCTTAAAACCTCTCCCCCTGCAGCCACGCTTGAATTAACCCCACCTTACCCCCAACTTGACCAATAGCTGCTGTCCAGCCGTACTCGTCATGTGGGCCCTCCCCTCAGCCTTCGTCCCCGGTCCGGCCCCTTCTTGACCATGAATTACGCGGTCCCGTGTGCGGGCTGACAGTCTGGGCTGTAAAATATGGAACAAGTCCTATTTCTGTCCGATTTTGCGGCTGCACTTCTGCGGCTCCTATTCATTGAACGAAAGGGCCCGTGGAAACACAGACGATGCACGGGAGGCACACGGATGACAACCGTGTGTCGCCCGTGCCGTTCATTCATGGTCGGCTGTTAGCACACGGACGTGTGCAACCCGTTTTAGTGAATGCTGGAGAAATCATAACCTTCAGTACTCTCTCATTTGTTAGGGTACGTTCACACGCTACAGAATTTGTTGCAGGAATTTTGGCAACATCTGAATAGAGTTGTTATAATGGCACCTGGATTTCTGCAAGTTCTATTCAGATTTTCTGACTCAGAAATTTCTGCAGCAAAATCCGCAGCATATGAAGTCATCTATACAGACGCCTTGCAGAAATCCCCCAGATTTTAGCTATTTACTGTATTAGGTGAAAAATTGAGGCTGAATCTGCAGAAAAATATGGATGCAAATTACATGGAGGGACTCGCAGCTAACAACTGCAGCAGGAATAAAAAAAAGCTGAAATTTAGCAGAAAAAAAAAATGCAGAAAAATTCTTGCTTTTTTCATTTGTGCTTTACCTCATACAAGTCTATGGGAAAAGCGCAGCATTTCCACAGGTAAAATTAACATGCTAGGTTTTTGAAAACGCAAATTTTCTGCAGCATTTTTTTCCACAATGTGTGGTTGAGATTAAAATCTCATTCACTTTACTGGGACACTGCATTTTTTTTATTCTGCATTTCCGCAACAGCCAAAAATGCAGTCAGTGATGATGTGACGAGCTCCCGGATCACCCGATCGCTACAGTAATTAATTGATAGCGTTATGTAAGATCATTACTGTAGCAATCAAGCCATTCAGGAGATCACTGCATCATAACTGACTATGATGCGGTGACTTCTACATACAGTGGGTACGGAAAGTATTCAGACCCCTTTAAATTTTTCACTCTTTGTTTCATTGCAGCCATTTGGTAAAAGCAAAAAAGTTAATTTTATTTCTCATTAATGTACACTCAGCACCCCATCTTGACAGAAAAAAAAAACTGAAATGTAGATATTTTTGCAAATTTATTAAAAAAGAAACACTGAAATATCACATGGTCATAAGTATTCAGACTCTTTGCTCAGTATTGAGTAGAAGCCCCTTCCTTTTGAGCTAGTACAGCCATGAGTCTTCTTGGGAATGATGCAACAAGTTTTTCACATCTGGATTTGGGGATCCTCTGCCATTCTTCCTTGCAGATCCTCTCCAGTTCCGTCAGGTTGGATGGTGAACGTTGGTGGAGCCATTTTCAGGTCTCTCCAGAGATGCTCAATTGGGTTGAGGTCAGGGCTCTGGCTGGGCCAGTCACGAATGGTCACAGAGTTGTTCTGAAGCCACTCCTTTGTTAGTTTAGCTGTGTGCTGAGGGTCATTGTCTTGTTGGAAGGTGAATCTTCAGCCCAGTCTGAGGTCCAGAGCACTCTGGAAGAGGTTTTCTTCCAGGATATCTCTGTACTTGGCCGCATTCATCTTTCCTTCAATTGCAACCAGTCGTCCTGTCCCTGCAGCTGAAAAACACCCCCCATAGCATGATGCTGCCACCACCATGTTTCACTGTTGGGATTGTATTGGGCAGGTGATGAGCAGTGCCTGGTTTTCTCCACACATACCGCTTAGAATTAACGCCAAAAAGTTCAATCTTCGTCTCACCAGATAATCTTATTTCTCATAGTCTGGGAGTCCTTCATGTGTTTTTTGGCAAACTCTATGCGGGCTTTCATATGTCTTGCACTGAGCAGAGGCTTCCTTCGGGCCACTCTGCCATAAAGCCCCAACTGGTGGAGGGCTGCAGTGATAGTTGACTTTGTGGAACTTTCTCCCATCTCCCTACTGCATCTCTGGAGCTCAGCCACAGTGATGTTTGGGTTCTTCTTTACCTCTCTCACCAAGGCTCTTCTCCCACGATTGCTCAGTTTGGCTGGACAGCCAGGTTTAGGAAGAGTTCTGGTCATCCCAAACTTCTTCCATTTACGGATTATGGGGGCCACTGTGCTCTTAGGAACCTTGAGTGCTGCAGACATTCTTTTGTAACCTTGGCCAGATCTGTGCCTTGCCACAATTCTGTCTCTGAGCTCCTTGGGCAGTTCCTTTGACCTCATGATTCTCATTTGCTCTGACATGCACTGTGAGCTGTGAGGTCTTATATAGACAGGTGTGTGCCTTTCCTAATCAAGTCTAATCAGTTTAATTAAACACAGCTGGACTCCAATGAAGGAGTAGAACCATCTCAAGGAGGATCAGAAGGAAATGGACAGCATGTGAGTTAAATATGAGTGTCACAGCAAAGAGTCTGAATACTTATGACCATGTGATATTTCAGTTTTTCTTTTTTAATAAATATGCAAAAATATCTACATTTCTCTCTTTTTTTTTCTGTCAAGATGGGGTGCTGAGTGTACATTAAAGGAAGGCCGGACCAGGGCGCAGACTAGGGGAAGGCCGGCATGACAGGGCCTGATGGTGGGGCTTGGGGTTACTAGGGGGAGGGGTAAGTCCGTGGCGGGAGTAGTTAGGGGCAGGGGATATAGGGGACTGGCTCTGCTTCCCGCGGTCATTCACCGCTGGGAAGGAGCCATTGCTGCAGAACGCTCCCTACCTGCATCCTGATGGCCGACGTCGAGGGGATCCTGGGGCAGCTCCGCGCTGCCTGCCGGCACTATCGATGCTGCGTGGCTTAGGCAGCAGGTGCTGGGGATCGTGGACGCGGTCCCCAGAGGTATGTCTCCCGGCTCCCTCTCCTTCCCGGGCTCCGGTGGGCGGGGCCTCAGCTCGGCGGCAGCGTCGGGCGAGGCCTCCGGAGCGGCTCAGCCCAGATACAGCACCGCGGTCCCGGCGTCGGCTCAGGAGCCCTTCTAGGGACCCTCCAGGCCGGAGGGCGCGCCCTACAGCGAGGGGCAGCGGTCCGCGGCCTGGGAGGCATCCACAGCAGCGGCCGGGACCAGCGGAGGCGAGGGGGCGGAGCTTGCGGCCTGGGCGGCCCCTCCCCCTTCCCTCCATGACTCCTCCACCATCTGCGGCCTTGGATACGGTGGCCCTGCCTGGCGATGCTCCGGTCGGGGGGGGCCACCAGACGCTCTGGAATACAACTGACGCCTCCTGGTTCTTCATGCCAGCCTGCTGGCGCGGCTGGTCAGAGTTCGGCGCCCGCGGGTCGGCGGGCTGCTTCCGGCGGACGGTCTCCGGGTCGGTCCTCATCTGGCTTACCGTCATCATCCAGGCAAGAATGTCCTTCCTGTGCTGGCTGTTCTACTCCTGCGGCGGCTGGCGGCGTCGGCCAGGACTCTGATGGCGAAGACTTCTTTGACTCTTCCCTACGGCTGGATTAGGGACAGGCGGCTGGCGGGATCACAGCTTCTGCGCAGCCTGGTGAGTGTTTGTCTATGTCTTGTTCTGTGCCGGCGTTGTTTAGATCTCAGGCGAGTGGGGAGGGCCCGGATGTGGCGGCCGGGGGGGGGTCAGGCGGCCGCGGGGGTCGACGGCGGGTTTAGGGGAGGATTTGCGGGCCCTGTTAGGCGAGCTCCGCGACGTACTGGCACGTTCGGGTGGGGGTGGGAGGACTGCTGGGTCCCCTGTTGCGGCGTGGGTTGGGGGCTCCCCGCTCCCTCCGGTGATAGTGTTGCCATCGGATAGCTTGGTGCGAAAAGAGGTGGGGGTGGCAGTGTCAGTGCAGACGGACAAGGAAGGCGACGGCATTCGTTTAGACGACAGGGCGAGGGGGGAGGTCTATGTTTGCTTTGAGGGCCCCCTGGGTGCTCATTTGAAGAAGGAGGTAAAGGATAAGATTTGGTGTGATGAATACGTCGAAATTTTTTCCCTTCTTCCGCTGGAGAAGTTTAATTTAGACAAGGGAAAACGGGACGAGAGTAAGAAGGAGGAGGAGGAGAAGAGACGATGGCGATTGATTCCGCAGACTTTTACCAATTGGCTGCAGGCGTTTGCTATCCTTGCTAGTGTTATTGGGGAAAAAGCTCCCGAAAATTGTTCGGGACTTTTTTGTTATTTAGATGCTATCGGGGAGGCCTATTGGGTTTATGGGGGTCAGACGTGGCTGTGCTACGAAGAACAGTTCCGTCAGTGGAGGGCGGTGCGCCCATCCATAAGGTGGGACCAAAAGGACATCGGGTTGTGGTTAAGGGTTATGGCCCCATCAACGTTTGGGCAGCCCTTTCAGGCGGGGGCCGGATCTACCGGCCTCGCCAGTCAGTCCACGAGTCAGTCTGCGGCAGGTCAGGGGACTGGGGGGAAGTCAGGATTTTGCTGGCAATTTAATGAAGGCCAGTGTAAATTTGGGACGTCCTGCAAGTTCAGGCATGCATGTTCTGTGTGCGGGGGAGCCTCTCACGGGTCCGCCCGCTGCTTTAAGAAAGGAAAAGGGCGTCAGGCTGGCGGGGCAACTGGCCATGGTGCTGACTCCGGTGAAACTGTGCGAGATGGAGCCTTATCTAAGTCGGTATCCGGACCGCATTAAGGCTCAGTTGTTGCGGGATGGTTTCCAGTACGGTTTTAGGATCCCATCTGCCCTCCGGGGGTCCTCCTTGTCCACAAAAAATCTAGTTTCTGCGTATCAGCATCCCAAGTTGGTGGGAGAGAAGTTGGACAGGGAGGTCTCCTTGGGGCGTATGGCGGGCCCCTTTAGTTCACCGCCGTTTGCGGATTTGGTAGTTTCCCCGCTAGGGGTGGTTCCTAAAAAAGAGCCCAATAAATTTAGATTGATCCATCATTTGTCGCACCCCAAAGGGGGTTCGGTTAATGATGGCATCGACCCTGAGTTGAGTTCCGTTGTTTATACCTCCTTCGATGCAGCGGTTCAGTGGGTGCGACAATATGGGCATGGGGGCGTTGCTGGCTAAGACGGACGTGGAATCAGCCTTCCGTCTCCTCCCGGTCCATCCGGAGAGCCTCCGGCTCTTGGGGTGTTACTGGGATGGGGCGTATTTTGTGGATCGTTGTCTTCCTATGGGTTGCTCGATCTCTTGTGCATATTTTGAGGCCTTTAGCTCGTTCTTGGAGTGGGTGGTAAGGGACCTGGCGGGTGTCGGGTCCGTCGTCCACTACTTGGACGATTTCTTGTGCCTCGGTCCAGCTGGCTCTTCGGTTTGTCTTTCCTTGCTACGAACTTTGGAATGGGTGATGGCGCGTTTTGGGGTCCCCTTGGCCCGGGAGAAGACGGAGGGACCGGCCTCGAGTTTGAGTTTTCTGGGTATCACCATTGATACCGAGAGGATGGAGTGCCGTCTGCCGGAGGAGAAATTGGTAGCTCTTAGACAGGAGGTGGGGCGGGCTGCTAGGTTGAGGAAGATTACGCTCCGGGACTTGCAGTCCCTACTCGGAAAACTCAACTTCGCTTGTAGGATCATGCCCATGGGTCGTGTTTTTTGCAGGCACCTGGCGGGTGCTACGGCTGGGATAGCGTCGCCCAGGCATTTTGTTCGGCTGACAGGGACGACTTAGAGGTGTGGGCCAGATTTTTGTGTGAGTACAACGGCCGCTCCTTGGTAATGTCGCCTGTTGTCGATGTTTTTGACTGGGAATTGTACACTGATGCCTCGGGGGCAGTGGGTTTTGGGGCCTTTTGTCAGGGACAGTGGTGCGCGGGACGTTGGCCGTCAGAGTGGGTGGAGCAGGGGTTGGTTAGGAATCTGTGTTTGCTGGAACTCTTCCCTATCGTAGTGGCACTAGAGGTATGGGGGGCTCGTTTTTCTGACAAGAAGGTGCGTTTCCACTGTGACAACCAGGCAGTGGTTGGTGCCATTAATTCGCTGACTGCTTCTTCCCCGCCGGTGGTTCGTCTGTTACGGCACCTGGTTTTGCGTTGTTTAGCGTTGAATGCGTGGGTGGTGGCGGTTCATGTCCCTGGGGTTACTAATGTAATTGCCGACTCTCTTTCTCGGTTCCAGTGGGAGCGTTTTCGGCAGGTGGCCCCCGAGGCGGACGTCACTGGAATCCGGTGTCCGGACCACCTGTGGGATGTGGTCTTGCCGCGGCTGGTGAACTAATTTGGTCATCCCTAGCGGTCGGTACCAGAGCGGCCTATGCGGCCGGATGGAGGGAGTTTGAATCCGTTGCGGGTGAGTTAGGGGGTGTTAGTTCGGACGGAGGTAGGCGCACGGCGGTTTTGGTGCTGGTGGGCCGGGGGGCGTTGGATGGGTGGTCGGTTTCCCGGATGAATCGTTTAGTGGCAGGGTTAGCGTTCGGTTTTCGCGTTTGGGGATGGGTGGATGTGACAAAAGATTTTCTTGTCACACAGGCTCTGCGGGGTTTTAGGAGGGGCCGGGCCCGCCCTGATGGGCGGCGGCCGGTGTCGTTTCAATTACTCGAACGTCTGGGGGCGGTGTTGCAAGGGGTGTGTTCCTCCCCGTTCGAGGTTGCTCTTTTTCGGCTGGCCTTTTCCTGGGCGTTTTTTGGGGCGATGCGGGTGGGGGAATTGGTCTCTCCATGCAAGAAGGTTGCGGGGGGGGGGGGGGTGTTGGTACAGGACGTGTTGTTTGGTGAGTCCGGGGTTGAATTTGTCATCCATCGATCTAAGACGGATCAAGGCGGACGGGGCCGCAGGGTAAGTCTGTTTCCCGTTCCGGAGTCCGCCATGTGCCCGGTGCGGTGCTTCCAGGAATTATATAGGCTGCGGGGGGGACAGTGTGGCCCTTTGCTGCGCCATTCCGACGGCTCATTTTTGTCCCGTTTTCAGTTTACCTGGGTTTTTCGGAAGTGTCTAGGGGAGTTGGGGCTCGACCTGTCGATTTTTGCTCCACACTCTTTTCGCATAGGTGCAGCTACAGAGGCCTCGATTTGGGGTTTGGGCCCGGATGTTGTGCGGCGGATTGGTAGATGGGCGTTGTGCCGTTTTGTTTCCTATGTGCGTCCTCATTTACTGTAGAAGTTATTAGTCTGTGAGGGTGGCGAGTTGGGTTCGGGTGTTTACAGATTTTTCTATTATTTATGTTGCTTATTTATTTTATAGGTCAACCCCCCAGCTTGGTTTGGATTTTGGGGCATTCTTATGTTCATTGGGGTGCGGAGCGAGCGAACATGCGCCCCCACGGACGGCAGCTTGGTCTCCCTAGGTCAGTGGCAGTAGTGCGGTGGCTGGGTTTTCGGGGGGATGCGTTGGGGCCGCATGTTACGCGAGTTTACTAGGTTTGCTCGCCTGGATCGTCACCCCGATGTGCTGGTGTTGCATTTGGGTGGAAATGATTTATGCGCTCGCCCCTTCCGGGAACTGGTCAGGGATGTGAAGCATGATTTGCTCCGTCTGTGGGTGGATTGTTCGGGGCTGGTCGTGGTGTGGTCGGACATAGTTCCTCGTCATTCCTGGCGGGGCGCCAGATCTGTGGTCAGGGTTAATCGAGCTAGGTCCAAGGTCAATAGGTCGGTGGGCGCTTTTGTGGTCCGTCACGGGGGTGTGGTGGTGCGCCATCATGAGTTGGAGGATATCCAAGGGGGGTTCTGGTTTGCGGATGGGGTGCACCTTAATGCGGTTGGAATTGACCTTTGGGCGTTAGGTTTACAGGGCGGGGTGGAGCGTGCCCTGGCCTTGGTGGGGGGTGCGCAGCCTTGAGGTGGTCAAAGCGTGTGCTCTGTGGCGGGGTGGGGGGTCCTTGGAGTTGGTAAAAATTCGGGGGGTGGGGAAACATGGGGGTGAGTTTCCCCTACAATTAACTACGGTTTTGGTTGGTCTGGCCGCTTTTGGGCTCCTGCTGGGTGGTGTCCCGGGGAGTGGTTTGTGATATATGTGGTGAGACTGCCATTGGTGTTTATGGTGCCCCTGAGCCTGTGGTTTACGGCTGGGGGTAACTTGGTGTGATGGACAGTTTGGCGGCCAGATCTGTGGAGCTCCAAGGACCTCCCCCTCAGAAAAATATATTTATTTCTGAAAGTTGGGGTTAATTGGTTAGTTTGTTATTTAAATTGTTATTTATGTATTTATTATTATAAAGGGTTATGTTAATGTTATTTATTCAGGTGGGTTTGAAAATTGCAGTTTATATAAATATATTTGTACTGTTTATGTAATAAAATGGCTGCTGTGGCCAATTAATCCAACCCCACGTGTGTTTGTCTTTTTTCTCAGGTAAAGTACGGTATGGGGGTAGGGGGGTGGAAGGTGAGGTCGCAGCATTGGTAAGTATAGGTTAGTTGTAAAGCCAACATCCTCAGTGCCAATGTCATGAGAAATAAAATGAACTTTTTTGCTTTTACCAAATGGCTGCAATGAAACAAAGAGTGAAAAATTTAAAAGAGTCTGAATACTTTCCGTACCCACTGTGTATGGCCAAGGTCTGTCCAGTTACTACCAGCCATAAACAGGCCACTTTCCACGGAAGGGACTCGGTTGTATGTAATGACCCTTTTGTGCACCTTTCCATATCATATTTCTGGAAAGCCCCTTTAAGAATAGACTACCATAGATAACCCCTTGAACTACTTGAGATACAAATACGGCAGAAATTTTAAGTGATATCCATGTTTCTCTATATAGAAAAAAGTACAGTGGATAGAAAAGTGTTGCTTGCAATGTTTTTCTGTCCGTCTATGTACCTAGACTGATGCACAATGTGCACATAAATGTAAGGCATAAAACAACTATCTGGACCCAACTGATATATGTGAACCTAGCCTACAACTATAATTGTTATGTGAGGTCGATAAAACCAATACTGAATAAAAGCTGCAAGAATGTATGGGTTGTTGTGTAAGAGGAGGTACCTGTCCCTTATGTCAATGGTATGTGACCTGTATTTACTCACAACTACCTGAAAGTGCTTGACACCTCAATGATGGGGCTAAGCGTTAATTAAAGTAGATGGTATGTTCCCCAAAGTACGGCCGGACCGTACATTTTACTCATTGCTTTCCACAGAGGACATATTCTGGTTGTGCAGTGTTTGGTCAGGTAATCTGTCTAGGATACCTGGGACATCAGCAATCCTATCGTGTCTCTTCTGGGTGTGGAGCAGCTTGCTGGGCGGGGAACGGCTTGCAGGGTTGGGCTGGTTAAAGCTCGGTGTGAAATGCTGGATTTTGCTTGCATGTAGTTTTTTTTTTTTTTTTTTTTTGATAGTAATTAAAGTCCATTCATTAGCATTCTGTATCCACCCAAAGCTTGGCGGAGATTTCACACACACCGTCACACGCCTCATTCTTTGCTGGGCTGAGGCCTACTTCATTAACTCTGCAAACACCATGCACTCACTTGAGTACGTGTGCTTTATGCATCAATGGTACGGTCGATTTTTAAAAAAATAAATAAATGCTGTACATTATTTTAACTTTTACCCCTTAAATCCAGGATGAAGTATTATAATGCAGTCAGTATAGTGTAAGGCTGGGGACACATGGGCATTGTTAGAAGTGGGTTACCTGCTGAATGCTATATGCAGAGGAGCAGCATAGCAGATAAATCTCATGCACATGCTGTGACTTAGGCCCCTTGAAGATGACTGTGGGCGAGATCTGTGTGCTATCCGTGTTTTTCACGGATAGCACACTGACCCATTCATTTCTATGGGCACATGCACATGACCATATTTTTCACTGATCAGTATGTGAGCCGTGATTCCGTGCCACGTCAGATAGAACATGTCCTATTCTGTTCAGTTTTTGTGGAACGGACTCGCCCATAGAAGCCTATGGGAGACTAAAAACCTAGGACGGCACACGGATGTACTCTGTGTGTCATCAGTGTGCCGTCCGTTTTCGCGGACAAGCTAGGGATATAATTAGATGTCTCCTGTATTTTTTAATGGTGGATCTGCAAACTAGGATCGTACACTGAAGACACTCTGTCCGTTTTTGCGGACCTAGTTCACTGATGCTGAAGAAACACTGAATAATAATAATAATAATAATAATAGTCCTTTAATAGTCCCACAGTGGGGAAATTCAGTGTGTTACAGCAGCAAAGATAAGATAAGCAGATACAAATACAAATACAACATGTACAGGAATGTTCCAAGGTGAGAGGCATTACATTAATAGCAGACAGACAGATAGGACGTAGCAGGGGGGGGGGGATTTAACAGGCAGAGAGATATTTCAGTTCTCTGTATGTAATGATCTCCGCTTAGGTCGGTGTTGGTTGTACAGCCTAACCGCGGTGGGGAGGAAAGACTTCCGATAGCGCTCCTTCTCACACCTAGGGTGGAGCAGTCGGTCACTGACAGTACTGCCCAGCGCAATCACAGTCTCATGCATGGGATGGGAGTTATTCTCCCGCATGGAGCTCACCACGGACAGTATCCTTCTGTCACCCACCACCTGCACTGGGTCCAGTGGGCTCCCCAGGACAGAGCTGGCCCTTCTAATCAGCTTGTCAAGTTTATTTCTGTCCCTGGTTGATATACTGCTCCCCCAGCAGGCCACTCCAAAGAAGATGGCTGATGCCACTACCGAGTTGAAGAAAGTCCTAAGAAGTTCCCCCCGGATTCCAAAGGCTCTCAGCTTCCTAAGCAGGTAGAGCCTGCTGTGGCCCTTCCTGTACAGGGCCTCCATATGATCTGCCCAGTCCAGCTTATTATTAAGGAGCAAACCCAGGTACTTATAGGTGTTCACAATCTCGATGCCCGTCCCCAGGATGTCCACTGGTTTTGGAGGGCATCTGCCTTTACGGAAGTCCACCACCATCTCCTTGGTCTTCCCCGCGTTAATCTTCAGGTGGTTCTGGTGGCACCAGTCCACAAAAAACCGGTTCAGTTCTCTGTACTCCTTGTCATCATCGTCTGTGATGAGGCCTACTATTGCAGAGTCGTCAGAATACTTCTGTAGGTAGCAGCTGGATGAGTTGCACCTAAAATCAGCAGTGTACAGTGTGAAGAGGAAAGGGGCGAGAACCGTACCCTGAGGTGCCCCCGTATTACAGATCACGGTACCTGACACACAGTCTTGGGCTCTCACGTATTGAGGTCGATTTGTGAGGTAGTCTAGGATCCAGTTGGAGTGGTGGTGGTCCACTCCAGCAAGGCCCAGCTTGTCTCTCAGTAACCTGGGCTGTATGGTGTTAAAAGCACTGGAGAAATCAAAGAACATTATTCTCACCGTGTTCCCTGGTTTTTCCAGGTGAGACAGAGCCCTGTGCAGAAGGTGGATGATGGCATCATCTACCCCAATGCCCGGTCGATAAGCAAACTGGAGAGGGTCCATAGCGGGGCTCACTAGAGGGCGAAGATGTGTGAGAACCAATCTCTCTAAGATCTTCATCAAGTGGGATGTCAGTGCTACAGGTCTATAGTCGTTGAGGTCTATAGGGTGAGGTTTCTTTGGAACTGGTACCACACAAGAAGATTTCCATAATTCAGGGACTATTTCCTGCCTCAGGCTCATATTATACATATATGTAATTATACCACACAGCTGGTCCCCACAAGTCTTAATTAGCCTTGCACTGATGTCATCTGGCCCTGCGGCTTTCCTCGCCTTGATCTTTTTCATCTCCTTCCTCACCTGGGCCCGTGTGAAGGTCAGACTGTGGTCAGATAAAGACACTGAAGACACTCTGTCCGCAAAAACCGAAGACTAATTAGTAGTTTGCTGACTGCAAAATACACACGGTTGTCTGCAACTAGCCTAAAACCAGCAGTGTAAAGTGACTTGCATATTTTAACCTGTAGCATTTCAATTATTGCTACAGGTTTTGACAGTGATTTTAAGGTCCCATGCACAAGGGGGAACATGGACAAGAAAATTTGGTCTGTATATCAGCCATTTCCTGGCTCAGTCCCAGGACTGTGAAGCCATTAGCAGGCAGGGACCCCCCAGCACTCTCCTAACTGGGTTTGGTTCTAGAAATCTGGCTGATCTATAGACTGATTTTTTTGGTCCAGAATCCCTCATGTGCATGGGGCCTAAATTTTGATAGTTGCAGAAGACGCATCGGAATTCCTACCGATGTGCCACAGAAAACTATCCGATTGTGGCTTTTGAGATGTCATCTTTTAGGAAAACCCTCTGTTGAATTTCCCTGGTCTGGTCTGGTAATAGGAATATATCCCAATAACCTTTAGTGTCAATGTACCCAATCATTTTTCATTTTATATATAGGTATAGTCTACTTTGAAAGAATTGAGTTGCTTGTCTTGTCAGGGCTGGGTTACACAGTCACAATCTGAACGCTTTCTACTAGATTTTGGTCAGTATTCTGACTGTCTCTCAGTGTTCCTCATGTCTTTTCTGCATATGAATGTGCCACTCCTAATCTTCCTTTACAGATCAGTACTTCTTTGTGTACCTCGTGTCTCTGTTTAACTAACCTGTATGTTTCTACCTGTCCATGTGCCTATGCCAGTCTTCAGAAGGGTGTGTCAGTGCTTTGTACAAGCACATGTTATCTGTCTTGGAGATGCCAAGTTGCTGGATAGCCAGGACCACACTTTATACAGCTATTCAGCAGTTGTATACCCTGGCAGGAAGTTTGATCTCTTAGAGATTATTCATGGCACAACTTGTCGCTTGCTTTTTCAATGGCGAAGTATGCCAATCTGCAAACTTACAATGATTGGCACCAAGATATTTCAGCAGAGCTACAAATGTTTGCCTGTCAGTCAAGTCATGGAGTTTTGATACTCACAATAATAATTCTTTTATTACCATTACTCCTGTACCTAACTTTACAATAGGCAGTGTCACAAAAAATTACAAAGTGGACCATTTACTACATGTCATCAAATACAACCTGAGTTCAATTCTTTCCTGAAAGGTGTTCATACACCTTGAATAGCCAAGACTCTCCCATACAGATGCATGCTCATTCCAAATGGGTGTGCATGTGTTGTTATTGGGCAGAGGGGAGAAAGCTGTTGTCACCTCCGGTGGTGGTTTAAAGGGGTTATCTGGGAAATGATAAAGCTTACCAGTGCAATACCTGTACTGGTTAAGCTCTATTACTAATATATAGACTGGTGCACCAAGCCCCAAAGTTTACCTTTGCAGAGTGCAGTGGTGTGCTGGAACTGTGTGAGTGCTGGATCCTCTGCAGACGATTCAGCTCTGTCTGACGTCACCAACTCCAATCTATTCCATGTGACCAGGAGTTGAAGGATCAGCTGAGGAACGACAGTTCCAGCATAAACACTGCACTCTGCAAAGGTAATAATCCAGATATCATCCATATCATCATCCGTACCATTCAACCATAAACCTGGCAGTGAATGGGTCCATGGTGACGCACATATCATCCATGTGCAGTCCATGCCGTTCAACCATGGACCTAGCACATGCACAGACCTACACAAATTGTCAAATAACTTTTTTAATACATTGTATTATTTAGCCCCTACTGATTTTAGTCTAGGTTCACACTTGTGCTGGGCTCTCCATCGGTCGGGTCTGCTGGGGGACACGAATGACGGAGATCCAGACTTCCCACTATAATGGAGTCCATCGGGTTTCTGCCATTTTTATACTGAAACTGTTGGAGAGAAAAGTCCTCCGTGCTGGTGTGAACCTAGCCTCATTTATATGGTAATATCTCCTCCATTCATCTCTAAAGCTAAATTTACAATTTCACTAAATTCCCTTTATCAGATAGCAATACAGTATATTATGGGAGATCAGATGAAAATTACAAGGTAAGCCTCATGTACATGCAAGCTCAAACTGGCCCACGGGGGAGCAGGTGAATCCCCCTGTTGCCCCTGAGCCAGTGTGGACTACCAGCCCCCATATCCTACATGAGCAGTTCACATCCCTTTACACTCACTATGCTACATACACTTGGGCAGTCTTACAGGTAATCCAAATTTCACTATTGCATGTACTACACATGACAAATCAGCAGACTTTTCTGTGCATTTTACAAATTGATATACTGTGTTATTTATGCCTAGGGCCTGAGAAAGTCGTATGGCATGAGAATTTTGTGCACAAATGTATTTTTGCTCAGAAAGTTCATTGAATACTCTGAGTTTTAAGTGTGATGTGAAATGCATATTGAAGCTAAATACCATAGAACAGGTTAGTAAAAAGCTGATGTTATACAACAGGATAGTCTCTAGGTGGATGCCATTTCAAGACAACCTCTTCACCAAAGAACACCATCCCACTAGTTACCCAGTTAATGTGTACTTTGCTCCGTGAAACCCTAGCATTGCTATTGCTACAAGAAACTGGTATTGACCATACATTGCTGGGGTATTCCAATCTGGCACATTTCTGGCATATTAACAGGATATACAGTGCTGGCCAAAAGTATTGGCACCTCTGCAATTCTGTCAGATAATACTCAATTTCTTCCAGAAAATGATTGCAATCACAAATGCTTTGGTAATAATATCTTCATTTATTTTGCTTGCAATGAAAAAACACAAAAGAGAATGAAAAAAAAAAGTCAAATCATTGATCATTTTACACAAAACTCCAAAAATGGGCCGGACAAAAGTATTGGCAATAAACTGCATAGGTAAAAAATTGTATTCAGCACCAAATCCAAGGCATATTAATATAAAAAATAACTTTTATTTTTCCAATAAAAAAATCACTCCATAGGTTCGGTGGTTAGTAACAGCCTACGCGTTTCGGAACAATGTCCCTTACTCATGGCATAGATCACAAAACCAAACACACAATATTTAAAAGCAAAAACGAAAAAAACCACACCTCTGGGGATCAGATGTCATCATTTAACTAATTAACATATCCCCACAATAGCATATGTCTGCAAACCCACACTTTCCCTTACGGAGTACAAAAGGAATATATCCACATAAATACATATTATGTCACACATATAAAATAAAAAAACAAAAAACAAAAAAAAAAAACATATACATAAGCACAAATGAGTAGATATAAACACTTATAAAGAAAAGATCAAATATAAACATAAATAGCGTTAATGTCATTCAAAATATTAAACCAAAAAAAAAATAAAAAATTTAAATGAACAATAAGACACATCAACATTAACACGATCATAAGACTATAGCGCATAAACGTGTGCCCATGTATAATAAATTCACAAGAAATAATTTTACCATTGTCCTTGAAAGAGCTAAATCTTGCTATGATCCAGGACCATTAAACACAGAAAATGAAACTAAACAACAAAAACAATCATGTGACATATGGTCATGTGATAAGTCACATGACTATTCAAGGAAGTAAATGCAAAATATCCATGAGAAAGATCCACTCCTGTAAGATCATACACAATCTACAGAAGTAGCCAGGAGGGAAACACCACACACATCAAAAACCGCCCATATATTATAATCACATATCCCTGATTTGTTACCACATATATACCAAATTATACAGGAATACATATAAAATGCATAATATACCCTCCTAGTCCAATGAATAAAAAGTAATATGGTGACATCACAGACGTATAAGAATAATAAATTAATAAAAATAGGACAAATCAGATCTAATATTCATCCCACCTGGAAACCGAGTACCCAGCTTTAGAATCCAGAAAGCTTCCCTTTTTAATAGTTTTCTACGCCAATCCCCACCTCTGACTGGTCTAGGCACATATTCAATTGCACAAAAAGTGAAACTAGTGACATTGCCCTTATGCTGACAAATAAAATGTTTTGAGGCATTAGAAACATTCTCATTAGGACTCCTATTACAATCGGCCAGATGTTCCGCAATCCTGATTTTAACCGGGCGTATTGTACAACCCACATACATTAGATTACATGATTCACAAAATATAATATACACTACATGATGACTTGCGCAATTCATGAAATCCCGTATAACGAAAGACCTTGACATGTTGGCATCATGAAAATAATTCATTTTTTTGACAAATTTACAGGACCCACATCTGATATTACCACATCTAAAAAAAACCGTTTGTATGTAACCAGGTAGTTTTCAACTTGTTGGTTGATAAAAATAAACTAGGGGACAAAATGTTTCTGAGAGACTGACCCCTTCTCGCTGTAAATTTAACTCCTTGTTTGAGAATGGTATTCAAAACAGGATCCTGATATAATATTGGAATATTTTTTTGAATTATTTTCATAACCTCCCGATATTGACAACTATAAGGGGTTGAAAAAACCAAATCCCTATTTGAAATGTCATGATCACTGGATTTAGAAGATCTCTTTTGTGTAAGGAGATCCGATCTCGACTTTTTATCCACAATATTTTTCGCCCTCGCCAGTGACCATTGTGGGTGACGTCGACTACGTAAACGTTGTGTAACCGCTCGACTTTGTGTCTCATAATCTTCATCCAGAGAAAATGCCCTCCTGACTCTCGTCAGCTCACCCACCGGAATAGATTTTAACGTATGTTGTGGGTGATGGCTACGAGCATGAAGAATGGTATTGCCCGCAGATGATTTTCTGTAGACAAAAATGTTAACTCTACCACTAGATACATCTCCTGTCAAAATCAAATCCAAAAAAGAAATACTTGTAGTCTGAATTGAATATGTAAACTTTAGATTATACAAATTGGAGTTGATATAATCAACAAAAACTGGTATGGACGCCACATCCCCCGACCATATAATCAATATGTTGTCGATGTAGCGTCCATACCAGTGTAACTGTTCCAAAAAAGGATTACCCGAAGAAAAAATATTAAACTCCTCCCACCACGCCATGACCAAATTTGCCAAGGATGGTGAGAAGCGAGCCCCCATAGGGGCTCCCTGTATCTGTAAATAAAAAGTAGAATCAAACATAAAAAAATTATGTGTCAACAGATATCTAGTAACCTCCAGTACATATTCACATAACTCCTCACAAAATGCACTGTATCTGTACAAATGATGAGTCAAAGCAGTCAATGCGATATCATGTGGTATACTTGAATACAAAGCAACCACATCGCATGTTAGCCAGGAAAACTTATCATCCCATATTATGCCATCAAAAGTATGTAATACCTGTTTACTGTCCTTAATGAAACCAGGGACACGAGATACCAATGGCTGTAAAAGATCATCAAGCCAGCCACATAGTCTCTCATTAAGAGACCCAATCCCTGATATAATTGGGCGTAAGGGAGGTGGAAACTCAGGTTTGTGTATTTTGGGGAGACCATGAAAAATAGGGATAATAGGATGTTGTATCAATAAATATCTTTTTTGTTGTTCAGAAATGAAACCTAAATTCACACCTTCACTCACAACATGTTCCAAAATTTTAGAAAATGCAGCTAATGGATCGAACTCCAACTTTCTATAGGTCTCAATATTCTCCAAAATATGCAAACAACTTGTTTATAATCCACACTATTCAACACAACAATTTTACCCCCCTTATCCGCTACTTTGATTGTAATATCATTATTAGATTTTAAATCAAATATGGCCTTTTGCTCACTGGAATTAAGGTTGTATTCACACTGTGCTTTCCTGGATTCTAAATCCTTCAGATCGTTTTCCACAGCGTTCTGAAACCATGAAAGGGCAGGAACCCTTGACTGAACTGGATAGTACATTGGATTTTTCACCTTAAATTTGATAGAATCAACATCCCTAATTCGCTCTACACTTTCATGTTGTAAACTAGAGAGGGTAACTAGTGAGACTTGTTCTTTGAAACACAAACGGCTAAACTCATTGTCTACATGTATACCCATATCCAAATCCTCTAAAACTTGTGAAGAGAGATTATCGTCACCTGAACAATCTGAGTAGAAATGTTTTTTAACCGTCAATAGTCTAACAAATTTGTTTACATCCAACAACGTATTAAAGAAATCAAAATTAGCAGTGGGAACAAAACTTAAGCCCTTAGATAGGACTTTGATATGTTCCCTTGTAAGAGAAAAGGAAGACAAATTTAACACTTGATTGTCCTGTTCAACAGCATCCACGGACAATATTGAATCCAAGGGCATTATTGTTTTCTCCTCTGACCCCTGGTAAAATACCGTTGATTTGATTCCTTTACGATGAATATATCTACGGGTGGTGAGCTGTATATTTTATTTGACTATAAAAGTATTGGCACCCTCAGCCTAATACTTGGTAGCACAACCTTTAGACAAAATAACTGCGAACAACCGCTTCCGGTAACCATCAATGAGTTTCTTACAATGCTCTGCTGGAATTTTAGACCATTCTTCTTTGGCAAATTTCTCCAGGTCCCTGAGATTTGAAGGGTGCCTTAGGCATTATGGTTACTGTGACTTTAAGAGGTGTAATATGTTTCTTGGATGCAACACTAGAATTTGGTAAAGCCTTGTCACTTGCTGTACACACAAAGGGACACAATTTCTTAAGGTTGCAGAACAGTCAAAGACATGGAACAAGGTCTGTTTAATGTATTAGGGGGCCCTGTTCAAACTTTTTGTAAGTGGGCCTCCCCCATAATTTAATTTCCCCTTAACAATCTCCATAAGGCCCCCTGCCCCCTCAACCACTAATGTTACACAAAAAAAAAAAAAATTCAGCTGAAGGCTGAATAATGGAGCACAGCGCTGATAACTCCGCGGTCCACTATCGTATTCAACCTCTAGCTGTGTCCTAAGGACACAGATAAAGTTAAAATCACTGTCTACCGCCCAGAACAGCGGGACAGCACCCGAAATGTGGGACTGTCCCGCTCGATATGTTGCAGCTGAGGGGGCCCCCGAAACCATAGGGCCTGGTGTGACTGCACTGTTGGCTCTATGGTTAAAGTGGCCCTGTGGAACACCAAACAAGCAAGATGTGATTCCTCCCAAAGTCCCTGTTCATCTCAAAGAGGCTACACCCAAGACTATGTTACATAACACAGTCTCAGACTCAGATTTCAGTCTCTGCCATGTATACTTCCACAGTCATTCTTACAGACCCTTCATCTTAAGGGTTCTATTTCTCTGGCCAAGACCCTGTAGCTGAAAAGTATTATCTCACTGGGCTTGGATCACTCCTCAGGCCCACTTCATATTCACTCACTCCAAAAGTAAGGCAGCCTTCTCTCTTAGCCCTGACTCTCAAGGCTACTTGTTGCATCACCCCTTGCTCTGTCTAATCCACATAGTCTAGTCTACTTAAAGACTGTACTACCAAGCCACAGCTCAGGCTGGCAGAGCACCCAGACCTCTCTGTAGCTATCTCACTGACCCACAAGTCAGGGACCCTCCTCAGGCAACTAACAGGATCTATCTACCACTTCCACCAGGCTTGAGCATAAACACTAAAACACTACTGCTTTTCAGTATGCCTAATTATTTCCACAGTCCCAGTAGACTCTCCAGAGCTAACCACTCAACCTCACCGACATTTCAACTGTTACCGCTTCAGTGGTGACCCATATAGAATGCCAGCAGGCCCCCCTACTCCACAGCCTACCTCTGTCAGTCCACAGAACATTGCTGGTCACTTTGTTAATTCACCATGCACTCACCAACTCAGTGAGTGCATGGTGAATCTCTTGCACAGACCTCCATCACTCAGGCTAGAACCTCGTGCATTTCACCCCCACTTTTCTTCACTGCTACCAGACCTTTTATGGACAACCCACTGTCCTCTCCATACAACATTTTGGCACAGCACAACAGCTTCACCCTGTTTGATCCTGAGCCATCCCCAATGCTCTGTACCTCCTTTGCATCTGTCACCTAATAGTTTATTATTCCTTTGTACAGTCATAGCATCACACACACAGTGTGCCATAGGACACTGTGGCCATAGGATACATAGACAGTCCATAGGCTAAAAATGAAGGGCACACAGTTCACCTTCCTTCCAGGCAGGGCTGTTTTAACTCATTACTGTGTTAACACAACTGGACCCAGTTCAAAGGTTTCCTAAGTGGGCCCACCCACATAATTTAATATTCCCTCAAGTAGCTCACACAATATGGTATCCCCTTAAGTGGCCACCACATAATGCCCCTGCCGCCACAGTGACCTTTCAATTGATATATCACAAACCAATAAAAAACAAAACAAAAAAACATATATTCATCTAACCCTATTTCCAGGGAGTCACCTGCAGGCTTCGACTGCAGGCATGTCTCTGGCTAGGCACTCATTGCACCTTCCTGCCACAGGCATCATCAGCCATAGCCTGAATGGTGAAGCACAGAGCTTATAGGAGCTGTGTTCCACTATTATATTTAGCGTTATCTGCATCCTAAAGATGCAGATATAGTTGAAATCACTACCTGCCACCCGAAACAGCAGGATAGCACTGGAAATGCATGACTCTCCTGCTCGATCCAGGTTGGCTGAGGGGACTCCCACTACCATAGAGCCTAGTGCAGATGCACCATTGCCCTATTGTTAAATCAGCCCTGCTTACAGGTATTACATAGTTTATGATTATATGGAGTACATGACAAATTAGCAGAATTTTCTGTGCATTCTGCAAACTGATATGTTGCGTTATTTGTGCCTAGGGCCTGAGAAAGTCGTATGACATGAGAATTTTTTGCAATAGGCATAATATATGAGTTTGCTCAGAGAGTTCTTAGAATGCCATGAGTTTTTAAGTGTAAGGTGGAATGCATATTGAAGCCAAATACCATAGCACAGGTTAGTAAAAGGCTGCTATTATACAACAGGATTGTCTCTATGTGGACTTTAAAGGCACCGTTTCAAGACAACTCCTTTACTAAAGGGAACCACTTTACGGCTAGGTTAACACCTCCATTGGGGGATTCCGTTCCCCATTCCATTTGAAAAATGCAGAGAGAAAAGCGCTGGAAACCCGGCAGACCCTGTTATAGTCTATGGTTTCCGCCGGTAACTGCTTTTTTAAGCGGATTAGGCTTCCATTCAGGGTGTCCCCAAGTGGACCCCCCGAATGGAAACCCAAACGCAGGTGTGAACCTAACATAACAAATACCCAATTGATGCATACTTTGCTCCTTGAAACCCCTGCAATTGCTTGCTATTGCTGGAGGGAGCTTATTCTAGTCATCATATAAACAGCTTACTATGTCATATATGAACTGGCCAGATCTATCCTTCTTAGTGACCCTCTCTATTACTCATAGAGGGGGTCCCAAGCATCTGAGCCCCCCATCCATGACGTCCATATACCCTATTTGTAGTCTTGACGAACCAACCCTTTAAAAGAGCAAAGTGTCCTAAAGTATCCCTTTCACTACTCTGTAGCAATAACTCCTACGCCATGCACCATTATTATAGTATAAAGAAGTTCTCCATTTTTTTGTGCTATGTGCTCCACCATTCAGGCAATGGCTGAGTTTAAAAGGTAGAATTGCTCGTTGAGGCTAAATATTATAAATCTACAGTAGCCAGGAGATCATAAGGAAGTAGAGTTCACATTTATTAGGAACATTTAGGAGACACATAGAATTATCTGGCGTGCTGCTACAATTATAGGGTGTAAGCTGTGAATCATTGCTGTGAGTTCCTGTTGGTACATACATATCAGTGTCTGCTTATTCTACCGGTCTACGAGCTCTGGAAATCTCTATTCTACAAGAAGTCTCCAAAAGACATATTAATGGGTTTATATTTCTCCTGTGTACAGAGGCCCTGATACATCAATGCACAATCCGTTCCTGGGCCACCAAATGTTATGTGCAACTGCAGGCATAGTTCGATGTTCCTGAGTCCCAAAGCAAAATCTGTACTGACCCCACCACCTATAATGTGTCATTTATAATACTGCTGACAAGGACCCTGGTGCAACTGGTGTATCACTGTAATATCGCCCTATTTTCATGAAGTGCCTTCACAGTTCACACTGCTGAGCCATAAATAAGTGTTGGACTGGCCCACCAGAATAGCAGAGGAACCTCTGGTGGACCCAGGGTCTAACACTAAACAGAATTGTTTTATCTGGTGGGCCCAAGGCACCCCAGCCAAACACTGGCTCATGAACATGATAGACTTCAACTGAATGAGTGAGCAGTGAAAACTGATCTGTGAAAAAAATGTGTGCATGATCTTATAGCGATAAATGTGTCAGTATACTATCATGAAAAAACGTATAGCACACTGAAGACAAAAATAATTGTGTGCATGAGCTCTAATGCTGCATATCTGGTAGAGAGGATAGACGCCTGTTGGCGTGGCATTAGACCAGTAGTCTCAGGATAGATGAGGAGTATGGGTTTCTATGAAGTATTTTATCTGAGACAGCATCTTGGCAATTGATTCAATCTGTAGCCTGTCTTCATTATTTAGGCAGTTTAGTTAGACTCCATAGGTCTAAGTAAAGATATTTATGAGACCACTCTGTATAGGAGATTGAGGTTTGGTCACAATGATTTATGGTTAATGCACAGTTAGTGCATAGTTATTTATGGATCTGCTCTGCTTGGATGGTATTAGCGGATTTTAATACATTTGGCCCTGATAGGGTGTTTTGTGGGATATTCATTTTTAGATAAATATTAATAAAAGTGAAGTTTTAGGTATTTATATCTCCAATAAAAGGTGTCTGTGAATTTGAATAAAGTCCTACCTCTATCTCAATTAACCATTTTTTTTAATCCTTTTTATTATAACCCTATTATCTATATTTTTGGTCACAAGTTACGGTACGTTAGATCTTTGTTTTTTTATACTATGTGCTCATTCTATACTCTTTCATATGACGTGGCTTTACAATTGTGCTGTGTGTCTCCAATGCAGGTCACCTTGATTCTGCAAATGTGTACAATTGTATTTGCAGCCTTTTCCGGTGTATATTTGCATATATAATATAGTTACATTTCGTTACTATATCTCCCAGCCATCCCTCTGTATGTAGAATTAACTTTGTGTACATCCGCTGTGTGCATAAGGCCTAACAAAGTCCCTGCATCTCCATACGGTAGAGCCATAGGCACCACATGGTGCCTTTATAAGGCGTTGTACTGGATATTCTCCTCTAGTACAACAGAGTAGCAGAGAAGGGCCCATATACCGTAAGTCTAATATGGCTTCACACAACAGGCTGTATTGAGCTAGACATGAGTTTTACATTCTTGAGAAAACTACGGTAAGTCATTCATTTCAAAAATTCACTTGAGACATTATCGGGACTATAAACCCCACTGAACCTAGGTCCATTAATATATATATTAGCACCAGAAAAGACCAATTAAATATCATATTTGATCTTTGGTTTAATTTGTGAATTGCATTAATATTCTGCAGACAAGCTTGAATGAATGGTAGTGAATTTGTAGCGATAGTCTGCATACAGTACATGTAATTGTATGGGGCAACGCCCTATGGATTTCTGAGTGAGCAGGGAACCTCCCTTGAGCCGACACTGGAATGCATTATGTGTTTATGCTTGTTTCTTAATGGTAGTAATAATAAATTAAAGAAAAAAAACTGGATTCTTTCCCCCCCAGAATGCTGCAGGTAATTTTACACAGCTACGAGTCCCTACAGGCAAGAAAGCCAAAGGTGTGATTCATTCTTCAATAGGAAGGGGTCTTATAAACTGAGCAGAAAGGTGAAAGTATGAAGTAGAGGAAGGGCACAAACTTGTGGTATGTCAGACTTGTCATGTAGCTGAACTGCCCTAAGGGTTCCTTATAGATGTTTTTCACTGTTTCGCTGTTTCTAGGTTTTATGGGACTAAATTTTAAAGTTTGAAGAAATATGGTTATTTTATAGCTTGTTTTTAACATTTAGCACAGCACATGGGATGTGCCACAATTTTCGCACTTACTGTATATGACATTGAAAGGCCTCATTTGTATAGTTATTATACTGTACATATTACTGTATATGTAATATAATATAAGTATTTCTATATAGCGACAAGCAGCATCTAGAATTTAAAGAAGAAAACTTCATGCTGTCGATTTGGGAAAAATAACTTTAAAGTTTCTTCTGCAAAAATAATCCACTTGACCGTATTACTGCCCTCTACAGCCTTGATGCATGATGCCATAATACAGTTCTCATAGCTATCTATGGGACTTTACTGTACCTCTATTTGGCTCCAGTGTCAGAGACATGAAGCATCTATGGCACTCCATTAGATGAGATATGTATATATATATATATAGGAGGCATAACTTGAAACTCCTCGGCCCCAATGTGAAATCCTTAATGGGGCCCCTGCCTACCTTGTACCATTTAGAATAGTGGTATATTTTATGTAGCAGAAGCACTTTTCAGGGGCCCCCTCAGGGTCCAGAGGCTGCTACTGCTGCACCCCCTATAGTTACGCCCCTGTGTACATTATGATTTCTATATATGTGTATAGGTATGTACTCCTACATAACTATGCATATATACAGTGCCTACATTATCCCTATGCTGCTCACAGATTGTCCAAACTCTCATGTCCCCTTAATGCCAGGGCCCCACATGGTGTAAATGGAAAAAAAACACAGTCACTGTCACTATATACTATACTATATACTATATATACTATATATATACTATATATATATATATATATATATATATATATATATATATAGTGACTGCAAGGTAGCGAATCCCATCCACCCCTTGCGAAAAAATACACGTGGCAGACACGCTGCAATTTCCAAAACCGTTGTGGTTTCTGTATAAGTATAATTGAAACAGAAAGTCCGCAGTGGAAACCTCTGCGGACTTTGCGGGAAAAATCACGATGCATTTCCGCCACGTTTTATCCCGCAACGCTTTTTTTGCTGCGAGGCACTACAAGGGGCCTTAGCTTAAGGGGGTTTTCACCAGAACTCAGCATATAAACCCAGCCCCTCAGATAGATAGGTTAGGGCCACCTGAATCAAATAGTGTTTCCCCTTGGGAATCGCTGCCTCTATTGCTGAGATATTGCTGGTTTTATCAATATGCAAATGAGCTCTTTGGAGCAATGTTGGCATATGCTCATTTGAATATCAACAAAAAAAGTTAACATTTTGGCAAGGAAGAAACTGGTTCACAAGGGGAAAGCACCATTTTGTTCAGGTGACCCTAGCCTTTCTATCCGGTTGGGCCGGGTTGATATGCTGGTTACTGGTGACAGACTCCCTCCCTCAACCCTAAAGTGCCTGCCACAAATTTACTCCTTATTAGCACTTGTTGCATGCTTGCTTTGTGCACTGCCTAGGATAGCTGTAGTGGGATTTTTTTTATTTTGTTGGATATTCTGATGTCTCAAATATGTTTAATGCAGAATACTGTGCCATCCCAAATGCTTGTAGTAGGTTCTTTAAATGACAAGCATTTTGGGGAAAAAATTACTAATTTTAAGTCTTTTTTTTTCTTAGATTTAAAAAAAACAAACAAACAAAAAAAAACTGTTCTCAGATTTTAACCAAAACAATTTTCAGAAAGTTATTATTAACCCTTATGGTCATGTATTACAAAGTATAAAATGTCTTAAGTGCGGCACAGTCGGAGGTTGTCCATATTAGCTCATATTTTCCACTATATAGGTGCGTTTCCTTGTATAATGTGTTCATTGCAGCTGTTAGAATGGAAGGACAGTGATAGTAGTAGCTAGAAGTGAATATAGTCTACCAAGGTTTTCTGTCCAATGTTTCCTTGAGGGGGGAGCTGCAGGGCAAAAATACAGCAGAAATCTTCTGCGGCATATTACAGGTCAGTGTCAGGACAGTTTTACAATACTGCCAGGTCGGATTAGTAAGTCGTTGACATGTAGGTTTAAGAGGTGTTATATTTACCTAGGAAATTCAATGGCTTTGTTGTAAAACTGAACTGAAGCGCTGTTGTGCTATGTAAAGTTCTTCGTACTATAGTCTTTGAGCTCCTTTCTGTTCTCTTTTTTCAGCTTTTATTCATGAACTTGCCCCATGGCTTGCAGTCACTAGTGATAGATCAGCTGGCAGTGTAGCCAATATCATTAGAATGGAGAAAGCCGTAAGGAAATGTTTCCTTCTCCCACCAAAATCATTTATTATCTACAGGACAATTGATAAATGTTTGATTGTTAGGGGACTCAACCTGGGACCCCCTAATTCCCCTAGGACATCACGGTGGCTCAGTGGTTAGCACAGCAGCCTTGCAGCGCTGGAGTCCTGGGTTCGAATCCTGCCTGGGACAACATCTACAAGTAGTATATATGTTCTCTCTGTGTTTGTGTGGGTTTCCTCCCACACTCCAAAGACATACTGATAGGGAATGTAGATTGTGAGCCCTATATGGGACAGTGCCTGTCAATGTCTGTAAAGCGCTGTGGAATATGATGGCGCTATATAAGTAAGCAAAATAATAATAATCTCTAGCATGGGGTCCAAAGCTCATGCATGCAGCATGTACTTTTTATAGTACTGGAGTCTTTGCATGTAGCAGAGAAGACTTTAGGCCTCTTCAGGTACATGGGGCCCAGTTGTGACTGCTATCCCTGTATCCAAGATGCTTCCACCTCTGTGGCTAGAATATATAGTTCACCTGATCGCAGGGTGACTGTAATGGTGTAAGGTAGTGCGGACGCAAACCTTGAATGGTTGGGCTGTTGCACAGTTGGGCTGTACCTGTTAGTGTAGTGAGACTGCAGTGTTAGCCAAACTAGTTTCAGAGAGATATTGGGGACCAGGACCACAGTTAAACCAAATCCAATGTAGAGATGGAGTGTGGAAAAAAATCCGCGCTTACCAAGATGTCGTCTAGAGATCCTTTATTGATACCAGGGGTCACAACGCGTTTCGGAACGATAAATAGCTCCTTTTTCAAGTGCATAAATTGGTGCATTGATGCTATACTAGATGCTGTGCGTTGCTGTATTTTGTATCGTTTGATTAGCTAAACTAGTTTGTCACAGCTTGGTGTAACAGTTTACTGGCTATGTTATATCATGTGCATTATCTTGGATGATGTGTTTCGTCCATGCTCATATTGCTTTAAGTGGTGCAAGTCATTGCATGGCCAATGTTCATGCACCCATGATTTGCACCGCCGGAGAAATTGTGTGTTGATGATCTGTGGTCTAGTCTGTTTGACATCAGGCATTACTCTGACTATTCAGGGTGGCAGATGACTCTGTATTTAAGGGATGCTACCTCATTCTGTAGAGGGAGAGATACCTTGTATGACAGGAGGTTAACTTGTTGTTGGAGGGCCGCTTAGATGGGGCAACAACTAGTGAGGCCAGGTGAACTGGGAGAGCTGTACAATCTGCTTACAAAGAGGAGAGGACACCTTTGCCTAAGATATCAGCCAGTTTCACTAATCGGTGCACTTCAGTGAGCAGGAGCCCAGGACCTGCAGTGATGGGTGATACATCCACCATGACAATCGAAGCACGTTGTTTGTCGCTGCAGTCCAATGGCCTGCACAAATGACACTATAAACCTGACAGTGAAAGTCTCCCTTGTGAATAGCTGCTGCACCTGAACATTTGCAGTAAAGAGGAATCCGCAGTGTGAAGCTAGGTGTCCTAAGTCTGTGTCCTTTCTCTGCTGGGGGAGTGTCAGGCGTCTTGGATGGGTCGGAGTGTCTGGGCAGCAACTCCGTGAGAGCTAGATAGAGGGGCAGTAGGATGGAGAAGCAGTGCCAGTTGCGTGAGTGCCATATTACCACCTAGCTGGCACCCTGGTTACAATGGCACAGCATCCAACACCAGGGAGAAGGAAAGATTTGTGCAGCATTCCCTTCTGGGAGACTGGACAACTCTGCAGGAAGTCCAGGAGGTCCCACCTTCTTCCAGGAACCCACTGCACGTTCCACGAGAGTATGCTTTATGTTTAGAGAATAAGTAATATCATCTTAGGTGAGGCCAAGTTATACAATTACAGGTGAGCTCAATAGGTATATGTAGTTTCGAGCATTTACATGTTCATTTGTTTATTTTGATTACAGTTTCTAATAAATGGTAAGAAACCCTTTTAGAAGAAGAGAGTCCCACTTACATCCCAAGTAATCCTCTTTTCTGCTCTGCAGAATTTTACTTGTACTTGCAGGGCGTAGTCTACTGGAGTGCTTCACCATTCTGTACTTGTGTGTACAAGGCCCCGTAGCGTGCAGCAATGCTGGGAATAGGTGTGTCACTACCACTCTACTACTCCATGTAGTATTTGTAATCTCATGTCCCTTCTATTGGCTGCTCTTTATTTCCTGAAGGCTTTCACACTTTTCTTGGTTACATACTGCATTCTTTTGAGATATTTTTTTTTTTATCAAATAGAGATGTAAATGAAAATCACCAAAAGAAGCCAGTTTTTTTAACTTGCAAAATATCTTAACATATTCTAAAAGCAATTATCGTAAATTATACCTGCGATGACAGCTACCACAGAACTTATGTAAAGATATGATTCTAACTGTATATCACACATGTCTAACTCTCATACCAGGGGCAAAAACATTGAAAATAATAATAATTAAATTGTATGAAAGTTGGACTAAAAGTCACATACAACAAAAACATAAAAAGTAATGTTAAAGCTCAACAATTCACTTTCTCCAAAATAAAACTCATAGGGAACCAATAATTGTGTCATTGAGATGGTAATAAATGTCAGCATCCCAGGAGATCTAGGACAGTGGAAGGATTAATATCAATATTCCACATGGTTTGGGGCAGTGAAAAAGTTATCGACCGAATCCCTGGTAGCCTAAGAAGGAAAGGCTAAGGCCTAACGTTGCAGAAACGTAGTGTTTTTTGTTGCAGATTTTGCTGCGATTCAAGTCATGAGTGTCTTGAAAAGGAATGGGAAATATAAAGGAAGCTCTTAGATATTTCCCTACTGTTAAATCCACTCCTGGCTTAAAAAAACGCAGAAAAATCTGAAACAAAAAATGCTGAGTTTCCACAACGTGGGGCCTTAGCCTAAGACAGTAAATTCCAGTATTCCTATTGGTCTTGGTCACAGTGAAGGAGTTAGCATAATGATATCTATGATCTAGGGCAGTGAAAAGGTTACTGTATCTCTGTTGGTCTAAGAGAGTGAAGGGGTTAGTGTAAATATACTTCATGGTCTAGGGCAGTGAGGGGGTTAATTTCAGTGTTCTGGTGGTCTTGGATAGTGAAGGATCCTTGGTAGTAGCTAGGGCAGTGAGTTGGTTAATTCTAGCACCCTCCGGTGCTCGGGGGCTTGTTCTGGCAGAAGTCCTCGCCACCAATCAGTAACCTCAGTGGTCACAGGAAAGGACACGTTACATCACAAGTGACGTATGTGAGTGACATCCTGTGTCCTTTCCTGTGATTGGCCTCAGCAGTCAGGTGTGGCATGGACTTCCACCGGAAGAGGCCCCTGGCGCGGCGCTTGACCAGAGAGCGACGAGGGACACTGCAGTGCCAAGGTGAGTATGGGTTTTTTTTTTTTTTTTTTTTTCACTTTCCCTGGCCTCCTGGCAGAGATCCATAATTCCTGGACAACCCCTTCAATGTAAGCATCCCTGGTTTTCTAGGAAAATTAAAGAGTTTGTCCAGGCAATTTTTTATTTATTTATTTATTTATTTAGAAATATGCCGGGGGAGGTGAAAAAAAAAAATCATACTCTCCCTGCCCCCTTCACTTCCGCCACACATCAACACTGAACTAAGAAGACCGGACTGCACTGGAGGGCACCGGAGCATCGTGGAAAGATGAGAATGAATTTTTTTATTTTTTTCAATAAAAAAATGATTTAAAAATTAAAGGGGTGTCCATTTTTGCCTGGACAACCCCTTTAAATAATTAAGAATCCCTAATCCATCATCTCAACAACCCTCACCCTAAACCTAACCCTAACATGTATATTAGACTGCACAGAATCTTTTTAAGGGTCTATTCACATCAAGTTTTTTTTATATCTGCTTAACAAATCTGATGCAAAGAATGGACCAAACAAATAGAAATCAATGTAAAAAAAGGGGATCCATTTCTGTGGTTTTTTTTTGTTTTTTTTTTCTGAAGGACATATAAGCATCCTTTTGTATCTGTCTGACTGTGCAAGGTTTTGTCCCATTCTGCCAGTATTATGCAAATGAATTTGGCCATCCTAGGTCAACGAAACATTTGTTCTACCTAGTAACTATATTTTTATCTTGCTTCCACCACTAACCTATATCATGCAAACTGTCCAAAAAATAATTTTTGATAGGAACCACCCATTTGAGACATGGATAGCATACATAAAATATTGCAGTAAAGGTAAGGATTTTATTTTGCTTGTTTTGTGGGTTTTCTTGCATAAAAATTATTTTTCCTATTGTAAATAAATGCCGATAATTTGGAAAGCATACTACAGAAAATTCACAAAGTTCACAATAAATGTCGTATTTTTGGATTTTTCAGAGGTATGTTTCAAAGCTTCTTGTTGAAACAAGACTGACAGATAGGGGGAGCTAAGGGTTTGGTAAGTTATTCAGGCTGAAGTGATGACAGCTATGATTTCAGAGTGTTGTGGATATTTATATCTGTTGAGAAATAGCATAAAATGATGAGAAAATGCAATAAAAAACTTATACTGACTAATAGCAAATTACAGGTTTTAAAAGGCTTTGCAGAGGGGAGTGGCTCTGATAATAATACAGATTTTTATGGTGACACACTGCTGTTCTCTGTAATAACCTGTTATATCCATGTGTGTTCGTGTGTACTGACCAAGGACAGGCTTGTTAAAGCTACTTCTCAAATAATTTGTCAGTTTCTCTTTAATTATTGCACTCATTGCCATTATTATATAATCAGACCATTGGCTAGGACAAGGCTGACTCATGTGATATCAGGCACAGTTTTTGCATAGTTTAATATAAATTATATACATTCTTAGACAGGGAGGGATATCATCAGATTACATTAAAGGGGTTGTTCAGTCTTTTAATATTGATGACCAATTGTTAGGATAGGTCATCAATATCAGATGGTGGAGATTTGATCTGTTCTCAGCAGCCACCGGCATCAGAACTACACAGTAAATGGAGCCAGAAGCAGACAGCTCTGTCCACTGCATAGTAGGTGTGCCGGGCTATTGCAGCTCGGCTTCCTTTCAAGTGAACTGCAAGTGAATGGGAGCTGAGCTGTGGTAATTTGGCAAAGTCAATACTGCTCCGTCCACTGTGGCTCTGTTGGCTGCTGAGAACAGATTATTTCTGGGGGTGCTGAGTCGGACCCTCACTGACAGGTCTTTTTCTTAGATTTTAACTACACAGTCTCTACATTTTTACTGCAGCATATGCTATACTTTTGCATACCAGATGCCCTTTGCTTTGGGGCTGATACCTCCAAGGATATATGTGACCATTTTTATGGGGTGCTCTTCCTTTAGCTCTGCAGGTCATGTAGCCATGTCTCCTGCCAACCACTGGGGTTAGCAACTCAGGGACGAATTGGGGTTGGTGTTCGCCAACACAGAGATGAGTAAACCAGTGCTCCATTTCTGTCCCACAGCTGCAGTTCGGTGCCACTCGGCTTTCCTTCCAGTACCTTCTTTTCTGCCCTGCCCCAGACCCATGACCTCTCCGTCTGCTGTCTCACCAGTTGGCCACTTTTTTCCAGTCCTGCCTTTATGTATTCTTGGCAAACCTATATCAAGGAAAGATCTCTCCTTCATATGTACCTCTTCTAATAAATTACAAGGGCATGTTTATTAAAGAAGATTTTGTACACAACGAGTGAGTGCAAGGTTCATTGCCAACTAGGTTCAGAAAAATGGAGGGAAATGTTCATATACAAGATGGAGTTAATGTGACTGGCAATTCCCTGTCCCTAAAAACAACATGAGGCTAAGGCCCCATGTAATGAAGCGCATAAAAAAAACGATGCAGATAAAACCGGGTCGGAAACACATCACGTTTTTTTCTGCAGCATTTTTCATTGCGATCTTCCAGAGTTTTCCCTCTCGAAAATGCCAGCGTTTCTGCATGTATAATTGACATGCTATGATTTTCAAAACGCGAGGGTTTTTGAAAACGCAACATTTTTGCTGCAGATTTTTTTCTGCAGTGTGTGGATGCAATTAACCAGAATTAGGTCAAGAATGCTGCGTTTTTGCAAGGTGGGGCTTCAGCCTTAAGGAAATTATGTCACTACAAGTGGTGGTGGTGCTTAAAGGAATCAGGCCTGGGAAGGTGAAATATAAAAAAAATCCCAATACTCACCTGTCCCTGGTGCTCCAGTGTCTCCTGGCGCTGTCCGGTCCAGCAGCACACGGGGGTTTGTTCCAGGGAAACTCTTCACCCTGCATGTGACCGCTGTGCCCGCAGCAGTCACAGGAAAGGACCCAGGACGTCATTCACATAAATCACCGGTGATGTCTCTGGTCCTTTCCTGTGACCACTGAGGCCTCTGATTGGCCACACCGGTCACGTGCGGCAAGGACTTCCGCTGGAATAAGCCCCTGGGCATCACTGGAACAGACAGCAATGGTGGAAGCCGTAGCACCAGGGACAGGTGAGTATTATCTATTTATTTATTTTTTATCATTCACCTACCCCAGCTTCCAGGCCCATAACTGTAATTCCTGGACAACCCATTTAATAAATATAACATTTAAAAATACATTAGTAAATGTCCTACTTTGTGTTTGGATGTCCTCACATCCTGTAAACTGCTGAGAAGATAGCCAATTATAGGTTATCAATGGACACAAGGCAGTAAGTATGAACAAAACCCAATATATGAAAGTGAACTTGGCTGGAAGCCTGGTCAAAACAAGAAGAGTAACCAGCTTTTGAAAAATGGCCTATGAGTATAGGGTGTGTCACCTTATCTGACAGGTAGCGAAACTCAACTGCAGATTTAGTCTAGCAGACAGAGCATTTATACTCTCATTGTCCTTTCTACTTCCATAGTTGGGTGTAACAGTCATATCAATATTTCATTGAATTTTAAGCCTATTTCATTCATTTGATTATATTATGTCCACAAATACTAACCAGAAGACTGTAAAAATCTACTTAAGGCCACCGCCGCGGTTTGGCTGCGGTGGAAACACCATGGGAAAAAAAGCAGCGTTTTACAGTCCCTGCATATTCTAGCAAATCCCACACACTGTGGAAAAATCCGTTTCGGTTTTGGAAATCACGGCATGTCAGTTATACCTATGGAAACACCGGCGGTTCCCTATAGGTATAATGGAAGCAGAGAGTCCGCAGAGAAAACCTCTGCAGACTTTCTGTGAAAAGCAATGTGGTAAAAACTGCAATGCGTTGCCACCGTGGTTTTTCCCACAGC
This sequence comes from Leptodactylus fallax, assembly GCA_947044405.1. Classification (NCBI taxonomy): domain Eukaryota; kingdom Metazoa; phylum Chordata; class Amphibia; order Anura; family Leptodactylidae; genus Leptodactylus; species Leptodactylus fallax. Next base: position 318,842 of record CAMRHE010000426.1, read on the forward strand.
GCTTTTTTGCTACATGGGGCCTTAGCCTAAAAGAGATGCAGAGCATCATTGCAGCTTTAGATAGTCCACCTTTCGATACACCTTTACTGTGAAAAGGCTGTTTTTAAGAATATCCAATGGAGTCTCAAGAGCACTGCCTCCTAGAGATCCATCTCCAGGTTTGACTCACTGCCCACATACACTTGAGTGACGACCTCTTTCTATGCTACAGCTATGATGCTACTTGGTAAATTCCTGTGCATGCGCCTGTCGTGGCACTGATATGCCATAGAACTTGAGCATCATTTGTATATTTTAAAAAGCAGCTTTTTAAGAAAAGGGTGCATCTATTTGACCAATGATTTTACTCTGCATAACGTCTCCTACAAAGAACTGCGACTTGTTTAATATCAAGTTCTCTGATGACAGAGTTGTCCCACCAGTATATACTGTATCATACTCATAGTGACAATGTTATTAATTTACATCCAGTGAAGAGTTACGACATTTACTTACACGGCATGGCACCACCTAGTGTTCAGAGTAATAGCATGTAAGTAAGTGCATGACCACCTAATGAGCTGGTGGACAGCATAATAACCCACTCTCCCCACAGCCAGATTCTCTGCAGTAGCATGACAGTATAGTTGTGAAGAATCCATGTGAAGAGGAAGTAAGTAGGGAAAACTATATATTCTCAGTAGCTAGAGGTGAAGGAGACTGTCCAGAGGTCACTCCCAGCAGAACATATTAGCAGTGTAATAGGCAAAACAGTTCTAATTGTCAATGACAGGCAGTCCAACAAATGACTTTCCTCTAAAGTGTATGGCTATCTTGACTTGCCTGTGATATTGAGTTCCACCTCTTCTCAGGTCAGTCACAGTGACATCACATCCATTGATCACATGGCCGTGTTGCAACTCAGTCCCATACAAGGCTTAAGACCCATACCATCTTGTGACTCATTTAGTTGATTTGATCATTATACTGTAGATCCACCAAAATCTAGGTGCCCTTTCATACAACCAAGTCCTGTCCATGGAAACAGGGGTGTAACTTGAGGGGGTGCAGAGGGTGCAATCGCACCAGGGCCGAGGAGCCTTAGGGGGGCCATAAGCACTGGCATCAGTATTGAAATTGCAGCTTCCATCTGGCCCATAAGCCAAGGAGAGCCACAGATTACCCTAACCACACTAAGGTTGATTAAATTCCTTAGCACCCGTAACCATCACTATCAAGAATTCACTGTAGGGATGAGGTAGGGGGCCCGGGACAAAAGTTTGCACCGGGGCCCACAAGACTTTAGTTATGCCACTGCATGGAAAACTGTGTGTGGGCTGTATTTCCTGGACTGGACTCGACCATGTGTATAGGAGTCAGTGTATCATAAACCGTTCTGATACAGTGAGCTCCCGAACAGCCCAATTGCTGAACTGACATAACGCTATCGGTTCATTACTGTAGAGATCGAGGTGTTCAGGAGCTCACTGTATCATAACTGACTATGATGCAGTGACTCCTATACATACGGCTGAGTCCAGTCCAGGAAATACAGCCGACATACATGTGAAAGGGCCCTAACTTAATCTTAAAGAGGCTATCCTTCTTTAAAAAAAAAAAAAAAAGATCCGGCTATAAATGCTGTAATTTTTTTTTTTTTTGAATGCCATACTCACCTCACTGTTTCCCCACCACTCCTGATGCTGCCTGATATTCCATTGGATTCCACTTCATGGTCCAGCTATGATGTGCCGACAAGACATGTGACCACTGCAGACAGCCACTGGCACTAGCAGGTCACCAATGCAGTCAGTTATTGACTGTAGTGTTAACAATTCCTGTGTAGATACATCATGGCTAGATCAGGAGACAGAGCAGCCTCGGAATGGAAGATGTAGGGATCAGTGAGATGAATATGGCTTTAAAAAAAATTAGTATTATGAGCAGATTTTTTTTTATTTTTTGCTAGACACCCTCTTTAAAGTAAAGATAAAGTTGCTGATATTGTTGATGATAATGAAATTCCATTGCCTACACTTTAAGATATTTCACAATTCATTCTAAGTTCGTCACCTATTTTTCTTGCACAGAGGACAAATAAGAGAATAATATTACATAACATGTGAAGCATCTAGGTTATATTTCACTAGAAAAGGTAAGACGTACCAGTCAATTACGCTGGAATGTACCATTGTGACTCCGCTGCTAAATACAGGTTAATTAGTAGGTTCCAAGCCTCTAGTCTCATATAAGGAGATCCTCTGGAAAAAGGACTAAAAATATTATTCACCATGGAGACCAATCCTGTGTCAAGCTTCAAACTTGTTTTATTGGAGGCAGACAGTCATCTCAAGGCAGGGTAATACATGCAGTCAATGGAATTTATGAAGACTATTTTTTATAACAGATTTTATAGACTTATTTTGCTTTACTGTTATCATAAAAAATAATGCTGCAAAGTAAGAAATTCAAGACAGGCCACTAGGTGCGGTCTCACCCTATTTATTTCTGCCTTTCTTCATCTCTGGTGGAACTATAGGTTGTACTGTGATGTAGTCAGTTACTTAACTAGTATACAGCCAGACCGCTAGGCAAACAGTAAGAGGAAAAACTATACAGAAAATGTAGCGTATAAGCCACTAGATAGAATAGTTAAAAACAGAAAGTTCTCAGTAGTAGTTGATGGTACAATCCCGTGGCAAACTCTTCAGATGAAGCCAAGTCACTTTTTTGTGCAAGTTGAAAAAGTCCCTGAAAAGTGTCTAAACACTTGGTAAATGTGGCTCAAGGCATGATAGACAGTTTTTGGTGCAACTTACGCCAGGACTCTGGTGCATTTTGCTTAGTAAATCTCTGCAGTCTATGGGGTCAAACTTTACCTCTGTAGGTTTCCTATTTCACACAAGGGCTATATATGACATTTTCCCCTATTAGCATTGCTTCTAAGGACAAATACCTTTGCGATGTAAGCTGGTAGAGGCCACAGTGAACCCCCAAATTCAGTTTCCCTCCTGTATTAGAGCCTGTACTCCAGTGAGAAGCAGTGAGATAAACAAGGCAAAGAGTACAGAAGGGACATAACTAGATTTCAGTGCAGGATTTAAAGAGGACCATTCATGTCCTCATTAATGTGGAATTCAGTGCACTGTCAGCTTTCCCGGTATGTCCCCCGATACTGGAGACATCAGTGCCGTTAATTTCGGCACCAATATTTCCCCACTGTCAGAAGGGCACTGATATCTACAGCAGCGGGTCACACACTGGGAATTTAGCGCACTGACGGCTTTCTAGCAGTATATAATACCACACATTGATGAGGACATGAAAGGTCCTCTTTAACAGAAAGAAGCCAAAATTCTATCTACATTAACTTCTTTGACTTCAGCAGTGCTTTTAACACTATTAAAATGGAAGTTGGATAAGAGAATATCTTAATTGTATAAGAGAATATCTCACTGCGCGACCACAAGTCAGGTTAGGTTTGACCTTCTTGGGCAGACTGATAGGTAGTACTGGAGCACCACAAAGTATGGTGCTGACACCATTCCTTTTCATTGTCTACACATCTTACTTCCAGTATGACTCCAGTTTGTGCTGAAGTTCTCAAGTGATCAGAACAGATGCTATGGCTGGGTTACTGTACCAGTTGGGAACCTACCTGACTGTATTACAGTGGGGAAAAAAAGTATTTAGTCAGCCACCAATTGTGCAAGTTCTCCCACTTAAAAAGATGAGGCCGGCCTGTAATTGACATCATAGGTAGACCTCAACTATGAGAGACAAAATGAGAAAACAAATCCAGAAAATCACATTGTCTGGTTTTTAAAGAATTTATTTGCAAATTATGGTGGAAAATAAGTATTTGGTCACCTACAAACAAGCAAGATTTCTGGCTCTCACAGACCTGTAACTTCTTCTTTAAGAGGCTCCTCTGTCCTCCACTCATTACCTGTAGTAATGGCTCCTGTTTGACATTGTTATCAGTATAAAAGACACCTGTCCACAACCTCAAACAGTCACACTCCAAACTCCACTATGGTGAAGACCAAAGAGCTGTGGAAGGACACCAGAAACAAAATTGTAGACCTGCACCAGGCTGGGAAGACTGAATCTTCAATAGGCAAGCAGCTTGGTGTGAAGAAATCAACTGTGGGAGCAATAATTAGAAAATGGAAGACATACAAGACCACTGATAATCTCCCTCGATCAGGGACTCCACACAAGATCTCACCCCGTGGGGTCAAAATGATCACAAGAACGGTGAGCAAAAATCCCAGAACCACACGGGGGGACCTAGTGAATGACCTGCAGAAAGTTGGGACTAACGTAACAAAGGCGACCGTCAGTAACACACTACGCCGCCAGGAACTCAGATCCTGCACTGCCAGACGTGTCCCCCTGCTTAAGCCAGTACACATCCGGGCCCGTCTGAAGTTTGCTAGAGAGCATTTGGATGTTCCAGAAGAGTATTGGGAGAATGTCATATGGTCAGATGAAACCAAAGTAGAACTGTTTGGTAGAAACACAACTCGTCGTGTTTGGAGGAGAGTGAATGCTGAGTTGCATCCAAAGAACACCATACCTACTGTGAAGCATGGGGGTGGCAACATCATGCTTTGGGGCTGTTTCTCTGCAAAGGGACCAGGAGGACTTATCCGTGTACATGAAAGAATGAATGGGGCCATGTATGGTGAGATTTTGAGTACAAACCTCCTTCCATCAGCAAGGGCATTGAAGATAAAACGTGGCTGGGTCTTTCAGCATGACTATGATCCCAAGCACACCGCCAGGGCAACGAAGGAGCAGCTTCATAAGAAGCATTTCAAGGTCCTGGAGTGGCCTAGCCAGTCTCCAGATCTCAACCCCATAGAAAACGTTTGGAGGGAGTTGAAAGTCCGTGTTGCCCAGCGACAGCCCCAAAACATCCCTGCTCTACAGGAGATCTGCATGGAGGAATGGGCCAACATACCAGCAACAGTGTGTGCCAACCTTGTGAAGACTTACAGAAAACGTTTGACCTCTGTCATTGCCAACAAAGGATATATAACAAAGTATTGAGATGAACTTTTGTTATTGAGCAAATACTTATTTTCCACCATAATTTGCAAATAAATTATTTAAAAATCAGACAATGTTTGTTTGTTTGTTTGAGTTGGAAGGGACCTCAAGGGCCATCAAGTCCAATCCCCTGCAAAGCAGGAATTCCTAAAACATCCCAGCTATATACCTATCCAGTTTCCGCTTGAAGATTTCAATTGATGGAGAACTCACCACCTCCCGTGGCAGCCTATTCCACTCTCTCACTACCCTTACTGTTAGAAAGTTTTTCCTAATGTCTAATCTGAATCTCCTTCCCCTTAGTTTCATTCCATTACTTCTCGTGCTTCCTTCTGCTAATGAGAAAAGGGTAGATCCCTCTGCACTGTGACAACCTTTCAGATATTTAAATACCGCTATTAAGTCTCCCCTTAGCCTTCTCTTCTGCAAACTAAGCAGTCCCAATTCTTTTAGCCTCTCCTCATAGGACATGGTTTGTAGACCTTCCACCAATTTGGTTGCTCTTCTCTGGACCTGCTCCAATAAATCGATGTCTTTCTTAAATTGGGGAGCCCAGAACTGTACACAGTATTCCAGGTGGGGTCTGACCAGGGCAGAGTACAGCGGAATAATTACCTCTCTTGATCTAGCTTCAATGCTCGTCTTGATACATCCTAGAATTTTATTAGCCTTTTTAGCCACCGCACCGCACTGTTGACTCATGTTGAATTTGCGATCTATTATTATGCCCAGATCCTTTTCCCCTGTACTCTCACTTAGTACTATTCCTCCCATACTATATATGCTTCTTGCATTTCTGTTACCCAGATGTAGAACTTTGCATTTGTCCCTGTTGAATACCATTTTGTTCACCTCAGCCCATTGTTCCAGTGTGTCCAAGTCCTTTTGGATGCATTCTCTCTCCTCTCTAGTGTTGGCCATTCCTCCTAGCTTTGTATCATCTGCAAATTTTATTAGTTCCCCATTAACCCCATCATCCAGATCATTTATAAAAATATTAAAAAGTACTGGGCCCAGGACAGAGCCCTGCGGCACCCCGCTTTTTACTTTCTTCCAGTTTGATGTATAGCCATTTAGAATTACTCATTGTGCCCGATCATTAAACCAATTGTGAACCCACCTCACTGATATTTTATCAAAGCCATACTTGATCATTTTTTCAATAAGAAAGTTATGTGATACTTTTATCAAAGGCCTTACTAAAGTCAAGATATACTATGTCCACTGCATTTCCCTGGTCCAACCATTCAGTGACTTTATTATAGAAGGAAATAAGATTAGTCTGACAAGATTTATTAAGCATAAAGCCGTGCTGGCTCTGATTAATTAAAACCTTCCCATCCAGGTACCTAATTAAATGTTCTTTAACGATTTGTTCAAAGATTTTTCCTACTATCGAGGTCAGACTTACCGGCCTATAATTTCCTGGGTCGTCCCTATTCCCCTTTTTGTAGATGGGGACCACATTTGCCCTTTTCCAATCTAGAGGGACCACTCCTGTTTCCCATGACTTATTAAAGATTATTGCAAGGGGTTCTGTTATTTCCTCTGCTAATTCTTTTAAAACTCTAGGGTGTAAATCATCCGGTCCTGGGGACTTGGTTTCCTTAATCTTAGCTAAATGTTCTCTTACCAAACCTTCGCTTATAATCAGCTTGGAGTCCTCATTCCCCTCATCACTATCACCATTAATGTTGATATTTCCATCCATTTCTTGGGAGAAGACGGATACAAAATATGAATTCAGTAACTCCACCTGCTGATCCACCATGTTAACTTTTTCACCCTTTTCGTTCTTCAGGACTCCAATGGTTTCCTTCACTTTTCTTTTGCTCTTAACATATCCCCAAAAACCTTTTACATTACTCTTAACTTCTTTTGCAAGCTTCAATTCGTATTCAGCCTTGGCTTTTTTAATGCTTATCTTGCAGAGTCTGCAAACTGCTGTATACTCTCCCTTAGATATAGCTCCCATCTTCCACTTGTTGTAAGTTTCCTTTTTCTTTTTTAGTAGGTTATGTAATTTTTTGGTCATCCATCCAATGTGATTTTCTGGATTTGTTTTCTCATTTTGTCTCTCATAGTTGAGGTCTACCTATGATGTCAGTTACAGGCCTCTCTCATCTTTTTAAGTGGGAGAACTTGCACAATTGGTGGCTGACTAAATACTTTTTTTCCCCACTGTACATAGAAAATTGTACTTTTTATACTGTTAATTGTGCTGGGTTGTATGTGTTCTTGCCTAACTGTGTTCTAGGGGGCTGTTGGAAAACCTAATTTCAAATAACAAAAGTATGTTTTTCAATTCTAATATTGATGTGTACTGGCCTGGTTCCAATCCCCAGGTCATGTGAGCGGAACTAGCTACCATAGTCATCCAGCTCCCATAGCGCAGGTAAATTACCAATGAGAACAATAGAAGGAGGGGCAGAGCAACCGGGGGTCGGAAGCTGGTTAAAATTGGAACCAGGCTGGAACCTCATGGTGCATGATTAAGAATTAAAGCTACATTTAGGTCCCTGGACAACCCCGTAAGTATTCCAAATTATGCTAGAAAATCAAAAGTTTGGGTATGCTTAAATTTTTGCATTAAAATGTATACAACAGATTAAAAGACATGGCCTGAATCTGTTGCCATAGATTATATACACATTTGAAATAGAATAGCAGTCTGGTGCTCCCACATATTAAGGACTCCCATAGCACTTTGTCTAAAAACAAGAGATTTGGCAGAGGTTGGGAATATCCTGGCTCAGGTTGCCCTAGCATTGTATTTAAGGAGAACTTTTCAACACCCCCACCAATTCAAGCTCTTAGCATATGTTAGTAGGCACCACTCTACTGATTCCAGTGCAGTTGGAATTTTCTCTCTAGCCCCCACCGTTCCCGAGTTACGAGCACAGTAAGTTTTGGTGCCTGATGTGCTATGTAAGCTCTGTAATGTCAGAAGGGCAGTGTCAGGCAAGGGGACGTGACTCAGAGCTCCAATCAGAGGCAGCCAGTGTCAGAGCTCAGAATCACACCCCCTTGTCTGCTCCTGCCTGACACCGCCCCCCCCCCGACAGTACAGAGTCTAAATAGCATATCAGGTACCAAAACTAACAGCATTGATCGCTTGAGAATAGTGGGGGCTAGAGAAAAAATTCCAACTGTGCCGGAATCAGTGGAGCAGCGGCTATGAAATGATATAAAGAATTGGACTTGTTGGAGTTGGTGAAAGGTCCTCTTTAAATACCCTGATCGTGGCTGAATGGCTTGTGCACCAGACGAATTTAAGAAATAGAAGGGCTGTCAGCTAGGGGAGTGACATGAGGCTTCTGGGCTCCAATGGAAAATATGTACCAATATGGCACCATCTGTTAGTTTAACAAATTGAAGCCCAATCTATTCTTCAAGGGGTTACCCACAAATATAACCAGATTCAAATTTGTAGACAATTAAAAGTTAAACATTTTGCAAATATAAATAATTGAATATTTTGGAGAGTTATATAGATTTTCTCTAACCATCTTAGTGGTGACAGTCTGTTGTATTGCTACGTCGCCAATGGATATGACCATGAATGCAGGAACTATGTTCTGGCACTTGTCAGAAACCCAGCCATGATTTCCTTACTGTGTCCAGTTTATCAGACAGGGACACTGCATGTATGAAAAGTAACCTCAGTGGGTGCTGGTATACAGTGTTCTTGTTGAACTTATTTATCAAAGTATGGGCACACTGAGGATCACTCTAGACACCATACTGGGACTTTGGCTGACCAATGCCTCCTGAGTCTAGATACTATGTCGTACTCTTATAAATGACTTGTTTATTTCAGTCCGCAGTTGTTGTTATAAGCACGAGATGACAAATGTGTAATCTTATACTAAAATTGAAAATGTCTAATAAGTACAGTTATTAAAAAAATCTGCACCAGGCTCCCCAATTTTGATGTATAGTTTATAGCACTGGTGTCCTAATATTGGGAAGACACACCTTATGGGCCTTCTAGGGCTGCACACCACAGTGAAAAAAACGGACATTAAAAATAGAAACTGTGAATTTTTAAGGTCCGTTTTCTATCAAAATGTCATCTGTTTTAACTGACAGTTGAAAAAAACGGATGAATTTCATTGGTCTGTTATTTAACCCATCCCACTCATCCGTTTTATAACAGCTGTCAAAAGGATCCAAATCATATAGAGTATATATGTATAGCATATATAGCATATCATATTACCAGACAGACATAATTTTTGCAGACCCAGAAAAATAAAGATAGATCTTTAACAACAACCATTGTAGTTATTGTTATAGTATAGTTTCCTGTACTCCTTTGTGTGCTGAATAAGCTTACTTTAAAGGCTTCATGCTTTACATGTGAATATAAATTAAGACAGTGAGCATTTCTGCTATGTGGCATGCCCTGCTGTAAATTTTACTGTCAGTGACTAAAAAAAAACCAGTCATATAATATGTAAGTGTAGCAGAAATTAAGTGTATACCAAGGATATGAGACTGTGTTTGCCTTGCATCTTGGGGAAGGCCTTCCCTTGAATGGCACTGTCTTATCCATTTTCCTGTTTGTAGGATATGCCATGTTACAGACCTCCATCTGTAGATATATTATGTGTAGTTTGCAAATGCAGAGTACATGGTCATAAGTGAATATCAAGTTAAAGATGGATATATTTGGAATGCTCTTAGAATAAAGGCTTCATACACATTAGATTAATGTCAGATGCATCCATCAATTGTAGAGGAATTGTCACTCATCTGGTGTGTGTGAGGTTTTCACAAATTTCCACCAAAGACAGATGTTAGGAGATGAGCAAACCGATTTGTTCCGGACCAAGTTCAACCCAAATATTCCAAATTGAATGAATCTGAATAAATGGTGATTCATTTCAGACAAACTAAAATGGCTGCCGTAACATGCATTGAAAATATTGAAGATACATGTGTCTGGCGGTCTCTGTGAGCTTCTGGTGTCACCTGACATCACCTGACAGCCTCTCAGCCAATAGTCAGTGGTAGATGGACACCTTACAGTGCTGATGTCCTTTACAGTATATAACAGGGGTCAGCAACCTATGGCACCGTGTGCAGGGGCCACTATAGAGCATAATACCGTGTGCAAGGGCCACTATAGAGCATAATACCGTGTGCAGGGACTGCTATGGGACTTATACCGTGTGCAGGGGCCGCTATGGGACATATACCGTGTGTAGGGGCCACTATGGAGCATAATACCATGTGCAGGGGCCGCTATGGGACATATACCGTGTGTAGGGGCCGCTATGGGACATATTGCTGTGTGCAGGGGCAGGTATGGGACAAATACCGTGTGCAGAGGCCGCTATGGGAGAAATACTGTGTGCAGAGGCAGCTATGGGACAAATACTGTGTGCAGAGGCCGCTATGGGACATAATACCGTGTGCAGAGGCCGCTATGGGACAAATACTGTGTGCAGAGGCAGCTATGGGACAAACACTGTGTGCAGAGGCCACTATGGGACATAATACTGTGTGCAGGGACCGCTATGGGACAAATACTGTGTACAGAGGCCGCTATGGGACATAATACCATGTGCAGGGACCGCTATGGGACAAATACTGTGTGCAGAGGCAGCTATGGGACAAATGCCGTGTGCAGAGGCCGCTATGGGACAAATACTGTGTGCAGAGGCCGCTATGGGACATAATACCGGGAGCAGGGACCGCTATGGGACATATACCGTGTGCAGAGGCCGCTATGGGACATATACCACGTTGCAGGGGCCGCTATGGGACATTATTCTGAATAACGGTGTGTTTTCTATATTAAGGATATGTTTTTGCACAGAAAACTCAGGCTTTGTTTTTTTTTTTGTGCAAAAATACACCAGTTTTACATCGAATGAAAAAGTTCCAAATATAGCTGCATCCAGATACATAGTGTGTTTTCACCATAAGACTGCCTCCATACGGTGCTCCTGGACACATTTACCAGTAATTGGGGGCTGCACATGGACTTTCATTGCTTCTAATCAGAAAGTACAGGAGCGTCCCAGGAAATAGCAGTAAACGCATGTGTCCTAAAGCATCTGGTGGCAGCACTTGTGTGTTATGGTTTGTGGTATATGACTTTAGTTTAGGGGTCGTCATACTTACAATTATTGACCGGCACTCCGAGTACCTCATCTTTGATTTTTTTATTAAAATCGGCACGCCGAACAAAAAAGGTTGCCTACCCCTGGTATATAAGATACTGTGGGCTAGAACACGAGGCATTTCAGTGATGGTGGAAGTAGGGGATGGATCTGTTATTCATCACTGCACAATCCGAAGCAATTACTCCATTTTCTTCAGGAATACACAGCACTCACTCATATAATCAATTATAGGCAGATTAATTTATCTCCTAAATAAAAACAAGCCTGTGGCACTGACAAGTCATCAAAACAGGCTGTTTTTTTTTTTTATAAAACCATTGCTTTTTGCAATATAATCACCATGTGAGTTTAAAACCCACTGCCAAACACCTCTCTTGAAAAAAAGGGTCATTTTTGTAGCGTTTTAAATGTTTAATGTGTAAAAGCGAGTGTCAGTGCAGTGTATGGTGTATCCTCCGCTCACCATTCGTTTTTCCATAGACAAATATGTCACGTTCATTTTGACATAACTTAGGCTGTGTTTGCCTTAGAGAGCTAGAAATTGAATAGATAGATTCCCAAGAGCCCTAACAGAGTCATACACTATATATTAAGCCAATTTAAAGCTATGCTTTATACAGAACTTGTTAGGTCTGAAACAAATCTTGGTGCTGAACTACCCAAACCCAAAACTAAATGAATCTTGAGAGGTTTGGCTATCTCTAGTTAGGAGCTGGGAATGTTACTTGTAGATGTCATCATGCCAAATCTCTCTGTTCTCAAGGAAGGTAGGCTAAGCTTGACAGTGGCGTGTTCCCCTCCCTCCATCAGAAGCGTATGACCAGCTTCATTTTTGTGAGTTAGGCTGAGGCCCCACATTGTGGAAACACAGCTTTTTTTGTTTCAGATTTTGCTACGGTTTTTTGAGCCAAAGCCAGAAGTGGATTGAGCAGAAGGTAGAAGTATGAGAGATTCCTTTTGTAGTCATTCTTGTCTTTGGCTTAAAAAAATGCAGCAAAATCTGCAACAAAACAAGTTGTGTTTCCGTAATGTGGGGCCTCAGCCTAAATGATGTCCTGGATCTTTTCTCCTATCTATCTCTATGTTGCAAATAATACAGCCAAATAGTGTAAAACATTTCCATACAACAAGAACATTTAGTACTCAGATAATATATCCTTAGTTCAAATACAGTAGTGTCAGTCACAGTGTCTAGACTCTATGACTAAATTTATGGGTGGCTTTGGAATCAATCTGATAGAATCTGAATAGAACGTGTATATTATGGTTTATCTATGGTTTAAAGCATTTTGGGAGATGCCTTACACCCAATAAGCCTGATACAAGCAATGCATCCCAGTATTGCTACATGGTCACCAAGTATGGTAGACCAAGATTCTTTGTAGGGAAATTAGATTATTATTGGGAAAAGCTTGACTTAACTTTTTTTTTTGCATTTTTTTTTTATTCTGGGCTCATATGTTGTAACTACAATTAAGACTTCTTTGGGTAATTAAATTTTAGTATTCATTTCATTGGGTGAGGTCTCCTTTAAAATTAAATTCTAGTCCTGGAATGCCCATAAAATAATGCCCATAATAATACCACTGTGGCACATAAACCCAGTAAGTCATAGTACAAAGGCATCTTTATAAAGGTCATATGCAGGAGGATTAGTAGAAGGGTGTTGTCCTCAATAAAATGATTACATTTAATATTCCATGAGAGGTTTGAGGCAATTTCTGCATCTCATACATATTTAATTGTTATGGAAACTGATAATTAATTTTATATGCAGCGGATTAGGACAGTTTGTGTGGTATTAGGAATTATATCTACATAGAGAGAGAACAAGGCTAGACACTGAATCATCCATACAGAACTATACAGATGGCCAGGACTTCGACAAGTTACCTATATGAAGAATAGTGTCGCAAGATGTGTAGGCCTATGGACTCATGCACACAGTAAAGTCTTGTGCAGGAGTCAGAACTATGGCACACATAGTCCTGAGCAAAGTCCTGTCAAGAGGTGGATGAAGCACTCTCCTCATGAATATACTGGACTCATAAAATATGTCTTGGGGCTTTTCTCTGACCACATAGCCAAATGGTACAGTGTCTTTATTGTATTTTAGGCTAAGGCCCCATGTATTACCATGTGATATTTCAGTTTTTCTTTTTTAATAAATTTGCAAAAATATCTACATTTCTGTTTTTTTTCTGTCAAGATGGGGTGCTGACTGTGCATTAATGAGAAATAAAATGAACTTTTTTGCTTTTAGCAAATGGCTGCAATGAAACAAAGAGTGAAAAATTTAAAGGGGTCTGAATACTTTCCATACCCACTGTATGTAATAGTTCCCACTTATAATAGCCCCCCTTATAAATAATAGTTCCTCCCTTATATAATAGTTTCTCACTTATGGCAGAACAAGGACTATTCAACTCCCTGCTCTGTCACAGGCTAAAATGGTTGTAAGACACAGCTGTGGAGCTGAAAACCTGATGCTTCAGATCCCGGGGGCCCCTTTGGGGACAGGGGCCCTGGGAAATTCCCCAGTCTGCCCCCCCCAACACCAGACCTCAATATGGTGGTGGAAGAGTAGGGTCCCATGCCACAAATTCATCAAGTTAAACTCTGCAATCAAACTGCATTTTTTTTTTTTTATTATTTAAATTTTTTTAGATTTTTTGAAATTTGCAATTTTTTGTCATTTTGGTCCTTTATATGGACCTTGTTCAAACACAATGGGAGTAATCTATTAACCGATCTACACCAGTTTCTGGCATACATGCGTGTAATTGTGGCACATCTTTGGACATGGCCCTTTCTTGTGCCAAATATATTCCATACTGTTCATTGTGTGCCTCCCTCACCACTTTTTGTGAAAGTAGGCAGAGTAGGTTAGAGAGCAAGGCAGGTCAAGCTTGACAAATTTATTATAACTCACACCAAAAAACAGAAAATTGGCATGTATTATAGACTAGCCTAGATTTCAATGAGCCTGATTTATTAAGACACACGTCAAACCCACCTCATGCCAGTCAGGGACTTTATTAAGACTGGAGTAGGAAATGCCAGTATTAATAAACTCCCCCCTTCACTGAATATATCGATCAGCCATAAAATTGAAACCACTTGCCTAATATTGCGCAGATCCACCTTTTGCCACTAAGACAGCTCTGACACATTGAGCAATGGACTCTAGAGACCTCTGAAGGTGTCCTGTTGTATTCGGTACTTAGATGTTTTAGCAGCAGATCCTTTAAGTCCTGTAAGTTGTAGAGCCACGGTGGTTTGTACTTGTTTATAACCCATTACTGACATCCGCTGTAATAGTATGGCGGATGTTGGGTATCTAAATATTGTGGCACTCATCTCCTGCCACAGTGGCCACAGCAGAGACTCGGCGCTAATACCCGTGATCAGTGCAGCCTCTGTCGCCGCCATTTTGGGGAGAATCACTGGTCCCCGATACAAGATCCAGAGTTGACGATCCATTGCCATGACAGCCAGAAGCCTATTGAAGGCTCCCAGGCTTGTCTGGCATTAACCTGTAATATGCAATACATTGCAGTGAATTAGCATTATAATGCATTGCATTAGTGACCCCTAGGGGGTACATACACAAAAATATAAAAAAGTTAGGGGTGTCAGAATATGGGTTCTTTTGCAAAGTTTTGGATTTTTTTTTTTAAAGGGTTTAAAACGTAAATAAAACTATATTAATTTGGTTTCCATGGAATCATACCGACCCATAGAATACAGGTGACATGTCATTTTGGCTGCACAGTGAATGCCATAAAAACAAAGCCTGTATGTTTTTCTCCAATTCCGCCCCATTGTGATTTTTAGGTCCTGGAAATATTAAGCCCTCATATGGCTCTGTGAACGGAAAAATAAAAAAAATGATTGGGTTTGGTAGGCGGGGAGTCAAAAATGAAGGCTCCAAATGTGAACATGCTAACCTGCTAACTACAATTTACGTCTTCAAGTGGATGCCCAGATGTAGTCTGTAAATTTTCAAATCTATAATCTGCAAATCTGTGCCCTGCAAATCCATAATGAAGTACAATACAGAACCACACACACGTGTAGTGGAAAAAATCCAATGCAAATGAGGAAATCTATGGCAAATGCCTTGTAAAATTCTCATCTTACACATCCTCATGTGTTTCAACATATATTTTTGATTATTTAAATGGGTTATCCAGGGATAATAAAAAGTTCCCTCTTGGCTCACCCCTCCTTGCTACTCTGTTGCAGAGCAGCGACTCCAGTTCTCATGGCTGGCTCTTGTTGCCGACATGGCAGGATAGAGTTATTGACTACAGTTTCAGCCAATCATAGTCCGTAGTGACTGCCTGAAGCTGTACTTGGTGACGTCATCCTGCAGCACTGGCAACAGGCCAACCAGGAAAACTGGATAACCCATATAATAATATAAAAAGAGGCAAAATACAGGCGACACAGAGATGGTTCATTCATTAGAAAAACTTTATAGGAGAAAACGTCTGAAGTTTACAAGCTAACAAAAGGATAGTACTATATAATTAAGCAAAGAGAAAATGACACATCCTTATACTATAAAGCTGGGTTTATTGTCTTATTTAAAGTCTGTGGTTTTGAGAAATGCTTGAAATGAAAGCCTGTTATGTACTAAACAGTTGTATTTTAATAGTACAAAATGGAGTATAAGTGAAGGGAACTCCAGCAGACAATAGAGTTTTCAGTTATAACTAATTCAAGAACCACAACCTGTCACATATATAGCATCGCTGATATCTGTATTCTTTCCGACAACCAGTCTCTGTGAAACAGCTATCCCTCCCACTGTTCGGATATACCTGATTTAATGTCAAGACAAGAGTTCTTGGTTCATTTAACAGCTGGAGCAGTGGTTCTCAGCCTTTTCAAGCAAAATACCCCCTAGTGAGAAAACAACCCAACCGAGTACCCCTAAAGTAGTGATCACTTATAAATATTAACAAAGTAAGGCTTTATTTGGAGCCTTCATTAACAATTATGTAATGGCCCCCTCAGTGTCCCCATATATAATATAATACCCTCCACATGTAAAATAATGACCATCACAGTGCCCCCCACATATAATAAAATGGCCCCCATATATAATGGTCCCAATTCTCAGTGATGTTTAAGGAGTAAGTGGTACACTGCATTCATTACTGGGGCAGATTAAGGGTTCATGGGGCTCAGGCTGTTAAGAAAGTATGCCCCCCCTATTATGCCACAGTATAATGTCCCACATCGGCCCTCCATGCAGTATAATGCCCCATAGCTTACCTCCACGTAGTATAATGTCCCATAGTGGCCCCTATACAGCATAATGTCCAAGGGTGGCCCCTATGTTAATAAAATTTTAAAAATCCCACATATATAGGGATTTTTTAAAAATTTCTGGGGTTTGGCCAAACTTGAAATTTTGGGGGTTCATCACCCATGAACCACTATTATACTCTGGGGTCTCTTCAGACCCTCATAGTATAATTAACAAAGGCCCAGGAAAGTGAAGAAACATAAGAAACAGAAATGTATGTATATATATATATATATATATATATATATATATATATATATATATATATAAAAATGTTATGCACTTCTATACAGTTCATATGGTTGCTCGTTGCAAGGTAACGTCCCCTACTGTACCAGTATAGAGATTCCCCATCTCTGAAAAGTCTATGTAAAATTGGATTTTTATTAGATGGCACGAGGATGGCATCCTCTGATACTAACCTACTAACCATTACTTGCTGCCTTTGCTGATATGAACTGTTGAGACGTGTCATTTAATAAAAATGCAATTTTACATTGACTTTGGAGTGTTGAGCAATCTCTATACTAAATATAACAAACAGAAGCTGAAAATCTTTATATCATGTGAATGCTGAAGCCTCAGTTGTGCCTGATGTCAACTCTGGAAGCCAGAAGAGCATGAGGAGCAGTACCGGTCCAGGGAAGGTAAGTAATACTGTTTGTTTTGCTTACTCACTTCCCCTGGGCCTCCGCTAATTATACTCTGAGGGTCGGAACCCCACAAGCTACCATTATGGGGGGAGGAGGGCTCTCACTGTGGTGCGTACCCCTGGGGATAGTGGGACATACCAGGTGTACATGACTTGAGAACCACTGATCTAAAAGATTCTATTAGTACTGTCCAAAAAGACATCACTGGTTGTAAGTACGCTGAGCACTGTGTTGATCTGGTATCAGACCGTTATTCAGTAACTGCATTACAGAGGTATACATATACATAGAGTTGACTCGCTGTATATAAGCTGCCATGTAAGAAAAGTTGTCTTATAGATGTACCATCTCCAATATATATGTTTTTTGGGGGGAGAGGAGAGGGCAAACATATGCCTTGGAATTTGTACCCCTAATCTTGCAAGACCTTAACAGTGAGCCTGACTGATACTGCTGAAAGGTATGGATGGGCCACAGATAGTAGGTGTGACCTACCCACATTATAGATCAGTATGTGAGCTATCAGATCCGACACCCGGACCCTGCACGGATCAGCTGTACTAGCCTCTGGGTGCTGGAAGCTGCTAGTCGATGGGAAGCATGTGCAGCACCACTGATATACATGTAATAGGAGCTACGATTTTTTGGAAGCACCAGTATTCACTGGACAGGGTTGCTGCACTACCTGCCCACTATCAGCCGCAGGCACCAGGAGGCTGCTGCAACAGCTGATATGTGTGGGGTCTGTATATCCTGTGGATAGGTCATCAGTATGAAAAAAAAACTATTTTAGGCAGGAAAACCCCTTTGATAAATCTAAATCCCATCAATATTTTGTGTGACCAATACTCTTTGCCTTCCATCAATTCTTCTAGGTACACTTGCAGACAGTTTTGAATGAACTTGGCAGGGGGGGTGTTCCAAACATGTTGGATAACTAAACACAGATCTTCTGAAGCTGAAGTGGCTGAGCGTAAAGCGCATGTTCCGTGCACCATCTTGGATTTCTTCTTACATGAGTGTAGTTCCAAGGAAGTGTAAGATGCAGTGATAAGGAGGAATCTCGATTTGAAGAAGGGGAGGTGAAGAAGGGTCATTGATGATGATGCTGGTGTGCTCAGAGCACAGGGGTAACGCCCCCTGTGCTCCAAGAAGATTCATTTGCATATAGGATAAGACAGTTTTTTTTCCGGAAAAACGGAGGAATGGATTTCCTCAAGAGAGGTATGCCTAGAATAGCCTTTTTAAAGGTTATATAATGGTGGGATTAGGTAAAATTGCATAATACCAATGATAGACTCCCTTTAATCCTTCTCCCCCTCCAACCCAATGCTCATCCTCTTAACCGCTCCCCTAGTCTTTTTGCTAAATGCAGGGTTAAATAGATTGACGGCAATTGGTACGAATGATCTGTAAAACTCTCAGAGCCATATTGCAGTTGAATTAGGGGGCCACCACATCCACTTTCATGTGACATGATAGATCCAGCTTTCCCTGAATTCTTCTCTCTATGGTCTGTGAGAAGCCGGTTAGTGGGGTGCCCACTGTAAAACTGGCTTTCTTTTACCAGTTTCTCTAGTCTGTTTCCATACCTCTCCTTTATGGTGCATCCTCAGCTAGTGTCTGTAAAAATATCGTACTTGCCATCACATTGTGGTAGAAAATCTGTAGCATTTTACTACATACATTAACTACTTGTGAGCCTCCCATTTACTATACGTCTGGGTGGATCACTCTTAACATGGATGGATCCAGGAACTGCATGAACTGCTGGGTCCTGTGCTGTAGCGGCGGGTGCTAGCAGTATTATACAGTCGGCATCTGTATAAGTATGAAGAGAACTCAGCTCCTGACTCCTCTCCATACACCCCCATGCGATCAATGACGTACTATTATGTTCTTGGTCGTTAAGGGGTTAAAATAAAGAAAGCACATGGAAAAATAAAAACAACATAAAAATAAAACCATATGTAATATATATTTTAAAATCCAAATGAAAAAAAATGTCATAGCCCTCAAAACCGCATGTACGAAAAAACTTGAAATTATGTCTGGGCTGAACCAGGGTAAATAGCACTGTACTTAAAGGGAACCTTTCATGTCCTCATGCACATGCGGTTTTATATACCATACCACTAGAAAGCCGACAGTGCTGACACCGATCTCTTCCCACTGTCAGAAGGGCGTTCCTGACAGTTTAGCTGGGCTGTGAGGAACGCCCCCCCTGACAGTACTCATCCATAGCCCTGTACTGGGGGGCGTTCCTTACCGCCTAGCGATGACGCTGAGCTGTGAGGAACACCCCCCAGTACAAGTCTATGGATGAGTACTGTCAGGGGGGCGTTCCTCACAGCCCAGCTAGACTGTCAGGAACGCCGCCCTTGTGACAGTGGGCAGAGATAGGTTGACTTTTTAGCGGTATATAAAACCGCATGTGCATGAGGACATGAAAGGTCCTATTTAAATGGTTAAAGGAGTTCTGCTTTTTTTTTTTTTTTTTTTTTTTACAAACTGTGTTGTCTGAGAATTTTGGCAGGTGATAGAGCCCTGAGTTATGCTTAAAGTCTGACGTATAGTTTACAAATAAGAATGGAGACAGCATGGTCCCCTCTGGGGCTCTGATGTAGCTGAGCACCAAATATGATGTAACATTCTCCATTTTAAAAAACTGCAACCTGTACATAGTCCATACATAGTACCCCTATTTTTGTTAATTCTCAATTTTTTAAAACTTTTTTTTTTATTAGATTTACTTTGGTATTTTTTAAGACTGGTTCACGTTTAAAATAGTAAAAATTATTATAATAATAATAATAATTAATAATAGAATATAGTTGCATAGTAGAGAACCACTGGGTCTCAGTACAGGCTTTACTATGTGTTTGAGATGTAATGTTGACTGGATTTTTAATACGTAGTGAAGGCTACCACACCATAACAGCAGGTATGTATTTTTTGCTAGGTGTTGCCTACACTTTATGATTTCCTTATATATTGATTTGTAATTTGACATTCAAATTATTATTTTCTGTATCTGGATAGAAGACACTGTCATATATAATTTAATCTGAATACACAATCATTCCCACTGTGTATCTAATCCCTAAATTAGATACATAGTGAATGCATATAAAAAATAACATATATAATTGTATAGTATTTATAAGGGCAGTTCTGTAATGAACATATAGATGGGTATTGTATTACGCAATCCTTTATAAGAAGGTTCCATTCAGATTCTGGAGGTAAATGGCCAGAAGGTTTATATATTCCCTACAGCAGTTTTTGCAGTGAAGTCAGCAGAACAACCACTGTATTCCGCGTCTGGTGATGACAGGAGCCTTTGCTGAGTGCTGATGGCCATGATGACAGCTTCTCTCTCCATTCACAGAATTGTGGCGTATATTTTTCTGCCTACAATACAATTCTCACCTATACTAAGTACTATAGATCCAAAAGTTGAATGTTTGTAAATCTCATTAAACCCTTTTTGGCGCACGATTCAAGTGAAGAAAAAATTATTTGTTAATAATGGTGAACTATGTATACATTATCAGGTAAAATTGTTCTGCATGTGTGTTAGACTCTATTCAGATCATGTTTTTTACATCTGTTTAGCACAGCCGTTTAACAGATGCAAAAAAAACGGACGCAAATCCGTTTCTGTTCATTTCTTTTGGACGGACAAAAAAGTATAGTATACTATGATTTTGTATGCTTAAAAAAATGGACAGAAACATCCATTTTTTTTTTTAAACATTGATGTCTATGGAAGTGGATGACCATCAATTTGCAGCCTTTTTTTTTTGCATCCGTTTTTGGCATCTGTTAAACAGATGTTCTAAACGGATGTAAAAAACGTGATCTGAATAGAACCTTACATGTAGACTTTGATTAATGATGAGTGAACCGGTCCTGATTGAACCAGATTCAACCAGAGATTTCCAAAAGTTTTGGGTTCGACCTGAACCCAAAATTATGGGGGTTTGTCACCCATGAACCACTATTATACTCTGGAGTCTCAAAGTAAAATAAGTGGAAACCTAGGGGAGATGTGGAAATATAAACAGTTATAGGCTCAGGCCCCCTTGTTGCGGAAACGCAGCTTTTTTTGTTACAAATTTTGCTGCAGTTTTTCAAGCCAAACCCAGTAGTGGCTACAAAGGGAATGGGAAATATATAGGAAGTTCTTATACTTTTCTCTTTTGCTCAATCCAGTTCTGACTTTGGTTCAAAAAAACGCAGCAAAATCTGCAACAAAAAAAGCTGCGTTTCTGCAACGTGGGGCTTTAGTCATACTCGCCTTCCCTCACCAATCCAGGGCATCCTTGCGGCATCCGGAGCAGCCTCAGGCTCCTCTTCCAGCCTGTTCCAACCTTCTTGGTGACATCACATGCCCCATGGTCATGGCTTAGTGGTCACATGGGTCACGCAGACAGCATGATGCTTGCATTAAAGCCCTACTGTTTCATGATGAAATTATTATCTTGAATGGGAAAAAAATTCAACATGCCAGAATCTTCACTTACCCTACATCTGCCACTGCAGGAAGGAACGTATTTTTATCATACAGTCAACTAATGTACATGGGAAGCCTTTCCTAGTGATAACCAACCGCAGAAAACATTTCTCCTTGTTTGCATATGCTGTACATTATCCCGACTTTTTAGATTTAGTTTCTTCCAGAAATAGTGTCACACTTGTTCTGTGATTGGTATTGCAATTTAGCTTCATTCACTTGAATTAAGTTATTATATTTTTGCTCTTATTTTAATATATAATTTTTTTTATTAACTAACTAGTTAGCCTTAACTGTAAATATATCTTAAAGAAGACCTGTCACCAGGTCTGAAAAGCCCAATGGCATAAATCATTTGACAGGCGCTGTCACCCTGAGCATTTTGGAGTTTTGTTTATCTAAATCCGTTCAGATATTCCAAAGCTATAAGCCCTGTTATTGTTGATACAAATTAGAGTCTACTAGCCAAGAGGGCAGTAAAACTGTGGTTTCCCTGGGAGAGTGATCTCTGTGTGCTGTATGTCATGCAGTGTTACCACCCACTTGGCTAGTATACCCTAATTTGTATCAGCGCTAACAGGGCTTATATCTTTGGAATGGATGAATGGATTTAGATAAACATAACATCAAAATGCTCAGGGTGACAGCACCTGTCTGATGATGTATTTCATTGGGCATTTCAGATCTGGTGACAGGTCATCCTTAAATTTCACAAACTGACAAAAAATAAAAACAGAAAACCGTTGGCGTAATTTCTGTTTTTATGTAAGCATAATAATGGCTCTTCAATAAATATGACAGTAAAATGAAAAAAAAAATTATAGCCTTCAGCTCATTAAATCTATTTTACTACGAGACTTTGGTTTATGATTGCTCGGGCATGAGTGCTAAACTAAACTGCAGCATATTAAAAACTAGAATGTGTCAAAGGTTTATAGTTCCAAAAGGATTTGACTTTATTATGTATTTAGTGTAGAGAGTATTAGTCAGAGTAGTGGCATCACTTAGGAGCGCAGAAGTCCCTCTAGTGCTGATAAGGAATTTAGGACACTAAACCACCAGCATTTCTATTGGACTGGTAGTTTACTGCCCCAAATACTCTTATGGTAAGCCTATCAAACTTGAGATTGTTTAAAACAAGTCCCTAATACTAATCGATTTACTCTCAGCACATACACATTTCTGCATTAAAGCTAAAACAGTACACCTTGACTTCACTGCACATTGACTACTTGTCATACAGCGCATGTGCAGTGAAGCCAAGATATACTGCCCTTGCTTCATTGCAGAAATATGTAACTCTGGGGTGGATGGGCTTACTATAGGTATCTTTGGGACACTAAATCACCAATCCATAAGGATATGATGGTGGTTTAATGTCCCAAATGTTTCTTACAGGGTGCCTAACTTTTCTTTAAGAAGAAATAATTCCCAGCAGTGAAAAGTCATGCTCTGGGGTATTCCGATTTTACATAATTGAACTTTAAATTAAATCCTTAAAATAAGTGGTAGAGAGCAATTAATATATAGTTTGCGTAGCAGATTTTGTTGTGTGCTAATTTTTAACGTTTTAAAGCGCATCTCCAATTATAAAACCACTCTTCATAAATGAATAATGCAGATAATGCGAGAAACTTTGTAATATATCTTATTAAAGATATCTGTTTTCTTTCCCACTTATTAAGATGCTTTCCTTCTTATCACCTTATCAGTCTGTTTATTTAAATAGAATCCTTATAGGTAACCAGCTCACACACAGATCTCTATAGAGAGGGAAGGGGGAGTAGGAGGCTGTCAGTGGATCTATTGCCTCATTCTGTGCTCTGGTAGCCTGTTATCTTGAAGCATAGCAGTATTAAAAGAGGTACTCGAGTCACAGTGTCACAGTGTAGCAGTGTCGCTCTCCATAGACTAATATGTAAAATAAACTCATCTTGATAAATGGAAAAGGAAACCTTATAATGTTTCTTATATTTACCTGTACTATTCATTTATGAAAAAGTTTTTTTATAATTGGAGGTACACTTTTAAGTGAGATTTTACTCTATTTACTCTTTGAAGTGGACCCACCATCATATAGAATGAAATGATTTTGGATAATCTATGAAGACTAATAGAGCAGGATTGTGGAGGGTCAAAGGGAGGGTTCACAGCCTTGAATTCCTGGATGGACAGTTACAATTACAGTCAGTGCCTTTACATACAAGTGCATCTACCAGGGGTGTAATGATCGTGGTCACAGGAGGTGTGATTGTGAACGGGCCCAGAGTGGTATGGGCCCCACGGCCAATAGGGAAAGCCTGGTTCCCCGACCTCTATACATATTGTTAATGGAAAGGGGTCTGGCCAATAGAAGCCTGCCCAGGGGAGGTGATTAAAAATAACAAATACATATACTCCCCTCTCCTGGAACTCCGATGGCTCCCAGTATCCTCTTCAGAACTCTTTGGGCCGGTGACTGAGGAGCATATTGTACTGTGTTGGGCCACTGTGGAGCATATAATACTGTGAGGGGCTAATGTGGAGCATATTATACTGTGTGGGGTCACTGTGGATCACTCTAATCTGATAATGTTGTTGAGTTTGGATATGAGCTCCCATTTTGTAGGCGCATCAGGATGTAACCAATAGGCTGTGATGCACTTTCGTGCCTGATACAGTATTCTTTGTATGCCTAACATGGTTAGATTATGCACATTTAGTACAGCAATGTGCACATTTAGGACAGCAATGAGTATTGGTAAAACCTATTTAGTATATCCCCATCTATGGTGAAAGTCCCTCCATCAATAGCCTGTATAGCTGCCACATGTGCCTGTGGAGACTGCATCATCACTATTGTTGCCATATGTCCCACCCCATCCCCCTCAATGAAATATTGTTTTTTTAAGAAGCTTTTTTTATCTGCCTTGTTCTGGAGATGGTTCCTGTACTGAGCTTGCTCCTCCAACCAGTGAGCCTCATATTCTGGTGTTGGGTCCATTATGTATCTGCTTTCGGTGTCTTTCACTCTCTGGGGCATTGTAGCAGTGAGAAGCCTGATGTTGACCATATGAATACTGATTTTCTGGATATATTGCACCTGTATTCACACTTTCATACATGCAGTTCCCACTGAGAACAAGCCAGTATTTAACCTAAAAAAATAGTGAAGGCTGGTGGATGATTTCCTTATTGTGGTCGTGTTCTCTTCTCATGCATATACTATCTCTAGTTGATAACCTGTCCACAATAATGAAATCATAGCTGGATTTCTGAGAAGTCCCAGATCATAGAAAGTCCCTGCATTCATGGTTATATCCATTGTCAACTGATCAAGACAAAAGACTGGATGGTTAGAGGAAATCTTTAAAACTCTGCAAAATTTCTTATATTTGCAAAAATGTTTAACTTTTAATTGTCTACAAATTTAAATATGGTTATGTTTGTTGGGAATACCTCTTTAAGGAGGTTACTTCCTTTTCAGGCCACCTTGCAGTATACAAGCTCTTCTAAGGATTGTGGGAAAAGAATATACAAATTCCCTGGTGAAAATGGAGGGAACTTGTTCTTGTGCCTTCTTTTTGGAAGGTAGTTCCCTATAGATAAATGTCTCCTTTTTCCTGAAACCTAGTGTCATGATCTGGAATTATAGCCAAGCCAGAATATCTCCTGTAAAAGAAATATATATCCATCCACATCCACATGTTTCAAGGTTATTGCCTCTTATCATCTTTCTTTTAGAGAATATATTCCGTCTTTGCTTTAATCCCAGATCATGCCACTGGGTTTGAGGTAAACCCTACATTGATCTAATAGGGAGCTGCTTTCTAAAAGGTGTCAAGTTCCCCCATTTTCCACCATTTTTTTCCATATTATTTTCCCAAAATATCTTTTCAAAAATATTCTAATTTATTGAGATGCACCTCTAATATACTCAAGCTATGTGCTGCTGTATTGTAACTGGTATAAACTCTACCCATGCTTGATATTGATATGAAAGCACAACACTTGAGATGTTCAATTTTACAGCTGTTTGCTAGAATCCTGATTGGGTGACATCTCTCTAAAAAAAAAATCATTACATCAAATATAAATAATCACTTGTGGAAAAATAAGGAAAAAAATGTATTTATAATATATTTGTTATATAATTCATATTCCATTCAGAAACCCAAGCAATAGTAAATTCTCACATTATAAGTCGTTATTACAAGTGCTTAGAATTTTGCTTGAAATCTTAAAATTCAAGTATGATGTATTCATCCCGTTCCCACTCTCCCCCCTAAGGGGAGATGGGAAAAGAACTGTAAATCCAGCACAGTGTTTGCATGTTAATGCAGTGCACAATACAATATATATAATATGTTAACTGTTTGTTCTACAAAATGTATTTTTTATTATATTCTACACTGTCACGACCACCTGTGTAAAGACCTCTGGGGATTGCAAGATGACAGTTGAGGGTAGGCGATCACCTAAGGCCCCACCTCACCACCTGTCACTAGGGGTGCAATGAGCACTTCAATCACTACTGATGGAAGGAAGTATTGCTTACCTGGGACACAGGGAATGAGCGGAGAGTATGCTTTTTCTCAGTATTTTCCCCTCTTAGGTCCTTGGTCCCTCTCTCTGCTCCACCGTTGATGTAACTATAATGTAGTGTGCGTCGGAGAGCACAACACTTCAAGGTTGGCACTGGAGACCTATGGGCAATGAATACTAAGAACCATAACCATTGCTCAATCCTTGGACCCCAGAATTATACTTTATGGGTGCTGTGTCCAGGGCATCATATTGTGTGGGAGCTGCGGCATTATACTGTATGGGTGCTGGAGGCATTATATTGTGTGGCATCTAGGGGCTTTATACTTTGTGGGGGCTGAGGGCATTATACTGTGTGGAGGCCACTGAGGGAGCATTATATTGTGAGAGGGCACTTCACTGGAACACCTTTTTGTGTAGGGGAACTAAAGGGCCATCTGCGCTGTGTTTTCAGTTTTTTGATCTGTCAGAATATCAGAAAAGCGACAAAAAAAGGGTTCATTATAAAGCTGAATAATTTCAATATATTTTTTCTCTTCTACTTTCAATTAGATGTCTGTATTTTTGAAAGAAAAAAATTCAGCGGGCTATTCTGCCCCCTGCGGGATTAACTTGATCTTTCTGATTTCTCTAGATGGCTGGCAGTCTATCAATTTATTACCCCCACCGTCTGGGGCACTGGAGTGAGAAGATCTACGATACACAGCCTTCTTCAATTCCGTCAGGAAGGCTGTGGCACAAAAGAGGGCATGATTACTATGTGAGGGACACTAACGGGATAGGAATGATGGAAAGCTTGTGTGTACAGACATGATATAAACAAGTCTTCATGGTGGTCTGAGTCCAGATAGAGAAGGAAAGGTAAATGTTTATGGATGTGATGTGACTGATGGTTATAAAGTGAAGTTGTGAATGGGAAGCCCAAGCTGAGCTTTTGCACTCGGGCCCATGACCCTTTAATTATGCTCCTGGCAGTTATAGAGCCGAATTACCTGAACAGATTGATATATAGTCTTTTGGGAAAAGATTCACTAATATTAGTAATTTATTGATATACCTGCTACTCTGGACCTAGGAGTTCATTGGGTGGTTTTTTACTGTAGTGATTGAGAGCTTTCCTTGTATAAGTGTGCAAACAGAGATAGCTATCAGTAGTAGTATAATAGAACCACCTACCTGAACTCCTAAACTAAGAACAAATAGGAATTGAACTGAAAAAAATTCCAAGTTATACTGAATCCTTTAGCATTCTTCCTATACTGAATCCTTTACTATGCTTCCTATACTGAATTGTTTACCATAGAACTATACATAATTCTGCTCGGCTCCTCCTGCTCTATAAACTGCAGTCTGCAGGTTCACTGTATAGGTGCACTATAAAAGTAGTACAGTTTTGCATTTGCAATATAAAAATCATACTTTTAGTGGTCCATAGTTTTTCACCATCTGTATTTTAATATCTGAGTTTAGTTTTTATTGGCACTTGTCCCATTGAAACTACTTATATTTTCCTTCTAATAGATTGCTCATCTCAGCAAAAAATACCTTTACATATTCTCCTTTAAGCATTTTAGCTGTCAGTTCTCAAGAGATTTTCTAATGAGGTTTCACAATACCTCCCATATCTTAATAAATGCTAACAAGGTCAGGTCAGGGAACATAATTATTTCTAATTAATGATATTTCCGTAAGACCTGTCTGTTTTGACACATTGATAGCATTTATTAGGCACTTGGCTGCCATGGAAACTGACTGCGACAATCACCCCTTCTATTGTCATACCACTCAGACTCCATGGTCACTAATAAACATGGCATCTGAGGGGTTAAACGACTGGAATTGGAGTTATCTTGGCCATTTTAGTAGAGTGTCAGTGAGTGAGGATGTGCCTATGCCATCTCCATGCCATACTATGCATGTACAGCACTTTGCAATATCTACATATCACCATAAATGTATAGCAGATGCCATCAGGATGTTTAAGGGATTTTCAAGCAAATGACAAATTTAGGCATGTCATAAAAGTATGATGATCAGTGATGGTTCTGCTACTGTGACCATCACAGAGTAGAGAAGACAGATTGCATACATGGTCATGGTGTATGTTGGTTGAATGCTAAAAAATGGAAACCTCAGACAGCCAAAATGGAAATATGTCTCTATTCTAATGGTAGGGAATAAAAGGATGAATTTGCAATGTACCTCCTACTGGAGAAGGATGTTATTGCTGTTTGCCTCATTACATGTGATTGATAAGAGTGATATGATTTCATGTGATATTGATCTTGTCTAAACTGGCTGTTCTGTGTGTATAAATATATTGGACAGTAATACTAGTTCATAGCACTGCAGACTATAGAAAACTACTGTAAATGTCAAGCATTTCTGATATAGCATTAGTTTGTGATTAGTATATTAAGCCATTGTGCCTCTTCTTCTGTACTGTGCAAATATTTTATGTACTGTAGGTGTGGAAAAAATGCTGAAAAGTAAGTATGCTTTCAAAAATAGAAGTGATAATAATTTATTTTTGTCAATTAAAATGCTAAATACATGAAAAAAGAGAAATGTAAATCTCATCAATATTTGGTGTGACCACCCTTTGCCTTCCATCAATTCTTCTCAGTAATCAAAAGGTGTCTGCTCAAAATTATACCAGTTTCTCATCTCCCTGACCACTGAGGACCCACCTACGTTTTTGCTGCGATTGGAGGAGGAGCTGGGACGATCCTTCTCGCCTCAAGAAAGGGATCAACTATTAACCAGTACTCACGTCTTTTCCCGCTGTATCTGAACGCACGAGAACTCTTATAAACTAATGTGCTGGTATAAAACTCCAGCTTGGCTACACGACATTAATCCCTCAGTACCAGACATCTGTTGGCGTTGTGAGAAGGGAGTGGGTAACCACCTACATATCTGGTGGTGCAGTCAGATGATAGCACCATTCTGGAGCAAAGTTTTGGACAACACCGCTAGGATCTGCTCCAGAACCATTCCCAATACATCGGAACATATCTTACTGTGGCTTCCACACACTGACTTCCAGCCACGTAAAGAAGACATGGCCACCCACCTGCTGACGGCAGCTCTTAATCGCCGCCCTATGGAGATCTCCCCCCATCCTTCTCTCAATGGGTTAATAAGGTTAATGACATCTGTAGGATGGAAGAATTGGCACACTGAAACACCATGTCCAGACCTACGTTTCTCAAGAGTTGGACCTCATGGTTATCGTTTAAACAGACACTCATTGAGCAATAGTCATGCATATTCACCTTCTCTGCCCACTTGACTCTTTACACTGTAACAGCTACCGCTAGCTCATACCTACTCCCAATTTACGCCCGGATGCTCGATTCCGCCCCCTGTTGCAACTATGCATGCATGTTTGAACATTTAATGTATCTTTTTTATGTGGTACTCAATAAAAACAGTTATAAAACAAACAATTCTTCTCGGTACATCTTCAGACAGTTATGAAATACCTCGGCAGGGAGGT
Organism: Leptodactylus fallax; assembly: GCA_947044405.1. Lineage (NCBI taxonomy): Eukaryota > Metazoa > Chordata > Amphibia > Anura > Leptodactylidae > Leptodactylus > Leptodactylus fallax. The sequence goes on from CAMRHE010000426.1 coordinate 348,534, forward strand.
TGTTCCAGACATCTTGGAGAACTAAGACTGTGTTCACACGGAGTTTTTTGGCATCGGATTTTGACGCGGAATCCGCCTGAAATAACTCCTCCCATTCATTTCAATGGGAGTCAGTAGCATTTTTTTCCCTCTAGCGGCTTTTTTCCGCTAGCGGAAAAAAAAAGCAACATGACCTATCTTGCCGCGGATTCCGTCCGCAGTGTCCGCGGCTCGAGACGCGCTCCTGATTAGGCCCATTCATCCGGGCCTAATCAGGAGTGTGATGCCGTGACGGAATGCTGATGCACTGCAGACAGACAGACTGGATGATGTTGAGATCAGGGCTCTATGGAGGCATTACCATCACTTCCAGGACTCCTCCTCCATAGGGTGGTCACACCAAATATTGATGGGATTTAGATTTCTCTTAATTATCTTGTTTACTCATTCACTTAACTATCTTGCTTACTTTAACATTCTTATTTTGCAGCAATTTTTTTCCACACTTACTTAAAACTTTTTCACAGTGCTGTATGTAGCAGTGGAACCTGTAGACCTCTTAGAGTAAGGGGCGTACTGCAAATGCTACCATCTAGCTACAGTGCTGGCCAAAAGTATTGGCACCCATGCAATTATGTCAGATAATACTCAATTTCTTCCAGAAAATGATTGCAATCACAAATGCTTTGGTAATAATATCTTCATTTAATTTGTCTTCAATGGAAAACCACAAAAAGAATTGTCAAAAAGCCAAATTGGATATAATTCCACACCAAACATAAAAAAGGGGGTGGACAAAAGTATTGGCACCCTTTGAAAAATCAGGTGATGCTTCTCTAATTTGTGTAATTAACAGCACCTGTTACTTACCTGTGGCACATAACAGGTGGTGGCAATAACTAAATCACACTTGCAGCCAGTTGAAATGGATTAAAGTTGACTCAACCTCTGTCCTGTGTCCTTGTGTGTACCACATTGAGCATGGAGAAAAGAAAGAAGACCAAAGAACTGTCTGAGGACTTGAGAAGCAAAATTGTGAGGAAGCATGAGCAACCTCAAAGCTACAAGTCCATCTCCAAAGACCTGAATGTTCCTGTGTCTACCGTGCGCAGTGTCATCAAGAAGTTTAAAGCCCATGGCACTGTGGCTAACCTCCCTAGATGTGGACGGAAAAGAAAAATTGACGAGAGATTTCAACGAAAGATTGTGCGGATGGTGGCTAAAGAACCTCGACTAACATCCAAACAAGTTCTAGCTGCCCTACAGTCCAAGGGTACAACAGTGTCAACCCGTACTATCCGTCGGAGTCTGAATGAAAAGGGACTCTATGGTAGGATACCCAGGAAGACCCCACTTCTGACCCAGAGACATAAAAAAGCCAAGCTGGAGTTTGCCAAAACTTACCTGAGAAAGCCAAAAACTTTTTGGAAGAATGTTCTCTGGTCAGATGAGACAAAAGTAAAGCTTTTTGGGAAAAGGCATCAACATAGAGTTTATAGGAAAAAAAAAAGAGGCCTTCAAAGAAAAGAACACGGTCCCTACAGTCAAACATGGCGGAGGTTCCCTGATGTTTTGGGGTTGCTTTGCTGCCTCTGGACTGCTTGACCGTGTGCATGACATTATGAAGTCTGAAGACTACCAACAAATTTTGCAGCATAATGTAGGGCCCAGTGTGAGAAAGCTGGGTCTCCCTCAGAGGTCATGGGTCTTCCAGCAGGACAATGACCCAAAACACACTTCAAAAAGCACTAGAAAATGGTTTGAGAGAAAGCACTGGAAACTTCTAAAGTGGCCAGCAATGAGTCCAGACCTGAATCCCATAGAACACCTGTGGAGAGATCTCAAAATGGCAGTTTGGAGAAGGCACCCTTCAAATCTCAGGGACCTGGAGAAATTTGCCAAAGAAGAATGGTCTAAAATTCCAGCAGAGCATTGTAAGAAACTCATTGTTGGTTACCGGAAGCGGTTGTTCGCAGTTATTTTGTCTAAAGGTTGTGCTACCAAGTATTAGGCTGAGGGTGCCAATACTTTTGTCCGGCCCATTTTTGGACTTTTGTGTAAAATGATCAATGATTTGACTTTTTTTTCATTCTCTTTTGTGTTTTTTCATTGCAAGCAAAATAAATGAAGATATTATTACCAAAGCATTTGTGATTGCAATCATTTTCTGGAAGAAATTGAGTATTATCTGACAGAATTGCAGGGGTGCCAATACTTTTGGCCATCACTGTATGTTAGCCTTTCCACTTATTGCTTATCAAATTCATATGCAAGTTATCTACTTTACTCATCTGTTAGGTATAGACTTGAAAACATTTTGTGGCTGTTCCAGTTAGGGTGTGCCCAAGCCATGGTAGCCACATTATGGTTACCAATAGATGCTATGCTTCACTGTACTTGTGCTGGGTTCCTAGCAGGTACATCTAAAGCACAGGAATTAGCTGTAATTGGCATTTGTTTACCGCAGCTCAGGACAATTGCAAATATGCCAAGAAGAGAAGGTTAAAGAAATGCATATTCATGTTCAATTATAATTGCTGAGAGTCTGTGAGTAGAGACCCCCAACAGGAAGTAGAATGAAGCAGCTGCAGCACTCTACCAGTGGTACACATACAGCATACCTCCCAACTTTCAAAGGACAGAAAGAGGGGCAGTACATGCAGCGCGCCTCGCGCTAGGCGGCAAATTTAGCTCCACCTACTTCTATGTTGACTCCGCCCACTCTGATCCATTTTTCTATGTGTCCCCACACAGTATAATGCTCCTACAGTCACCCATTATATGTCTTCACATTATAATGTTCATCTCCAATTACCCCACAGTATGAAGTCCCTCTCCTGGTGCCCCAGTTTAAACTGGAGGAAACTATAGGGGAACATTAAATTGGGGCATCTGGAGGGTGACATTAAACTGTGGGGGTAGTTGGATGGGGACATTAAACTGGGGGCTATTGGAGGGGGGCATTAAACTGGGGGTAACTGGAGGGTGACATTAAACTGAGGGCAATTAAAGGCAGACATGTCCCCCTCCAGTAACCCCCAAGGTTTAATGTCTCCCTCCAGTTGCCCCATTTAATGTCCCCTTCCAACTTGCTCCCAGTTTAATGTCATGCTATATCTGCTCCCCTTCATCACTCCCCAGTTTAATGTCCCCTTCTTTATCTGCCTGCAGTTTAATGTTCCCTTTTCATCTGCCCCCAGTTTAATGTCCCCTCCTTCATCTGCCCCAGGTTAATGTCCCCTTCTTCATCTGCCCCCAGTTTAATGTCCCCTTTTCATCTGCCCCCAGTTTAATGTTCCTCCTTCATCTGCCCCCCGTTTAATGTCCCCTTTTCATCTGCCCCCACAGTTTAACATAATAAAACACTGAAACTTATCTCTCCTCGCTCCCCTGCTGCTTTGTTTGAGGTCTGCCTCTCTGGGCTGTTGAAGGAGCTACAGGTGCGATGTGAGTGACGTCATCATATCGCGTCTACAGCTCACAGGGGCGGTGCATACAGGAGCACAGTGATGAAGTAGAGGCTGTCCGCGGACAGCTCCTGCTTCATTGCTGTATTCAACTCATCTGTGGCATGGTGGCTCAGTGATTAGCACTGCCGCACTGGAGTCCTGGGTTCAAATCCTGTCAAGGACAACATCTGCTGAGGAGTTTGTATTCTGGTTTCTTCCCATACTCCAAAGACATACTGATAGGAAATATAGATTGTGAGCCCTATATGGGACAGTGACTGACAATATCTGTAAAGTGCTGTGGAATATGATGGCGCTATATAAGTGAATTCAAATGATAATGAAATTAAATAATCTGTGTCCTCTCTGGACGCAGATGAGTTGAATCCGGGACATGCCTCTCACTGACTGGGACCGCAGGACACGACCCACAATCCGGGACTATCCCGCCGAATCTGGGGCGGTTGGGAGGTATGCATACAGTACAAGGGTGTAGGCGTAAGTTAAATTTCTAATTGGACCTTTCATTATAATGTTGAGTTTTGCCACACAGAAGGGCCTGGTATTTGTTTGTCCCTCTATGCCAAAATCCTTGTTTGGGGTCAGTTCAGTTCTTTGTAGTTCTTCCCAATACACGTAAGAGAAAATTAAGCCAAACCTGACTGTGTGCATGGAGGCCTTCTGATTCTCTTCCAACAAGTGATGTTGGAAGGAAGGAAGGACAGGGCATGTTGAATCTTATTATGTCTGAGCCTTTTAATCTTCTGGTAAGGAGTTACCTGAGGTGTCTAGCAGTAGCTTACTGCCCTCTTCCCATTGAGAACACTTGCTTGGCCAAGTTATTGTATATGGTGAAGTTGATATGAATAGTTGTTGTTTGAATAAAGCCCACAGCTATTGAAAGTTTACTGGAACCTTTAGAGAGAGGAGATGTGCAGTATTCCTGCTACTTATTTGCAAAAAGTTGAGAAACAACCCAGGTTGGTCTACTCTCCCCAGAGTAGTTGCATGGTCTGTCTGTATGCTACATAGACATCTATATCCTATTGCCTCTTGTTATTACTTGGAACATGCATTATGTGAGACATTATTGAATGACTGAGTGGTATTGTAATGGTTTAGTTTTGGTGCTTAGTAGATCGCTATGGCCTCTCTGCTCTAGCAAACATTGGTCATCTTGGCTCATATATCACCATTCATTACATGTCAGAATATGCACATAGCTGATATTTTTTTCCTGATCCAGTTTGAAAGAGAAAATAATGGTCATATATACATAGCATAGCTCAAGCAATTTAGACCAATACAGTACAATGGAATTCTGAATATCAAAAAGAAGACAGTATATCTATTCTATGTATATGCCCTGTAGTTATTGCCAGGAATGTATCTTGTGCTCTTTACTTATTTGATTTCATTTTGGTATTTAGAGTTTTAGATTTATTCTAGTTGTTACATAAACAATACTCTCAGAAGTTTCTGTAAGTCCTATTGATAGGTGTCTTCATTTAATTATTTTCCACTCTTAAAATCCAACATACAATGATAACATACCCTAATGATCGTAGGAATGTTGCAATGAAGCCCTTGAGGCTTATTGCTTTAATTTAGTATATCAGAAGAAAATACAATTCAATTGATACAAAATGACTAAAATAATTCTTAATATCATTTACATATGAGCAGCATAAGCACAATAATATTTCTCATAGGTGTGATCAGATAATCAGATTGATGGGTGGCTGCCAGCTTTGCCAAACCCACTATTGCATTAAACTGGTCTCTTGACACCCATGCAACCAAGCCCAACTTTTCAAACACATAAAAAGGGGAGACTGCTGTTGCTCATTGCAAAGGGGCCCACTCTCCTTCAGCTTATCTGTTCTCTTAGTTCCCTTTCACCTTCATTTTTCATAATAAATTATGGCTTATATGCAAAGGCAAAGTGGTGGTGGTAGTAGTAGTGGTGGAAACAGGGGATTTAGTAGCTGCTCAGTTGGTGGAGGAAGATCTGGTTCTCGTTCTGGTTTTGGATCAAGAAGTCTATATAGTCTTGGTGGAACAAAGAAAACATCAATTAGTGCAACCAGCGTTCAAGTTGGGGGAGGATTTGGTGGAGGAGCAGGATTTGGTGGTGGTGCAGGAGGATTTGGTGGTGGTGCAGGAGGATTCGGTGGTGCTGCAGGAGGATTTGGTGGTGCTGCAGGAGGATTCGGTGGTGGTGCAGGAGGATTTGGTGGAGGAGCAGGATTTGGTGGTGGTGCAGGAGGATTTGGCGGACCTGGAGGTGACAGAGGTTTTCCTGTTTGCCCACCTGGTGGAATTCAGACAGTTACCATCAACCAAAGCCTTCTGCAGCCAATTAATGTGGATATAGATCCAAACATTCAAAAAGTCAAAACTGAAGAAAGGGAACAGATTAAAACCCTCAACAACAAATTTGCATCTTTCATTGACAAGGTAAGATTAAACTTAATGTTTGTAAATGTTGTAACTTTATTAGATATATATATAAACATTCATGATAGAAAATGTTTTACAATGAAATGATGCATAGCTGTTTCTTATATTTGGTCTCATGGTATAAACATACCTTGCGTTTCATTAATAGGTTAGATTCTTGGAACAACAAAACAAAGTACTAGAAACAAAATGGCGCCTCTTGCAAGAACAAGGCTCAAAGGGCGGAAGTAAAAAACTCAACTTAGAACCCCTTTTTGAAACTTTTATTAGCATTTTGAAGAAACAACTTGATAGTATAATAAGCGAGAAAAGCCGTCTAGAGACTGAACTGAAGAACATGCAAGAAACGGTGGAAGACTACAAGAAAAAGTATGATGACCTTGTAGTTTATAATTGTGATTATTAAATTAATAAATTGCCTTCAACTTCCAGGCAAGAGATCAATTACTAAAAAAAGTATATTGTTTTTGTATATTAGGATGTGAAATTTTAGTACACAATACTTTGTATTTTCTACAGATATGAAGATGAAATTAATAAGCGTACTCAGGCAGAAAATGACTTTGTTGTGCTTAAGAAGGTAAATTTTATTTTAGTGAAGTAAAGCCAATTCGACATTTTAATTTATATATTATGTTTCAGTAAAGTTATTGAGGCTCATTATATGAATGCATTCACTATCCATTACAGGACGTTGATGCTGCATATATGACCAAGGTAGATTTGGAGTGCAAGGTGGATGGTCTGACAGAAGAACTGAACTTCCTGAGAAATCTGTATGATGCTGTAAGTCTTCTTGTTTTATAATTATTTTAATAATACATTGGTGAATATAAAAACAATACAATATGTCTTAATTGTTTGTAATTTTATTTAATAGTTAATTTTATATAATTTAATTGAAATAACCTAAATACAATGAAATTAATATAAAATATGTTTTTTTAGATGTGATCTTTAACTTATAAATATGTGAGCAATGTTTTTAATGTGGTTTGCAGGAACTTGCACAAACACAAGGAGACGGTGGTGACACCTCTGTTATTCTGTCAATGGATAATAACCGCGACTTGAATTTTGATGACATCATCAAAGGCCTTAAGGCTCAATATGAACTGATTGCACAGAAGAGCAAAGCTGAGGCAGAAGCATTATACGACAACAAGGTTAGTGTTATCCACCTGCTAATGTGTGTGAATTGAAACCCTAATCAACATATATAATTAGACTCCACCCTATATTCCTTATAGATAGATTGCCAATGCAAGTCCAAACCTAGACTACGTGTTATGAAATAGTCTATGGAGTACATATAATTTATTATAATACTATTCACTCACATCCTTATTGTCACTCTTTATAGAAACTCATCTTAAATAACATATCTGTAAAGGAACATTCACTTAGAAATGGATGATAAAAGTAAACAGAAAAATATAGTTGCCCTCACTGTCCATCAGTCTGAGGCACTTTCTGTATGATCCTAACTAGAGATGAGCGAATCGATTCTGCAGAACTGGAATTCGATCCAAATTTCAGGAAATCTTCAATTCGCCAAGATTCCGGATTTCCTGATGCTTCGCGGTAACGAATATTTAGTAAGGACCTTTGTGATATCAGATGGTTACAAGATGTTCTCTGGTGATGTGATTGGGTAGGCGTGTCTTTGCTTGTTAGCAGGTCCTTCCAAATGAATAAAACTTGTCTGTGCTGGAGAGAGAGAGAGAGAGAGAGAGAGAGAGAGACATGAGTGTGGCATCCAAGGGCTTCTGCAATTTTGCCGCCCACCCCGGTTCTCTGCAGGCTGGAAATAGCTGTTTATTAGCCGCAAAGTAATTCGGATCGAAGCTAATTTTTTTGGAACTTCGAATCAAACTGCCGAATCGAACTTTTGACAAATTCGCTCATTTCTAATCCTAACATAGAAATCCTGCAAAGTAAACAAGGGTTAATCTCCTGTTTATCAGCTCTGTCATTGACTGATGGCTGGTTAGAGGGGGTGGGGTCACAAAATGGGTTGGGTCTTAATCTTTTCTCCAATTGTAGACAGAGGGAGACTGCTGCTCCAGTCAGTTGTCTTGCAGCCTGTCACATACCAGTAGGGAGGAGGGGGACATGGCTGAGCTCCTGAGACACAAAATGTCTTTTTTATATTTCTCAGTTTAATTGTATCATGGGATATTTTCATAAAACAAAGTTTGTGCATTTTCTGATTTCAGTGTTTCTTTAAGTAATGTTTATCAATGTCTAATGTTTATGCATTTAAAACAATTTTATACATTATTTATAAAAATACACTTTACAAGTGATATGCTTGTGTTTATGTTCCTGATGTTAGTACTAATTGTTGAAGACTAAAGTTTCCACATAAATTGAAGAGCTCTAACTAGGATAACAAAAATACAAATTGATTTTATTGACACATATAATATATTTAAAACACTTAGAAATGAAAAGTACTGGCTTTATATATGATGAATCAAGATATATCTAAATATAAATCCATATATAATAGCTGCACAAAGGGTATATAATATGTAGCTGCCAAATGGTATATTTATATAATAATTATAATATAAAATAGGTGTCAGTTGCTGGCTCCCTAAAAGTGCTTTACCGAGTACTAAATATTGTGCTAAACCTGATCCTCTGTCCCTATAAACTATCCCTACAATCTATCCTTATTATATATGAAATATACATATCAATATGAAACTCTACAATAAAGTAGGAAAAGAGAATAATAAATACATAAGTAACAGTCAATACCTATTGAGCAACATAAATATGAACCATAAGTAACCCCCAGCAATTAAGACAGCTGAATATGTTGTAAAAGACCTTGCTCCAATATATTTTTCAGGGCTAAAATTGCCCATTTCTCACCTATAACTGCTCAGTCCAGTACTGCCAATGCGTGTCGCCTGTGATCCAGGCTTCATCAGGGTAATAGTACTTTTTGAGCAACTGTGTCAATCTTATATATGCTGAATTTACATAGTACACATTTCGCATGCCCAAGTTTTGTCATGTTTGCACAGGATCATAGTTATTTTGCCAATATAGAAATAATGTGCATGCGCGAGCTTTTTATGGTCTCGCGATAACAACATCGCTGAACAAATCCTGTATTCTGCGCTGCGTAGAAGAATATGCTAATAACATCAACACTCTATAATCGTTATTAACCTCTGCATTAGCATCGTATTAATAATGGACTCTTACAGTGAATATGAAGATGCTTATATCACATGTTCTCTATATATGAACAGGTAAGTATAAGATACATTATTGTTAAGCCCATTTTTACCAGACTGCTTTGTCAAATTAAAGACAGAAATAACAATATATATAGGTTGCCCTACATATTTTCCTAATCGAAGAAAAAAAAAATTGTAAATAATAAATTTGTAAAATTGGAGTTACTAGTCTCTTCCTGATGTTGACTTCTCTCTTTGCATATTAGTTTCAGCAGTTGCAAGCTACCGCTGGAGCACAAGGTGATCATATAAAGAACACAAAGACTGAAATTTCAGAACTGAACCGTATCATTCAGAGGCTGAAGTCTGAGACTGAGAATATCAAGAAGCAGGTAGGTCTAACTGGCTAGAATTGATTTATTAAAAATGGCTGAATCTGTCCTAATGAAAAAAGAGATTTCATTGGAAATTGAGAAAATAATAAAAATTATTTTAATAGATTATAGGTCTCCAGACCAACGTTGCTGAGACTGAGGAACGTGGTGAACTTGCTCTCAAAGATGCCAGTGAGAAGTTGGCTGGACTTGAAGCTGCATTGCAGAAGGCCAAGGAAGACCTGGCCCGTCAACTGCGTGACTTCCAGGAGCTCTTGAATGCGAAACTTTCCCTTGATATGGAAATTGCCACCTACAGAAAAATTCTGGAAGGAGAGGAGGAGAGGTCAGTTTCATGTGATAGAAAAGAAGTCTAAAATATTCATTCAGTGGTCCATCAAGTTAAAAAGGCCTCAGGTTACAATGTTTTCTGCATACAATGATCTTTTCTGAACCACTGTAACTTGAATACAGACACAACATACAATTCTGTGCAACAAATCATATTCATGTCACTGGTATTAGTGATTGGCTGACTAGTAACGTCCTCTATGGGTGCTGCACTTCTATACTTCTCTTTATTTGTGCCAGGAGGAGCAGCTTCTTTGGATACCAGATGAGAGTGCCATTATTTTATCGTTACACTGTATTTACTTTTCATAATTTCCATTTTTTTCAGATTTTTTATGACTTTTATGACCAATTATTATTATTTTTCCATAGAGTTATGGTCTTACGTTATGGTTTCAACTTAGAATGGCTGTCCCGAAACCAATTAATATTGAGGAACCACTTTATATGTTAAAAGGGGTTATCTAATGACCTGTATGCACTCTTACAGAATTATGGAAGTCTGTCAGCAGGAAAATAACTATCAAAGTAATGACATTACCTTGTAGGGCGGCTTCTACACTTTCCAAAGATTCCTTTCTTATTCTGCAATGCAGCTCTATTTTCGTGAAAATCAGTGTTTTATTCTGATGCAAATTAGCTGAAGGGGCGTTTCTTATCCTTCTGGGGCTTCACTTTCTGCTCTAGATCACTGCTCCTAACTGCCACCCAACTCCGCCCCCCATTGCTTGACATCCCCCACTTTGTCTGTAGTTAGGGACAATTATCTAGAGCAGGGAGTTAAGCCCCAGTAGGAGAAGAAACACCCCTAAAGCCCTTTTCAGCTAATTTTCCTAAGAATAAAACACTGATATTTATGAAAATAGAGCTGAATTGCAGAATAGGCATCTTTGGAAAATGTAGAAGCCACCCTACAAGGTACTGTAGGGTGTTTGATATTGATTTTCTTGTTTACAGACTCCCTTTAATGGTGAACAACTCTGTAGGAGTGTCTCCCATTCAGGCAGACTTCATCAGAACATGTATTACATGGTTGTCTATTCATTTGAATGGCCGCCATGTTGCGACTTGCCCCTGTAAGATCTGCTGTTGCTTGTAGGACAGGAGTACAATCTGAGGTTAGCTTATTGTCTGGGGGTGCATTCTTAAAAGGGGTTGTCTGTTATTAGACAACCTCTTAAGTTACATTGGTTCCTTGGTTTTTACCTGATGGACCACAACATAGCACATCAGGCAAGTTATTATATGCACTTAATAGATATTTAAAGTGCATGTAATCCATGTTACCGACCGCATAGGATCTCAACTTGTTTCATATTATGAATTCTCTTAAAAGACTTTGAAAACTTAACCTTCCCATTTTCTTGTTCTTTCAGGATTTCTGGACAGATTGTCAGCAATGTCAGCATCTGTAAGTACATCTCACTATTGTGATTAAAGAAATGCAACTATTATATTAAAATAATGAATTTAATGTAACCCATGTCTCATTCTAAAATCTAGCTGTTGTTGGCGGAAGTACAAGCCTTGCTGGAGGAGCAGGAGGATTTGGTGCTGGTGGAGGAGCAGGAGGATTTGGTGCTGGTGGAGGAGCAGGAGGATTTGGTGCTGGTGGAGGAGCAGGAGGAATTGGTGCTGGTGGAGGAGCAGGAGGATTCGGCGCTGGTGGAGGAAGTGGATTCGGAGGAGGCAGCAGTGGTCAATTTGGTGCCTCTCAGGGAAGCAGCAGCTACAGCCATTCTGGGGGCAGAAGCACAGTGGCAGTATCAAAAACATCATCAGCTTCCAAGAGGATAACATTTTAATATGCTCCTTTGTCCTGGCACTAGTCACCATCATTCGACTCCATGCTATACTTTTGTCAGTCTGCTCTAATACTAGAAACTTCCCTAGTATGTTCAGTTGTATCATCCTGTCTCATACCTTGTTTGTTCTCATGGATAGAATTGACTATAATGTAGACATTCCATACTGCCCTTTCACAGCTTAGATAAATTATTTCCATCGGTTGGATTGCTGAATATATTACCAGGCATTTGGGAAGTTAACATCACTGTATTTGACAAAAATCACAAATATGTAATTTAGAGGATCATGGGTCCTTTATATACCCCGTGTATGAATGTAATTGCATGAGTATCCCTGTAACATACCTGGTGAGTTTGTTTGAGACTTCTGAGCTAGGCCATGGCTGACACCAGTCCTGTATGTTCTTGTTTTCTTTGTTTCTGAGAGTTATGTAAGTCAGGGATCCTGGGTGTTTGTATATAAATACTGTTTAATGCATTACTGGATCTTTCAGCTCCAGGCTCGCATGTCTTGTCTCTTCTTTATTTCTTCAATAAACTGCATGTGGATCTAATTTGGATTGTAGTTTGTACTTTTTTGTACCACGATGCATTTATTTTTGATATAACATACTACTGTTGAATGATACAATGCAACATACTCTAGTTAAAGGTTTATCCACTTTTGAAATATCAGCTGTACTGCTTACTCACCATATCATATGTTGCCCAATTTATTATATGACATAAATGGGAAAATACCTTTAAGGGTAATATAATAAAGGGACAGATCCACTCCACAATGAGTTCAAACAACACAAAAAATACTGTCTTTTGTTAACAGAGTCAACAAAGATTATGGAAGAATCATAGTTAAAACTATGCTATATTTATGAAGAGAGAGAAAGTGCCTTACACGATGTGGAAGCTGCAGGCTTTTGAACTGTGCTCTGATAATATGTTGGATGGTTCCTCTCCTCTTCAGTCCACTGGACATGGCATCCATGGTTTCCATAAAGAATTTCAAAGTTTAATTCATATGACCACAGACCAGTTTTCCAGTAATTGGTTTCCTCACTTCCCAGATATTTACAGGTTGTTGTAAAAAGAAGACGGGATCCTACACAATGATAGACAGAGCCCTGTCTTAATTTTGTTGAGATGTCTTGCTGCCATCTATTTCTAAATGAGTCAATTTTTTCAAATGAAATTGAAAAATGTCAACTTTCAACTTCAACTTCAATATTCTATTGAAAAATAAATTAGGTGGAACGAGATTTCCAAATCATTGCATTTTTGTTTTCTTTACATTTTATACAGCATCTGCACTATTTTGAAATTGTTGTTGTGGTGGACACCTTACAGTGCTGGTGTCATATACACTATATAAGGTGCAGCATCACGAGCTGCTTGCAGTAATGGTGGAGATAATGAAGGATCTGTAATTCATCTCATACCACCTAACATCAGCTGACAGCCTCTCAGCCAATAGACAGTAGTAGGTGGACATCTTACAGTGCTGGTGTCATATGCGCAATATAAGTTGCCGGAAGCGTTCTCACAAGCTAGTTGTAGTAATGGTGAGAGATACTGAAGGATCTGTAATTCATCTCACTGCATCATGCAGAGCACAGTTCTGAAAATATTGCAAGCAATAGTTGGAATAGGAGAATTGAATCAGGTTCAAGCGATTACACAGGCAGATGAGTGATAGAAACCAATAGATAGGAATGAGGGCATAGCTGTGCTGCTGTTTGAGCTTGAGACTGCGCTGCATTCCTGGTCTGATATAAAATTATAGACACACAGACAGGACAGTTAAGTCATTGCCAAAATTCAAATTTTGTTTGTTGTGCAAATAGAATATGTTCACCTATATACACAGTCTTTAAACATATCCTTTAGTAACAAAACAATATTTTTAATTTTTTCATTAAATATATAGCAATTGCTGTTCTAATAGCAATTTGATTCCACCTGCGCAAATCTGAAAAAAAAAACCTCTGTTATTTAAGCTTTTTTTGTTGTTTACACAATATACAGTCAAGCCTGTGCTAATCTGAAAAAAAATCTTTTTTAATGTATTCCTTTTCTGCTCTGCTTACAAAATACACAGTGTGTGAGTGTTGTTAAGCTGAAAAAAATATTCAATTAAGCATTTATTTGTTTGATATATATACAGTATTTACAGCCTCTCCTTTATTTAAGTGTTTTTTTATTGCATTCACCCAATATACAGTCTATCCTGCGCTAATTTTAAAAAAAAAAACTTTTTGTTATTTAATGATTTTTGCTTCTGCTCACCAAACACACAGTGTGACACAGTGTTAATCTGAAAAGAATATTCATATTTTTAATATTTCTTAAGAGTTTTTTTTTGCTGCGCATATATACAATATTGAAGAATGCGCTAATTTAAAAATAAAATGTTCTTTAAAGCTGACTTTTCTTGAAATAATAAATAATAATAAAAAACAGCAACTAAAAAAAGACACACACACACACACACAGTGCCCGAATTGTTACCAGTCACTATAATTAAGAATTGTGTGCAGTAAATAGATGATTAGAAAAAATACAGGGCAGGGGACAGGCAAAAGGAGGGGAACGAGGAAACATGCGTGTAAGTACTAACAATAAGAATGTGGATTGCAACAACACACTACTTCTGGTCTTGGTGGCACCGCCAGTAGCCACAGGATTGTATTACTTACTGAGAATGAAGATGAAGTTTATTGCTTAGCTCACTCATCTCAGAAGAATATTGTATCCAAGAGTGAAGGTATCTTTTGTCAGGCTTCTGTGTGTTCCTCCTCCTTCATAACATGTAATTTACGGCAGGGCCTTTGTGGACTGTCAACTGTGTATTTTCCACATTTTTCACTGACTCAGATCCCTGGTAGTGATGTGGCACCTGCTGAGAAATCTATGTAACATCCTCTTTTTGATGAGCTGGATGAGAACATTCAGCATTGTGTGCAAGCTGAGGTAGAAGACATGACTGGTTGTGGAGATAGAAGTGGCAGGGGGTGTGGTACTACTACTGTTAGCCATTCTGGTAAGGGAGTTAGGGGGAAATGTGGGGTTGGAAATTCTGAGGGTGAGCATGGCCATGACGTATCATTGACATTGCTGATGATGATTCTTTGGCAGATAGGACCTGGCAACTGTGTCAGGTTGACAGGTTGACATTAGATGAAGAGGGTGGTGACAGTGGTGATAGTAATGTTTCCATCTATTGTGCAGGCCCAACATCCAAAAAGTCTACTCAGGGCATACCTATGGGAAGCTCTTGGAGTTGAGGTGGTAGCATTGATGGTAGTAAAGGCAGAAATTTTTCTGCTGGTGCTGGTGGTAGCAGCTACACATTGTCATCTCCTGTGTGTGAATTGTTTTGTACATAGCCAAACAATAAATCCATGACAATGTGCAAAATATTCAAGCAGAAACTTAGTCGTGGCTCTGCAGGAATAAATGTAGGAATTACATCTTTATGTACCCACATAAAGTCAGTACATAAAGATGTGCCACTATCTTAGTTTGATAAAATAGACTTGGCAGTGGCACTGGCAGGGAATGTGAGCAGGACTGTTCTACTCCTTCCTTGTAGGCAGGCCACATCTACACCTCACACATGGCCATCCTTATCATCATCATCATCATCTGTTTCTCCTCCTCCTCTTCCATGCCAATGTCAGTCACCCATAAGGGAATGTGTATCCAGAAAACATGCGCCCAGTCATCTGGCGGTTGTGCAACTTAACTTGCACTGGCCAAACTGCTGGTGGTGCAGTTGCTGCCATACCCTTAGTGGATTCCACTGCTTTATACCAACTGATGGCGTGTGCTCAACCAGGATGGAGGATACTTAACCACCATGATTTCTCTAGGTAATAATGTATCGGAGAATGTGCACCTTTTCTTTGCTATTAGTTTGGGGAAAGGTGCATGGCACCATCGACACGTGGAGCAGCAGCAGTTATGAACAAGGGCAATACATGGCTTTCACAACCCACTGGGTCAGTGTTTTGAGTGGCAGCAGCCACAGTCCAGAATCGCAACAAGGCCAGGTGCTAGTTCCACCCTGATTGTACAGGCCCAGTTCCAACACCATGCAGGACCCATCCACCTCTTTGGACCATTTCCTACCACCATCTTCACCAGGGCAAGCCGTTGCTTCCACTCCTCCACTTACCCCCCATCATCTTATGGGTGTAAGGTGGAGCACTGCCATGCGGTTTTACAATTAATAAGAAGGGATCAGATAAGCAGTATGCTGTAAGCCATTTTAAGGTGTGGTTCATACCAAATTTTTTTGACCCACAACAAATCTTGGATCCGAGTTACCCAAAACTAAACAAATCTTGAGAGGTTCCCCATTTCTACCCAGAAATTGAATGTAAAACTGTCAGACCAACTGCTGTAAACTGCTAAAAATATCCAAAATGATCAAAAATGGTTTTGTGTTAAACTACCATATTGTATTGCTCTGGACATATATTATAAGGAGGCAGATTTAGTATTGTGATTATTACTAGACTCTGTGGCACATTTTGGTGTATCTTGATACACGCTGGCACATATCACACTTACTGATGCATTTTGGCGCATCTAGATTGAGATAAAATTTTCACGTCTTACAGGACAAATGGACATTGTGTGCATAGATACAAAAAAAGTTGCATAAACTTATAAACTGTGTAGTCTAATTTTACACCTCTTATATGTTGACCACTTTTGGCACATTGTCTAGTGCACAGTTTTGCATAATACGTTTCACCCAATTGTAACAAGCCCCTCCTATCTGTTGAATGGGTGGGACTTAGAACGTGCCTAAAGCACATAGAAAACTAGATGTAAAGCATGTACGCCAGTTTTTTGGTGTAAATTGTTCCAGAATTCTGTTGCATTTTTATTAGTTTATCTGCCTCAGTTGTTTTGTATTTTGCAGTATTGTGTTCCTAATGGTCTTTGCAGTTTGAGTCTGTTCCATTTGTCATGTCTTATTTTTCCATCTGAGTGGTGCCCATTTTCATCAGTTTTTCACTTCAGTCAATAAAAAATAGATTTTTTTTTCAGTATATCCTACAACGATCAGTGAAAAACAGACTGATAATGGAAAGCTACTGTGTGCAGTCCATCTACTCAGTCAATAAGTCTTGTGTGAGAATTAGACCAAAGTTGGGTGTGCTGTGATTTTTTAATGTATCAATGTTCAGTGTGTGTCCTGTAATAAATCCTGGCAGCACATGGATGAAAATCGCTGCTGGGTGAGAGGGCCTTTAGTGTATTTTTTTTTTTTTTTTTTTTCCAAGATGGCGCCGCTGAAGTGGCTGCCTGGTCGGCAGCTCTGAGACTCTCTCTCTCTTATTTTTTCTTTCTCTGTCTGTTTTTTATCTCTGTACTTAATGGACTTTACACTATGAAGAAATGAAGAAACAAAGACTTGGAATTGGACCTTTGTGATACTTTTTTTTTTTTTGTTTTTATCTGTCTTTTTGTCCTGCTGAAATGGGGACTCTTGTGTCTGCAGGCATTTCTTTTGTCTACACAAGAGAGAAATTACTGCAGCTTAGAGTCACAACAACAGGGCTGCATACCATTTGCCCACCCATCCCCCAAGAACTCTGGAGAAAGAAAAAGCGGGGGAGGGGCTGCAGAGCAGGAACTCTTCAGAGGATTAAAAAGAAGCGTTACCGACCAACTGTTCCCTCCATCATTATGGGCAATGTGAGATCTCTTGCAAACAAGATGGATGAACTAACAGCGCTCACCAGGCACCATCAGGAGTTTCGGGTGTGCAGCATGATGCTACTTACAGAGACTTGGCTCACTGAAGTTACTCCTGACTCTCTGGTATCCTTGGATGGTTTTAAACTCCTTCGGGCAGACAGGACAAGGGAGAGCGGTAAGAGGAAAGGAGGGGGGCTGGCAATGTTTGTGAATAATAGATGGTGCAATCCTAGGCACATCGTGATTAAGGAGCAAACTTGCTGTAAGGACATTGAACTATTAGCTGTGAGCATGAGACCTTTCTATCTACCAAGGGAACTATCACATGTCATCGTGATAGCTGCATATGTCCCCCCCTCCGCGAAAGCTGACGCTGCCTGCGAGGTCCTACAAACCACGCTGAGCCAGTTACAGTCTCAGCACCCCCAGGCCCTCCTTCTTGTGTCTGGCGATTTCAACCATGCCTCGCCATCATCCACACTTCCCAGTTTCACACAGTATGCAACCTGCCACACAAGAGACAACAAAACACTGGACTTGTTCTTTGCCAACGTGAGGGAGGCATATAACTCATCAGCCCTACCGCCCCTGGGAAGATCGGATCACAACCTAGTACATCTCCGACCTGTGTACAAGCCACTTGTACGTAGAGAACCAGCTGTCACCCGCACAGTGAGGATATGGTCCGAGGAGAGTGATGAGGCTCTGAGGGATTGTTTTGACACAACCGCATGGGAAGTTTTGCAGGATTCGTATGGAGAAGATATAGAAGGACTCACACACTGCATAACGGACTACATTAATTTTTGTGTGGACAACACAGTACCCACAAAAGTGGTGAGGTGCTTCTCCAACAACAAACCATGGATTAACTCTGATATAAAAACACTACTTAAGGAGAAAAAGATGGCATTCAGGACAAGAGATAAGGAGGGGTTGAGGGAAGTACAAAAGGAGCTGAGGCATCTAATCAGGCAAGGAAAAGCCAGTTATAAGGAAAAAATGGAAAAGCAAATGGAAAGAAAAGACATAAGGGGGGTCTGGGAGGGGCTTAAGTCAATTTCGGGTCATAAACAGTCGGTCTGCCAGATTGAGGCAGATGTTAACTGGCTTAATGAACTAAACCTATTCTTCAACAGATTTGATCACACACCAGCTCCTCCCACCCCAGAATGTCCTTCAGCTCCCCTCACCACAATGACTTCACCCCATTCACCCCATGTGGCTACTTCCCAACAGACCAGTAAATCCAGAAATCTGTCTTTATCTGACCACAGTCTGACCTTCACACGGGCCCAGGTGAGGAAGGAGATGAAAAAGATCAAGGCGAGGAAAGCCGCAGGGCCAGATGACATCAGTGCAAGGCTAATTAAGACTTGTGGGGACCAGCTGTGTGGTATAATTACATATATGTATAATATGAGCCTGAGGCAGGAAATAGTCCCTGAATTATGGAAATCTTCTTGTGTGGTACCAGTTCCAAAGAAACCTCACCCTATGGACCTCAACGACTACAGACCTGTAGCACTGACATCCCACTTGATGAAGATCTTAGAGAGATTGGTTCTCACACATCTTCGCCCTCTAGTGAGCCCCGCTATGGACCCTCTCCAGTTTGCTTATCGACCGGGCATTGGGGTAGATGATGCCATCATCCACCTTCTGCACAGGGCTCTGTCTCACCTGGAAAAACCAGGGAACATGGTGAGAATAATGTTCTTTGATTTCTCCAGTGCTTTTTACACCATACAGCCCAGGTTACTGAGAGACAAGCTGGGCCTTGCTGGAGTGGACCACCACCTCTCCAACTGGATCCTAGACTACCTCACAAATCGACCTCAATACGTGAGAGCCCAAGACTGTGTGTCAGGTACCGTGATCTGTAATACGGGGGCACCTCAGGGTACGGTTCTCGCCCCTTTCCTCTTCACACTGTACACTGCTGATTTTAGGTGCAACTCATCCAGCTGCTACCTACAGAAGTATTCTGACGACTCTGCAATAGTAGGCTTCATCACAGACGATGATGACAAGGAGTACAGAGAACTGAACCGGTTTTTTGTGGACTGGTGCCACCAGAACCACCTGAAGATTAACGCGGGGAAGACCAAGGAGATGGTGGTGGACTTCCGTAAAGGCAGATGCCCTCCAAAACCAGTGGACATCCTGGGGACGGGCATCAAGATTGTGAACACCTATAAGTACCTGGGTCTGCTCCTTAATAATAAGCTGGACTGGGCAGATCATATGGAGGCCCTGTACAGGAAGGGCCACAGCAGGCTCTACCTGCTTAGGAAGCTGAGAGCCTTTGGAATCCGGGGGGCACTTCTTAGGACTTTCTTCAACTCGGTAGTGGCATCAGCCATCTTCTTTGGAGTGGCCTGCTGGGGGAGCAGTATATCAACCAGGGACAGAAATAAACTTGACAAGCTGATTAGAAGGGCCAGCTCTGTCCTGGGGAGCCCACTGGACCCAGTGCAGGTGGTGGGTGACAGAAGGATACTGTCCGTGGTGAGCTCCATGCGGGAGAATAACTCCCATCCCATGCATGAGACTGTGATTGCGCTGGGCAGTACTGTCAGTGACCGACTGCTCCACCCTAGGTGTGAGAAGGCACACTATCGGAAGTCTTTCCTCCCCACCGCGGTTAGGCTGTACAACCAACACCGACCTAAGCGGAGATCATTACATACAGAGAACTGAAATATCTCTCTGCCTGTTAAATCCCCCCCCCCCTCTGCTACGTCCTATCTGTCTGTCTGCTATTAATGTAATGCCTCTCACCTTGGAACATTCCTGTACATGTTGTATTTATATTTGTATCTGCTTATCTTATCTTTGCTGCTGTAACACACTGAATTTCCCCACTGTGGGACTATTAAAGGACTATTATTATTATTATTATTATTATTATATGGAGATCACTAAGCATATGCAATATTAAACTCCACTTTACTTGCCAATGACTAAATGTTCTTTTATTTATGACAGGACATTGTCCATCACTCCAGGGAATGATGGCTTGCTTGGAGACTTTGCAAGCTATACCTTCTGCAACATCTGCATCTCCTGTGTTCCAACAGGCAGACATAGCAACTACTCCTCCTGATCTCTGTATCATGGCTGGTTTTTCCTGCTCCTCCTTACTTTATTGGGGACAGTCATGGTTTGAGCAACCAGTGTTCTCTAAATTTTAAACTTTGTCTCATCAATTTTGCTTGGACTGATTTGAAGTGACCTTTGCAATTCCCTTGCTTTTTGGAGACCCTGTGGCTTGGGAATGGAAATATCCAATTATTCTCTGTTTCTGGCTTACTGGCGTAATTCTGCTGTTCCAGCCTTGAGCAAGCGGTTACACAGTCAACCAATATTCTATCAAATTTTTTATTCTAGTGTATGAATTATCTGGAGCAATGAAGCTCTGTGGCATTCTATGAAGATATATAGGGCCATATTAAAGATGAATGTGTGAAGTGAACTTCCTTGGAGGACCTGATTTCCAGAGCTGAAATTTGGTTCCACTAAAAAAAGGAACATAATTTATATTTTCCCCGTCTAGCGCTAGACGTTATAACACAAGCTTGCATGTCTTAATTACATTTTATACCTTTATGTACAAGAGATTATGGTCTTGAGGCTGGAAAAATTTGGTCATGGGTAGGCAAGAGACAGAGGAATGTGGTCAGGGTACCAAATGAAGGAGGGACAAGACCTTTGCATGAACCAGAAAGACTTTATTGTTCAAGCGCAGAGTTATGGGGGAAGAAATCATAAAGAAGCCTCTGGCATTTAGGCATTGACTGAAAATCACGGATGATTAACACTCACTGGCCAGAGTGATACCAAGCAGGAAAAGAGTATGGGAAAATAGCACTAGGCATTGGGATGAGCTGGCGTATTGTGAAAAGTAGGTGTTCTTCTGGCAGATGCTATGTAGTTGAAGGAATTTTCTATGGTTAGTAACCAAGCTCCTAGATAGAAACATGTGCTAAAGACTGCCACAGTCCTCAGTGGCTGACTCTCCACTCACCCATTCAGCCTCCTGAAGCAGCTTCCCAGCTATACCACCTTTCCTTGCAGGTTGCCTAGCAGAGCTCTTTGCTGGTGCAGGGATGAAGACACTGACTCGGACACTGCGGACTTCGCTGCAGGGTTCAGGGTTCTTCAGTGGGTAGCAGCCGCAGGTGTTCACACCACAGCAGACATGACAATACAACAGCTGAACAGCAGAATTTGATGGACATAGTGATGAGCATCCCATCGACAGGCACCTCATTTAGTCTAGCATGGAGGATGCGATGCCCGCATCCTGAAAACCTATGCCACTGCAAAGTAGTGTGCGGTTGGTTCCCTTAATTATTACTTGGAATATGCATGACTTATGAATATGGGATGAGCCCCACTCACTCACTGACCAAAACTATTATCCAAATAAATACACAATACACAATTTCTTGGGTGTTAAATGGCCACAGCTTTATTTAAAACCACACAAATGCAACAATCACAATACAACTAGTCAGGCAGTAATCAAGGGACGGCAAGCTCTGGCTTGCCATTCTAGCAAAGCCAGTCCACATTAAGGGCACCAATGACCCTCCTTAAAATCACTCCTGTGCTTAAAAGCCAAGCCGCCCCTGAATGACTTTACCATTACCACATCCTTTAGGCTGCCTACCAAAGCTCAGCCTGTTCACCACCATTAAGTTTAACAGCTTCTATTAGTTAAAATGATCCCACCATAACTTGCCTGTAACTTCCACCTGACTCCCCACCTGACTCCCCAACCTCAACATTATAGCAGGCACAATAAATAAGCCCAACAGGATTTCATAAATTGCCTTTAATTTAGAAACTTTTCCCAAAGCCCAAAACTGAAAATATGACATTAACGTCGGGCCAAAATCTATAACTAAGCACTAAACTTTTATTTATTAACTTTATATTCATATATAAATATAAATTTCATATATGCAATAACGGGAAAATACTGATATGTAAAATATATAATAATATGTTAAATAATACAATCAGACTGACTTATCAGTTAATCCAAAAATTATACAGTAAGAACAAGGTATAGGGTGAGAAATGTTTCTGCCATTTCTTCTGGCTAGAGAAAGAGGAAGAGACAGTGAGACAGGAAATTACATCACTTCATAAAGCCTATCCTACTGCTATTTAGGGGAACCATCTTATCCTTAATCCATAAAATTAAATATAGAGAAAAATTACACCAGGAGTTCTTGGTCCCTTCTCCCAAAGTCTTGTTCCCCCTTTGCTTGGTATTTCTGGGTTTCATTATGTCAGTCATTATTGAATGTTTGTTATTGGAATTAGTGGCATTGCAATGTGTTAGCTTTGTTACTTGGTAGAGTGCCATGGACTATGTGTTCTATCGAACATTGGGCAACTTGGCTCATATACCATTATACCATTCATTACATATTACTCTAGGTTCACATCTGCGCTTGGGTTTCTGCTTTTCAGGTCTGCTTGGGGACTCAAAAAATGGAAACCAAATCCACTTAAAAAGCGGTTACCTGCAGAAACCTGTGGACCCCATAGGAGTCGCCAGATTTCCACTCTGTTTCTGCCCAAAAATAGCAGGAGAAAAGTCCTGCTTTTTTAAAGCGGAATGGGAAACAGAATCTCCAAGCTCTCATCAAGCGCAGATGTGAACCTACCCTTAGAAGCATACATACATACAGATGATTGATTTCCTTTCCTGATCCAGTTATACATGGCAAAAAATGCTTATATACACATAGCATAGCTAATGTGACTCATTATAATAAATTTCTGACTATCAAAGATATAATGATATAACTATCCTAATATAAAAATATTGTATAGTTATGTGTATATCTATATATATCGTATAGTTATTGCCAAGAGATTGTCTTGTGCTTTTTACATATTTGATTGACTTATACAAGTAAAAGCATGTAAACAAGAAATTATTAAATTATGATAGAAGTTTTAGATGTATTCTAGTTGTTACATAAACAATTATCTTATAAGCATTTGCATGTCCTATAGACAGGTGTCTACATTTAATCATTAAGTTCAACTATCTTAAAATCCAGCATACCGTGTTAATATACCCTAATGATCGTGGGAATGTTGCAATGAAGCCCTTCAGGCTTATTGCTTTAATTTATTATATTAGAAGAAAATACAATCCAATTTATACACAATGACTGAAATAATTCTTAATATCAGCATTCATATAGATGTAGGATAATAGATTGCTTACATTGAGCAGCATAAGCACAATAATATTTCTCATAGGTGTGATCAGATAATCAGATTGATGGGTAGCTGCCAGCTTTGCCAAACCCACTATTGCATTAGACTACTCTCTTGACACCCATGCAACCAAGCCCAACTTTCCAAACACATAAAAAGGGAGACTGCTGTTGCTCAGTGCAAAGGGGCCCACTCTCCTTCAGCTTATCTGTTCTCTTAGTTCCCTTTCACCTTCATTTTTCATAGTCCATTATGGCTTATATGCAAAGGCAAAGTGGTGGTGGTAGTAGTAGTGGTGGAAACAGAGGATTTAGTAGCTGCTCAGTTGGTGGAGGAAGATCGGGTTCTCATTCTGGTTTTGGATCAAGAAGTCTATATAGTCTTGGTGGAAGAAAGAAAACATCAATTAGTGCAACCAGTGTTCAAATTGGGGGAGGCTCCGGTGGTGCAGGAGGATTTGGTGGAGGAGCAGGATTTGGTGGAGGAGCAGGATTTGGTGGTGGTGCAGGAGGATTCGGTGGTGGTGCAGGAGGATTTGGTGGAGGAGCAGGATTTGGTGGAGGAGCAGGATTTGGTGGTGGTGCAGGAGGATTTGGTGGTGCTGCAGGAGGATTCGGTGGTGGTGCAGGAGGATTTGGTGGAGGAGCAGGATTTGGTGGAGCAGCAGGATTTGGTGGACCTGGAGGTGACAGAGGTTTTCCTGTTTGCCCACCTGGTGGAATTCAGACAGTTACCATCAACCAAAGCCTTCTGCAGCCAATTAATGTGGACATAGATCCAAACATTCAAAAATTCAAAACTGAAGAAAGAGAACAGATTAAAACCCTCAACAACAAATTTGCATCTTTCATTGACAAGGTAAGATAAAGCTTAATGTTTGTAAATTTTGTAACTTTATTAGGTATATATAGACATTCATGATAGAAAGTGCTTTACAATGAAATAATACATAGCTGTTTCTTATATTTCATCTCATGGTATAAACATACCTTGTTTTTCATTAATAGGTTAGATTCTTGGAACAACAAAACCAAGTACTAGAAACAAAATGGCACTTCTTGCAAGAACAAGGCTCAAAGGGCGGAAGTAAAAAACTCAACTTAGAACCCCTTTTTGAAGCTTTTATTAGCAATCTGAAGAAAAATCTTGACTCTATTACAAGCCAGAGGAGTCGCCTAGAGTCTGAGCTGAAGAACATGCAAGAAATGATGGAAGACTACAAGAAAAAGTATGATGACCTTGTAGTTTATAATTGTGATTATTAAATGAATAAATTGCCTTCAACTTCCAGGCAAAAGATCAATTATTAAAACAGTGTATTGGTTTTGTATATTAGGTTGTGAAATTTTATTATACAATACTTTGTATTTTCTACAGATATGAAGATGAAATTAATAAGCGTACTCAGGCAGAAAATGAGTTTGTTGTGCTTAAGAAGGTAAATTGTATTTTAGTGAAGTAAATCCGATATGACATTTTACTTTATGTATTATGTTATGTATTAAAGTTATTGAGGCTCATTATATAAATGTATTCACTATCCATTACAGGACGTTGATGCAGCATATATGACCAAGGTAGATTTGGAGTGCAAGGTGGAGGGCCTGACAGAAGAACTGAACTTCCTGAGAAATCTGTATGATGCTGTAAGTCTTTAATAATAAATTGTTGAATATAGAAACAATACAATGTGTCTTAATTGTTTGTAATTTTAATTCATTAATTTAATATAATTGTATTGAAATAATCTAAATACAATGAAATGTATATATATATTTAAATTTGATAAATATGTGAACAATGTTTTTGTTTATGTGTTTTGCAGGAACTTGCACAAACACAAGGAGGCAGTGGTGACACCTCTGTTATTCTGTCAATGGATAATAACCGCGACTTGAATTTTGATGACATCATCAGAGGCCTTAAGAATGAATATGAACTGATTGCACAGAAGAGCAAAGCTGAGGCAGAAGCATTATACAACAACAAGGTTAGTGTCTTCCACCTGTTAATGTGTGTGAATTGAAACCCTAATCAACATATATAATTAGACTCCACCCTATACTTCTTATAGATAGATTACCAATGCAAGTCCAAACCTAGACTACGTGTTATGAAATAGTCTATGGAGTACATATAATTTATTATAATACTATTCACTCACATCCTTATTGTCACTCTTTATAGAAACTCGTCTTAAATAACATATCTGTAAAGGAACATTCACTTAGAAATGGATGATAAAAGTAAACAGAAAAATATAGTTGCCCTCACTGTCCATCAGTCTGAGGCACTTTCTGTATGATCCTAACTAGAGATGAGCGAATCGATTCTGCAGAACTGGAATTCGATCCAAATTTCAGGAAATCTTCGATTCGCCAAGATTCCTGATGCTTCGCGGTAACGAATATTTAGTAAGGGCCTTTTTGACATCAGACGGTCACAAGATATTCTCTAGTGATGTTATTGGGTAGGCGTGTCTTTGCTTGTTAGCAGATCCTTCCAAATGAATAAAACTTGTCTGTGCTGGAGAGAGAGAGACATGACTGTGGCATCCAAGGGCTTCTGCAATTTTGCCGCCCACCCCGGTTCTCTGCAGGCCGGAAATAGCTGTTTATTCACCGCAAAGTAATTCGGATCGAAGCTAATTTTTTTGGAACTTCGAATCAAACTGCCGAATCGAACTTTTGAGAAATTCGCTCATCTCTAATCCTAACATAGAAATCCTGCAAAGTAAACAAGGGTTAATCTCCTGTTTATCAGCTCTGTCTTTGACTGATGGCTGGTTAGAGGGAGTGGGGTTTCAAAATGGGCTGAGTCCTAATCTTTTGTCCAATTGCAGACAGAGGGAGACTGCTGCTCCAGTCAGTTGTCTTACAGCCTGTCACATACCAGTAGGGAGGAGGGGGACATGGCTGAGCTCCTGAGACACAAAATGTATTTTTATATTTCTCAGTTTAATAGTATTATGGGATATTTTCGTAAAACAAAGTTTGTGCACTTTCTACGTTCACTGTTTTGTTGAGTAATGAGGATCAATACATAATGCCTATACATTTAATAAAATAGCCATCACAATTTTCTATACTATTTATACAAATACACTTTATTTGTGATATACTTGTGTTTATGTTCCTGACCTCGACTTTTCTCTTTGCATATTAGTTTCAGCAGTTGCAAGCTGCCGCTGGAGCGCAAGGTGATCACATAAAGAGCTCAAAGAACGAAATTTCAGAACTGAACCGTATCATTCAGAAGCTGAAGTCTGAGATTGAGAATATGAAGAAACAGGTAGGTCTAGCTGGCTAGAATTGATGGCTGAATTTGTCCTAGGAGACTACATTGGGAGCTGATAAAATGATTAACATTATTTTAATAGATTGCAGCTCTCCTGAACACCATTACTGAGGCTGAGAAACGTGGTGAACTTGCCCTCAAAGATGCCAGAGAGAAGTTGGCTGGACTTGAAGATGCAATGAAAAAGGCTAAGGAAGACCTGGCCCGTCAACTGCGTGACTTCCAGGAGCTCTTGAATGCGAAACTTTCCCTTGATATGGAAATTGCCACCTACAGAAAAATTCTGGAAGGAGAGGAGGAGAGGTCAGTTTCATGTAATAAAAAAGAAGTCTGTAAAATATTCATACAGTGGTCTTTCAAGTTACAAGGGCCTCATTTTACAATAGTTTCTACATACAATAACCT
Source organism: Leptodactylus fallax (assembly GCA_947044405.1). Lineage (NCBI taxonomy): Eukaryota > Metazoa > Chordata > Amphibia > Anura > Leptodactylidae > Leptodactylus > Leptodactylus fallax. Next base: position 375,824 of record CAMRHE010000426.1, read on the forward strand.
TTTCTGGACCATTGTAACTTGAAACCAGCCCCAGACACAACATGCAATGCTTAGCTCGAAGTTCCAACACATCATCATGATCATGTCACTGGTAAAATCCCATGTATTAATGAAGTGCATGCACTGACTGGCTGACTAGTAGCGACTCTCTGGGTGCTGTACTTCTGTACTTCTCTTCACCTGTGCCAGAATGAACAGCTCTTTTGGACACCAGATGAAAGGGCCCTGGTTTTTACTTGATTGGTCAAGAATCTAGAACATCATGCTAAGCTTCTTGAGTAACATTTGTCAAAGTTATTGTATATACTGGATAGATATTCAAAATATATGTAATCCATGTTACCAATCAGATAGGATTTCAACTTGTTTCATATTATGAATTCTCTTAAAAGACATTGAAAACTGAACCTTCCCATTTTCTTGTTCTTTCAGGATGTCTGGACAGATTGTCAGCAATGTCAGCATCTGTAAGTACACACCATTGTGACTAAAGAAATGTAATTATTATATTAAAATAATGAATTAAATGTAACCCATGTCTCTTATTCTAAAATCTAGCTGTTGTTGGTGGAAGTTCAAGTCTTGCTGGTGGTGCTGGAGGAGCAGGAGGATTTGGTGCTGGAGGAGCAGGAGGATTTGGTGCTGGAGGAGCAGGAGGATTTGGTGCTGGTGGAGGAGCAGGAGGATATGGTGCTGGTGGAGGAGCAGGAGGATATGGTATTGGTGGAGGAGCAGGAGGATTCGGCGTTGGTGGAGGAAGTGGATTCGGAGGAGGCAGCAGTGGTCAATTTGGTGCCTCTCAGGGAAGCAGCAGCTACAGCCATTCTGGGGGCAGAAGCACAGTGGCAGTATCAAAAACATCATCAGCTTCAAAGAGGATACCATTTTAATATGCACCATTGCCCTATCAATAGTCACCACCATTTGACTCCAAACTGCACTATACTTTTGTCAGTCTATTTCGATACAAGAAACTTCCCTAGTATGTTCAGTTGTATTATCCTGGCTCATACCTTGTTTGTTGTCATGGATATGAATTGACTATAATGTAGACATCCATACTGCCCTTTCACATCTTAAATTCTATTCCTCAGTTGAATTTCTGAATACATTATCAGGTAGTAAACATCACTATATTTGCCAAAACAAAAGATCGCAAATATATAATTTAGAGGATGATGTGTCCGTTATATACCCTGTGTATGAATGCAATTGCACTCATATATATCCCTGTAACATACCTGGGTGAGTTTGTTTGAGACTTCTGAGCTAGGCCATGGCTGACACCAGTCCTGTATGTTCTTGCTTTCTTTGTTTCTGAGAGTTATCTAAGTCAGGGATCCTGGGTGTTTGTATATAAATACTGTTTAATGCATTACTGGATCTTTCAGCTCCAGGCTCGCATGTCTTGTCTTTTCTTTATATCTTCAATAAACTGCATGTGGATCTAAAGTAAATTGTAGTTTGTACTTATTTATTAGCATATTGCATTTTTAAGATTTCACATACTACAGTTTAATGATCAAGGGTGAACTTTTCATTTTGGGGGCTGAAAGAAAAATTATGTCTTGGGGCCCCCTAATCAAAATTTTAAGCCACGCCCCCTCTTTACCATAACTGCACCTCCCATTTGTAGGTTAAAGAATCCCCCTTTATTGGCCCCTTTCAATAAAATGCCCCTTTTACTACCACCCACAGTATCCACAGGCCCCTTTAGTGACCCTCATACAGTATATTGTCCCTATTATTGGCACCCACAGTATACATTCCCTTTAACTGCCCCCACAAATATTTTATGCTTTTGTGGCCCCACACAGCTTCCTTTTCTGGCCTTCGCAGTGTATTGCCACTTTTTTTTTGGCTGGCACACAGTGACACATTAGTCTGCTACCTATTGGATAATTCCAACAGGTAGCAGACAATATTTTACTCACCCATTCCTGCTTATATCCAGGCCTCCCTTTGTTCTGGTCTTCAGGGGGTGCTGCACACCTGGGGCAGGGAATGAGTAATTTATGAAGAGGTTCCAGTTAGGAACTGGTGTAGATTTCCATTATTAATCAGATCATGAAAGTGGCATGAGTTTAAAAGAATATGTTGGGTCAAGGTGTGCCCACCCTGCTCCTTGCCCCACTGTGCCCACATTCGCACATTGTGGCAATTGAGGCACAAAATGGGGGTTGTGGTGCACATTTGATTTAAGGAAGGATCAACTCTCCCTGCACACAGCAGCAAAGGCAGGAGATAGGAGTGGTCTGAGTGGCAAGAGCAGTGCTCTAGGAAGTTGAAGGCCTGCACACAATTTGCAGCTTTTTCTCAAAAATCACTGGGGCAAATTCATACGCCAGTTTTAATAAATGGTCCAACTAGCACAGGGACCAAAAGATTTATGAAGAGGTTGTCTGCCATCCCTGCGCCAGAATGGAAATCTATGCCAGTTAGGATCTTGCATCAAAAGTGCAAATCAATATCATCTCTCTACGCTAGAAAAGTGTGTAAAAGTACCATATTGTATTGATCTGTTGCTGCCTTGGACATATATTATAAACACTGGTGGACTAGTGGACCATGGTGCACAATGGAATTGGCCTGTCCTGTCATGGCAGGTAACAGCAGGAATATTGGCTTTCTATCTGCCTTTTAATAGGATGTGGTGTCAGGTCTAGCATCAGCACCCAGCAAACCCGGATATATGCCAGGCCCCACTGGACTCAAGAATGCCAAAAGTTCAGTCTAGAACTGAAAACAGCAGTTAACAAAACAGCCTTATAGTCAGTCTCTTCCTTTGCTAAACTTGTTGTTGTCCATCTACTACTTTCGACTCACTGTCAGCTCCTTGTTTCTCATCTCTGGCCTTTGACCCCTCAGTAGCTGCTTTCTTCTTCTTGATATATAGTACTTCTGTAACAGACCTGGACAGCTGGTATAGTAGATGCAGATACATGATAAACAGTGAAATTTTAATCATGTTAAATTGCTAAAGTTTATAAGTCTGTCCACTGAGCATTTTTTTCTGTCCTGGGACTTGTAGTACATCACCCTTGTTACACAGCTGTCAGGCAGTCTGTATATCCGCAGTTGGAATCATTACAAGAAATGTCCAGCATAAAAACTTGAAATAATAAAACTCAACAGACCCCATTATAAGGCAATGTGATCTTTTTTTGTAAAAGTGATGTCTGCCATCAGACAAAGGTTTGCATCTATAACAGAAGCCACTATGCAGTTACAAAATTTTTGCATTAACAGGTAAAAGTGTCATAAGTTTAAAATTAAGGTTTCCTATGTTTGATAATTTTATTAGGTTGGGTTAGGTTCACACTTTTCAGTTTGTTGTTGTGACAGAATGACAGATGCAGATGGATCATCTTCTGTTTGCATCCACCACCTATTTACTGCAATGTTAAAAAGATGGAAACTTCATTTGTCCCCTCAGAAAAAGCAGATATGATGTTCTGTATGTATCACAGCATTTACTGGATTTAATAGATTGTGCCTCTTACCATGACAGAAGACCCACTGAGATTCTGTCAAACAAAGGCCTGCCAAAACCTGGAGCTGGCCCTGTGTCAGCTTGAGTGAGGGCCTAGGAAGAACCTGACACTGATGTGTATGAATACTGGGTCAGATAGGAGGGTAAAAGGAGATACAAGAAGACACTGACTATGTCAGGTTACTGCAGATCAACTCCTAATCAAGTGAATGGGAGATGATCTACATTATAGCCGCACATTTTTTTTTCGTCTTGTTCCAACTTCTTCTAAATTCATTGGCAATTCGGTCTGATGAAGGTCCTTTGTGGACCGAAAAAGTTTACATTTTATTGGGTTGCATTTCTTTGATGTACATAACACTGAAGTGTGAGAATAAAGTATTCACCTAAAGCTACTTTATCGAGTGCCTGAACTGAATATTGACCTGAAAATTCTAATTGTGTCTGTTGTGCAAATAAAATAGTCTTGTTAAATTTTTTTCATGCGCTAATCTGAAAAAAAACCTCTTGTTATTTAAAGGGAATCTATCATTAAAAAAAAACACTTTTAAACTAATGGCACGTTGGAATGGAATTTAAAAAGGCCATTCTTCTCCTACCTTTCATTGTTGTCTTCTCCCAGCCTTTTCTGTAAAAATCTGTAATGATCCTCACGGAGCACCCGAAACGTTCCTCCGTGACAGCGAGCACCCATCGCGTCATCGCTTGTCACCGCCCATTAGTCTGTTGTGGTGACTCCCATCTTGGTCTTCTCTTCTACTTCCTCTGACGCAGCACTGGACGGCAGCGACTGCGCATGACGGGCCGCCATTTTCCGGTGGTCTGTACTGCGCCTCTTGTGAAAGACCACCAGAAAATGGCGGCGGTCCAGAGCTGCATCTGAGGAAGTTGAAGAAGGAAGTTACAAACTGCTACTGCTAAAAGGGGAACCATCTTATCGTAAATCCATTAAATTAAATATAGAGAATGATTACTCCAGGAGTTCTTGGTACTTCTGAGTTTAACGTCAATCATTATTGAATGTCTTTCATAGGAATTAGTGGCATTGTGATGTGTTAGCTTTGTTACTTGGTAGAGTGCCATGGACTATCTGTTCTATCAAACATTGGGCATCTTGGCTCATATACCAGTAAACCATTTATTACATACTTGAAGCATACATACATACAGATGATTGATTTCCCTTTCTGATCAAGTTAGAAAAGGCAAATAATGCTTATATACACATAGCATAGCTAATGTGAATCAGGACAGTACGTTGTAATCAATTTCTGACTATGAAAGATAAAACAATATAACTATCCTAATATAAATATATTGTATAGTTATGTGTAGATCTATATATATTGTATAGTTGTTGCCAGGAGATTGTCTTGTGCTCTTTACATATTTGATTGACGTATAGAAGTCTTAGATTTATTCTACTTGTTACATAAAAAATTATCTTATAAGCATTTGCATGTCCTATAGACAGGTGTCTTCATTTAATCATTAAGTTCAACTATCTTAAAATCCAGCATACAGTGTTAATATACCCTAATGATCGTGGGAATGCTGCAATTAAGCCCTTCAGGCTTATTGCTTTAATTTATTATATTAGAAGAAAATACAATCCAATTTATACACAATGACTGAAATAATGATTAATATCAGCATTCATATAGATGTAGGATAATAGATTGCTTAGATTTAGCAGCATAAGCACAATAATATTTCTCATAGGTGTGATCAGATAATCAGATTGATGGGTAGCTGCCAGCTTTGCCAAACCCACTTTTGCGTTAGTCTACTCTCTTGACACCCATGCAACCAAGCCTAACTTTCCAAACACATAAAAAGGGAGACTGCTGTTGCTCAGTGCAAAGGGGCCCACTCTCCTTCAGCTTATCTGTTCTCTTAGTTCCCTTTCACCTTCATTTTTCATAATCCATTATGGCTTATATGCAAAGGCAAAGTGGTGGTGGTAGTAGTAGTGGTGGAAACAGAGGATTTAGTAGCTGCTCAGTTGGTGGAGGAAGATTGGGTTCTCATTCTGGTTTTGGATCAAGAAGTTTATATAGTCTTGGTGGAACAAAGAAAACATCAATAAGTGCAACCAGCGTTCAAGTTGGGGGAGGCTATGGTGCTGCAGCAGGATTTGGTGGTGGTGCAGGAGGATTTGGTGGAGGAGCAGTATTTGGTGGTGGTGCAGGAGGATTTGGTGGAGGAGCAGGATTTGGTGGTGGTGCAGGAGGATTCGGCAGAGGAGCAGGATTTGGTGGAGGTGCAGGAGGTTTTCCTGTTTGTCCACCTGGTGGAATTCAGACAGTTACCATCAACCAAAGCCTTCTGCAGCCAATTAATGTGGACATAGATCCAAACATTTAAAAATTCAAAACTGAAGAAAGGGAACAGATTAAAACCCTCAACAACAAATTTGCATCTTTCATTGACAAGGTAAGATAAAGCTTAATGTTTGTAAATTTTGTAACTTTATTAGGTATATATAGACATTCATGATAGAAAGTGCTTTACAACGAAATAATACATAGCTGTTTCTTATACTTCATCTCATGGTATAAACATACCTTGTTTTTCATTAATAGGTTAGATTCTTGGAACAACAAAACCAAGTACTAGAAACAAAATGACACTTCTTGCAAGAACAAGGTGCAAAGGGTGGAAGTAAAAAAAACAACTTAGAACCCCTTTTTGAAGCTTTTATTAGCAATCTGAAGAAAAATCTTGACTCTATTACAAGCCAGAGGAGTCGCCTAGAGTCTGAGCTGAAGAACATGCAAGAAATGATGGAAGACTACAAGAAAAAGTATGATGACCTTGTAGTTTATAATTGTGATTATTAAATGAATAAATTGCCTTCAACTTCCAGGCAAAAGATCAATTATTAAAACAGTGTATTGGTTTTGTATATTAGGTTGTAAAATTTTAGTATACAATACTTTGTATTTTCTACAGATATGAAGATGAAATTAATAAACGTACTCAGGCAGAAAATGAGTTTGTTGTGCTTAAGAAGGTAAATTGTATTTTAGTGAAGTAAATCCTATATGACATTTTACTTTATGTATTATGTTTCAGTAAAGTTATTGAGGCTTATTATAGAAATGCATTCACTATCCATTACAGGACGTTGATGCAGCATATATGACCAAGGTAGATTTGGAGTGCAAGGTGGAGGGCCTGACAGAAGAACTGAACTTCCTGAGAACTCTATATGATGCTGTAAGTCTTTAATAATAAATTGTTGAATATAAAAACAATACAATATAATATAAATGTATAGAAATAACCTAAATACAATGAAATTTATATACTGTATATATATATATACAGTACAGACCAAAAGTTTGGATACACCTTCTCATTCCAAGAGTTTTCTGTATTTTCATGACTATAAAAATTGTAGATTCACACTGAAGGCATCAAAACTATGAATTACCACATGTGGAATTATATACTTAACTAAAAAGTGTGAAACAACTGAAAATATGTCTTATATTCTAGGTTCTTCAAAGTAGCCACCTTTTGCTTTGATTACTGCTTTGCACACTCTTGGCATTCTCTTGATGAGCTTCAAGAGGTAGTCACCTGAAATGGTCTTCCAACAGTCTTGAAGGAGTTCCCAGAGATGCTTAGCACTTGTTGGCCCTTTTGCCTTCACTCTGCGGTCCAGCTCACCCCAAACCATCTGGATTGGGTTCAGGTCTGGTGACTGTGGAGGCCAGGTCATCTGGCGTAGCACCCCATCACTCTCCTTCTTGGTCAAATAGCCCTTACACAGTCTGGAGGTGTTTGGGGTCATTGTCCTGTTGAAAAATAAATGATGGTCCAACTAAACGCAAACCGGATGGAATAGCATGCCGCTGCAAGATGCTGTGGTAACCATGCTGGTTCAGTATTCCTTCAATTTTGAATAAATCCCCAACAGTGTCACCAGCAAAGCACCCCCACACCATCACACCTCCTCCTCCATGCTTCACGGTGGGAACCAGGCATGTAGAATCCATTCGTTCACCTTTTCTGCGTCGCACAAAGACACGGTGGTTGGAACCAAAGATCTCAAATTTGGACTCATCAGACCAAAGCACAGATTTCCACAGGTCTAATGTCCATTCCTTGTGTTCTTTAGCCCAAACAAGTCTCTTCTGCTTGTTGCCTGTCCTTAGCAGTGGTTTCCTAGCAGCTATTTTACCATGAAGGCCTGCTGCACACAGTCTCCTCTTAACAGTTGTTGTAGAGATGTGTCTGCTGCTAGAACTCTGTGTGGCATTGACCTGGTCTCTAATCTGAGCTGCTGTTAACCTGCGATTTCTGAGGCTGGTGACTCGGATGAACTTATCCTCCGCAGCAGAGGTGACTCTTGGTCTTCCTTTCCTGGGGCCTTCCTCATGTGAGCCAGTTTCTTTGTAGCGCTTGATGGTTTTGGCCACTGCACTTGGGGACACTTTCAAAGTTTTCCCAATTTTTCGGACTGACTGACCTTCATTTCTTAAAGTAATGATGGCCACTCGTTTTTCTTTACTTAGCTGCTTTTTTCTTGCCATAATACAAATTCTAACACTCCATTCAGTAGGACTATCAGCTGTGTATCCACCTGACTTCTGAACAACACAACTGATGGTCCCAACCCCATTTATAAGGCAAGAAATCCCACTTATTAAACCTGACAGGGCACACCTGTGAAGTGAAAACCATTTCAGGTGACTACCTCTTGAATCTCATCAAGAGAATGCCAAGAGTGTGCAAAGCAGTAATCAAAGCAAAAGGTGGATACTTTGAAGAACCTAGAATATAAGACATATTTTCAGTTGTTTCACACTTTTTTGTTACGTATATAATTCCACATGTGTTAATTCATAGTTTTGATGCCTTCAGTGTGAATCTCCAATTTTTATAGTCATGAAAATACAGAAAACTCTTGGAATGAGAAGGTGTGTCCAAACTTTTGGTCTGTACTGTATATATATATATATATATATACAGTCATATGAAAAAGTTTGGGCACCCCTATTAATCTTAATCATTTTTAGTTCTAAATATTTGGGTGTTTGCAACAGCCAATTCAATTTGATATATCTAATAACTGATGGACACAGTAATATTTCAGGATTGAAATGAGGTTTATTGTACTAACAGAAAATGTGCAATATGCATTAAACCAAAATTTGACCGGTGCAAAAGTATGGGCACCTCAACAGAAAAGTGACATTAATATTTAGTAGATCCTCCTTTTGCAAAAATAACAGCCTCTAGTCGCTTCCTGTAGCTTTTAATCAGTTCCTGGATCCTGGATGAAGGTATTTTTGACCATTCCTCTTTACAAAACAATTCCAGTTCAGTTAAGTTTGATGGTCGCCGAGCATGGACAGCCCGCTTCAAATTATCCCACAGATGTTCAATGATATTCAGGTCTGGGGACTGGGATGGCCATTCCAGAACATTGTAATTGTTCCTCTGCATGAATGCCTGAGTAGATTTGGAGCTGTGTTTTGGATCATTGTCTTGCTGAAATATCCATCCCCGGCGTAACTTCAAATTCGTCACTGATTCTTGTACATTATTCTCAAGAATCTGCTGATACTGAGTTGAATCCATGCGACCCTCAACTTTAACAAGATTCCCGGTGCCGGCATTGGCCACACAGCCCCAAAGAATGATGGAACCTGCACCAAATTTTACAGTGAGTAGCAAGTGTTTTTCTTGGAATGCTGTGTTTTTTTGACGCCATGCATAACGCCTTTTTGTATGACCAAACAACTCAATCTTTGTTTCATCAGTCCACAGGACCTTCTTCCAAAATGAAGCTGGCTTGTCCAAATGTGCTTTTGCATACCTCAGGCGACTCTGTTTCTGGCGTGCTTTCAGAAGCGGCTTCTTTCACATCACTCTCCCATACAGCTTCTCCTTGTGCAAAGTGTGCTGTATTGTTGACCGATGCACAGTGACACCATCTGCAGCAAGATGATGCTGCAGCTCTTTGGAGGTGGTCTGTGGATTGTCCATGACTGTTCTCACCATTCTTCTTCTCTGCCTTTCTGATATTTTTCTTGGCCTGCCACTTCTGGGCTTAACAAGAACTGTCCCTGTGGTCTTCCATTTCCTTACTATGTTCCTCACAGTGGAAACTGACAGGTTAAATCTCTGAGACAACTTTTTGTATCCTTCCCCTGAACAACTATGTCGAACAATCTTTGTTTTCAGATCATTTGAGAGTTGTTTTGAGGAGCCCATAATGCCACTCTTCAGAGGAGATTCAAATAGGAGAACAACTTGCAATTGGTCACCTTAAATACCTTTTCTTATGATTGGATACACCTGGCTATGAAGTTCAAAGCTCAGTGAGGTTATAAAACCAATTTTGTGCTTCAGTAAGTCAGTAAAAAGTAGTTAGGAGTATTCAAATCAATAAAATGATAAGGGTACCCAAATTTTTGCAGCGGTCAAATTTTGGTTTAATGCATATTGCACATTTTCTGTTAGTACAATAAACCTCATTTCAATCCTGAAATATTACTGTGTCCATCAGTTATTAGATATATCAAATTGAAATGGCTGTTGCAAACACCCAAATATTTAGAACTAAAAATGATTAAGATTAATAGGGGTGCCCAAACTTTTTCATATGACTGTATATATATATTTATTTATATATATTTAGATGTGATCTTTAATTTATAAATATGTGAACAATGTTTTTGTTTATGTGTTTTGCAGGAACTTGCACAAACACAAGGAGACGGTGTTGACACCTCTGTTATTCTGTCAATGGATAATAACCGCGACTTGAATTTTGATGACATCATCAAAGGCCTTAAGGATCAATATGAACTGATTGCACAGAAGAGCAAAGCTGAGGCAGAAGCATTATACGACAACAAGGTTAGTGTCTTCCACCTGCTAATGTCTGTGAATTGAAACCCTAATCAACATATATAATTAGACTCCACGCTATACTTCTAATAGATAGATTGCCAATGCAAGTCCAAACCTAGACTACGTGTTATGAAAAATATTCTATGGAGTACATATAATTTATTATAATAATATTCACTCACATCCTTATTTTCACTCTTTATAGAAACTTGTATTAAATAACATATCTGTAAAGGAACATTCACTTAGAAATGGATGATAAAAGTAAACAGAAAAATATAGTTGCCCTCACTGTCCATCAGTCTGAAGCACTTTCTGTATAATCCTGACATAGAAATCCTGCAAAGTACACAAGGGATAATCTCCTCCTGATCAGTTCTGTCTTTGACTGATGGCTGGTTAGAGGGGGTGGGGTTACAAAATGGGCTGAGTTTTAATCTTTTGTCCAACTGCAGACAGAGGGAGACTGCTGCTCCAGTCAGTTGTCTTACAGCCTGTCACATACCAGTACGGAGGAGGGGGACATGGCTGAGCTCCTGAGACACAAAATGTACTTTTTATATTTCTCAGTTTAATAGTATTATGGGATATTTTTGTAAAACAAAGTTTGTGCACTTTCTGCGTTCACTGCTTCGTTAAGTAGTGAGGATCAATACGTAATGCCTATACATTTAATAAAATAGCCTTCACAATTTTCTATACTATTTATACAAATACTCTTTACTTGTGATTTGCTTGTGTTTATGTTCCTAATGTTGACTTTTCTCTTTGCATATTAGTTTCAGCAGATGCAAGCTGCCGCTGGAGCACAAGGTGATCACATAAAGAACTCAAAGAACGAAATTTCAGAACTGAACCGTATCATTCAGAGGCTGAAGTCTGAGATTGAAAATGTCAAGAAACAGGTAGGTCTAGCTGGCTATAATTGATGGCTGAATTTGTCCTAGGAGACTACATTGGGAACTGATAAAATGATTAACATTATTTTAATAGATTATAGCTCTCCAGAACTCCGTTACTGAGGCTGAGAAACATGGTGAACTTGCCCTCAAAGATGCCAGAGAGAAGTTGGCTGGACTTGAAGATGCAATGAAAAAGGCTAAGGAAGACCTGGCCCGTCAACTGCGTGACTTCCAGGAGCTCTTGAATGCGAAACTTTCCCTTGATATGGAAATTGCCACCTACAGAAAAATTCTGGAAGGAGAGGAGGAGAGGTCAGTTTCATGTAATAAAAAAGAAGTCTGTAAAATATTCATACAGTGGTCTTTCAAGTTACAAGGGCCTCATTTTACAATAGTTTCTACATACAATAACCTTTTCTGGACCATTGTAACTTGAAACCAGCCCCAGACACAACATGCAATGCTTAGCTCGAAGTTCCAACACATCATCATGATCATGTCACTGGTAAACCCCATGTATTAATGAAGTGCATGCACTGACTGGCTGACTAGTAGCGACTCTCTGGGTGCTGTACTTCTGTACTTCTCTTCACCTGTGCCAGAATGAACAGCTCTTTTGGACACCAGATGAAAGGACCTTGGTTTTTACTTGGTCAAGAATCTAGAACATCATGCTAAGCTTCTTGAGTAACATTTGTCAAAGTTATTGTATATACTGGATAGATATTCAAAATATATGTAATCCATGTTACCAATCAGATAGGATCTCAACTTGTTTCATATTATGAATTCTCTTAAAAGGCATTGAAAACTGAACCTTCCCATTTTCTTTCTTTCAGGATGTCTGGACAGATTGTCAGCAATGTCAGCATCTGTAAGTACACACCATTGTGATGAAACAAATGTAATTATTATATTAAAATAATGAATTAAATGTAACCCATGTCTCTTATTCTAAAATGTAGCTGTTGTCGGTGGAAGTTCAAGCTTTGCTGGTGGTGCTGGAGGAGCAGGAGGATTTGGTGCTGGAGGAGCAGGAGGATTTGGTGCTGGTGGAGGAGCAGGAGGATATGGTGCTGGAGGAGCAGGAGGATTTGGTGCTGGTGGAGGAGCAGGAGGATTTGGTGCTGGTGGAGGAGCAGGAGGATTTGGCGCTGGTGGAGGAACTGGATTCGGAGGAGGCAGCAGTGGTCAATTTGGTGCCTCTAAGGGAAGCAGCAGCTACAGCCATTTTGGAGCCCAAAGCTCATCGGAAAAATTTCAAAATTTGACAACAATGTAATATACCCCATTTCCCTATCAATAGTCACCACCATTTAACTCCAAACTGCACAATACTTTTGTCAGTCTGCTTCGATACTAGAAACTTCCCTAGTATGTCCAGTTGTATCATCCTGGCTCATACCTTGTTTGTTCTCAGGAATATTAATTGACTATAAAGTAGACATTCCATTCCATACTGCCCTTTCACATTTTAGTTAAGTTCTATCCATCAGCTGGATTGCTGAATAAATTACCAGGCATTTGGGAAGTTAATATCACTGTATCAGCCAAAACAAAAATCACAAATATATAATTTAGAGGATGATGTATCCTTTATATACCCCGTGTATGAATGCAATTGCACTCATATATATCCCTGCAACATACCTAGGTGAGTTTGTTCGAGACTTCTGAGCTAGGTCATGGCTGACCTGTATGTTCTTGCTTTCTTTGTTTCAGAGAGTCAGGGATTCTGGTTGTTTGTTGTATATAAATACTGTTTAATGCATTACTGGATCTTTCAGCTCCAGGCTCGCATGTCTCTTCTTTATATCTTCAATAAACTGCATGTGGTATCTAAAGTGGATTGTAGTTTGTACTTATTTTGTATCATGTTGCATTTTTAGGATTTCACATACTATGATTTAATGATCAAGGATTTCTTGGGGTCATGCCTCCTCCGTATTGTAACTGAACCTCCCAATTGTAGGTTGAAAAAGTCGCCATGCAATATAATGCCCCCTGTACTAGCCCCACTGTATACATTACTCCGTTTACTGGCCCTCAGTATATATAGTATAGTATAGTATAGTATAGTATATTTTCCCTATTATTGGCTTTCACAGTATATATTCCCTTTAACTGGGACCAAGGCTTTTGTGGCCCCACATAGTACATAGCTTCCTTTTTTGGCCTCCACAGTATATTGCCCCTTTTTTGGCTGCCACACAGTGACACATTAGTCTGCTACTTACTGGAATATTCCAACAGGTAGCAAACAATATTTTACTCACCCATTCCTGTCCATGCCTTCCTTTGCTTTATCCTTCAGGGGGTGCTGCACACCTGGGGCAGGGAACGAGTAATTTATGAAGAGGTTCCAGTTAGGAACTGGTGTAGATTTCCATTATAACTTACAGCAGGAACGTGGCGTGAAATATAATGAATATGTTGGGCCAAGGTATACCCACTTGCTTGAGCTTCCTTGTCTCTGTTTCTTTTGTATAATTTTTATACTTTTCCTCTCTGCCTACATGCAGTACCTCCAGCCTGCGTGCCAACAATGTACCATAGTCCATTATAGTTGTTCTAATGCTGTATATCCTGAGAGCCTACATACAGCATGTTTTCTTTTATTTGCCTCTTACTTGCTTATGTTCTGGTTTTTGTTTTCCTATTTTACTGTTGTTTGTTTCTTGTAATGTCTCGATGACCAAGCGAGTTAAAAAAAAAGAAAAGGTAATATTTGTTGATACATTCCCTTAAAAGGATTTTTTTTTATTTTTATATCTTAAAGAAGTGTTTCCAATAGCAAGTGTCTGATCACTCTTAGAGAAACAGGGGTCCCTGAAATCTCTATGTAAATGAGGAAGTAGGACCACACAGGGGACCCAGATACCACTGTTCTTGTTCTCAGCAAACACACACTAATCCCCTATCTTGTGGATGGAGGAAAAGTTTATCTCTGGTGTAGCAGGCACCCGCGACTCCTCACCAGTGCTGTCACATTGGCAATGTAGCTGCTCCATTGTGTTTGGCACTGCAATCCTTCACAGCAAAAGCTCCGCTGTGCAGTTCGGATGTATACAGACCCTTGATCTTCACTGAAGTCATCTTTACTGATGTAGATGACTTATGATACATATATATATACATTTATAGTATATACAATACTACAGTGGCAACTATTGACAGGTAGGGATGGGCGAACTGATTATTTAAGAACCAGATTCCATCTGAAATTTCCACTTAGACTCCTGTTATACTCACTTGGCCTCAACTCTCCTGAGTGCCCACGGTACCTTGGCATCCTCTTTCAGCCTCCGGCTGACATAAAACCAGCTGGGTCTTAGTGTTGTGATGTCGATGCACCCCACGTGACCTATGAGGCCCGATCACAGGCCACAGGTCACTCTAACTGTAAAGAGCCCTTTCCTATATTATATCTAAATCATCTTTTTTCCACATTTAAAAAAACTCCAGTAACTTTGTTATCAGATCTGTAACTAACATTCCAGTAGTAGCGCAGCATACTTATCAGTGGGAGTATTCCAATAAAGAGAAGTGCCTGGACTATCTAGTCTGAGGAATAATAAGCAGAGCAAGAAGTATAGGCTGAGCCATCTTGTAGCTGTTATTTGTGGGCATGGTTATGATGTATAGGTTGAGGTTATGCATATTAAAGACTGTGGCACTGTATGAGAAATTCTATCACTCCAGATGTTCTGGGACTTTCAGTCCTGGCATGTTCTGACCAGTCATAGTTTTATAGCATCTGGAGATTACTAAAGTATGCAGTAATTCTGCAGCTATGCTGAAGTGGAGTTCGATGTATGAGGAAAGATGAACTGAAATGGAGCAGCAGTGAGTGCGCTTTGTGTCACCTGTGGGGTTCGTGAAACGACCACATAGCAGTTTGACCTATCCCTTTCTATTTGTACCTCCCCTGCTGCTCCTCACACCTCTCACTGCCCATATTACTTGTACAGCAGTGCCTTTTTCTAAACCCAAAGCCAGTCTGTCAACATTCACAGCCCTATAGGTCATTAATGGGGATCCAGTACCTGACACCCATATAGACCAGTTGTTTTCAGCACCTGATACACAGAGAATGGTGGTAGTTGTTCCCCTGGGGCAATTCCAGTTGGAGAGGGATCCTCTGTCACCCTGAGCCGTGTGGTGGTGTTTGGAAGGGCCTTGATGGTAAGAGCAGGAATGAATCAGGAGGCAGTGGTGCAGTTAAACCAAAGTAAACTTTACTCATGGAACTCAGAACAGTGAACTTGTGCAGCTTCCCAATAGGAGTAGTAATCTCCAGCTGTTAGATTGCACCCAGGCTTGGGATGAAGGATGCCTAGACTGTGGTGGTATAGGGGTGCCTTTACTCCACTTCCAATAAGTAATATACTTCGCCTCTCCCAGTGTTGAGACCTGAAGGCTGAAAACAATGAAGTCTCAGGGGCCCAAATACCTATATGCCAAATGGGTCCCAGAATACAGCTTCTAGAGAAGCGCAACTGCTATCCTCCTTTCCAGGCACCCTCACAGTCTTTTGGAGAAGACAGTTGAATCTTCCCTTTATCTATCGCTGTCTTTAGATGAAAGTGGGCTCTCGTATTCACCTCTCCCTCAGTGGCTGTTGAGAACACGTCAAAGTTATTGTCACAATGCCAGCACATACTACAACTGAGACTCTAACGGTTCTTTGTGATTGGCCATGGCTGTACCAAGCCCTCTAAAACAGAGGGGTACCCAACAGTGGCGAAATACCAACAGGGAGAACACATTAGGGAAGTGGCAAACACATACAAAATACATACAATGCAATACAAAAACGATTTATAAACAACCTGGGGCACATAACAGAATAAAATAAAAGACATGTAAGCTGTGATCACCAGGATGCTGCATTGTATAGTGGCTGAATCGGATCATTGCAATCATCTGTAATACCCTTGTCTAGCCACTACACAGAGAACAAAGATGTCTGCTACTGTACCTGCTCCATTCTCTCTGTATCTGCTGCTGAAAACAGCTGATTGGGCGGGGTGCCAGGTGTTGGTTGATTTTAATGAATTATCCTTGGGATAGGTTACCAATATTTTTAGGACACAACCCTTACAACAGAGCCCTTTTAACCATAGTACAAATGTTGCATCAGCATTGGGTCCTATGGTAGTGGGGGCCTCCTCAGCCGACCCAGATTAAGTGGGATAGTCCTGCATTCCTGGTGATGTCTCACTGTGGCAAGTAGTGATTTGAACTCTATCTGCATCCTTAGGACACAGATAGAGTTGAATACTAGGGAGCTCCTTGGGCATGGGTTAGTTGAGTATAACTTTACTTTTTTATTTGTACAAGATCATCTCAATAAATTAGAATATCTTTGAAACTTTCATTCATTTCAGTGATTCAGTAATTCAATTCATAATCAGCGTCTTTCATCATTGTGTGTCCTACTGAAGGACAATTTAAAGGCTTAGGAAACTTTGGCAGGTGACACACTGAATTTACAATACTGAACTTTTTTACAATATTCTAATTTTCTTAGATTTGGGTTTTCATTAGCTGTAATCCATAATCAATATTTACAGAAATAAAACACTTGAAAAAGAACACTCTGTGTGTAAAGAATCTAGAAAATATAGGAGGTCACTTTTTTAATTTAATTACTGAAATAAATAAACATTTCAAAGATATTCTAATTTATTGAGATACACTTGTATGTAGCATATTAGAAATAGACCTGGGACATCTGCAGTTGTGACTGTGAGGTTGCCAGTCTTTTCTTAACACTTTCTATACTTTTGTGTGTTCCCCTTTAAGAACTAGTCGTTTGCCTGTCCTGGGATCTTTATTAGGCTGGTTTCGTTGCCAACCGGACTGTTGACTATTCTCCTGCCTGATCCTTCTGTACTGCGCTGGCCTCTTGTTACCGACCAGACCGACAACCACGATATTTACAGCCATCTAGCCTGGCTGAAGCTGCTCTCCTGCAACAACGGACATTTACAGGTCTTCTGTCAGCTCCAACACAGTTCTGATGAGTTGTTCTTATCTTCTGGGTCTGCTGTTACTTGTGGTGCGCCGAGCGTGCTGTGCCCTCTCAATTGTTGCTAACTCTCGCTGAAAGAATCTGCCAAGTCCATCCCCACCACTAGGGGCTCTAATGAACACGTCCGGAGGCCAGACTTGGCTCTGTGGTGAGGCATGGGGTGGTCAGGATTGCTGACCATAGTTTCTAGTAGTACCTGGTTTCTAGAACTATTTTGCTGGTCCAAGTTTTAAACTGTGTTTGCTCCTAACATAACATTTATCAATAGTCACTAAAGGGGCATTATGTGGGGGCTATCTAAGGGGAAATTAAATTATGTGGGTGTGTGTGGGGAGCCCTCTTAGGAAATGTTTGAACTGGGCCCACTTATGTATTAAAATGGACCTGCCTGGGGGGCGTGGCCTATGCATCGCTGGTGAACAGTCGCATCCCTGGGGAGCTCCTGCCCTGCCAGCCTCTTTAGCACACTAAATCCGCAGCCAGGCATCTCTAATGGGCAAAAAATTGCCCAAGAAGACCACCTCGGGGACCCCTGCATCTGGCGACGGTCTCAGCCAGCCATCCCTCTCCTACATCCTCACTGGGCCTACTCCGCTCAGGTCCTCTTCGCGCCAGCAGCCATCTTGGCCCGTCACACCAACGACCTCAGTGGTATCCCCGCTTTCCGTTTCGGCTTCCCTGGACAACCAGTGGTGCCCTCTGATGTCCCTGTCTACTCCACACTCTCTGTCAGCCCCAGCAAAGCCTCGCTGCAGGGAGACAACCAGCGCTTCACCAGACACCTCCTGTCCTGCGCTGCCGGCAGTGAATAGCGTGGACCTGCCGCCAACTTCCCCTGCTGAGTCTCTGGTCCCTCCTGGTTCTCTCTCAGCCGTCTCACAGCCCAAGGATCTGGATTCCTCACCATCTCTGCAGGTCAGTCCACAGCCTCTGCCTTCCTTTGCTCTGCCTCAGCATGGTCACCTAGCCTCAGATGCTGCTCACGTGCTCCACCTGTTTGCCTCCTCCTTCTCCAGGACCCTCCACACCCTCTATCTCTGCCATGCCATCATGAAGTGCCCCCTCCTCCCCCTCTCCACCTGTGGATGCTGAATTGGACCTAGGGGCGACCCCCTCCATGTCCCCCTATGCTGTGCCTGATACTGAGGGGTCCCCCCTATCACAAGATGGCTGCCATGCTTCATTTCCTGCTTCCCTCCCAACCCATTTGGTCCAGCTACTTGCTCAACTGCCGACCAGGCAGGACTTCCAGTCTATGGTTGCAGAAGTCAGGGGTGCCTTTCACAAAGAAATTTCTGTCTTACGGAAAGACTTTCAGCACATTACTACTAGGGTGGAGACTCTAGAGGAGGATCACGATCAAACCCGGACCCATCTTTCCCAGCTTCAGACCTCTGTTCTGTCTCAATGTCATGTTGTGCAGGAGCTACAGTGCCATATAGAGGACTTGGATAATCGAGGGTGCCGCAATAATATCAGAGTCAAGGGCTCGTCGGAGGCGACCCAGGAGGAGGATCTGCATGTCACTCTAGAGGCAATATTTAACACTATTCTTCAGGAACCCCCTTTGCACAAAATCAAGCTGGATCAAGCTCACAGAGCCCTGCGACCCAAGTGGTCTGGTCTGACCCCCCTCGATGTCATCTGTTGTGTCCACAACTTTGCTCTCAAGGAGGCCATCCTTTCCAAAGCCTGCCAACTAAAGGACTTTGACGGGGCTAAAATTCAATTTTACCAGGAACTCTCCTGGATCACATTGTAGAAACGGCACCAACTTCGCCCACTCCTTCAGCTCCTTCAGGAACACTGGGTTCCTTACTGCAGGGGTTTCCCCTTTGCCTTGACTGCACGCTTCAATGGATGCTCTGCCACCCTCCGTTCCTATGCTGACCACTCCTTCTGTGTTGCCCTGGACATACCACCCCCGGAACTGTCGTACTGGGAACTTGCCCCTCCGCCGGCGCCACTTCCTCCATTCTGGAGCTCCCAGACGACTAAGAAGCAACATCTCCCCTCCCTGGGGACTGCAGCCAGGAGGCAGCAGGTGAACCCTCTGTTCAGTGTCGGACTGGGATGTCTAGGGACCACCAGTGGAATTGTTTCTAGGGGCCCACCATCAGGACCCCTGAAGATCTGCGGTACCGAGACAGGGCGGCTAAAGGTAATAACATGCCGGGAGCCATGCTGCTCACCCACTATACTGCTCACCTACTGCTACACCTTGTATGGCAAGTGAACAGCGTGGCTCCAAGAATTGTTACCTTACCTGTAGCTGCACTGTCCTGTAAAAGCTGATCTGCAGAGGTCCTGGCTGTTGTATCATCGCAGATGTAATATTGATGGCCTATCCTAAGAACAGGCCATCAATATTACAAAGAAGGATAAATCCTTTAAAGAGGTTGTCCAGGAATTGGAGCAACCCATATAGCTGGCGGGAGGTGTAAAGTAAAAAATAAGTTAATTAAAAAGCATACTCACCTTTCCCCGGCGCTCCGTTGTCTGCTGCCAGTGTCCATTCAGTCTCATCCCGGCGACTCCTTGCTGGGAGTCCTGCACCTCATGTGATCGCTAAGACCAATTAGGTACAGGATTTCCAGAAATGAGGTGCCGCCATGAGACCGAACAGACACAGGCAGGGGACAACAAGGTGCTGGGGACAGGTGAGTATGATTTTTTTTTTTAAAAATTTTCTTATTTTTACACCTCCCTGGCGGCCGACACAGTGGTCGCTCCAGATTATGGACAACCTCTTTTAAGGGGTTGTCTGGGCCAAATTTTTTTATGGTCACTTCACTGGTCCCCCCACATAGTGGCCTCTTCCCCCATACTGTATGGGAAACAGTGATGGGGTCTTTATATTGTGTGGGAGCAGTGATGGGGGCTAACATCCTGTGGGGGGGACATTAAACTGTGTGGGGCATATTAAAGGGGTTGTCCAGGGTTAATCTTTTTTATGGCCTATGCTCAGGATAGGCCATAAATAACTGATCGGTAGGGGGCTCACACATGGCCCCATCAGCTGTTCGGAGCCACTTCTGGTGCCCGTTCTGTACACAACACAGGGCCGGAAACAGAAAGCTCCATCCACTGTATAGCAGCCCGGCGCCTTCACTGCAGCTCAGCTCCTACTGACTTCAATAAGTGCTGAGATGCAGTGAAGGTGCCCGGCTAATATACAGTGGACAGAGCTTTCTGCTTCTGGCCCTGTTTTGTGTACAGTACGGGCATCAGAAGTGGCTCCATACAGCTGATCGGTCTGGGGTCAGCCCCCTACAGATCAGGTATCTATGGCCTGAGAATAAACCATAACAAATTATGCCTGGACAACCCCTTTAATATACCCCCCTAATGCGCCACACTTTAAAGAGGTTGACCAGTATAATTTTTTTCTTTTTTATAATTAGTCCGGGGAAAGTGAATCCCCCCCCCCCCCCCCCCCAAAAAAAAACGTACTAAAAATACTCACCTATCCTCGGTGCTCCGGTGTCCTCCCAGCACGGTCCGGTCCTGCAGCTCCGCTGTCTTCTTTTTGCCGGAATTCCTCACTGGCTGTGACGTGCCAAGTCCCTTCCCTTAGGCCGCTGATTGGCCTCAGGGGTCGCGTGACGTCACAGGTAGTCATGTGCAGAGGGAACTTGCGCTGGAAGAAAACAACAGAACTGCAGGACCGAACTGCACTGTTTTTTTTACCTGCCCTGGCGTAATTAAAAAAAAAAATGAAGGAGCCACTGTATGGAGTATATGCGCCACAGTGGCCCCCACCCAGTATTATAAGCTCCACAGTGGCCCCCACACAGTATTATAAGCGCCACAGTGGCCCCCACCCAGTATTATAAGCTCCACAGTGGCCCCCACACAGTATTATATGCACCCAATAGCCCCCCTCCGCTTCAGTGCTATTACTATACTCTGGGGTCTCCTCAGACCCCAGAGTATAATAATCGGAGGCCCAGGGAAGGTGATTAAAAATAACAAACATTCATACTTACCTTGCCTTACCTTTCCTTGGCATCCTCGCTCCATCCTGTCGTCTTCAGCGTCTTCAGGCCCTTTTCTGACGTCGCTGCTGAGGCCTGTGATTGGGGGCGCACTGACGTCATTACGTGGCCGCGCCCCATGTGACTGCTGGGGCCTAATCACAGGCCTCAGTCACATGACGGAGGAGCGCCGGAGAGAAAGCTGTGCCCAGGAGAGGTGAGAATATGTGTTTATTATTTTCAGTCACCTCCCCTGGGCTGCCATCTATTGGAAAGGGGCCTGCAATATTCCAGGTCCCCTTTCCAATAACAGTATGTATAGCGGTCGGAGAACCAGGCTTTCCCCGACCGCTATCATAGTGGTCCAGGGCCACGGCCATCTCCAGCTGGCTACGGGCACCATACCCCGCGGAACCCGGTCGCGGTCACACACCCTGCGACCGCGATCGTTACGCTACTGGTCAGGGGCCCTATCGGGATGGTCAGGATCCCGATCGGGCCCCCATGACATGAGAACTAATAGTCAGGGCCCGGGGCCCACCGGTGGATTCACCGGTTTCCAGGTGGGCCAGTCCGACCCTGCCTCTGTTGGAGATATACAACAGCCAGCTTCATCTCTATATTTGCTGGATTGACTGCAGTTCACATTTATGACACTAGATGTAGCTGTTACTGAATGTTTATCGTAGACACTCTGTACTTTTGTTTTTTTGATGCTGGTTGATATACACATCCTGTTTTTGTTATTGTGTGTGTGCTGAACTAGATCTGTTATTCACCATGTGAGGTGATCTTCTCTTACTACACTCATGTTTCACTAAAGTTTTGTTCCTGTTATATACAATATACAACTGTGTATCTGGTTTTGATCTGCCACATCCAGTAATCGCACTCTGCAACACCCTCCACCCCCATGATGGTTATGGCACTGAACGTAATTTGTTTTCTTTCCTTTAGGTCCTTGGACTACTGATGTTGCTTAAATTTTTTTGGCAGCTGTATCCTTTTTTCTTGTCCCTCCTCCGTATTACTTAAGCTGACTATGTTTAACCTTCGTCAGGCTGCATAATTTTACAACGTTAACAGGCTGCAGAGGTACAATTGTACCTTCATATATATGGAGGAAATGTGTAATGTTGCTGCTCTGCCTCTTATACGTGCAGCCATGTCTCGTGACCGCTTCAAGATGATACTCAGATTTATCAGATTTGACAACGAAAATACACGTGCAGAACGTGTGCAAACAGATAAAGCTGCACCAATACGGGACATCTGGACAATGCTGAACAGAAATCTGGAGAGAGCCTACAAGCCATATAATTGTATCACCGTTGACGAGCAATTATTTCCATTTAGAGGCCATACTAAATTTACCCAGTATATACCTTCAAAACCAGCTAAATATGGCATAAAGATTTTCTGGGCTTGTGACTCGTCAAACGCCTACCCATTACAAGGTCAGCTCTACACTGGGAAACCAACTGATGGTCCTCGACAAGTAAACATTGGTGAACGAACAGTATTGGACCTAGTGAGCTCGTATAAAGGCTCTGGAACAAATGTCACCACCGATAACTTCTTTACAACCATGGAACTAGCTAAGGTATTGACCTCCTGGAACATGACACTAGTTGGTACAGTGAGAAAAAACAAAAGGTTCCTACCTAGCAACATGCAGCCTGCCAAAGAAAGGCCTGTAAACTCGACAAATTTTGCCCACAATCATGATGCAACAGTCTGTTCATATGTACCAAAGAAGAACAAATCAGTCGTGTTTCTATCATCTATGCACATTACGGGAGAAGTTGAAGAGACACTAGCAGCCAAGCCAGAGATAATAAAATACTACAACAAAACAAAAGGCGGAGTTGATGTTATGGATAAAATGTTGGGAGAGTACACTGTGAAACGACAAACATTACGTTGGCCTCTGGCATTTTTCTACAATATGATTGATGTCACTGGGTTAGCATCCTACATCATCTACAGAGAACACAATCCAAGCTTCAGGACAAAGGATCAACGAAGAAAGTTCCTGAAAGATCTCGCAAATCAGCTGTGTATGCCTGCAATTGAAGATCGTAGTACAAACCGAATGATGATGAGAAACCATTTTCTTTGAGGTGCAGTAGAAATGGTGCTTGGACAATGCATTCTGGTAGCATCGCAAGCAGCAGCTGGCCCTCAAATACCTCATGGTAGTCGTGGACCCTCTCCTGTTGTAGGTAGTTGCTATGTCTGCCGAGACCTGAGGCGAAAACAACGTAAGACTAGAAAGTCTTGTGTGGTTTGTGTGAAACCCATTTGCGATGAACACTCGGTAGCAAAGACAACATGCATTACTTGCGAAGAAAATCAATAAAAAAAGTTTCTTACATTTTCTTTTATAATGTAAATGAACAGTTTTTTTTACTTGTTTATAATAATAAAATAGCATTATCATTAAAAAAAATATTATTCTTTTTTCCTTGCATTATCTTCATTCAAAATATATGAGGGTACATTTGTACCTATGCAGCTTGTTATGGATGCAAAAATATCTCGACCCCTTATCTCGGAAGGGGGTGGAGATATTTTATTGAAATTTGGCCAATATATTCTGGACCAAAACTGCAGAGATGTCACGAAATTTCAGCCCTCTACGGCTTTTCGAAAAAAAAGTTATTGCAATTTTAAAACGGAATAGTTACAATTGTACCTACTCAGCCGTACGAAGGTTAACGGTTTCTTGTTTATATGCACTAGTGCTTCCATTAGTTTACTGTCACTATAGGGTAAAGCGGGTAGCCCCCCCCACCACTGTTTACTTGTTCCACTTTCCTGCACTCATTACACTGTCCCTGGTGGTTGTACAACCCCTGCCTGCATTTTGAGCCTCCCCCTGCACACAGGGGGGGTGTTTCTCGGCTGTGAGCCCCTTTGTACTCTTTGTACAGGCTCATTCGTATGTTTGGTCTGGGTCCTGATTGGACTGATGCCTTTCTCCCCCGGTCAGGAGACCTAATCCTGTCCACTGATGTACTGTTGTACTGTTTTTAGAATTCCTATGCTATGTCTTGTCTTTTTGTTTGTCTCCCCCTCCCTCCCTCCTCCACCTTTTGTTCTTCCCTTACAGTGGGTATGGAAAGTATTCAGACCCCTTTAAATTTTTCACTCTTTGTTTCATTGCAGCCATTTGCTAAAAGCAAAAAAGTTCATTTTATTTCTCATTAATGTACACTCAGCACCCCATCTTGACAGAAAAAAAAAAGAAATGTAGATATAACCGCCTATATAACCTCCCATCGCGAACCCACCTCGACCTCCCCCCTACCTCCCAAGGTTTACAAGATTTCCTTGACTCCTGCAGTCTACCCACTCTATCTACCTCAGCCCTCAATGCCCTTAATGCCCCTATCACGGATGAGGAGCTCACTGACACTCTAAAAAAGTCTTCCAAATGGTAAAGCCCCGGGCCCAGACAACTTCACCTACTTATATTACAAGACCTTTCAATCCCTCCTCCTGCCACACCTGAGAACCCTGTTCAACTCCTTTTTGGATGGTGCCCCTATTCCCCAGTCAATGCTTCACGCTCACATCACCTTAGTCCCTAAACCGAATAAAGCTCTCCAGGACTGCTTCAATTACTGGCCCGTAGCCCTCCTCAACTCTGACCTCAAACTCTTCACAAAGCTTCTGGCTACTAGGCTGAATGCTTGGCTTCTCTCTTATCCTCAAGGACCAGGTGGGTTTCGTACCTTGCCATCAGGGGGGTGACAACACAAGAAGGTCTGTGGATTTGATATATATGGCCAACTGTGCTGCAACTCCTGCCCTCCTCTTGAGCTTGGACACTGAGAAGGCCTTTGATCGCCTGGACTGGTCTTTCATGTTTGCTACTCTTAAGAAATTTGGCTTCTCGGGGCCCTTCTTCTCGGTGGTCTCTGCTTTCTACTCTTCCTCCTATGCGGTGGTCAAGCTTCCCCATACCACTGCCTCATCGTTCCCCATTTGCAATGGGTCTCGACAGGGATGTCCTCTATCCCCCTTATCTATAATGCCCTCTGCATTGAACCCCTAGCTACTAAAATACGTTCCAATCCTGATATTATGGGGATTTCTGTGCGTGATCGGGACTTTAAAATCAGTTTCTTTGCTAATGATGTTCTGCTGACTAATCCCCATATCTCACTCCCAAACCAAATGTTAACTTTGCGAGTTTATAGTCACTTCTCTCGCTATAAGGTTAACCCCTTGAAAATGGAGGCTCTCCCATTAAACATTCCGGACTCTGCCCTCCAACTCCTACGCCATAACTACAGCTTCCAATGGAGGGATCGCTCCCTCCGCTATCTGGGTATTCAATTGTCGTCATCCTATTCCACCCAGTACTCGGTCAACTATCCTCGGCTGTTTGGTGATCTTCGCTCCCTTCTAGACAAATGGCGTCCTTTGCACATCTCCCTCATAGGGTGCATCATCGCTGTTAAAATGACGCTTCTCACTAAACTCCTTTACTTTTTTGAAACCCTGCCAGTGGCGGTCCCCCCGTCAAGAATTGCGTTCTCTCCAAAAGGCTATCTTTCAGTTTATTTGGAATAGGAGGAGGCATCACATCCCGTGCTCGGTTATGTTGGCTGGTAAGGCAGAGGGAGGCTTGGCGGTTCCACACTTGCTCCACTATTATTGGGCAGCCCACTTACGCTGCATTCCGTTTTAGGCGTTGGCCTGGGTCTACACTAAATGGGTGGAGATAGAGAAGCTCTGATGGTTCCTGTCCATCCGAATGCTTTCTTGTGGTCCCGCTCGTCCCCTCTGCCTCCCACCCCTCCTTTGGGACCCATTCGCTTCACTAGGGCCATATGGATTACCTGCCATAAGCTCTTCCCTCTCGCCTCCCGCCACTCCTCTATGGTTTCGTTCCTTTTTAATCCCCTCCTCCTGGGCGGGTTGAAGTCTGACTTGGGGCACCCATGGAGTGAACTTGCCGCAACCCAGATGGATGAGACCGGAGGATAGGAGTTGTAGTAGCTGAGGATGTGCCACCTACTAGGCTGAGCACACTCCCCAACCACTCCAGCCGCACTCCTGGGCCGGAGAGAGTCAAAGGGGGTCCTGCAGCACTACTGGATGGTGGTGGTAGTAGTTCTTTCCCCCGGGGGAGCTTCCAGTTGGATAGGGGACCTCTCCTCTCTGAGCCGGTGTGGTGTAGGTCGGAAGGGCCCTGATGTTATAACAGGCATGACTCAGGCAGCCAGATGGTAACAGTTGAACTAGGAAACAGTTTATCACTACAACTGGTAATAACAAAATGGCAGCTTCCAAATGGGGGTAGTAGTACAGTGTCCAATTCCCCAGCCTTGGTTCCAAGAGGGCGCCCAGGGTTAACTATCACAGTCTTTTGCTCCACTACTCCTCCTCTCGTGCCTCTCCCAGAGATGGATGATAGGGAGAGTGGTGGTACAGAGAGGCCTGACAGGGTTCTGGTTACCTGAAGACTAGGCCCGACGTGATCCTCCTGTCAGGGTCCTCTCCTGTTCCTCCTGGCACGGCACTGGAATGATCCAAAATTATGGACAGCTGAACCCATACTCCTGGCTGTCTCTGGGGCCAATAATACTCCTCCTGAAGACTATGATGACTGATCGTTGGCCTCAGTCCAGCTTGTGTGGGCAGGAACTCTCTGCACACCCTCACTGTTCCACTGCTCACACTGAACTGACTAGACTGAACTCAGGCCAACGGTTACCGTGGAGACGGCGTCTCCCCACAACCCCGACCAGTGGTCTGTGATAGGCCAGGGCTAAACCAAGGCTAGGTTTGAACACTGCAGGGGAGAAACAACCAGGAAAAGCTGCAAACAGTGACACTTAACACAGGAGACGGAACATACCAACATAGCCCAGAGGCACAAAAGACAAACAGATTAAAGCAGCAGCCTCTGGGATGTTACAGACTAGGTCTGTTTCATGTGGCTGACTTGATTGACCCGTCGACCCTGGCGCTGAGGCCCTTTGACTATTTTACTTCTAACCTACACTTGCCATCTATGGAGTGGCTTCATTATCAGCAGATTGCTCACTTCATGACCACTTTGTTTGGGGCCCCGCGAGTGTCCGTCCCTACGCCTTTTGAGAAGATTTGCCGTGCTGGCACCTCTACGAAAGGCCCGATATCGGTTATTTACCGTATCCTTTCCTCTTCTCCGGAGGGACGTGCACCTCTTGTCCACAGATACATGGTTAATTGGACAGAGGCTCTAGGTCAGCAGATCTCCCCAGCCCAATGGCAGATTATATGGCCCCGTGCGGCTAAGTCATCCACCTGTATTACATTCCGGGAAACTCAGTACAAATTGCTGATGTTTTGGTATCACACCCCAGTCCTCCTACATACTCTTAACCCCAGCATCTCCACAGTCTGCTGGAGATGCCTCATTGAAGAGGGCACATTATACCACATTTTTTGGAACTGCCCCTTGATATGTCCTTTCTGGGCAGAATTGAAGGTATTGACTGATGAGCTCTTCCTCCGGGGTGTCCCACTAGATCCTCTTGTTTACTTACTTAATTTACCTCCCCGGCACCTCAGTGGGAAGGCCTCTAAACTCTTCCTGTATCTCTGCACTGCAGCAAAATCGCTGGTGGCCCTCTACTGGAAGAGCGTGCAGCCTCCTACTGGTCCTGCCCTTGTTTCCCGTTTCAGAGACGTCCGCATTCTGGAGTTCCTCACTGCCACGCTCACTAACACAATGGATGCTTTCCAGTTGGTCCGGTCTCCATGGGACACGTACTGCGTCCTCCATGACTTTTGATCTCCTCCCTCCTCCCCTCCCCCCTTTTGTGGTCCCCACAACCCTGTGTCTGTTGTTTTTTGTGTTTTATGTCCTGTTCGGCCCTATTTAGTCTGGTTTTTCTTGGTTGTTCATTTTATGCTGTTTTCCCCTGAGGTTGCCCCCCCCCCCTTCTTCCCCCTACCTCCCTTTTCAATCACCTTTGTATTCTGTACACATTATTCTACAGTTTTGTATTTTAAACCTTTGTAAAATCTAATAAAAATTACAGTTGAAAAAAAAAAAAATGGCCCTGCCTTACAGTCCTTGGTCCTATTGCATTACCCATTTCGTCTTCTGAGATATGATACAAAATTTTATGAGCTTTGTAATTTTTGGTAAATATTCCTTTGTTACTTTTGATCTTACTTTTTCACAGTTATATTACAAAATAAATTGAGGAAGTAGCAAAAATCATTAGACTGTAAATTACAGGGTAATTCAGGTGAGATGTTGCGTCTTCCTTTAATTACAGCCTCTGTTATAATCTCACTCCTAATTAAAATAATAATTCCATCTTTAATTTCCATCACAACAGAGGCTAATGGTTTGTGAAACAATGCAATAAATCCTTTAGGTAAACTGATAAGCAGAAGCACTGACGTTTTTCAGACATGCAAATTATACTCTGTATTAAAGTACATATGTATTTTATACGGCCTTACATTAACAAAGCAAAAACAATGTGAACTTATTGGGTTACCTAATGAAGTTGAGAATATGAATCTATTTTTTTTATTTATCTCTAATACGCTAAATTTTTGTATGTGTCATTTTTAAACAGAGTATAGAAAATTGTTGCCTTGCACCCTAAAAATGGTATAAGAAAGTCACAAAAACTCAGCTTTTGTCCAAAATTTTGCCATCAGCCTAGCAATCCATCTGTATTACATACAAATTTTCTTTTTACAAGCTCCAAAATAGCTGTTTAAGTTATGATTTTATGGGGTTTTTTTAAAAATAAATTTAAGGTTTTTCATGATTTTAAAAAATTTTGAAAAATAGAGGCGAATACAAGTTAAATAAATAATTAAATGGCATATTATGATATAAAAAATGTGTGTTAACAGATGAGTTTAAAATTCCAGCTCAATTCTCGGTGAGTACAAAGGACAGACTTGCTCAGTGGCCTCCATAAAATATTAAATTAAATAAAACCACATTAAAGTGAACATATAAAAAGGCCAATTTATATTTTCACAATGTTATTAAGATACGTTAATTTACATCTATATTTAGTAAGTGAAGAAGGAATGCGTAGTGGCACATCTGCCATGCCCAAGACCAAACCCTTTAATGTTGTAAAAAGTATTATCATTTTCCCATGTGACCAAACCCTTATCACAAAACATATAAAAGGAGATGTTGGTCCACCATAGAGGTTATGTCTACTCTCTAATTTCATCTTTTTCTGCTTCTGCACGGTGTGTAAACTTCCTTTTACAAAACCATCATGAGCCAAGCATTGAGTGCCAAGCTTGGGAAGTGTAGCACTGGGAGTTCTTGTGGTACTAAGAACTTCAGCAGCTGCTCAACGGGTGGCGGGTATGGAGGTGGAAAAGTCAACATCACTTCTACAGTGATACGATCTGGAAGTAAAGCCGGAAGTGTAACAGGCAGATTTGGCTCATCTAGCCTCTTTAGCCTTGGTGGGAACAAAAGGATCAGCACTGGAAGCAACAGAGGAGTTGTCATAGGTGGTGGTAAAGATCATAGCTCCTTTTCCGAAAGCTTTCCAGTTTGTCCACCAGGAGGTATTCAAAATGTTACAGTCAACCAATTACTCCTCCAACCAGTCAATGTAGATATTGATCCACATATTCAGAGAGTCAAAACTGAAGAACGAGAGCAGATCAAATGTCTAAATAACAAATTTGCAACTTTCATAGATAAGGTAAGTCAAATGTACACTCTTTTAAATGGTCTTAAAATATCACTTTGATTTCTGCCTGCTACACTTTATAATATTTGGAATTATACTATATATGATGTATCTTGCATCATGTTTCTTCACCTTAGGTTAGATTCCTTGAACAACAAAACCAAATTTTGGAAACAAAATGGAGCATTTTGAAAGAGCAAAGTCAAAAGATGGCGGCCAGGAAAGAGATCCATGATAGACAATATCAAACTTTGTTTGATACTTACATTAACAATCTTCAAAGGCAGCTTGACAGTTCCAAAACTGAAAAATGCCGTCTGGATGGTGAATTGAGTAACATGCAAAATGTTTTGGAGGATTTTAAGAAAAAGTAAGTAATACCATGAGTTACTGTACATTTTTTGCAGTTATTGCTGGTACTTTTTCAATATGGAGTAAAATTTGGATGTTGTTCAGTAACATTTTTGATCGGTACAAAAAAATTTTTCCCATGTAGAGGCCAAATAATTTTTTTTTTCTTTCCTAGATATGAAGAAGAGATTAATAAGCGCACATGTGCTGAAAATGAGTTTGTGACCTTGAAGAAAGTGAGTTTTACATAAATTTGAATTGTATCATTGATATGGTTTCTTTCATATATGTCATATATAATATTTTATGAAATGGAAGAATCACCCAAATCAGCAATTTTTGTATGGAGAAGGAAATTGGAGAAACCCACTAAAATATGGAAAGAACATGCAAACTCTATGCCTACTTCCTTGGTAGGCTTGATAGGCTGCAGCAAATTCAGTGATTGATGATTTATTCCAATTTAACTCTTTATACGCCAAAAAATATTAACATAAAAACATGTAATATCTGCAACTTTTTTCTTTTGTGATTTGGAATTGCTATTATAAGGTAAGGCCTTATTATTTTTTTTTTACTGTGACACTGAACCTGCATGTGTAATGCTGTACAACAAACAGAAGTAATATCACATAGATCATGACAATAGTTATTGTAAACAAGTCATCTCTATTCAAATGAATGGTGCAGAACTGCAATAATAGACAACACCATGGACAAGCGTGACGCTGTTTTTCTCAAACCTTGGTTTTTAATCATGGGAACCACTTGTTGTATTATATGTTAAAATATTAATATTTCCTTTAATCCATTGTTGATGTGGTGTTCTGTATGATGTCCTTTAAGGGGGCCATACATGTTAGATGAATGTCAGCCATGCCTGGCAATTTAAGTAGGACCTGCCTACTCTCTGTTACGTGCAGAAGTCAGAGTAATTCAGTATGCCCAATTGTTTGTTCTTTAGGGAGATAACGCCACTGCTAGGTGTCTGGGGCAAGTTTGATCTCATTGAAAACCTGCCTGGTGGTTTAGGAGGAATAAGTGTCTAATGTGTATGGCCAGCTTTGGTGTGTTTACACATCTGGTGTAATTAATATATTAACAGATCTTATATAATTATCATAGAAATGATTTTATTTACTAAAATATAATATTTTTTTTTTCATTCTTAAGGATGTGGATGAGGCTTATTTACAAAAAGTTCACCTGGAAACCAAACAAGAGACCTTAGAGGATGAGATCAACTTCCTGAGGGCCCTGTATGATGAGGTATTAAAGTGATTTCTTTTGTTACAGTTTTATCTGATATTTTGACTGGGCCAACAACAGATGTGGATTAAAGCTTTATTCTAATAAGACATTCACAGCAGTTGTGTTATAGCGTTTGTCTATCTCATTGTATGAAGCTGGATAATTATAGGGTGTATGAAAGTATCTTTTATTTAATTCTGGGCTCAGTTTGAAGCCCATCAAAAAGACACATTTTATTATATATTCAGTTACATAATGATATGCTTTATCAGATATGTTTTATTTTAGTTAAGCATGTTTTCTTATCTATGCTTTAAATCACAGTCAGACAGTTTTTTTGCTTTTAATGGAACTTAAAAATCTATTAAGGTGAGTCAGGCTGGGTTCACACCAGCGCTTGGATTCCATTCTGGGATTCCTTCCCTGAATCAGCTTGAAAAATGCTAGAGAAAAGTCCTGCAAGCAGGACTCGGGTGGAAACCGGGCGGAAGCCTGATGGACCCCATTATAGTCTATGGGTTTCACAGGTAACCGCTTTGTAAGCAGATTGGGTTTCCGTTTTCGGGTCCCAAAGCGGACCAAAGGAACAGAAAACTAAGCGCAAGTGTGAACCTAGAGTAAATAAGATTTTGGTTTCAAGTAAATATAGAAGTATGAGTATAGGGTACTCATATAGCAAAGTAGAGTGTTATGAAATTACATTGGCCAGTAGATTGTTATGCTGTCCCAGAGATACTGTATAAAGTTGTGACAAAGAAATGGATTAAAGTAAGGGCTAGGCTTCATTCACATCTGGACAATTAAGTAAATTTGCCCTTATTTGCATTTCACACTACTCTTGGCTTCCATTCCATCAGGTGTCTGTTGCCGTTTGATGCACAGAACAGTGTTGTCTAATACAGTTATGGTACAAGTCAATGGGATCCATGAGGATTCTTTAGAATTTATTACACAACAGATCTTCAATAATAGTCTGGTAATAACAGAAGCCACAATACCGCTTGGAACCATAAAAGCATTATTTTCTATGCTATTTATGTTTTTTTTTTAAATTAGAAATACAACTGATGTTGAAATATTGAATAGTTTCCAATATATTAGCATAGAGGTCAATATTTTCACATTTATATATATTTAAATTCTTCGGCCATATTAGGACTTTTCGAGTAACATCATGGTCATTTGTAAGGGCACTACTAAGGGTGATCATTCTTGATGTTCTAATATTGAGATTTTCATTCATTTGTAGGAAGTGGCTGAAATGCAAGAACGTATCTCTGATACAAATGTTGTCTTGAGTATGGACAACAACCGAGATTTGGACTTTGATGGACTTATTGCTGAAGTGAAGTCTCAATATGAAGATATTGCAGCAAGAAGTAAAGCAGAAGCTGAAGCTACCTATGCTAGACAAGTAAGGGATCTTCTAGAATAATTATTTCTTTACTGCATGAATATTTGGAGTGGATAATGTATTTTCAGCACTTATGCAAAAGGAAGCAGATAAGAATGTTTTTTCCCTTTTCACTAGTATCAGCAGTTGAAGGATTCAGCCGGACAACATGTGGACAGTCTACGGAACAGCAAAGTTGAGATCCAAGAACTGAACAGCATGATCAAGAGACTTCATGGTGAAATTGAGTGTGTGAAAAAACAGGTAGGTCTATGGAAGTCTTAAGTGCAGCATTCACAAGCAACTATGATGGGAACTAATGATGATTAGACAGACTCCTATTATACAATAATAATGAAGATGACATTTAGCCTCCCTGACTGTATACCCATGGTTTCTTAGCTTATTTAGGAGAATATAAAGGGATGGATAATTGTATTGTCCTCCCAGCAGACAGAGATGGTACTGGCTGTAGTTGCTAATGTGATGGGCTGAAAAAGCAGGTAAAATCTAAAGATCATGTCTGACCTGGACCAGACAGACAGTTGTTTTTGCTGGAGGTCTTTTTTTTTTTTTTTTTTTTTTACAAGGGATTGCTCTGTCATAGAGATTTATAGTATTTTGACAGCATATAGGACCCCCAGCTTTCAGGAGAACAGAAGTTCCTCAAAACACCTGTTTTTTCTAGGTGAGGTCCTAGCTTCCAAGACTGAATTGGCAACTGCATACAGTATGTGTACATCTCTCTCCATTTAAGGCTTTGAGAGATGTGGAAACAGACAAACCACAAATGTCTGTAATGGAATATGAATAAAATATGAAGTTATTCAATCTACGATAATACCTAGTACCAAGTTACTATTTTAGGGGATATTGAGTTCCTGTATTCCCTCTGTCCTCTGCATAAATGTAATCAGTATTTGCAATACCCTATGACCCAAAACAGCTAGAATTTATGAAAACGTTTTCCTTCTTTGACTTTTACCCAACTATATTTTGTTTGCTTCCTAAAGGTTTCCAGCTTGGAGACTGCTATTTGTAAAGCTGAAGAGCGTGGAGAACTTGCTCTGAAAGATGCCAAAGCCAAACTATGTGAACTGGAGGCTGCTCTACAGAAAGCCAAAGCAGATTTGGCGTCTCAGCTTCGTGACTACCAGGCACTGCTCAGTGTAAAATTGGCTCTTGACATTGAGATAGCAACTTACCGAACTCTGTTAGAGGGAGAAGAGTGCAGGTGAGTAGTGATCTGATTCTGAGTGCGACAAACCTACTACATTCTACAATACTGTATTTGAGGTCTAAACTGACTTCTGATCTGTACCTATAACCAAACCCAGGTTCTCTGGACCTGATGTAGTTCTCAGATCTCCTAGTCTCCTAGATCTCCTATATCAAGACTATGTTCACATTATGTTTGTGAAGTACATTTAGCATGTACATCAAGAAAGCTTCTGCCATACACACTAAACATGTCCGTAGAGTGATTTTGGCGTCTATGTGGCCAGTCTACCCAAGTATATTTAAAAAAAAAAATTTAAATAGCATAGTAGACTACATTATTCCATACAATGGTACCACTAAACAAAACTTTTACATTTAATTTATACATCCTTATATACATGTTACATGAAGCTATAATGTGAATAGGTCCTAACTCTTTTCATGTGAGAAGGTTACCAAGAATATATTCGATAGCGCAGGGTCTTACACTTGGACCAACAGAGTTTAGATGTCGTCACGTGCTAAGAGAAGATGGAAGGGCAAATGTTAAAACTATGTTTGTGCCTATTGGTCTAGTGTATTATTTATGGACCTTGAAAGAGGATGTTTTGAGCAAATATTTGTAACCATTAAGTTTTTCTATTTAATGTATTAATCAATTTTTATTTCCTACAGGATACATGGAGAGGTTGACAATAATGTGAAAATATGTAAGTATAATTATGATAGTTTCCGCCATTTATTTATTTATTTATTTTTATATTAAAAAGCTAAAATAACTTTTAAAAGGAAGTAATATAGTTCCATAGTGTGATAGTGAGGAATATATGCTTTAGAACAGTCTGATAAGATGTAATGTAATGATAATTATCCAATAGCAAATTATAAAATAAAAAATCCATAGGTGGTGAACCAGTATTGCTTAAGACATAAATTTTATGATTTTAAGTCATTTAAATATCTTTTTTTGGACAAACCCGTTTTGTTACAAAGGGCTTGCAACCATATGGCTGTCCATCTGCTGGGAACCCTTGTGATTAGTTGTAATCTGTGGAGGAATCTAACAAGTGTTCAGTTCTCCTGCAGCGCCACCTCTGGGGGAATTAAACATTACAAAGTTCATTTTGAAATCAATGGGACATTAACATAATGCTGTGTCCTCCAGAGTAAGAAGCCCTCTATATATCTGCTCTCCCCTAGCTAATAGATGAGGATGCTGAATAGAGGATTTCCCTGTTCACTATAGTGTAAATATTTTTTTTATATAAATCTATAGTGATGGTGAAGGCGACAAATTTTGCAATATAGTTCACTAAACAAAAGTGCCTTTTCGTTATCTTGTCTGGGTAATTTCAGTATGGAGAATACCAAGTAGTAATTCCCGATAACCCAGCTGTGTTGTGAACAAAAACTGTTTCTACATAGTTCAAATGTCTCTCTACCTCAAGGAGCTCTTTATTTTCTACACCCTCCCCACTCCATAGACATCTGTTTTAAAGATTTGATCAGTGGTGAAGAAACGGGCGCTTTTCTTCAAGAAAGTTTGGTAGCTTCACCTGCGCAAAGTATTTATTAAATAAAAAATAAAATTTAGTTAAGCTTTAACTGTGATTTCCCTAATATCTTTAACACAGTCCCAATGTTGATTTAAAGGTTCTTTACCCTTGAAAACTGATACTGTACATTTTATTGAATAATGTACACTGGATTTTTGATAAATTGTTTGGAGTACCATTGACTCCCGAATGAATGTAATGGGGATTATCCACGTGCTTTGACACTGATGCTCCATTCAATCTCTAATGGAGATAACCATGTGCTCCACTTGAATATCTTGACCAGTCCCTCAGACTTTGAAAGGAGCATGGCCGCTATTTCTTTTAAACTCAGTGGCTCAGTTAGGACCCACATTCTAGTAATAGGTGTGGGTCCCAGAGTTAGGGCCCCAGTGATAATACATTTACAGCACAATATATGGTAATATTTGTCCATCTAGATAATAGGAAACGTCTCACATCACGGTTTGTCTTCCAGTAGACCACCATGTTACAGACTCTTTGTATAACAAAGCCACACACATACCAATGTAGAGGTCTTATAACAATTTACTTTCCTTTACAGCGGTGTTCAGTACCACTGGAAAGACTGCCAGTTCTGGTGTATCTGACTGTAAACCATGCAATGACAAGAGTAGCGGGGCCTATGTAATAGGAGGTAACCAGAGTGGAAAAACAACATACTCTTCCGTGAGCTCATCATCTCAGACTACGACTAGCAGGAAGCTCTTTTGATGACATTTTGAGATGCCAGGAGAGATGTATTTTATGAACCCAGTGAATCCAGTCTGTGCTGCTGATCCCTTAAGGTTTAATAAAGATGGGTAGAATAATTTCTTTTTCAATTGCATGCGGCTTTGGAGATATGCTACATATTAATGTCTAACCATCTTCACTAAATGGAAGTTTTTTGATATTCAGAACATCTGCTATATGTTACAATACATTGATTAGAATTCAGACATCAATGACTACCTTCTCTGTATGGCTTCTGCTGCAACTTGCTACTGAAAATACTACTTTGGCTTTTGTCGCTGTCACTGCATTACTGCAATACTGTATATTATCTTTCAATAAAGAGCATTTTAAACTCATACCACTATTGTTGTTATTCACAAAAGTTTAGATGCTGATATCACCCAGATCACAATAGAAGTAAATTAGACTAGAAAGGACTTAATTTGTGATATTGAATATGTCACCACACACTCCTTATTTCTACTGGGTGGTAGTAAACTAGAAAGTTAAACTCCATTTTAGGCTGAGGCCCCATGTTGCGGAAAAACAGCTTATTTTGTTGCAGATTTTGTTGTGTTTTTTTGAGCCAAAGCCAGGAGTGGATGAAGCAGAAGGTAGAACTGTAAGAACTTCCTAGATATTTTCCATTTCTTTTGTAGCCATTGTTGGCATTGGCTCAAAAAACTGCAACAAAATCTGCAATAAAAAAAGCTGTGTTTCTGCAACTTGGGGCCTTAGCCTTAGGCTGGCAACACACATGGTAAGTTCCCATAAGGTTAACGCATATGAAATTGCTGTGAAATCACCAGTGTTTAATCTGCTGTGAACTCAGCAGACCCAACATATGTGGCCTAAATAACCTTTAACCTAAATATACAGTTGAAACCAGAAGTTTACATACCCTATAGACACAATTACATGTTTTTCTCACTATCTGACATGAAATCAGTATAAACCTTTCCCGTTTTAGGTCAATTAGGATTACCAAAATTATTTATATTTGCCAAATTCCAGAATAACGAGAGAGAGAGAATTTTTTAAGACATTTTTATTTCTTTCTGCAAAGTCAAAAGTTTACATACATTTCATTAGTATTTGGTACCATTACCCTGAAACTGTATGACTTGGGTCAAACGTTTTGGATATCCTTCCACAAGCTTCTCACAATAGTTGGTAGGAATTTGGGCCCATTCCTCCTGACAGAACTGGTGTAACTGAGCCATGTTTGTAGGCCGCCTTGCTCGCACCTGCCTTTTCAGTTTTGCCCATAAATTTTCAATAGGATTGAGATCAGGGCTTTGTGATGGCCACTCCAAAACATTGACTTTGTTATCCTTAAGCCACTTTGTAACCAGTTTAGCAGTATGCTTCGGGTCATTGTCCATTTGGAAGACCCATTTGCGCCCAAACTTTAACTTCCTGGATAATGTCTTGAGATGTTGCTTCAGTATTGCCACATAATGTTCTTTCCTTATGATGCCATCTATTTTGTGAAGTGCACCAGTCCCTCCTGCAACAAAACAACCCCACAACATGATGCTGCCACCCCCGTGTTTCACAGTTGGGATGGTGTTCTTTTTTTACCCTTTTTCCTCCAAATGTAACAACACCATCCCAACTGTGAAACATGGGGGGTGGCAGCATCATATTGTGTCTTTTTACATAGTGTATGTAAACTTCTGGTTCTAAACCAACTAAATTGGATATATAATTTTACTTAAAGGACTATTCTTCATGTGACTTTGGTAATGGTCTAATTATTTTCGACTTGAGGCTAAGGCTCCACGTAGCAAGCCACAGCAAAAAATGATGCGGAAATGATGCAGATGCACCAGTGTTTCCGTAGATATACAGTAATTGACATGCTGCGCTTTTCCATTGCAGATTTTTTTCTGTAATGTGTGGATGGAATTAGCCAGAATCCTATCCACTTTACAGGTAATGTAAAACAAAGCATTTTTTGCCACTGCATTTTTGCAACGTGGGCCCTGGCCTCAAACAGTTTTCCAGTGCACACCACTTATTCTCTATCCACTTGTGGGGGATAAGGTTGATTGTTGAGTATCTGACTACTGAGAATCCCTTTGATAATGAGAACAGGGTTCTGTCTCCAAGTTCCAAGTTCCCTGTGAATGGAGCAGTAATTGTCATGTAGTGCAAATCTTTAAAGGGGTTATCTAGTATTAGAAAACAGGGGGAGGGATAAGAAAAAAAACACTTAGATGCTAAAACTCCAATAAATAAAATTTAAAATTTCTAAGCAAGGTAAAAGTACAATAAAAATACAAATGACGGCAACACATTTCTGCAGTAACTCACTAAGCTAGTGAAGGAGTCCATAGTGTGGCCATTCTAGTTGTAAATGAAGAAAGGCCGCAATACATAACTAGCATAGTAGTGCTATCTTAAAGGAGTTGGCCACTTTCAGACCAATATTAAGAGACAAATTTTATTTTTTGTATAATAAAAAGTTGTACAATTTTCCAATATACTTCCTGTATCAATTCCTCACAATTTTCTAGATCGCTGCTTGCTGTCATTCATTCTGCTTACCCATAATGGATAAAAATCAGTCAGTGGTCATGTGATATACAGTCCATGGTCATGTGATGGGCACAACCCCTTTAAACTTGCAAGTTAACCCCTGCTGCACCCGTAGATATCAGTTATGTCCAATGTAAGTGCTGGCCATACTGTAATATGAGCATATTACACTGTTTTGGCTGTAAATGAATGTACAGGAATGAATGAATACACTAATGATATGCTTGCTTCACTAGAAATGAGCCATATACATCAATATACATTACTGTCTAGTTGTAACTCTGGCAGCTTTGCAATTTAGTGTCTTCTACTATGACTGCCACTTATTTCATTTTATGCATTCTTGGTATTCTTTCATGTTGGCTTCTCCCATCTTGCCAAGCAATTGACATATTTTTGTCTGTAGAGAAATTTGCAGAGATAGTTATTTAGGAGGCCAGGCCTTCAGGTGTCATGAAATAGGATCAAGCTCAACTTATGCAACAACTAGGGTTATTTATGAATGACAAAACATACAGTATGTGACAGCTACTACTTGTTTTCTCACATCTTCCTCATTTTTCAGCCGTTTGCTTGAAGGGTCCCAGTAAAAGGGTAGTAGCCTTAGGGTGCAGACCAAAACAATACCAATGCAACCTCCTTCTCCACTTCAGACCCTTTTGTGTATGATACAGTCATGCCTGTGTGCCTTTTTTGGAATATTACTCAATTGGAAAACTTTTTTGGGTTCAATTACAGAAATGTATGATGAATCCCTAATAATAACAGGGAACCCATGTACTTTTATGGGACTCTGCTGTATCTCCACATTCTCTTCTTTTATAAAGGTTTTAGTTGCTTCTTGGACTCAGTAGGAAACTTGACAATTTGACTATATTGTGGAGGTTTTCTTCCCTAGAAACTTTAGGGTACCATATGACTCTGTGCATACATCCCTGCTCTGTACATGAGACCTAGCTATCCGATCACCATGAGTCAGCACGCATATGATGGGGCTGCAGAGACTACGTAACCAATCATACAGCCTCCTGTTCATGGTGTATGCATGAAGTCTTATACTGACACCAATATTCAAGGGGTTCTCCAAGGTGTTTCATTTTACTTTCCTGTACTGGGGATTTATTCAAGCTCAATCTGGGGGTTCTGGCCCCAAGTCACATCATCAAAACCATGTCTTCTCCCATTTTCACAGGTGGTTACCTATGCCTAGGAGGGCCCGGCTTTACTATAGTTTGCCAGCCCCTGGGACAACAGGTGAGGAGGCAGGAGATAGAACAACTGGGTTCTGGCTCTGATCACATGACGTGGAGTTGGAACCAACCCAGGGCCCCCAGATCCAGCTTGAATAAATACCCAGTGGAGTAAGTAAAATTAAACTCTTTTGAGAACCTCTTTTAAACCCCTTTAAAGCTCACAAGCCTCCTTGGTAAAAAACAAAAAAAAAAACAAAACAATATCTGCTAACAATCTTAGGGTTTCTCCTAATTTCATAGAGGACACTATCTGCCAGGAATGATTAAATAATATGGTAAGATATCAAAAAAATTTTATGGAAAATATTGAGTTTACAGTTTTCTACATGAAACTTCACACAAATGGTTGACAAGTAAAGTAATGATATTTCTTACTGTACTTCAGTATTATTCCACTGCAAGCAAGCACCATTTACATAAAGTTTATGTGTGGAAATAAATATTAAAAGGGGTTACCCTGGACTTAAAAACTGATGGCCCATCCTTAGCATAGGTGGTGGTCTGCATCTCAGCAAGCTTGCTGATCAACTATTTGAAGGGACTAAGGTACTCTGACTGTTCATGCCAATGAGCTGTGATACCTGGCACAGCTGATTTTTTTTTTTACATTATTATTTACATTATTATAGTTTTTGAAGAGCCATAACTTTAATCTTTCCTTCAATATAATGTGTATTTTTTTTGTGGGAAGAACTGTATTTTTCAGTTGTACCATTTTGGATCATACACACGTGGACAAAATTGTTGATACCCCTCGTTTAATCAAAGAAAAACCCACAATGGTCACAGCAATAACTTGAATCTGACAAAAGTAATAATATACAAAAATTCTATGAAAATGAACAAATGAAAGTCAGACATTGCTTTCCAACCATGCTTCAACAGAATTTTTTAAAAAAGAAAACTCATGAAACAGACCTGGACAGAAATGATGGTTCCCTTAAATTAATATTTTGTTGCACAACCTTTTGAGGCAATCACTGCAATCAAACGATTCCTGTAACTGTCAATGAGACTTCTGAACCTCTCAACAGGTATTTTGGCCACTCCTCATGAGCAAACTGCTCCAGTTGTTTCGGGTTTGAAGGGTGCCTTTTCCAGACGGCATGTTTCACCTCCTTCCAAAGATGCTCAATAGGATTTAGGTCAGGGTTCATAGAAGGCCACTTCAGAATAGTCCAATATTTTCCTCTTAGCCATTCTTGGGTGTTTTTAGCTGTGTGTTTTTGGTCAATATCCTGTTGTAAGACCTATGACCTGCGACTGAGACCAAGCTTTGTGACACTGGGCCGCACATTTCTCTCTAGAATCCCTTGATAGTCTTGAGATTTCATTGTACCCTGCACAGATTCAAGACACCCTGTGCCAGATTCAGCAAAGCAGCCCCAGAACATAACAGAGCCTCCTCCATGTTTCACAGTAGGGACAGTGTTCTTTTCAAGATATGCTTCATTTTTCCATCTGTGAACATAGAGCTGATGTGCCTTGCCAAAAATTTCGATTTTTGTCTCATCTGTCCACAGGACATTCTCCCAGAAGCTTTGTGACTTGTCAACATGTAGTTTGGCAAATTCCAGTTTTGTCAGATTCAAATTATTTCTGTGACCATTGTGGGTTTTTCTTTCATTAAACGAGGGATACCAACAATTTTGTCCAAGTGTGTATATAACTTATTGATTAACTTTTGTTAACGCTTTCACTAGCAAAATGTAAAAAACAGCAACCCTACCAATTTTTTCGATTTTTTTTTTTTACTATCTTGGCAAACATAACTAGTTAAAGAGAGTCTGTCACCACAACCCAGCATATCAAAGCAGACCAGCAGATAGATAGATTAGGGTCACCTGAATTAAATGCTGTTTCCCATTGTGAATCAGTGCCTTTGTTGTAGGGATATTGATGTTTTTGTCAATATGCAAATGAGCTCTTTAGAGCAACAAGGGTGTTGTCATTGCTCCTATCAGGTAAGCATCAGCACCCTCATTGTGCCAAAGAGCTCATTTGTATATTGACAAAAATGCTGATATCTCAGCAATGGAGGCAGTGGTGCACAAGAGGGGAAACACTATTAGATTCAGGTGAATCTAACCTATCTATCTGTGAGGCTAAGTTGATATGCTGGGGTCTGGTGACAGAGTCCCTGTAACTTTATTTTACAGTTCAGTGTGAAAAAGGTGACACCAATAAGTTTTTTATATTTCTTAGTTGGAAATGAATAGATCATTTTCATTGGCTGTTGTTCCAATAGGTGTATTCTTGGCATTGTTTCATGAGCTCCAGTAAACAGGTTATTGCTTATAGACTATGATTCATTGATAGGTAACATTAGGACGAGTGATGAGTGCAGCTTTTATATTGCTGATCACTACATTATCCCATGTGAATTTCATGAAAGATCTTTTTGTTCTAATGGTGATTTGCTGATCTATGCAAATCAGTATTTTAGAAGTGAACTGCGCCCATTAAATATGTAACTCCTTGTAATGCTTAGAAATTATTGTTATTAAACCTTTTTCTTTTTTTAGCAAAATAACGTTTATTTTAAAGAAAATCTGTTTTTTTTTTGTCTAAATAATGCATCAAATTTATAAACACCATATATATATAAAAAAATATTTGTACCAAATTCATGGTTCTCAAATCA
Organism: Leptodactylus fallax; assembly: GCA_947044405.1. Classification (NCBI taxonomy): domain Eukaryota; kingdom Metazoa; phylum Chordata; class Amphibia; order Anura; family Leptodactylidae; genus Leptodactylus; species Leptodactylus fallax. The sequence continues at coordinate 418,753 of CAMRHE010000426.1, forward strand.
TTCATAGTACTTGTCTCCTCTTTTTAAGCATATGAACCTGCAAGCAGGACTTTTCTCTCTGCATTTTTAGAGCAGAAACCGGGTGGAAACCTGGCGGACCCCAAAGACTAACTGCTTTTTAAGCAGATTGGGTTTCCATTTTTTGGGTGCCTAAGTGGATCTGAAGAACGGAAACCCAAGCGCAGATGTGAACCTAGAGTAACAATAACTGCAAAATATGGCACAAATTCTCATATAACTATACTTTAGTACTGTTAATGATAGACACTGATAATATGTGGACATCTGAAGATCTTGAAGGTAAACTATTGTCTTGCTAACCTTCTAGATGACCGATATTATCCAGCAACAACCTAAACAAAGACCTACTATAAATGTCTTAATTTGCTTAACCCATTGCATGGTCTGTAGGAAATGTTTGGGATCCCCGAGTTGAGGCATACCTAGAACACATACATAGTGTGTTACTGTAGTTGACTCCAAAATTACTTGCCCCAATTTTGATTTAATTACAATAAATTTTTTGTTTAGGTTTTTAGTGGAATAGTTGTCATATGAATATATGTTATGTGTTGTTTTATTATTGAATATTATGTGGCAAATGAGATACATATTTAGATTAGCTTGTGTTTTGTCTCTTTTTGTGTATGTTTAGTGTCATTTTGTTTTTCTACTAGTTTAGGTTATAGTTTACAATAATGACAATTGTAGCATACAAAGGGGATCACAAAAGAACCTTTTATTCTTCAGTGTAATTTCCATATTAATGACCTGGCACAGAGTCTAAAATGAGTTGGGTTGACATGAAGAGGCGGAACGCAGATTTAAATATGCTGGTTCTGCACATTGATAACAAAATAAAAAAAAAATGTAGTCTGGAGCTCTTTCCTGGGATATGTTCACTAATTTATACATGAAAGGATTTCATAACCCCAAAGCCAAATGAAGTAATATCTCACTGCATTCTTTTTTCTGTTCATTTAGAGGTGTGTCCCAATTTATCAATCCAATAAGCAGCTAAAATAAAAGATGTGCTGCCAGGCATGCCAAACCTGCCAAGCCCATGATTACAGTAAATTGATTTTCTGACTCCCTAGGCAGCCAAACCCACTTATTAGATGATATAAAAGGTAAGACAACAACCCTATCTGCACAGAGGGGCTCAGACTCCTTCCCTCTGACTTTTGCTTTTCTGGATCATTTTATTAATTTCTTCAATTTTTCTTTATCCCAAAATTTGCCAAAATGAGTAGAAGCCAATTTGCTAGTAAGTCTGTGTCAGGCAGCAGGAGCTTCACAGCTTCTTCACTTGGGGGAGGTGGTGGTGGTGGTGGTGGTGGAGTAAGAACCAGTTTTAGTTCAGTTTCTGTAGCTAGAGGAGGAGGAGGAGGAGGTGGTGTTGGTTTTGGTGGTGGTGGTGGTGGTGCTGGTAGTGGTGGCAGTTTTGGACGTTCTGGTGGCTTTGGCTCTAGAAGTTGTTATTCACTTGGGGGATCTAAGAGGTTATCTATTGCTACTGGTTCCCGTAGTGGTGGTGGTGGTGGTGGTGGTGGAGGCTATGGGTTTGGTGGTGGAGCAGGTGGAAGTGGTTTCGGTGGAGGAGCTGGAGGATTTGGAGGTGGAATGGGAGGAGGTGGTGGATTTGGTGGCGGAATGGGAGGCGGTGGTGGAGGATTTGGTGGACCTGGAGGAGGCTTCCCAGATAGCGGTTTTGGTGGTCCAAATTTTCCTGTATGCCCACCTGGTGGAATTCAACAAGTAACCATTAACCAGAGTCTGCTAGCACCTCTTAATCTGGAAATCGATCCAAATATTCAAAAAGTGAGAACAGAAGAAAGGGAGCAGATTAAGACCCTCAACAATAAATTTGCCTCCTTCATTGACAAGGTAAAGTCATTTGTTAAATACTTCCCATTGTCATTGTCTTGAAGCTATGTGGAATTTTTAGCATTGTATTATATGCTTGCTGTATTATGATATATTTTAGGTCAGATTCCTGGAGCAACAAAATCAAGTTCTAACGACAAAGTGGAGATTCTTACAGGAGCAAGGACAAAAAGGTGGAACAAAAAGGAACAACCTGGAGCCTATTTTTGACAATTACATTGCCAACCTGAGGCGACAGCTAGCTGTATTACTTAATGATAAAACTCGTCTCGATACAGAACTGCGAAATATGCAGGACCTTGTGGAAGACTACAAAAACAAGTATGATTCATCTCATTACATATGTCAATAATACAAAAGGATCCTTCCATTTATTATATCTGTGGCAAATATGTTTAGAAAACTATGACTTAGGAATGGTTGTTTGATAGAAATGTGCTTATTTAAGTGAATATTACTGATTTAGGCCTAGAAAGGTGGGCATGTGCCAATACTTGTATCACTATAAGACTTCCTGATGAATGTGAGCCAAGTTCTCCAAGCCAATAAGATTACATCATAAAAAAGCATGGGTTATATATCCAGAATGCAGAGCTGCTAATACCAATTGTTATGCCAATTCACAAATACAATGTTTATACTAGACCCTTTATACTGTTTTAATGTACTCTGCTACTCCAAATATTAGTAAAAAGATAATATATAAATAGTGATTAATATAGTTAGAATGTGCTATATATACACTATGGAGAATATACAGTACATTGCATATTTGTTTTCTTTTCTGGTAGATATGAGGATGAGATAAACAAGCGTACAACTGCTGAAAATGACTTTGTGGTCCTGAAGAAGGTCAGCATTAACAAACGTGTGATACTAGAAAGGATTCAAGTATTGAGTTATATATGTAACATATGCAGTTTCTTTCTATACCCTTCTATACTCATAATGATTACGTTCCCAAACGCTCACATTAACAGAATTGTGTAATTATGAACTATGTTACTGTATAATCCAGTGTTAACAATTGTAGAAAATGTTAACTTGACTTTACGGATATTATCTTGATATTTAATATACCCTTCAATTCAGTGACATGCATTTCATTAAATGTCAAGTTAAGTTTTGCTAGATCTGTACAAGAATAATAATTTTCCAAGATGTTTGGATCTGTTTTTTACATTACATTGTACCATACTGCACTGCTATCATGAGAGGACACTGTTTTTTTTTTTTGTTTTTTTTTAATAAACTAGCTGTATACCACAAACTAGAAAAGTTGACTTTCAACTACTAATGCTTTCCATTGGTCTCCTTAGGTCTGTTCATTGTGCATTAATTGATTCAGTGTCTTAACTTATTTCTAGGATGTAGATGCTGAATACATGGTCAAGGTGGAGCTGGAGGGCAAAGCAGATCTTTTGACTGATGAGATCAACTTCTTAAGAGCACTCTATGAAACAGTAAGTCAAGATACAACCTATAAATACCATGTCTGTTCATTTAAGCGGTTGTGCACATTGGACATTTTTTTTTTTTAAGAAAGTTTCCCCCAACAATAAGTTGATCATCGGGTATTTCACTGAAGGGATCATTAATGATCACCTCTAATCTGTGTGTAAAGCAGACGGGAAATAACCAGTTTCTCTGCAGTGCCATCACAGGTGAAAGGAAGAATTACATAGATCTCACTTAAATCATTAGACTATCCATGCAGTACATGGTCATCCTTGGTCCTCCAGAATGAAAGATACTTTCTGTAGCCAGTCTTTACCCTTAAAAGTTAGGATCTTGGATCCTAATATGTTAAGTTAGAAATAGTTAAAATGTTATTTCTAAACCAGTCAACTACATAAATATGACATAAGACTTTTTAATAATCAACTATTTATATATATAGTATTTTCCTCTTTTGTTGACCACTAAGCTGCTGTATTTTTTAAATTGCAGGAATTGAGAGATTTCCAAAACCAGATCTCTGACACTTCAGTCATTCTTTCCATGGACAACAATAGAGCTCTCGATCTTGACAGCCTCCTTGCCGAAGTTAAGGCTCAGTATGAAGAGATTGCACAGAAAAGCAGAGCAGAGGCTGAAGCCACATATGCCATGAAGGTAACAACATTGCCATGTTTGTAATGTCTAAACTATGTTGTATTAAGTCACATATGCTGCAATAGAAGGACTTGGGAGTTTAGGAACTTTAACCACAGGCCGAGAAGTTAGCATGCTGTTTTATCATCACATGTGAATACTGGCAGAATTGGGGTGTGGCATTATTAGCCAGGTACAGTCAAGTATCTTCATACAACCACCTCTTTCAGAAGACACTCCCTTTATTGCCAGTTCTGTGGCTGGAAAAATTCCAAATAAATGTATTGTGTTAAATTGTCACAAAGTAATAACCGGACTATCTTATAGGTGTGCTGTGAATTGTATCCTTTTGTTAGCTTATCATGATATTGTGCTAAATTGGTTTCTTGAGAAATTGGAGTCCAGTGGATAAAGGTGCATATTACATACCAGCCATTTTCTTTGCACGGACCAAACCCTCTTTACAATATAGCTTTGGGTGGTCATATTGAAGAGCTTTCAATGTATTAGATAGTAGTAGTGTAGAATTCAGCAGGTTACACATGCAACTACTATTGGTGTGCTGTAAAAATATAACCAATATGGTCAATGACTATTTTACCCAGTATTATTGTAAATGGCATCTTATGTATAAGCAGATTATTAAATCCTATTAGTTTTTAAGCAGTTTTAAAGACTGTAAATAATTTAACAAATGTTATAATGAATGTTGATATACCGATGCTAACTAATATATTTTGATACATTATACCATGTGGAAAAAACTGAGTAAAAGTTGATATTAATACTTGTGGAAAACAATCATATAATGTCTCCATGTTTCTTTATAGTTCCAGCAACTACAAGATACTGCAGGTCAACATGGCAACAGTCTTAAAAACAGCAAGACTGAGATAGCTGAGCTAAACCGTATGATTCAGAGACTGAAGTCTGAAATTGAAAGCGCAAAGAAACAGGTAAAAGCCGTAGTTACATAAAAATACACAACTTTATAAATTTAATGTAAAAGCTTATTATTCTTTTCAACATACTTGACTGCCATTTATGGCCATATGTGTGAAGCAAATACCAAGGCAGTAAGAAACTAAGAAACAAAGGATTTAATTTGTCTATGATACTTATTGGTACTTACTGCAAGTCATAGCCATATTTCCGTTTAGGCTTGCTGACTTATTAAGACACTCATCATTATAAATATTCATTCAGGGCCAATTTTAATGTTTAAGGCCTTAACACGATTTTTCAAGCTAAATAGATGATGACCTATCCTTAGTATAGGTTATCAATTAAAGATTGGCTTGGGTCCAACACTCGGGCTCATGACCAATCAGCTGCTGAGGTTGTATCATTTGGGTGAGTGCTGCAGCCACTGTAGTACTTATCATTATACATTTGTACAGTAGCTGTGCTTGATATCACAGCCAAAACCATTCACTTGAAAGGGACTGAGCTACGATCAGGCCATGTAACTGATGAACATGATGTCACATGGCCTGTGAAGCAATAGCAATGCTCAGTTAGCACCCCTGCCGCTTTAAATAGCTAAATCATGGGAGTCCTGGGTGTCGATAAGGATAGGCTGTTAGGATAGGTTAGAAAGTCCTGGAAAACCCCTTTAATTATTTTAATGGTCATATTACAAACAGTTCTTTGGATATGGCATGCTGTCTAGACACAAACCATTATACTAATGGTACTTCCAACAATATATGAATGCATTTTGTATTAAGCATTAATTAAAGAGAAATCCACGCTGTCCATTACTAAGGCTCAATTGCCTTACTATATGTGACAAAATTACCTAGTATCAATTTTTTTTTCTGAATGGCAGTTTAGTACCTGTAATTTATAAATCCACAGCAGCCAATTAAAAACTAGAACTGTATGGAAGAGAGAGAGAGTAGCAGTCTGAACCAAATTTGAGACAAGAGGTGTATCAGAGCTCTGGCCTAATATAGCTGTGCTAAAGAGTAGTCACAGAGCTCTGTAGGTACTGATTTATATATCATCTTTGAGGACCTTTCACCACCTCCAACAAGTCCAGCTCTTTACATCATTTAATAGCTGCTACTCCACTGATTCTGGCAGTTGGAATTTTTTATCTAGCCCCCACCAATCCTGAGCAATTAATGCTGTTAGTTTTGGTGTCTGATATGGTTTTTAGGCTTTGTACTGTCAGGAGGGCGATGTCAGGCAGGAGCATAGAAAGGATGTGATTCTGAGCACTGACACTGGCTGCCTCTGATTGGAGCTCTGAATCACGCCCCCTGCCTGACACTGCCCTTCTGACATTACAAAGCTTACACAACACATTAGGCACCAAAAACAACTGCGCTTGTTGCTTGGGAACCGTGTGGGCTAGATAGAAAATTCCAACTGTGCTGGAATCAGTGGTGCATCAACTATTAACAGACGCTTAGAGCTAGAATTGGTGGAGGTGGTGAAAGGTCTTCTTTAAGGACAAGTACACCATTTGAGGTTCACCTTATTATTTAAACATGGCAGTCCGTGGTAGGCACAATTTGGGAGAGGCTTATTGGAGAGAAACCTTCCATGTGTGCAGCTCTCTCCAGTGAAGAATATGGGAGTTATGGGAATAACTTTAAACTCTAAATAAAGACTCATATCTATTCTGGCTAAAATGATTAAAAAAGAGATATGTATTTCTATTGTCAAAATTATATTCCACCCAAACCCAAAAATCTTTTTTTTCCATTTTTCACAGTTTTGATTTTACAAATGTATTTTTTAAAATTTACAAATAATTTGAATAATTTTCTTGTTTTTTAGTGTGCTAACCTACAAACTCAGATCGCAGAAGCTGAAGAACGTGGTGAACTTGCTTTGAAAGATGCCCAAAAGAAACTTGATGAACTTCAGGCAGCCCTTAAAAAGGCAAAGGAAGATATGGCTAAGCAGTTGCGTGATTACCAGGAGCTGATGAATGTGAAAATGTCTCTGGATCTTGAGATTGCCACCTACAAAAAACTGCTGGAAGGAGAAGAATACAGGTATGTTATGGGCTATCATGGGATATTTTATCCAATATCTTATTTATTACCTGAATTAATCAGAATTCCACAAGTATGAGTTGTTGGAGCCTTCCTATACAACCTCACCACTCTATCATTTGGCAGACCATGACACCGTGTGCCAAGTGATGACTCCACGTAGCTCTAAATTATGATAAACTGGCAATATAGATTGTTTTTTTCAGCGGGTCTACAGTAAAGTGTGACATGTTACTATGCTTGAATAATTGTCATCTGTCTCATAAACAAGACCCCTTCCTGTAGTCGCTGACTAAAATTTGGTATATTACAAATTTTAGAAACAAATACTTGGCCATACACATTAGATAACCAGATAGAACAGCCATCTCTTCTGTTCCCCCAATACACATTCCCACTTTAGCTGAGCATGCATGTGTTCTTAATGAAAAAAGGGAGATAGCTGCTTCTAGACACCTCTAGCGGTGGCTTATTTCCTTGAGAGGAAGAGGATTGGGTGTGTTAAAATCCCTGACATCTCCTGTAGGAGGTGAATCGGGAGGCCCTCTTATACATTGTCAGTCCAGCTGAAATTGAAGACTTGGCAAGATATAATGTAAGACAGTTTAGTTAGGAGTTACAGTAACTTTAGAAAAGAACTCAAAGAAAATTACTTATCAAACTTGTCAACTTCAATGAATATTTAATGATAGAGTAGTATACATTCTATTCACATAAAGCGTATAGCTAATATTTCATCTGGATGTGTATTTTTTACTTGTTTTATATTACAGAACTTAATTTTTTTTCATTTTCAATTATAGGATGTCAGGAGATATCACAAACGCTGTGAACATCTGTAAGTAATCCATGTTTATTTTATTCATTTTTGTGGAATTTATAACAATTCACTTCTAATATGAGCACTTCTTCTTGCAGCTGTGATCAGTGGTTCCAGTTCATACAGCGGAGGAGGAGGAGGAGGAGCAGGAGGTGGATTTGGAGGAGGAGGATTCGGTGCTGGAGGAGGTGGAATCGGAGCTGGCGGTGGTGGATTTGGAGGAGGTTATGGAGCTGGAGGAGTATATGGAGGAGGAGGAGGAGGAGGAGGATTTGGAGCAGGAGGTAGTGCATATGGAGGAGGTGCTGGTGGATATGGAGGAGGGGGCATTGAGTATGGAGTTGGTGGAGGTGGTGGATTTGCAGGAGGATATTCTGTAACTGGTGGAGGAGATTATAGTGGAGGGGGTGGCTTTAGCTCATCAAGTAGACAAGGGCAAGGCATGACAATCGTCTCTAAAACATTATCTTCTTCATCAGTCAGGAAAGTAAATTAAGTCCACCTTTCTCTCGACCAATTTCTTTTCTACCTGCTAGGTTATGTTCTTCTCTCCTACATGCCTCACCTCATTGAAACAAGAATGTTAAACAGTCAATGGCATTGCAACCAGTAATACCCTGATATACACTGTTATGGTTTCACAACTATTACAACTATCTGTCCTGTAATATTGGAAAGAGTTAGTAATTTTGAATCTGTAATAACACAAGTTGCTAAGGAAATTCAACCATTGTGGTCAAGTAAATCAAAAAGTGGCATTTGTATATTTCAGATTTCATCTGTTTGTAGACAGGAACTTTGTTACAGAAATTGTGTGTGTAAAGGAAAACACCTTCATCATTCACTTGTAGTATATACGATTTACATCATCTCAACACTATATTTTTTCTGTAAGTAATTTACTACTATGGAATGAAAAGCTATCAGAATTCCATTGCTTTTTCATCTCATAGAATCATTGAAATACCTACTGAGACTCACTTACACTTGCCTGTTAATCCTGATGTGACTGTATTTAGCACCCATATAGCCCATCTCAGTTTCATGTCACACTTATCGAGTCCATGAAATGACATTATTTGGGAACAGAATTTTAGAAAGTCACAGAACTTAAATCCCCAGTGACCATTAGGCTTCCCATGTAATCCCAGCAGCTCTTTTTTATTCTAGCGTCATAAAGCTTGAAAGTGCCATGTCAATAGAGAAGAGGATTGGAATTGACTGTAGTCACGTGAATTATCTGGTTTTTAGTGTAGCTGGTTTGTAAGTCCAAAAAAATAGGGAGAAATTGATATACATTGAACTATATATTGAAGAAAAAGGACATGTTGGCAAAGTAGGCTTGGTAAACACTTTTAGGTCTTTTTCTAAGCATTACTCTGTACATCTGCGCATGTTATGTTTTGTATATTGCACTTTACGCTTGTATTACTGTACTATTTTTACATATGAAGCTTGTCCTAGATATAACATCAATTCATTTTGGTTAATCTTTAACCTCCTATCTGGCTGTATTGTTTGTCTAATAAATTGCAGATATGATAATACACAATGTCTGTTCGCATTCATATCTTCTTTTTACCAATTAAAATAGAATGAAAGTAGTCATCTGGTGGTTGATCCCCTAAAGAGCTGCTCAATCCAGAACTGCAATTCACACAGTACAATAGGTTACATGTATATTGTTGTATCTTAGTAGCAACCCTGCCCCAGCCTAGTCATTTCTAGGCTTCTATACATAAAGATTCTATTTAGTGTCCTAGCCCTGTATCTTAATACCCTGATTAAGTCAGAGTGGTTTGTTGGCTCCCTCCCTGACTTCTAATACCCCGTATCCCCCCAACTATGACCCTGCACCCATTTTTAATAACATTATTAGAGGCTAACATTTATTTTGTAATACATATAAGAAAATGGAAGATGCATATGCCAATTGCCTCGAATATTACAGTACTGTAAAAGCTGCATCACTGTGTAAATACTTTTTCCTGGAGGCTTTATTATTTCCATTATACATGGAAGATTTCATGTAACTGAATGGGTTTAGAGATGATCTACACACTTTTAATACTGACTTTATATTCAGTACAAAGGCAATTGTGCATTTAAAGATTTAAAGTCTACCACCACCAAAACACTTCTACACCACTTATATGCTGTTGTAGGGGCTCCTTGTGACATAGTGAGCATACCTGTCTTATGTCAAAGTGCAGTCTTGTTACTCCCTATGTAAATGATCTGTTTGGAGCACTGAGAGAGGGACCTGCTAGAGCACCATCTTCTTGCGGTTGCTGCAAATTGCTGCCCAGTGGATATGTCAGTCTTTCTATTTTGAGAACAACACTGGGTTTCAACCACAAAAGAAATTGGGTGCTCCAGCACGTGTGGTCACACATCTAATGTGCCAACAGCTCATTTGCATGCAGAATGTAAGATGAATTTTTCAGCATCAAGATTACACTTTAACACAAGAAACATATGTTCACTATACCAATAATTGATCCTACAACAGCATCAATAGCATACCTAACATGGAGACAGTGTAGTCAATTACTATGGGGCCAGGCTCCTAAGATGTAAAACTGCATGGTATCTCTTCACTTTATTCCCATGAAGCAAAAGGGGGGGGGGGGAGTGGAAGCAATGGTTTGCCCTAGTAAAGGTGTGGATTTGAAGTGTTCCAGTGAGGGGGAACTAGATGAGGTGATTAGGACCCCCTGCGGTTAGAAATGGGCCTGCAAAAACAGGGGACTATCAGTACTAGCACCTAACATTGTTGTGTTTGTGGATTGTCACCACTGCAGCTCAAAACACTGACCCAGTGGGCCATGAAACTTTTGTCCCTGTACTGAAATGTCCAAGAAACCACCTCCATCACTATGCAATATAAGGCAGTGACAGCTTTCCTAAAGAAATAATGGCAGCTAAGTATCCCCCATTAGACAGAGTACACGCCATCAGTTGGTGAAACGCAGTACATTTCATTAAATGGTATGGTCACAACTGCACCGACAGCAACTTGGCCAGGTGCGAGCTAACTTGGACACACATTTCCTAATGGATGTCTGGAATGGAGAAAAAGTAGTAGTAAGTGAAGCAGATGGTGATGAAGATAAAGACTATAATGTTCTAGGTGTGGATGTGGCCTGACTACAAGAACGATCATGGAGAGAAGGAGTAGGATGGTCTTGCTCACTTTACCTTTATTTTGCTAAATGATGCCTTTTTTATGTGAGTATGCCGAAACATAGTTCCTACATTTGTGCGTGCACAGCCACAGCTTATATTCTGCTTGCAGATCTTATACAGTGCCATGGATCTGTCATTTGGTAATGTACAAAAAAACTCCGACATTGGAGATGCTGCTGCCAACACCACTAGTGCTGGAAATGTGGAAGACTAGGACTAGGAGGAATATCTTTCTCAGCAGGCGCCACATCACTACTAGGGATTTGTGTCAATGAAGATGGAGACATGTTGATCTTGGTAAATTAAGTGTTCAAAAGCAGAGGAGGAGGAGAAACACTAAGAACCCTGACTCAGATGTCATATCTTGCTGTGACTGAGATGAGCGAGGCAAGCAATCACAAATGTATTCTTCATTTTCATGAACTGCAACAACCCTGTGGCTACTGGAGGCATTGCCAAGACCAAAAGTGGTGTTGTTTTTGCCACATTCTTATTGTTACTTGCAGTTGTGGATGGCATGACACTAGTGTGGGTTTTTCATCCTCCTCTTTTACCCTGTCTCCTGCCCTGTCTTTTTACCAGGCAATTTAACTGCTTATATAATTGTTTTACTATGTATGAATGGTATGCAAAACTTTGGGGTAAATCCAGCCTGCACAACTGATACTTCACAGCAAGAGGAAAAAAATTACTGTGTGGACACTAAGCTAGATTCTGTTGCAAATGTGCCATACACAGAAACTGGCACATAATTGGCACTGAAAGAAGTACATGTGTGGGCGACCATTTTTGACATTTTATGATCAATGTCGCCTACACTGGTTGACTAAATAAATGTATGCATGATTCTTAACAAAATTTTATGTTGAATGTGGGCTACACTAGCTGGCTGGCATGTGGTGTAACTTCAAAAAATGTAACTGTTTGGATGACAGTATGAAAAATGTTCTTATAAATGTGCCCTAACTGGCACAAACTGCCTCTGGAAGAAATAAATGTGTGGATGACGACTTTCAAAGCTTTATGTTTAATGTGGCCTACACTGGCATGTAAATAACAACAAGAAATATAACTGTGTGGACGCTATGCTAAATGATCTGTATGTTGCACAGTATATATGTAAAAAATACAGGCAAGTCTGATAATGGTGCCTTTAACAAAAATTGATTTAGGCTAAGGCCTCACATAGCAGGCCGCTGCAAGAAACACCGCAGCGGCAACGCATCACGTTTTTTCCTGCAGAGCGCTTTTCACAGAAAGTCCACAGAGGTTTCCTCTGTGGATTTTCTGCTTCAATTATACCTATAATAATAATAATAATAATAATAATAGTCCTTTAATAGTCCCACAATGGGGAAATTCAGTGTGTTACAGCAGCAAAGATAAGCAGATACAAATACAAATACAACATGTACAGGAATGTTCCAAGGTAAGAGGCATTACTTTGATAGCCGACAGACAGATAGGAAGTAGCGGGGGGGTGGGGGGGATTTAACAGGCAGAGGGATGTTTCAGTTCTCTGTGTGTAATGATCTCCGCTTAGGTCGGTGTTGGTTGTACAGCCTAACCGCGATGGGGAGGAAAGACTTCCGATAGCGCTCCTTCTCACACCTAGGGTGGAGCAGTCGGTCACTGACAGTACTGCTCAGCGCAATCACAGTCTCATGCATGGGATGGGACTTCTTCTTCTGCATGGAGCTCACCACGGACAGTATCCTTCTGTCACCCACCACCTGCACTGGGTCCAGTGGGCTCCCCAGGACAGAGCTGGCCCTTCTAATCAGCTTGTCAAGTTTATTTCTGTCCCTGGTTGATATACTGCTCCCCCAGCAGGCCACTCCAAAGAAGATGGCTGATGCCACTACCGAGTTGAAGAAAGTTCTAAGAAGTGCCCCCCGGATTCCAAAGGCTCTCAGCTTCCTAAGCAGGTAGAGCCTGCTGTGGCCCTTCCTGTACAGGGCCTCCATATGATCTGCCCAGTCCAGCTTATTATTAAGGAGCAAACCCAGGTACTTATAGGTGTTCACAATCTCGATGCCCGTCCCCAGGATGTCCACTGGTTTAGGAGGGCTTCTGCCTTTGCGGAAGTCCACCACCATCTCCTTGGTCTTCCCCGCGTTAATCTTCAGGTGGTTCTGGTGGCACCAGTCCACAAAATCCTGGTTCAGTTCTCTGTACTCCCTGTCATCATTGTCTGTGATGAGACCCACTATTGCAGAGTCGTCAGAATACTTCTGTAGGTAACAGCTAGATGAGTTGCACCTAAAATCTGCAGTGTACAGTGTGAAGAGGAAAGGGGCGAGAACCGTACTCTGAGGTGCCCCCGTATTACAGATCACGGTACCTGACACACAGTCTTGGGCTCTCACGTATTGAGGTCGATTTGTGAGGTAGTCTAGGATCCAGTTGGAGAGGTGGTGGTCCACTCCAGCAAGGCCCAGCTTGTTCCTCAATAACCTGGGCTGTATGGTGTTAAAAGCACTGGAGAAGTCAAAGAACATTATTCTCACTGTGTTCCCTGGTTTCTCCAGGTGAGACAGAGCCCTGTGCAGAAGATGGATGATGGCATCATCTACCCCAATGCCTGGCCGATAAGCAAACTGGAGGGGGTCCATAGCGGGGCTCACTAGAGGGCGGAGATGTGTGAGAACCAATCTCTCCAAGATCTTCATCAGGTGGGATGTCAGTGCTACAGGTCTGTAGTCATTGAGGTCCATAGGGTGGGGTTTCTTTGGAACTGGTACCACACAAGAGGATTTCCATAATTCAGGGACTATTTCCTGCCTCAGGATCATATTATACATATATGTAATTATACCACACAGCTGGTCCCCGCAAGTCTTAATTAGCCTTGCACTGATGTCATCTGGCCCAGCGGCTTTCCTCGCCTTGATCTTTTTCATCTCCTTCCTCACCTGGGCCCGTGTGAAGGTCAGACTGTGGCCAGATAAAGACGGATTTCTGGATTTACTGGTCTGTTGGGAAGTGGCCGCATGGGGAGAAGTCATTGTGATGGGGGGAGCTGAAGGACATACTGGGGTGGGAGGAGCTGGTGTGTGATCAAATCTGTTGAAGAATAGGTTTAGTTCATTAAGCCAATTAACATCTGCCTCAATCTGGCAGACAGACTGTTTATGACCCGAAATTGACTTAAGCCCCTCCCAGACCCCCCTTATGTCTTTTCTTTCCATTTGCTTTTCCATTTCTATAGGGAAACCACTGGTGTTTCTGTAGGTATAATTGACATGCTGCGATTTCCAAAACCGCAACGTGTCTGCTTCGCGTATTTTTCCGTAATGTGCAAAATCCCATCCACTTTGCAGGGACTGTAAAACACCACTTTTTTTTTCCATCTACGACATGTGGGGCCCCGAAAGGGTGACTGCAGATTACACAGAATGTATGTAAAAAAACCTGAGTGCACTACACTGATTTTTGGATTGAACAAAAGCTTTTATTTCCATCCAAGTCTCAAACAAAAATGACAAAGGTACTGCGACGCAGCGCATAACTGTATTACAATACCACAATTCAGACTATATCATTCATCCTTAAGGGATGCGGCACGGCATACGGCGGCAGGAAATACATCCTAACACTACATGCTGCACTACAAACCTAACTGACATACTTTTTGGTCAATGCAATAAACACAGTCAAGTGACAAAACAGAGGGACAAAGGGGAGGGGAGGTCACAGGCCCGAAGCTTTATTGATTGACCACAACACACATGAGGGGAGGACAGGTAAATACAAGAAATAATATACTTCCTATACTACCACTACTTCCTACCCTGGCAATAACTAACACATTAAGGGGGGACAGGTAAAATACAGGAAATAATATACTCCCTATACTACCACTACTTCCTACCCTAGCGCTAAACAAGAGAGTTAAACAGCAAAAGCATCAAAACATGTGATGGGATGGGGGAGAGGAAAGAGGGAGAGGGGAGGGGGTAATCACAGGCCCGAAGCTTTATTTGAGTAACACAACAGACATGAAGGGAGGACGGGGTAAGGGAAAAAACAGACGTCGCCGAAGACTCAGTCCTCTTCTCCCTCCTCTTCACCGGCCAGGCTATCCAGAATGGCATAGTCCCGCTGCAAGCTGTGGATCAGCCTGCAACAATCCTGGTAAGTGATGTCCTCTCTTCGCAAAGTAAGTCCTTTTCTGGCGAACCAGATAGCGTCCTTGAAACAGTTCACAAGTCGCCAGGCCTCCAGAATGTCACTCTCTCTGTGAGTCCCCTGGAAGAGCCCATACAATACCGCGTGGTATGTCAGGCCCCTCCTGGGTACACAGTCCTCAAAGTCATCTTCCAGCTCATCCAACAGGCCTTGAGCAAAAGGACACTCCCAAAAGACGTGCAAAGATGTTTCCTCCTTGTAGGGGCACCGTGGGCAGTACCTCGTCTTGCTCAAGTTGCGGGCATGCATGAACGACCTGAGGGGCAGCCCCCCTCCGATAGCCATCCACGACAAATCCTTGTCAGCAGACGTGAAGAAACGTTCTCCCAAACGACCTTCGTGGCATCCGCTGTGAGTCCTGGAACCTCCTCCATGCCATCCCTAGCTCGGATGAGCTTGTGGATGGTCTTTGGCTTCCACAGATCCGGTTTAAGACCCTCCAGCTGGAACTCCCTCACGAACTTGGGCACATCCTTGTAGAACCACGGGACGGTCCAGTTGTAAGGGACAGAGCTGTCCCACTTCTCCCAGCCGAGCCCTCGCCAGAGGGGGAGCAGGAACAAACGAGACATGGCCTTCCCCGCAGATCCGCTGACTGTACTCAGGGTTCTGCGAACACAATCACAAACAAAAGCCGATCTTAGAAGGGTTGGAATATCAGGGACATTCTTACCTCCCTTGAGCCGGTCCTTGTACATGATGCTCCGCTTCACCCGGTCCATTTTGGAGCCCCACACGAAGTAGAAGACGGTCCTGGTGATGGCCCGCGCCACCGTTGCCAGTGGGGGCCAAGCCTGTGCGGTGTATTGGAGCACAGGCAGGATCTCATTCCTCAGGACGAGCGCTTTTCCCTCGATGGTGAGCTGACGTAGGCTCCAAAGCCCGATTCGCTGATTGATCTTCTTGAGTCTTTCGTCCCAAGACTTCAGGGCGGCGCCTTCCTTTCCGAACCAGACTCCCAAGATCTTGATGAAGTCCGGTTGCACTGTGAAAGGAAAGAAAGCAGGGGAGGTCAGGTGCCATTCTCCGAAGAGCATGGCCTCTGACTTTCCACAGTTCACCTTAGCCCCAGAGGCTTGGCCGAAGCGCTCGCAGGTCTGGACGAGCGTTGACACCGACGACTGGTCAGCGCAGAAGACGGTCACATCATCCATGTAGAGCGAACACTTGACTTCCAGATTTCCTGAGCCCGGTGCGATGATCCCTCTGATCCCTCGATTCTGCCGGATAGATTCTGCAAACAGTTCTATAACACAAACAAAAAGGAGAGGAGAGAGAGGGCAGCCTTGTCTGACCCCGGAGCGTACCGGAAAGGGGTCAGTCTTCCAGCCGTTCACCATCACCGAGCTGTGGATGTCAAGATACATCAGGTTAACCATACGACAGAACCACTCACCTATACCAAGTTGGCGGAGAGCTTTCGCCATGAAATTGTGAGAGACACGATCGAAGGCCTTCTCCTGATCCAGACTGATCAGGGCCGCGTGTGCACGGCGGTCTCCGATATAGTGCAATGTGTCTCTCACCAGGGCTAAGCTATCCGCTATCCTCCGACCAGGAATGGCGCAGGTTTGGTCCGGGTGGATGACGCTGCCGATGACTGCCTTCAGCCTCGTCAACATCACCTTGGCCAGGATCTTGTAGTCCACGTTGAGGAGTGAGATGGGACGCCAATTCTTCAGGTCGCATCTTTCCCCCTTCTGCTTGTACAAGATCGTGATCAAGCCTTCCCGCAACGACGGCGGCATCGTCCCCTCCGCCACCATCTCCTCGTAGAGATATTTCAGATCCGAGCAGATCAGGTCCCCCAGAGCTACGTATAGCTCGGCGGGGAGACCGTCGCTACCCGGAGTCCTTCCGACCCTAAAGGATTTAGCGGCAGCGAGGACTTCAGCCACCGTCAGAGGGGCGTTCAGAGCCTCAGCGCCTGCAGGATCAAGAGGATTAGTGATACCTGACAGGAACTCTTCTGCTGCATCCTCGTCGGTGGGTTTCGGGGAGTAGAGGTCGCGGTAGTAGTCGCGGACGACGCCCATCACTTCCTTCTTCCCCCTTCTCATGTTGCCGTCTCCATCCCTCATCTCTGTTGACAGGCGTGTGGCCTGAGTGGACCTTTCTGAAAAAGAAAGAGTTACATTTCTCACCCTTCTCCAGATGCTCCACCTTGGAACGGAAGATGATCTGCCGCGATTCCTCCTCAAAGTGCCTCTTGAGACCCTTCTTGGCGTCCTCCAGCATATCCCTGACGTCCCAGCCACAGCGCTCGAGGTCCTGAAGGGAACGCAGCTCGCGCTGCATCTCCCTCAGGTCCCCCTTTGCGCCGGGCCACCTGCTGGCGGCCTCTCACCTGGAAGAAACAACGGATATTGACTTTAACATATTCCCACCAATCCGACAACCTGCTAAAGGAAAATTTGTCGTTACGAAGACACACGTAGACATCTCTAATCTCCTCCAACAACTCCTCATTTTCCAGCAAGGAGCAATTCAGCTTCCAGGAACCGGGGTCGGGTGGAAAACCGTTGCCCACGGTACCCTCAAAGAGAATACCCCTGTGGTCAGAGAAGAAGCAAGGGATCATAGAGTGGCTTACCTGTGCTACTGACCGAGAGGTGAACACGAAGTCAATCCTGGAACGCACTGAGCCATCGGACCGACACCAGGTATAGTTGGCTGATGCCGGCCCCATAGAACCCACCACTACAGAAGGAAAATCTGCACCAAAAAACACTGCATTTCTGCAACGTGGGGCCTTAGCCTTAGTATGAGTATCTTGAAGTTCTACTAAATATTCTTTATGCTGTTTACAAAAGTAAGAATTAAGATTTTACCTGTCCATACAATTTTGTTTCAGAAATATAGTGCTGGCCTGATTTCCTACAAAATGCCTCTTAAATATTTACTACTTTCTTAAATTGAATATGAATTCTGAGTTTGTGGTGCTCACAAAGATTGTGTACACTTTGTGTTGATTCTGTGTTGATATTTTTAGTCCCATATTAGAGGTCCCCATACTATTGGCCATAGTAGCTACAAAAAGCAACTCTCACTGCATGAGAGCATTATATTGACAACCATTTATTTCAATGGGCACAGTGTAATATTTAAAGAGGTTTTCCAGCTTGTTTTTATTGATGACCTATCCTCATTATCAGGGGGGGGGGGTTAGACACTTTGATCAACTGTTTGACGAAGTGGTAGTGGTCATACGAGCCATGTCCTCTTTATTGTTTACACAAAACACCATCTGTTTCATAGTGGCCATGAAATGTAATTACAGCTTGTCCCACTCAATTGTTAATGAGTTTTAAGGAATATAAACAATATGTAAATATATAAACATGCTATTTGTAAGGGAATTGCCAGTTGAGCAATTCCCCAGTGCTGCTGCTGAAACCTGGGAGGAAGAGAATGACAGAGACAGTGAGTCCTAAACTCGACCCACCCTCTGTCCCTGCCTACTTGCCTCACTGCCCTAGGTGACAGCGGACAATTGGCGCCAATCCGATCTTATGATAAGTGTGACACAGAACAGGACAAGACAAAACAACAGAGAAGAGGAGTCAGCAAGTTTGGGTCAAACCTGAGAGACAAAGCAGTACCAAATCGTAATCCAAAAGAGTAGTAACAAGAAAAGCCAAAGGTCAGAAGTAAGTAAGTACAATACAATAAAGAGTAAGTAGAATGCTTAGCAGGGACAGAGTCAATAGCCAGCAACCAAGTGTGGACTGATGGGCTATAAATAGGAAGTAAGAACCCACCCCAGGATTGATTAGTAGACTGTCAATCACAAGGCCAGGCTGAGATTAACTATTAGAGTATGTTCACATGGAGTTTTTTGCAGGCAGAAAAAATCAGTTTCAGGCATTACCAAATGGCTTTTTGACATGATGCGTTTTTTTTTTAGCTCCCGTACACTGTATGGACCTGGAAACTTCTCTTTAAAAAACGCTAGCTGTTTTTGACGCAGTTTTTGCAAAAATCGTGTCAAAAAACCACGTTGCATTTTTTCAGCCTCCCATTGACTTCAATGGGTTTTTCCAGGCTGAATCCGCCTGAAGATAGGTCATGTCGTTTTTTTTTCCGCTGGCGGAAAAAAAAACGCTAGAGGAAAAAAACTGCTACTGACTCCCATTGAAATGAATGGGAGGCGTTTTTTCAGGCGGATTTTGAGGAGGAGTCCGTGTCAAAATCTGCCTGCAAAAAACTCTGTGTGAATACAGCCTTAGAGGAGCAGAGGGAAACAAAGGAGTAAGAGATGGGTGTGGTGGAAAATCAATTACACAGGTGAGAGAACAGGACAGTGTTCAGACGGGGTACACAAGAACCTAAAGCAAGGAATCATAGCCTGACACACCTCCTGCGCCAAAGCATGCGGCTGGGGGGTGGTGTAAAAGTCCGAACGGGAGCAAACGTTACACTTTTATCACTGTTAACATTTCAAGTGGTTGTGGGTTTTTACTGTATCTTGCAGTTGAAAGCACTCTCTTAAAAATATTTCATTTTGAATGCCAATATCATCTAATTCTTTGATGCAAAAATAGAAATAAAGTATCAAATTAAAACTGTCCCCATTTTTCTGTAAATAGCATAATAGAACATTAAATGGAATGTGTTGCCAGAAAATGACCTATTGTTTAAATCAAGTTTTTATTTTGATTGTCAATTGGGGGCTATTGGCATCAGTCTTGTGTGGGGTTTTGCCTCCCCCTGGATCAATTTGGAAAGCTTATAGGTTGGAATTGATGAACTTGTGTCTTTATCCAGCCTTGTCTACTATATTACTATGTAAGAATTTTTGGTGATGTTAATATCTATATTTGAAATAAATCCTAAAAATCTTAAAATTCCAACTCTTGCCACTAAGACTAAATTAGTCAGTCTTTCTTGTCTCCTGTAGATGGACCATGGTCCATAGACACAGTGGATTGTGTGAAAGATCCTCAGTGCTCCAACACCGCTTTGGCTCACACCTGAGTCTTCTTTCATATAAAAACCACACTCACCGCCAGTGAGTGCCGGGTTCACAAGATAAATACAAGACAAGCTTTCTAAATTGTATATATTTATTAACCCCTAAATGGGTCGGTATTAACATCTAACATATACAGTTCAGAACAGATATGTAGATATATGCAAGAATTAACAGTTACTAGTTACAATATACAGTACTTAAAATAAAAGGGAATAAAGGTGAAATGATTACTTTACCACACATTTCCTTGATGTGGTTCTGTAGTCCAACACTCACACATGGCATGTGTGAGTCACCAGTGGAGGCTTCTTGGCATGTGGCATTAACTCCTAGCATGTGGCATCGCAGTATATTCCAGCCTGCATGCTCTCATTACAGTCTCTCAGTAAACTCTTGTAGTCTCAGCCCAAAAATCTCTCCCATTGCCTCTTACCTCTTCTTTTATACCCTTTATGCCACCTCCCAGAATGAGGTCATCGGCGGCAGCAAGTCTGATTGAATAATGCACTCAAGTCCAGATCCTTTGTAAAGAGCTGAGACCAAGTGAAATGATACAATGTTATCAGCCATATCTGATCAAATAGTGCAGACTGGACAATGCATGTTTTTGTTTGATCACTCAGGGTTGTGTAGGAATACAATGGAGCCCTGCTGGGATGGATACAAAGCCCTATTGTTATAATGTTGCTTCTACTGATAACATACAACTAGGATTATAGCTGCGCACCTTATGAGTAAAGAGATACACTACCCAGAGACCAAAATACAGCTTTGAGTTATAGCCATATTTAAGCAGAATCATCACACCTCCCCCTTTAGATGGGGCTTGTAGGAAGTAGGGGCCTGTGCCCCTCTTCTGAGAGCACCTCTGCCGCTTCAGCTCCTCAGGCTCTGGCCCCAAGGCTTCACAACCCCCAGGGTCCCAGTAGACTCGGGCCTTGTCAGACTCCGAGGGTGGTTGAGCGGCACGCGCCTTCAATATGTCCAGACTAGGGTCAGCTTGGACAGCATCTCTGAACTCTTGGCTGGAGTGATACAAAAGAGAGGTGCATGTTACATAGCTGCCAGACCCTTCTGGCTCTCTAGTCTGACTAGGGACACTTCTAAGGCTCAGGCCCTGATCCACGTACACTTGGCTACCTCCTGCCTGTTCTGGGTCCGCTCTCTGAGTACTGGCATCCTGTGGAGCCACCCTCATGACCCCAGGTCTTTGGGATACCAGCTTAGTGACCCCATCCCGGCGGTCTCTCAGGGTCTCTCTCACCCTAGCCGCTAGTTGGGAGAGTTCTAGGGGATTCTGCACCTCCCCCTTTGCTTCCAAACCTACATCCTGTTCCTCCTGTACTTGGGTGGGTGATGGTGATACCTTGGGCAAATGACTGAGATAATGCTTCCCCAAACCATCCTCCCACAATACATTGACAGGTAATACATTTGACATACCCCCTTCTTGGATCACACCTCCAGTACCCCATGCCATCTGCACTTGGGCCATGGGCGCTCCTGGAATAGAACTGGACAGAAGAGACGTGTATGTCTCATACCGGCCGGACTCCTCCGGCTTCAAGGGAGTGAGGCTAGTCATGGTGGTCTCAGCACCGACTCCAGGTGGTGTAGGCAACGGTTCAAGGGTCGGATCGCCCTCCACCCTTGTAGCACTCTGGCTGCAGGCTAACACCGCACTACCAGCAGTCCATCCCTCACCTGGATCGGCCATGAGCTCCACATAGCCTACCTGACCACCTGGCACATGGTCAGCAGTTGGGTGCTTGTCGGATGCACTGGGCGAAATAGTAGAAGTCGCTTCCAGTGACTCAGAAGAGCTACCCTGTACACTTTCACAACAAGCATTGGCAATTACATTGACTGTACCTTCAGTAGCAATTGTTAATTCACACCGGGCATCAATGAGATTTGTGGTAGACAGATTAACAAGCTGGGAGGGAGACGCCCCCACAGATGTGGGTGTGTCTACAGACAAAGTCTCATTGGCTCCTAGCACGGGGGTGAACAAAGCATCAATAACATTTTTGCTGAGCTGGGTTTCAGCAAGCTCATTTGCATTTTCCCTGCTCTCAGCTGAAGGCAACTCATTAGCATTTACACTTACTGCCATGGGAGGTATCTTTGAGAGGGGGTTACGGGCCCTCTCTGCAGATATGACAGACACATTATTGACATTAGTCATAGACAGTTTATCACAGTAAATTGGGGGTACTCCCCACCCCATATTGGGACATCATAGGTCCTAAATCAGTACCCAACAGTACATTTGCAGGCAAATCAGTCATTAGTCCCACAGTCCGCATTCCTTTTCCTGCACCCCAGTCCAGATACACAAATGGGCCACCTGCTGTGGCTTGGGAAGCAGGGAAGTTCTCAGGGCGGTTGGGGCACTCCTCCTTGAAATGTCCTGTCTGGTTACAGGCATGGACCGGCCGCACCTCCCCTTGGGGTTTGGGGAAGGTCACTAGGGCGCCCAGAGTTCTTGGGACAGGGGAGGGACTACCCGAGGCATAGTTTGTCTCACCCGACCTGACGACAGACGGCTGTGGTGAACTCCGGCCTGGCTTCTCCTTTCAATTTGAGGGTCTCTGCAGGGTTGTTGGAGTTTGCACCTGCTGGGAGAGTTCCAGCCTCTTCAGCTCAAGCTGATACTCCCTCTCGGCCTGTTGCTCAGCAGCCTGTCGTTCAGCAGCCTTCCTCTCTCTCTCTGCCTGTCGCTCAGCAGCCTCACGATCAGCCTGCCGTTCTCGTTCTGCTGCCTCACGATCAGCCTGCTGTTTTGCGGCCTGCCGTTTGTGTTCTACAGCTTCCAGAAAATGGCACAACACCTGCAGGTATGTGTTAGGGTCACTAGTGCCTATTTGCTACAGGGCCGTTTGCCAGTATGAAGCCATTCCCCTGACAACGCTGGGGCTACTGGTCCCTCCTGGTGAAGTAATCCTTGGGACCGGGCTGCTTGCTGCACTTCCTGGCCTAGCCCCAAAATCAGGACTCTGCATAGCTGTGGCTGCCTCCATTTCAGCCATACGCTCAGGATCTCCAAAAGCCTGGTTCAGCAGTTCTGGAGATCTGCTTCTGAGCCCACTAGCCATCCACTGGTATTTGCCAAATAAAAGATAGGATAGAATACAAAGAGTAAGGGAGGGGAACAGCACGGTATCAAACTTTCACTGTATCTTAATGCTTGCGTTAATACCGAGCTTGTCTCATAGGATTACTACAATCCCCAGCGTTTGAGGGATAAAGGTCCCCAACGCACGCTGTTTATCCTAAGATCCCACTACGCTGCCACCAATGTGAAAGATCCTCAGTGCGCCAACACCGCTGTGGCCACACCTGAGTCTTCTTTCATATAAAAACCACACTCACCGCCAGTGAGTGCCGGGTTCACAAGATAAATACAAGACAAGCTTTCTAAATTTTATATATTTATTAACCCCTAAATGGGTCGGTATTAACATCTAACATATACAGTTCAGAACAGATATGTAGATATATGCAAGCATTAACAGTTACTAGTTACAATATACAGTACTTAAAATAAAAGGGAATAAAGGTGAAATGATTACTTTACCACACATTTCCTTGATGTGGTTCTGTAGTCCAACACTCACACATGGCATGTGTGAGTCACCAGTGGAGGCTTCTTGGCATGTGGCATTAACTCCTAGCATGTGGCATTGCAGTATATTCCAGCCTGCATGCTCTCATTACAGTCTCTCAGTAAACTCTTGTAGTCTAATTGAATCTCTTGAGATTTGCCCATCACTATTCATTGTGGTCATGTTAAGACTGTGATTGAGAAGAAAAACCCTATATACAGTTTTGCTAAAAAGTTTACATACCCCCGCAGATTTTTTTGTTTTTTTGGCCTTTTTTCAGAGAATATGAATTATAACACAAAAACTTTTTCTCCACTCATGGTTAGTGGTTGATTGAAGCCATTTATTGTCAAACTTCTGTGTTTTCTCTTTTTAAATCATAATGACAAATAGTACTGTACTTCCCTGTGCATCCGGATTCCCAGATAATACTGGATGCCACATTTCTTTGTTTCCATGTTGGTTCAAAAATTTACCTAAATTGTATGTTTCTGTCTCTTTTTGGTCATTTGTAATGACATCATCAACATAGTATGTATATCCACTTCTCAGCTGCTTATTTTGTGTATAAACATGGATCAGCTTGACTTACTTTGAACCTTGTTCATCTCTGTGTTCCAGGTTTTTGCGGATTGCTCTAGGCCATAAAGAAATATTTGCAGCTTACAAACAAGATTCTCTTCCCCTTTTTAATATAACCTTCAGGTTGGGACATGTACAATTTCTCTACAATGTCACTATTTGTAAAGGCTATCTTAATGTCAAAATGCCTCACTGTCTTCTTTTGCATAGCTGAAACAGCCATTAATGTTCTTAATGTGGTTTATTTAACACATGGTGAAAATGTGACAGTAACTTCCATACTTTTGCTAGTTTCCGTAGGAAACTAATCTTGCCTTAAATCTGTGAAATTTACCTTCAGGGACAAACCCTATTAGTTAAGGGACTTTATCTCTTGGTCCGTATCTTTAATCTGCTTCCACTCTTCATGGACAGGCAGCTGTTGTATCTCTTTCCATGACCGGTGGTGTAGCTATAGGGGTTGCAGAAGCCATAGGCTAGTAGCTATAAGGGTCACAGCAGTCGCACTTGCAACCAGGTCCCTAAATCAGGGATTTCCACAGGCATCCCTCAGTATACTACCGCTGCCTGCTGTACTGAATTTTAGAATTACACACAGCGCTGACATAGAGTGATGCAGGGTGTGTATCTTCTATTCTCCTCCTGACTTTCCTGTCCCCCACTCTAAGGCTATGTTCATATCTGTGCTGGAGTCTCCATCACAGTGTCCACCTGAAAATCGGCAGTGTAAAAAGTCCTGCACAATAGGATCACAGGTGCCAAATTAACCAAAACCAACCAACTAAAATGTAATATATATGCATACATTTGGATAATATAAGCCACGGTATTTATTTCTGAGTTACTTTACAATTCATAAATAACCATATTAAGTTTACTCTGACCAATGCATAACTATGGCTTAGTCCTAAAACCTCAAGACAAATATTTAATAAAAATTCCCATAAATTAACTTAGTCCACCAATATTTAAATGGGTGACAACCCGACTATAAATACTGTGATAAACGCTGAGTCCCCACATATCGTGAATGCCGTAAATTTGCTCGCAAAAACCGCTGCATTTTACATTACCTGCAAACTGTATGGGATTCTGGCTAATCCCATCCACACATTGCAGAAAAAAATCCGCAGCGGACATGCTGAGATTTCAAAAACCTACGGAAATACTGGTGATTTCCCTATAGGTATGAGCCTTAGCCTAAGTCTTCTGTCAAATTTATTAGGGTGGAAGGGCGGGCGTCACTCCTGATGGGATGTCCGCTGTCTCAGTTCACCTCAGACCGGAATGCTGCTGGCCAATCAACTTTCACCTCAGCTGTCCTTGTGCCGCTTCCAGAAGGCGTTTTCCTTAGCAACAGATGACTGCAGAGATAAATTTAGCACAGGCAAGTACCGAGGGAAAATCCATTAAGTAAACATATTCTGGCTCCAGTCTTAACATGTGACTCAATGTTAAGGGCCCCGTTGGCCTTTCCTTTATAGTCAATGGGATTTAACGGACTCTGTGTGTAACCACTTTTGCAGTCCGCCAATCTGCTATCCTGGTCCTCTGAGGAACCAGAACAACAGTTAGGTGATGCTAGTGGAGACCTAGCATAGAGCCTCATGCACACAACCATGACATGACGAGTGTGCAGGTCATGGCAGAGCCTGATTTTATAGCAGAATGCAATCAGATGATGCTCAGATGTGGGTGTCACGCGAGTGCATTCTATCCTCCACTAACTTCAATGGGGGGTTCCGTTACATTCCAATATCATGGAGCAGGATAGCAACTGCTCTGTAATGATTGGATCAGAACAATAGACCCCCCCATCGGGAGATTCCTCTGCATCCATCACTCTATCACTGTCTATCCTATGACACATGAGAGCACCAGACATTTATAACAGAATTGTTAGCCTCCCTTTTCATTGTTTTACTTGGGCACATGAATCTGAATCCACTTTTAATCCAAGTTCAAAGGATTAATCTGAGGATAAAACAATGTAACAGGAATAAGCAATTTCTGTAATATATATGTAAATATATTAATTGCTTTTCAGTGTCAAGAACATAGTGAGTATACAGGGAAAAATTATAACACAGGGTCAATGTAACAAAACTATGTTCTTTTCGCTTAGTGGCCACAAGGATGCAAAGTGACTAGCAGTCACAGTGGCTGACTAGCCCAGCACAAAAGGTCCTGATCAAAGCTTGTAAAATCAGTCTTGTGTATTTTTACACTTGGGTCTGATTTCACTTTAGGAGGATGACAGTGGTGATCTCTAAGTCCTCTCCATATGTGCTTAGTATATGTACTATTCTCATGAAAATGCCAGAAGGTTCCTAATGACATCAGTCAGACACTGCCACAGTCAAGTCGGTAAGGCACTACGTGTGAGTCTGTGTGACAGTATAAGGGGCTCCCAGCTGCTTCCCCATTGGTGGCTTACCGATACAGGTCACAACCACAATTAGGAAGAAGATATATGTCTCTACTGGTAAAAGTAGAGAAATAATTTCACTCTAAAAAAATATTATGTTCAACATCTGGTTCTGATGCGGGTCAGTTACTTATGGGGTATTGTCTGCGGAGCCTGCCATAACTTTCAGATGGAGTTGTTAAATGTTCATGCTTGGGGGGATAATATTGAAAAGTTTAATATTGGGCTTTGCCTTTTTAGCTACACTTTTGGTCATCTGAACATTATCAGGAACAATGAGAAAGACTGATAAGCTATAAGCTAAGATGTATCAGGTAAGTGCAGCAGAATTCTGGCTTTATTTGTAGCAAAAATTGACGTATGTTTTGTGCACCACATTTATTATGCCTGGCAGGCAATTTTTTGTCTTGTCCTACACAGGGTAATGGCTTTCCAAGGTTAAAGTGTGGTTTAAGAGGTAATGATACAGATGCTACAATGTATGTCAAAATATTCTGCCGAAAAGAAGCCAACTAATAGTTGGCATAAACTTAAGTTGCACACTCTAAATATGTACCAAATATTCCGAAGCAGCACATAACCAACATTTTGATCTAGGCAAATTTTTTACTGATGTTTGAATACCAAAGTCAAGTATCCCACAACTTATGACTGCAAAAAGGGATATGTGTAACAGTTAATGTGATGCTTTTAACATACCTCTGGCCCAGGGAAATGTATTCCTGTTCTAGCATGCTTGTAGTATAATGTTGTACCGTGTTAGCCATTGAAAGTAGTGGAAGAGTGAAGAAATCAGGCGATACCTTTTAGAGGATAACTGAGTATATTTATAAGTAAGCTTTCAGAAGCACAAGTAACTAATCTAATAACTTCTCTACTTAGATTGCATTTTGTTTTGGTGTTTTTAAGGACTCTAAAATCCTTTGAAGACCATGTGTATAAAAATCTGTGAATCTACAATCTACTCTGAATGCGGCGGCCAGGCTCATCTATCAGTCTAGACGCTACAGCGATGCCTCCGGTCTGTGCCGGTCACTACTGTACATTGGCTGCCTATTCAATATAGAATACAATATAAACTTATCACCCTCATCCACAAGGCTCTCTATAATGCTGCACCTCCCTACATTTCCTCCCTCATCTCTGTCTATCGCCCAACCTGTGCTCTCTGTTCACTCAATGACCTAAGACTAACATCCTCTATTATCAGAACCTCCCACGCTCGTATACAAGACTTCTCCTGAGTTGCACCACTTCTCTGGAATGCTCTATCCCAGACTATCAGATTAACCCCCAATTTCCACAGCTTCAAGCGTAAACTAAAGACACATCCTTTCAGACAGGCCTATCACAATTCCTAATATAAACCCTTCCACAGTTATATTCCCTAAAACGAACCCTCCTCTGTTCACGCTCCAACATTACCTCACAGGATATGATGCCGTATCAGACTAACTTTATATGTCCAGGCACCGTCTGCACGTTAAAGGACACGACTGGTGACGGCTTATACAGCTTTATATATGTGTAATGTCAGTAACCTCTATTACAAAATTGTCTGACCATTGTATAAGCAACGCTACCTCCGATGCCGCCCTTGCTACCTCTTGTATCACCCCCTCCACCTCATAGAATGTAAACTCTTGCGAGAAGGGCCCTCAGTCCTATTGTGTGAATTGACTATTTCTTTGCAATGTATATTTTTGTCTGTACTTGAACCCTACAAATTGTACAGTGCTGCGGAATATGTTGGCGCTATATAAATAAAATGTATTATTATTATTATTATTATTATTATTATTAATTATCCCTGTTAGATTAAAGTGAATAATCATTTTCACACTGCTTGGCTTGATTTCCGCATGCTACATTAAGCTGGCTATATGCTTTAGATAACTTTTGGCTGTACCCTCCTATGGCCAACTTTACAGTTATATCTAATATTACAGTTATAAAATCTTGTAAAACCATATTGTGCTCAGTTTCTATATTTCTCAAAATTCCTCTGGATTTTTATTTACAAATTTATCCAGTTTACCAAAATCTTGACCTGTTTACAATTACCAAGTACATGTCATCTCCTTGTCTTTAAGGAAAACTGTAAGATGATATTTGTATTAGAATGCTTTCCACAATTTTTGGCTGGAAACCTGGCGGACCCCATTGTAGTCTATGGAGTCCGCACATTTCTGCAGGTAAACGGTTTTTAATTGGATTGGGTTTCTGTTTTTCAGGTTCCCTGAGGACTCGAAGAACGGGAAGCCCAATGCAGGTGTGAACCTAGTGTAAACTAATATAGCTATTGATATAAAAAAATGATACTGTATACTATGAGAACAAAATATTTATATTCTCTTTCTTTTATCTTTGTGGATTTACAGGCGGATATTTTTAGGTTGATATGTTGGAAGCAAGAAAATTGGGCAAGAGTTATCTGTGTGATATTGACAAGGGCCAAATTGTGATGGCTAGATGACTGTATATCTCTTCTGTGATACTCTAATAAAGGGTAAGTGAAGGAGTTTTTTTGGGTTCTTGTGAACCAGTCTTCTCTCTGTTGTAATAGAATGTGAAAACTCATATTGAAAATTGACTATGCATGCCTTATCTACCACTCCCAGCTTGCAAATAAGAAATGTCTGATAATAGCCCTGAAGTATGCAATGCTGTTATCAGATCTTATCATAGTCAATTACCATCCATAAATCACTCATGATATTCACAGTCAGGAACAAGTCAGTCACATGCAATGACTTTATACTTTATAGAATCTATATAGAAATGTCACCACTGCTTTATAATGCCTACATATGGAACTGTCCGTTTCATATTTTGCAGAACCCTTAAGCATTTTTGGGTGTGACTACAGCCTCTGCACCCCTCTAGGTATATAGTTACACAACAAGATCTACCGATGGCATTGATTTTTCTCATGCAAAATATTCCAATACTTGCAAAACTGCTCTTTACACATTGCTGCACATTTATGTTCTCATAGGATAGATAACTGCTGTGCTATTCAATAAGCATCAATGACAGAAAGAATCTTATAAAGGTAAGTTCACATGCATTTTTTGCAGACAGATTTTGAGGCAGAATAATAATATCTGCCTCAAAAATACCTCCCAACACTCACATTCATTTCAGGCAGATTTTTTCCTCTAGCTGATTATTTCAGGATTTATTTTCAGGTCAATTCTGCCTTGCAAAGCCCATTGAAATGAACAGGAGGTAGAAAAAAAATGCTGCAAAATAAAAAAAAAGTTAGCGTTTTTTTCTGCCTCCCCATTCATTTCAATGAGGTTTTCAAGAAGGAATCCACTTGAAGATAAATCCTGACACTCCTTTTTTTCCTCTAGCTGTAAATCAGCTAGCGGAAAAAATCTGCTGCTGACTCTGGGTGAAAGGAATGGGAGAGTTGGGAACAGTTTTTTGAGGAAGATATTATGACAGTTTCTACATCAAAAATTAATCTGCAGAAAACTCTGTGTGAACTTATCCAAATAGATTTCTGTTGCACATAACATATTAAAGCATCCTGATTCCTGACTGTTTTAGTAAGGATTTCTATTAGTAATGTATTTACTATTGTCATGAATATGAGTAATGCCTTAGGTTAAGTTTATACGGAGTAATTTGGAGCTGATTTTGAGGCAGATGTTGCCTCAAAATCAGCTCCAAATTCTGCCCAGAATCTGCCATTGTTTTAAATGAGAGGCAGAGGCTAGCACAGGAAAATATTTAAGCGTTATGCTAGATCGTTCCACAATTTCCATGGATTATTGAGCCACAAAACCTGCGGTGCTAGACCAGACCCTATTCATCTGGGACTAGTCAGCGTGTAAATGTCGTGGTGGGAAGTACAGGGCCAGGATGTAGAGAGATGTTGTGAATCCGGCCTTAGGCTGAGGCCTCACGTTGCAGATATGCAGCTTTTTTTGTTGCAGATTTTGTTGCGTTTTTTTGAGCCAATGCCACGAGTGGCTATAAAATAATTGGAAAATATATAGGAAGCTCTTATACTTCTCCCTTCTGTTTAATCCACTACTGACATTGGCTCAAAAAAACGCAGCAAAATCTGCAAAAAAAAAAACTGCATTTCCACAACCTGGGGCCTCAGCCTTAGAGGTTTTTATCAAAGGAAATTTCACATAGAATAAATAATGCAGCAAAAACATGGATATAAATGCAATGCAGACCATAATACTAGATTGGTCATGATGAATATTATCAAGATTTGTACTATCTATAGTACTTCCCCTGATTCTTTATTTGCAGATGAGTTGCGTTTTCAGATGACATCTCTAGGAATGAACCATCATATCATATATTCTGGTGGGCATGTATCCTGGGAACTTGGAGCAACTCTGGCTTGGTCTGGGTATGCAGCAACATGAATATTTGCCCCAGGTAGAGGAAACCTACACTAAAAAATACCTGCATTTCTAACTACTCTGACAACAATGCTTTTAGAAAGATGTCTGGTATGAAGCATCCAGTTAGTTAATTTACCACAATATATCAATAAAAGCTACAAAGACAGTCATGCGTCACTTTAGCAATTATATTTATTCATTTTCACTGACTGTAAATTATGCAAGTTTATAGCGGCATTAATACAGACGCCTTTAAGCAAAACAACATACTTTCTTTCAAGTATGTTTAGCAAGTCAAAAACAACATATTTCTACAAGGCGAAGACCAAAATGTAAATTGATCTGTCTCAAAAAGTGACCAAGCCCAGATTTTTTTTAAAGATATAAATAAAAGAGAAGTAAAGACCATACACCTGTTCACCTGCCGAACTTGTCCCTTTCATATCTTTTCTGTTGTACTGAACCATCTGCGCCTACAATGCGGAGTCAACGCTTTACAAGCTTATATGGAGCACCTTCCAAAGGCTTTAGCTCAAGCTCTGTAGGAGGCGGCAGCAGGATCAGCATCAGTTCATCTGCTCAGCGTGGTGGTGGTGGTGGCATGGGTCTACATTCTGCACAAAGTGCTGGCTTTGGTAGCAGAAGTCTTCTTAACCTGGGTGGTGGCAGCAGTAAGATATCTGGTGCTGGTCTAGGATTTGGTGGCTTAGGTGCAAGCAGAGGATTTGGTGGTGCTGGAGCTGCCACACCTTCTCCAGGCATTGTAAATGTGACTTTCAACCAACACCTCCTAGCTCCACTCAACTTAGAAATTGACCCAAACATTTCAGTGATCAAGAAAGAAGAAAGAGAACAGATTAAGACCCTAAACAATAAATTTGCTTCATTCATTGACAAGGTACAATATTTATCATATTCTACCTTATAATATCATCGATAATGATGTCATCAATCCAACATATAGTAAATTCTATTGTTTTATACTGCTATAACATTTTTATGCTTCTGAAACTTAATACTGAATATCACCATATAGAGAAACAGTGTGTATTTGTGCATGTGCTTATGCTGTTTTGGTGGTTTATTGGTATATTAATTGTCATGCAATGTATTTGACTTACTTTATCCAAGCTATATATGTTATGTTTCATAGGTTCGATTCCTTGAGCAGCAGAATAAAGTTCTTGAGACCAAATGGAACCTG
The DNA here is from genome assembly GCA_947044405.1 of Leptodactylus fallax. Lineage (NCBI taxonomy): Eukaryota > Metazoa > Chordata > Amphibia > Anura > Leptodactylidae > Leptodactylus > Leptodactylus fallax. The sequence continues at coordinate 451,118 of CAMRHE010000426.1, forward strand.
TTGCAACAACAAGGTGGGCAGGGGCAAGCAAGTTCAAAAAGTAACACTGAGCCTCTCTTTAATGCATACATTAATTCTCTGAGGAGCCAGCTGGAAAATTTACTTGGCAACAGAGGTCGTCTCGAGTCAGAGCTACGTAATGAACAAAATCGGGTCGAAGAGTTTAAACGCAGGTAAATTTATAAGACACCTTTAGGGGACTTCAAGCTCAGAAAGTTTAAGGCTATGTTCACACTACCTTTATTAATGTTCATTGCTGTTATCCATCATAGGATGAAAGCAATGGACATTACCTGTAGCAAAGTTAACTGTGTCTGTTCCCATTGACTCTAATGTAAACCACATGACAGATGCTGTCTTTCATCATGTTTGCTTACTTTTGTGACAGGTTCCGTCATGATTTTTACATTGGTGTGAATGCAGACGATACCCGAGGGAGGGGGTTCTGTCTGTATCTGTCATTTAATGTCCGTTACTCTCATCCTGTGACGGATGAGAGCAATGGACATTAAATTAGCGCAAGTGTGAATCTACACTAAGTTACATCCTGTATTCTATGTAGCTCCAGAGTTCTCATACTGGAGAACCTGTGGTCACCAGTGATTTTATTGTTCTACAAAAAAGAGAGAAAACAATAATTTGCAGGCTTGAAGGGATTGTCTTTAAGGCTAAGGCCCCGTGTAGCGTCCCACAGCGCTTTTCACAGAAAGTCTACAGAGGTTTCCTCTGCAGACTTTCTGCTTCTATTATACCTATATGGAAACCTTTGGCATTTCCGTAGGTATAATTGACATACTGCGATTTCCAAAACCGCTACGGTTTTGGAAATCGCAGCGTGTCTGCTGTGCGTATTTTTCCGCAAAGTGGTGTCCTGGACTAAAAAAGTCTTTTATGGCCTGCCATAAAAATCTGATTGCTGGATGTTTGGCAGCCGAAATCTCCTTCTCTAATACCTGACATGTTCATAAAATTGCTGATTGCTGATGTCATAGGTCCTGTCTATCAAATTTTGATTTACAAATTGTGAAACAAAGGGGAGGGATATACTGTGGTTTTCTTCTATCACACTCCCTTTTTGTTTTTTTTAGTGGCGTTCAATTTTAAAAGAATAATTTGGCTATTTTTATATAATATATATTACTTAATCTGCCACTGACTTAATTAAGTACTAAATCCTCAAATATTATTGTCATAGTAAACATTTTTGAAGATCTGGGTTTCTTAGGGTACTAGAAATTATTTTAGGGCTCCCCACGTGGAGAGGACAATATGTTATGATTATATTAGCCATTGATTCCAAGTTGGTGGAATTAGAAACTGTATTGAGCTATTTTATGACTTATATAAGTAACACAACTGATGTAAATTATTTCCCACTAGGTATGAAGAAGAAATTGACCACAGAAATTCAGCAGAGAATGAATTTGTGCTGCTCAAAAAGGTAAGAATGGTGTGTCAACCTAACCTAGAATAACAATGTGCATTTAAGGTAACCTTAAGAGTCTAATCTCCAGACAGCATGTTATAGAGCAGGAGGAGATGAGCAGGTTAATATACAGTTTTGTTGGAAAAGATTCAGTATAACCTGTCATTATCCATTTATTTCTCTGTTCATGTTTAGAAGGAGTAGGAGAGTCCAGTGGGCGGTCCTAACCATAATTGACATCCTCTTCTCTATTATTTCACATACAGAGATAGCTGTCACTATTAGGACCACCCTCTGGACACAATTACTCCTCAATGACAAGTTTTACTAAATCTTTTCCCACAAAACTATATATCAGTCTGTTCAGCTCCTCCTGTTCTATAACATGCTACCTGCAGATAAGACTGCATTTTCATGGTGACAGGTTCCCTTTAAGTCACATTATACTGTATATTAATAGTGGCTTGTCATTGTTAATGAACAGAACTGCTTTTGCAGGATAGCTGCAGCTAATTTTATCTCCACATGAGCAAACAGACCCAGAATTATTATCTGCTGACCTTAGAACCTGTCCCTAGGCAATGACCTTAACATATTCGGGCACTGCCTAGCAAATAGAGCATTTGAGAGAACTGATGATGTCTACAGGACAATACGGTAATGGATTTACATGAAATATAGTTGCGTTTACAACACCATACCCTTATCGTTGGGTCACTCACAAGGGCATTACTGTGCCATCTTCTCTTCCCAGTCTTCTATTCCCTTCCCGTACTATAGAGAAGATAGATCCTTTGGCTGGCTTTCTTTACATCTAATTTTAATAGTGCAGAGGAGGATCTCTACTTACAGAAGCTTCATATGACCTATAATGTGATACCTCTACAATGTGTGCCTTCTGTATATTATCAGTATATTACAGATACGGTATATGTAACTAAATGAATGTAATATAATATGATTAAAGGAGTTTTCCTGCCCCATATGGATTTTTCATACAGATGACTTATCCATAGGATAGGTCATCAGTATGTGACCTGTGGAGGTCTGGCACCTGGACCCCACACAGATCAGTTGTTCCAGCAGCCTTCAGGCACCAAAAGCTGATACAGTGGACGGGGAGCACCTGCAGGCTTCTTCTATTTAAGCAATAAGAATGGAGCTGCAGCTCCATCCATTGAATAGCAGTGGGTCCAGGGAATTGCTGTGCTGCTCCTATTACTTGAATGACAACAGCCTGCATGCGCTCCCCGTCCACTGCATCAGCTTCCAGTGCCTGGAGGCTGCCAGAACAGCTGATCTGTGTGAGGTCTGGGTGTTGGACCCCCATAGATCACATACTGATGACCAATCCTGTGGATAGGTCATCAGTATGAAAACTCTATTTTCGCTAGAAAACTCCAATAATGCTGCACTAGCATGCAACTGAATGGTTACTTTACAACCCCAATGTTATCACAACTGTGACGTTGAGTCGCAAAGATGTATCACTGCTCACTTGTTTTTTGTGACTCAGAATTGCAGACATAGTAACACTGGGGTCCTAAAGTGACCATGTGTTAGTGCAAATGTCAATGGGCGGCACAGCAATATTTGGTCATGCAAAAGAATATGAGACGGAAATCACTGTGTTGCCCAAGCCTATGAAAAACATACCTTTTTCTCACATACATTGTAGACAAAAAAACATTTATTGGAAAGCCATGACTAAAGTGGAAAAATTACAAAATGACAGTAAACAACTGTGAAAAGCACAAAAAGTAATATAGAACATGTACAGCATTATAAAATTAGTGTATGGAACCATTGTCTCTATATGTAGAAATTGCAGCATTTATATTTCACACAGTTTTGCTGTCTTCTTAATTCCTAGGATGTTGATGCAGCTTTTCTAATCAAGGTAGAGCTGGATGCTAAAGTAAATGCACTGAATGAAGAGATCGCCTTCCTGAAAGCTCTGTATGAGCAGGTAACTAAGTGTTATGATGGTAAAGAACACTCACTCTCCTTATTGTATAGAAATAATACATTTACAGGAGAGGCAAAATAAATATGACAATGAAATTGAAGTGTCCTATGGTTATTTTCCCAACGTTTCTCTCTATTCTGTAATTGCAGGAGCTTGGAGATCTTAGTCAACAAGTGTCTGACACCTCTGTCATTCTATCAATGGATAACAATAGGTCCCTGAGACTTGATGACATCATCGCTGAAGTGAAGGCTCAATATGAGGACCTGGCTGCCAAGAGCAGAGCTGAAGCAGAAGATGCCTACAAGAATAAGGTTAGAACATATTTATTACGCTACTAAAATCAAAGACTAAAGATAAAGACAATTTGTGCATCATTGTGTGTGTAAGTACTGAAGAGGCTGCAGAGCTGTTGCCCCTTCAAACAGCTGGTTATCTGGGGGCCCAGGTGTCAGGGCCCTACTGATCTTTATTTGATGGTCTATCATCAAGTAAAATGCCTGGAAAACACCAATAGGGACACCATTCACTTTAGAACAATGCAGGCCTAGCCATAACATTTCAGCAGGATAAGGCTAAGCCTGCGATCATGATCATGAGAACAGGGATCTAGAGTCCCTGAGTCCCTATTCATCTCTGTGGGGTTGTCAAAAAGATAAGCTGAGTACAGTGCTTGGCTAGCTGTCATTGATAGTACTGTACAACTCTTTTAGGTTCCCATAGGAAGTGGTTTCCATTTACTGCATTCACTGCTTTTAAGGCTCTCAATTTACTTTTAGAAACATGTTATATATTAAGGAAATGTATCAACGAAGAATTACATTTTCATTTTTTTCAACAGTTCCAGCAGTTGCAAAGTGCAGCAGGCCAGCAGGGAGATGAGCTGAAGAACAGTAGGAATGAGATTTCAGAACTTAACAGAGCAATCCAGAGATTTAGAGCTGAAATAGAACATATGAAAAAACAGGTAAGGTTCCCTATTTTTGAGACAAATGTGAAACTATGTCAAAGAAAATGCATATTTGCTTATCACCGTTTCTTTAATGTACTATATTAAAACAAGGGTACACTTGGATGTATGTAATGATGTATCAATTGACATTACTTTTCTAGATTGCCAGGCTTGAAATAGCCGTTGCAGAAGCTGAGGAACGAGGAGAAGGGGCTGTAGGTGATGCCAGGAGTAAGCAGGCTGAGCTGGAGGGCGCACTGCAAAGACTGAAACAGGAGATGGCCTGTCAGCTTAAAGACTACCAGGAGCTGCTGAACCTCAAGTTGTCTTTGGATGTTGAAATTGCCACCTACAGGAAACTGCTGGAAGGAGAGGAGGGCAGGTAAGTTATATTTCTGATTTTTTTTTTTTTTATCCCTGTGACAGGATAAAAAAAAAAGAAGGAGGAAGAATCTAAATGTAATAATCATAAATATATTTTTTCCCTACAGAATATCAGGAGAAATTTCTAATCAAGTCAATGTCTGTAAGTATTACATCTTGATATTCTACTAAATATTCTACATAGATAGTTAACATTTTGCCTGTCATGTATGGAAGCACTAAAACACTAAAATGTTAGACTCTTTTCTAATTTATAGTATACTATATAGAGATGGCCAAACTGTACAAGATTCATTTTGCGCCAAATTTGAAGGGTTGTCATTATACTTTTCAGACCCCAGAGTATAATAAATGGAGGCCACGGGGTAGTACGGCAACATGACAAACATCTATACTCACCTCACCTCTCCTTGGCATCGTTCCAGCGTCTAGCAGTCCCTCTGCATCCTCTTCCGGCCTTTTGGGTGAAGTGTAAACATCATAACAGCATAATATCACTCAGGAGGCTGGAAAAAGCCAGACGAGGATGCAGATTGACCACCAGATTCCCACGAGAGGTGAGGCAAGGTAAGTATAGGTGTTTGTTAAGTTGTTGTTGCCAACCTTCCCTGGATATCCACTTATTATATTCTGGGGTCTGAAGAGAACCTAAAGTATAAATAATAGTTTGTGGGGGATGAACCCCAAAAATTTTAGGTTCAGGTCAAAAGGGATTGTACAGATCAGCAGCCCAGCAAACAAGTCCTTTAAGGGTATATGCACACAATCAGGATTTACATGCAGAAAATCTGCACCAAAATCTGCATGTAGATGCTGGAAATCCATACTAACTATTACAGAATTTGGCGTGGATTTTCATACATGTATATGCGGATTTTGGTCTGTTGATTTTTAAGCCATTTTTAAAAAAATACTTTGTGGAAAAAGAAATAAATTGACATGCTACAGATTTTAAAATTTCTACTGCAATTTCGGAAAAACATCTGCATCATGTGCGTGAGAAATGGAACTTCACATTGACTTTAATGCTAATGGATTACGGTGTGGATTGATGTAAACTGATTGTGTGCATAAACCCTAACATTAAAGGGGTTATAGAAGATTTAGGACAGGTCATCAGTATCAGATTGGTGTGTGTCCTAAACCTGGCACCCCTACTGATCAGCCAATATCAGCACACAGCAGGAAGGAGATTGCTCCATACACTGTGCATTGGTCATGCCACATTATTGCAGCTCAGCTCCTATTCACATGAGTGAGAATTGAGCTGCAATAGTGCAATTCAGCCACTGCACAGTGTACAGCGCCATTTGCTTTCACAGACCAATCCACCAATTTGATGTTGATGAACTATTCTAAGGATAGACCACCAACTTTGCACAACCACTCAAATGAAATGCCCATCAAATTTAAGAATCCAATAAAAACTCTCAGTTCTCCCTACAGCTGTTGTGAACTCTGCATATGGTGGTGGTGGTGGTCTCTCCTCTGGTTTCTCCTCTGGCTATGGAGGTGGTATTTCAAGTGCATCTGCTAGTATGTCCAGTGCATCGACAGAAAAGAGGCGCGGAGCAGTGAAGATCATCTCAACAACTGAACAGAAGCTGAGGGCCTACCATTCATCCTAAAAAGTTCATAATGTGAAATACTGGCCACATCAATGAGTTATCAATGTACAGGAGTTGCTCGGTTATCACTCTGATACTATCACTAGAAAAGCTGTATTCTATGAATGGAGAGTAGGAGCAAAACTATTTAAAATGTCAAACAACTATATAAAATACACATATTCCGTATACAGTATGAAGTGCAAAGGTTACATTAAGTAAAACAATACAACATGCTTCATAAAACTGTCTATTAAAAAAATAGCAAAAATCCAAACAAATGTGAATAAAGAAAACTGCCATTATAAATCACTAGTTCCTTGCAGCCTACTTTTCTTTCGTAGAATACATTCTTTTGAGTTGCTTTGGGGGAGGTTGTGGGTTTTCATCTTGAAGTTGAATTCACTCTCAAAAATATTTCAGTTCAGATGCCATTGTTAACAAAAGCTTATTAAATGACCCAAAAATGACAATAAAGCATGATGCTCAACTAAAGGCACGTCTCTTCTTCTGTATATAGCATAACAAACAGTATAGTAGTAAAAGGTCAATGAGAGAAGCCAGCAGCAACTAACCAGTTGTATTACATCCATCACAGATTTGTAAGAAGGAGGAGTTTAACTAAATTCGCCCCTCTCCTTCAAAAACATAATCCAATATTTTTTTAAAAATATTTAGAAGTTTGATAAATTATGGATAAATTATACAGAACCAAAAGGTTCCCATTTACAGAGGCAGGAAAATAGTTATAACTAGAATTCACATGAACACAAATAGAGGTGTAATAACGCACACATTAATAGTACTGTACTATATGTATAAATTGTAAATGAAATCATAACGAAAAATACATTTGGCATCTTACTGCACAGTCCAGAAAATTCCACTCTGTATAGATTGGTGCAAGGAGTCCAAGGTAACTCCATAGACAATGGCAAATGCAGTACATGCTAAAATATATTACGGCTCCAGCACTCTGCATCTTGATTCATATATTCCATCATTGTCACAGCAGAAGTATAGGTAAGAACCACTGACAGGTCGGACGCAAAAACTTTAATTTTATTTATTCAATAAAACATACAAAAACAAAATATTTTGTAGTGTCCAACACAAGGACACTCCAGATGCTAAAATGTTGCATTTGAATGTTCTCTGTATTTTTTACTGTCTTATAACGTCTATGGCACTTTCCCTGGTTAAGTCTTAATAAGCTATTTCCCTTCTGTTGCATCATTCTGTGTATTTATCATTGTTTACTGAATTTCCCCATTGTAGGACTATTAAAGGACTATTATTATTATTATTATTATTATTATTATTTGGGAGTGGCATTTGGTCTGTAGTTTCTAGAAGGTGGGAGGAGTTAACTTGTAGCCTTCAATTCCCCTTAAACCAGTTTAGGACTGTTAGGAGCATTATGTAGTTAGCTGCAGAAGCATTGCCCCACTATACCAGGCCCCCAACTCACAGAAAGAAACCTCATTGCTTTGCAGATCTCCACAGAGGACTAGCGGAAGGAATGAATGCAGAAAGCATTTCATGTAGAATGCCGTGTGTGTATACTGCTTGCTAAAGAAAGCACTATGTTACTTGTGACTGGAAGAATTGCTTGTTCAACTGCCACTATGTTTCCTGCAAGAGGCCTGTCTTCAAGAGGATTTGGCACTAAAGCCATAGTGACAGGAGGGGGGTGAGACGAACTGCTAACTTAGTCTTCCCCCGCGGTGCCATCTCCCCACTACTTCCTTTGGGATGATGCAATATCAAGTCAATAAACCACAGGGGGCAAATCTATGTCACCCCTGGCAGGACAACAGGTATTGGAAAGAGGACTAGTCATAGGTAGCCACAATCAAAAAGCCACCTGAAGAGATAGCACCTAAGCCCAAAAAACAATAATAGACAAAGCCATACCATATTATTCAATTAGTCAGAGTAGGTCAGACAGCATATTTGCATAAAGTATTTACATTTTTTTTTTTTTGTATGTGGGGGCACTTATGGAGGCCTTTAGCCTGTGGAGGCAGTGATGGGGCCATTATTATGTGTGGTGCACTGATGACAGGCATTATCCACTGTGTGGGCACTGATGGGGGCCATTATCCTGTGTAGAGACATTACTGGAGTCTATTATACTGTGTTGTGGCACTGAGAGAAGCCATTGAACTATCTGGCGGCACTGACAGGGGCCATTATACTTTGTGGTGGCACTGAGAGGCCATTAAACTATCTGGCAGCACTGAAATGGGCCATTATACTTTGTGGTGGCACTGAGAGGCCATTAAACTATCTGGCGGCACTGACAGGGGCCATTATACTTTGTGGTGACACCGAGAGAGGCCATTAAACTCTGTGGACACTGATCGGGGCCATTATCCTGTGTTAAGACATTATTGGAGCCCATATCCTGTGTTGTGGCACTGAGAGAGGCCATTAAACTATGTGGTGGCATTGACTGGGGCCATTATCCTGTGTGGGAGCACTGATTGGGGCCATTATCATGTATGGTGGCACTGAGAGAGGCCACTAAACTCTGGGGGAACTGATGGGAGCATTGAGGGGGGTATTGAGGGACATTGAGGGGGGGGTATTAAATTGTGTGGGGGCATGTAGGATAAGCCATCAATTTTAGACCTGCAAGTCTTTTGGTCCAGGCTGTTGGTAATGTTTACATGCTGGGCGCTTCTCACTTGCCATGCAGTGTGTAGTCGTGGGTTCAGGATCTGCAGCGGTGTACCATTGAAGTTTGTGGGACAATTCTGTAGTACTTAAACCTGATGCTACACATCATACAGTGAGCAAGTTGTGTTGCTCCCACCATGTAATCATTACCAGTCCTAGAGCAGTTGATCTGCGGGGGTCCTAGCTGTCCTAAGGATAGGCCATCAATATTAGAAAAGTTAAACCCCATCCCTGACTGTCAGATTGTACAACTCCAAAAAGCCGTAATAATACTTTTTACTATGTTATGTGTAATGCGGGGCCTAAGGGAACAGTGCATGGCACATGGATTCCACGAACATCAAAGAAAGAATATGAGTCACGTATTACCCCCGGAGGTCTAAACCAGGCATTACACATTTTTCCTTCATTAATTTTTGAAATTGTTTAGAATTTAACTCATTCAGTCCCACAGTGCTTCTAGTATCAGTGCCATCTTCTGAGTACCCCATATTAGTGTCAGATGCACTGTGCCCCTATTAGTACCTGCCAATCAATGCACCTTCATTTTAAAGAAATGTTCCAGGCAACACTAATACACTCTGTTCTGGGTCTGAGGATCTGGGTGGAGGAGGTTCACATGGCCGACCTTAGCTATTGTGACCAGTGTGGTTGTACATGGCAGTAGCCACCAGACTGTCAGGATGGGGGGTGCAGAAAGTCAACCCTAGATGCTCCTTTACTTGTGCAAGTAAGTCTTATTAGACTTCTTGTACCAATACTGGTGTCTTCTTCGTGATGCAGGTGGTGCAAAAATGTCATTCTGTTGCTTGCCTCATTCCAGGGGAATTATGGCTATGGCTACAAGTGGAAAGTGCACTGGTATGGTGGAGCTTCTTTTTTATATTCAGGAAACACAGTAGTTGTAATGATATATTCAGGGACAAAGTGGTGACATAAATGTATTCAGGGGCATAGTGGGGACATACATCTATTCAAGGGTTACAATGGGGCATATTCTTAGTCAATGAGCACAGTGTGGACATATGTTTATTTAAGGAACACAGTAGGGGAATACATTTATTCAAGAAGCCACTTCTCTACAAGAAAAAAAAATCAAGGACAAATATTACTGGTAAGAATGTATTGAAGCAAGTAAAGTTGCAGATTCTCTAAGATGGCAACAGAATTTTGGGCAGCACAGTGTCACAAAAAGTGTAATATTTGCAAATCCATTTTCTTCTCGAACCCTGAATGACTCTGGCAAAAAAGTCCAATGCAAAGTGATTGACAAATAGATTTTATGCCTCAAGCTGGATGACTGTAGCAGCTCACAGGACTAGAGCTCAAGACCTCTCACCCTTTAATGTTCTCAACTGATTATTTTAATATAGTAAATTCTACATTTGTTTTTTTTTCAGTTCTGGCATTGTGGATGTTCTATGGCTTTTACCGTGCAGGATAAATAACATTATATTTAATAGTTTGGAGATGTCTGCCCTCACTGATCCTTTTTCACCTCTTCCAGGATTGCCTGTTGTGCCCACTGTTAAGATGAGTGTGGATAATTTATCTACTCATGGATTGATGTCTTTATAACATTTCTTATGAGGTCTTCTGAAAGGTGTATGTATGGAGGCAGTGTTTGTCGGTTCATGAAAAAAAATGGACACGAGTGGCCTTATTCACTATGCTGGGTTTGGATGCTGTCTGTGTGCTGTCCGCTTTTTTCACGGATAGCACATGGACAGAAAAGTAGTTAGTGTGAAAGGGTCCTAATTGAAACAACTTTTACAAATTAGTTATTGGAGAAGTCATTAAGGCTGTGTTCACATGGTACAGTTGTTGCATTTTTGTTGTGTTTTTTTTTATTTTCTCAGTCAAAGCATCTTAATTGCAGCAATGAATGGCATATTTTACTGTACATTTTAGGGTGGTGCCACATGATGTACTGGGTATGTCTGTAGTCTTATCCAGTCCTTTGGCAGTTGATGCTTTTACTGCTCTGTAAGGGGGTGTTCACACTACCGTTGGTGACCATCAGTAGTGTCTGTTGCTATTGTCCGTTACAAGATTTTAGCATCGGACACTAGCTGAACTGTCAGAAATCCATTAAAATTTCCATTCATTTCAATGGGTTTTTATATTGTGTCCGTTAGTGTCCGTTTGTGTCCGTTTACACCCAATCCGTCAGAAGTCCGTTTTTTTCCGCGGACAAAAAATCCTACATGCAGGACTTTTTTGTCCGTTTCGAAAAACGGATTCTTGACGGACAGCAAGTGTCCGTTATTTTTTTAACATTGAAGTCTATGGGTAACGGACTTATAACGGACAGTAACTGATAGCCATCAGTTATTGTCCATTATTTTATTTTATTTTATTTTATGTTTTTTTCTGCGCATGCTCAGAAAGCAGAAACAAAAAAAAAAAAAACGGACAGTGTTAAAAAACGGACACTAACTGATGCTAATGTGTCCGTTTTTTTAACTGATCCATTAATTGGATCAGTTAAAAAAACAGACACACTAACATCAGTTAGTGTCCGTCAATGTCTGTTATGATAGGTGTCCGTTTTTTTTTTTTGTTAACAGACACCTTCATAACAGAAGCCAATGGTAGTGTGAACCCTGCCTAAGGCTAAGACCCCACGTTGCAGAAACACAGCTTTTTTTGTTGCAGATTTTGTTGCGGTTTTTTGAGCCAAAGCCAGGAGTGGCTATAAAAGAAATTGGAAATATATAGGAAGTTCTTATACTTCTACCTTCAGATCAATCCACTCCTGGCTTTGGCTCAAAAAAACCACAGCAAAATCTCCAAAAAAAAAAAAGTTGCGTTTCCGTAACGTGGGGCCTAAGGGTAAAGACACACTATGTACCTGGATGCAGTTATAACTGCACACTATTCTGGAGCCACAGGTGACATCACTAGTAAGTAAGTGAAACACTGATCATTTCCAGCCTATTTCTCATTCCTGGCCTCATTAGCACCAAAACGTAGCAACAAGTGCGAGGCATTACTGAAATTAAAAAATTGCTTGCAGTTCTTCAGCAAAAAAGGGCTGCGTGAACGCAGCCTCATGAGAAATAGGATGGTATTAATCACTATTTCAATTATTTACTTCTGATGTCACCTGTGGCCTCAGAACTGCATGCAGTTATAATTGTACCTAGGTACAAAGGGGCACATTTATGAAGTATTTGCTCCTTTTTTTCCAGATGTTAGGCTGCTCTCGCCACTTTTGCTTTTTGGTGAGAAAAGGGGGCGTGGCTTTAATTGAGATCCTTTTCACACAGTATTTATGACTCGCACCTTTCTAAAAAAGGGCAAAAATAGGGGCAAATGCCCTCCAGTCCATGGGCAGCGTAAATGAGCCCGTCAGGTTAGAATGCATTAAAAAGGGGCAATTGCGCCTTTTTTGCGCCTTTTTGGCCAACAAGTGTCGTTCAATAACAAAACACTTTGATCAGTGCTCATTTGCAGCACTCTTTTACACAGGCCAATGTAAACTACAGTCATGGCCAAAAGTTTTGAGAATGATACAAATATTAATTTTTACAAAGTCTATTGCTTCAGTTTTTCTTATGGCAATTTGCATATACTCCAGAATGTTATAAAGAGTGATCAGCTTAACAGCAATTACTTGCAAAGTCAATATTTGCCTAGAAAATGAACTTTATCCCCCAAAACACATTTCAACATCATTGCAGACCTGCCTTAAAAGGACCACCTAACATCGTTTCAGTGATTGCTCCATTAACACAGGTGTGGGTGTTGATGAGGACAGGGCTGGAGATCAATCTGTCATGATTAAGTAAGAATGACACCACTGGACACTTTAAAAGGAGGCTGGTGCTTGCCATCATTGTTTCTCTTCTGTTAACCATGGTTATCTCTAAAGAAACACGTGCAGTCATCATTGCACTGCACAAAAATGGCCTAACTGGGAAGAGTATTGCAGCTAGAAAGATTGCACCTCAGTCAACAATCTATCGCATCATCAAGAACTTCAAGGAGAGAAGTTCCATTGGTGCCAAAAAGGCTCCAGGGCGCCCAAGAAAGACCAGCAAGCGGCAGGACCGTCTCTTAAAAGTGTTTCAGCTGCGGGATCGGGCTACCAGCAGTGCAGAGCTTGCTGAGGAATGGCAGCAGGCAGGTGTGAGTGCATCTGCACGCACTGTGAGGCGGAGACTCTTGGAGCAAGGCCTGGTCTCAAGGAGGGCAGCAAAGAAGCCACTTCTCTCCAGAAAAAACATCAGGGACAGACTGATATTCTGCAAAAGGTACAGGGAGTGGACTGCTGAGGACTGGGATAAAGTCATTTTCTCTGATGAATCCCCTTTTCCATTGTTTGGAACATCTGGAAAACAGCTTATTCGGAGAAGAAGAGGTGAGCGCTACCACCAGTCTTGTCTCATGCCAACTGTAAAGCATCCTGAAACCATTCATGTGTGGGGTTGCTTCTCAGCCAAGGGAATCGGCTCTCTCACAGTCTTGCCTAAAAACACAGCCATGAATAAAGAATGGTACCAGAATGTCCTCCAAGAGCAACTTCTCCCAACCGTCCAAGAGCAGTTTGGCGCTCAACAATGCCTTTTCCAGCATGATGGAGCACCTTGCCATAAAGCAAAGGTGATAACTAAATGGCTCAGGGAACAAAACATAGAGATTTTGGGTCCATGGCCTGGAAACGCCCCAGATCTTAATCCCATTGAGAACTTGTGGTCAATCATCAAGAGACGGGTGGACAAACAAAAACCAACAAATTCAGACAAAATTAAAGCATTGATTCTGCAAGAATGGACTGCTATCAGTCAGGATTTGGTCCAGAAGTTGATTGAGAGCATGCCAGGGAGAATTGCAGAGGTCCTGAAGAAGAAGGGTCAACACTGCAAATATTGACTTGCTGCATTAACTCATTCTAACTGTCAATATAAGCTTCTGTTACTCATAATATGAATGCAATTATATTTCTGTATGTGATAAAAACATCTGACAAACACACATAAAAACCAGAGGGCAGCAGATCATGTGAAAATATATTTGTGTCATTCTCAAAACTTTTGGCCATGACTGTACATGGGGAGGTCTGACTACTGCGGTCTCATACTATTTCATGGACTTCATAATGGGCGATGTTCTGCTGACAATCAATGTAATTTATACATGTATTATATAAAGATGCACCTGGCCGAAAAACAAGCATGTGCTCATTTGTCGCCTGCTCAGGAGCAGACTGACAAATGCCAAATATGAGGAAAGAGCATTCTCATGAATGTATGACCATCATAACTGGCATAACCATTGGCCTGTGTAAATGGGGCTTTACTTTTTCCTGTGGACATTTACCAAGTGTGCTTAATAAATGACATAAAGGGTCCAGCTGTGATATTAGTTGAGTTAGATTGGGTGTCTGCAATTGTGATAAGAAACAGACCACATTGTATTAGTAATAAATGCAGAAATCCAAGTAATTTCAAAAGGTTCACTTACTTTTTCTTGCAAATGCATGTGTTTGAATGAAGAAACCCACACCATTGATGGGAAAGCATACAAGCTGTCTGCAGATATTATCCTGTTCAGGTTTGAGCCTGTTTGAGTCTGTGCTGTACCTATAGGGGGTGTAAAGGTTGCAGTTGCACCTGGACATTCTGCAAGAGGACATCAGTACTATACATGCACATTGGTAGCTACATGGGAGGGGGTGCTAGTACAATTTTTGCAGTTGGTCCATGAGTGTCTGAACCATACCTCTGAGCCCATAACCTCAGGGCTGCAAGGCAGCATTGCTAACCACTGAACTATTAAGGGTTCATGAAATCATGCTATACTTTTACCTCCAGGCCGAAGGATAATGATGCTGCCTTGTTTTTCTGCATGTCGACGATAAAATCTGTTATTTCTGTGTGTATGTGAGAAATATTGGTTTGAAAGAGGCATCCTGCATTCTCAAGCCCGTAACTGGAGCCAAGCCCTTTTTTCAGTCCCATAGATACATAACATTTTGCTATACGCAGCATATTCAACCTCAAACACTCCCATTTGTGACATTTTTCATTTGTTCATGTTATGTAAAGGTTAATGAAAATACTGCTGCAGGGGGATTCTGCTTTTCAAGGGGAAAAGTCACCATCGTCTCAATGTATGCCTAACAGCTAAACAGAAACTAGACGATTCAATTCATGAAGTGACAAAAACTCACTATCTTATAAGGAGATTCTCTAGTTTCATCATCTTCTTACATGTCAGTAAGGTACAGTAAGTGTGTGAGGGGCACCTGAATTATTAAGAGGCTCCAGCTGCTAAATACATCAGGCATACTCCTGCACCAGAAGAGAAGTCAACACCATTCAGGAGTGGCTTGACTTGAAATAAATTTGTTGGGCTGAGGTGTCCCTCGCCCCAGCCCATCTTGGTTTACACCCTGTTCCGCCCACTTTTGTAAAAAGTGGTGAGCAAGATGCAGAACAAACTATGTGGTATATCTTTGTTGGTAAAAAGGGCTGTGTGACAAAGATCCACCACAATTACACCCATCTTCACCATAAAACTGGCACTCATGGGGTAATAAATCCCCCCAGTATGTCAGAAAATTACACTGTTAGGAGAAGAATGGGACGCAACAACTTTATCAGTGCAATTGCTATGCAAGCCAGTTGCTTGACCCCGACAAGTTTGATGTTCTTAAATGTCTGAATAATGGCCCACATTACCAAAAATTAGAGAATGCAAGCACAATTTTCAGTATTTCCCCACAGTCTCTGAATTTGTAAGGTGTGAAGATGTACGCCTTGAACATTTTGGTATTGTTGCATAGAAGAGGGTAAATGCTTGCCCCCACTTTGTCTGTGGCTTTAGTGAGGGTGCAGCCTTAGTAGAGTTAGTCCGCCACAACTTGGCATAATATGATTTATTCCCAGGATGGGAATGGCTCGCTATTTAAGGGTCTGTTCCTGTGCTCTCAGGGAGTGGGCCAGCTTGGAAGAAGGACCACTTGCAAAAGCAGAGGAGAGCTCGGAGAGTAACCTGCTTGGCAGTGCATCAGCTTCAGAATGGAAGCCTCCTCTTGGCCACAAATATGCCATCTGGTTCAGCGAACCAGACAACCTAGGACACTCATGGGTAAGAGGACATGTTCTTAGAAATCCCAATAAGCAAATCACTTTTATTTCAAGATGATACAAGTTGTCGATTAAAAACTTTAAAAGTTACCCCGAAAATTGGGTGGAGATCACGGTACAACACACAGAAAAAAAAAAAGGTTTTTGAATACATAAATTAATCAAAAAGTGATTAATATATGTAAATTTATGCAAATGTACAAATGTGCCAAAATAGTAAAAAGTGGCTCTGTGCAGTTGTTATATGACATTTATAACTTCATTTTGCTGCAACAGAAAGATTACAGAGGGCATCAATGTAAAGGGAATTACTTGATCTTGCATATAATGGGGCCAGTTTATGGTGGAAAAAACAACCGACAGATGGATGGTCCAGATGGATGGAGAAGTGGTTGGTTGGCGAGTGGCCACCATGTCCCAACAAGGCTGCAAGATCAGCAAAGAGGTGGCGGAGTCATGTTTAGGGCTAGAGAGAGAGAGCTGGTAGGTCCCTTTAGGGTCCCTAAAGGTGTGAAAATGACCTCTGCAAAGTATATACACGTGGACAAAATTGTTGATACCCCTCGTTTAATGAAAGAAAAACCCACAATGGTCACAGAAATAACTTGAATCTGACAAAAATAATAATATATAAAAATTCTATGAAAATGAACAAATGAAAGTCAGACATTGCTTTACAACCATGCTTCAACAGAATTTTAAAAAAAAGAAAACTCATGAAACAGGTCTGGACAGAAATGATGGTTCCCTTAACTTAATATTTTGTTGCACAACCTTTTGAGGCAATCACTACAATCAAACGATTCCTGTAACTGTCAATGAGACTTCTGCACCTCTCAACAGGTATTTTGGCCACTCCTCATGAGCAAACTGCTCCAGTTGTCTCGGGTTTGAAGGGTGCCTTTTCCAGACGGCATGTTTCAGCTCCTTCCAAAGATGCTCAATAGGATTTAGGTCAGGGCTCATAGAAGGCCTCTTCAGAATAGTCCAATGTTTTCCTCTTAGCCATTCTTGGGTGTTTTTAGCTGTGTGTTTTGGGTCCTTATCCTGTTGCAAGACTCATGACCTGCGAGTAAGACCAAGCTTTCTGACACTGGGAAGCACATTTCTCTCTAGAATCCCTTGATAGTCTTGAGATTTCATTGTACCCTTCTCAGATTCAAGACACCCTGTGCCAGATGCAGCAAAGCAGCCCCAGAATATAACAGAGCCTCCTCCATGTTTCACAGTAGGGACAATGTTCTTTTCAAGATATGCTTCATTTTTCCATCTGTGGACATAGAGCTGATGTGCCTTGCCAAAAATTTAGATTTTTGTCTCATTGGTCCATTCTCCCAGAAGCATTGTGGCTTGTCAACATGTAGTTTGGCAAATTACTTTTCTCAGATTCAAGTTATTTCTGTGACCATTGTGGGTTTATCTTTCATTAAATGAAGGGTACCAACAATTTTGTCCACGTGTGTATAGCTTCTGACTGAACATTTTCTTCCATGGTGAAAAACAGAAAAACAGTGCCTTCCATAACAATATCATCTTCATGCATGACAATGCACCATCTCATGCAGAAAATAATACCTCTGAGTCATTGGCTGCTATGGGCATAAAAGAAGAGAAATTCATGGTGTGGCCACCATCCTCCACTGACCTTATCCCTATTAAGAACCTTTAGCGTATCCTCAAGCAAAAGATCTATGAGGGTGGGAGGCAGTTCACATCAAAACATCAGCTCTGGGAGGCTATTCTGACATCCTGCAAAGAAATTCAAGCAGAAACTGTCCAAAAACTCGGAACTTTAATGGATTCAAGAATTGTGAAGGTGATATTAAAGAAGGAGCCCTATGTTAATATGTAACTTGACCTATTAAGATGATTTTGATTGAAATAGCTTTCTTCAGTAAGTATGACCTCTTAGACTGGGGCCCCACGTAGCGTAAACAATGTGGCAAAAACCGCAGCATTTTACATGAACTGCAAAATGGATGGGATTCTGGCTAATCCCATCAATACATTTTAAAAAATAATCCACAGCAGAATTCTTCGATGTGAAAAATGGTCATGCTTTTACAAATGGCAGTATGTCAGTAATACCTATGGAAACACCGGCGGTTTCTGTATAGGTATAATGGAAGCAGAAAGTCCGCAGAGGAAAACTCTGTGGACTTACTGTGAAAAGCGCTGTGGGAAAAACCGTGATTCGTTTCCACCAGGGTTTTTCCTGAAATGTTTTTTTCGCAGCAGCCTGCTACGTGGGGCCTTAGCCCTAATGTTGAAAATTCAACAAATGACCATTTTCTGTTCTTTACAACCTATAAAATGTTTAGAAACTCTGTGCATAATAATTTGGAACAGTGGATTTAGATTTTTAAATTTGTGAAAAAAATGTTATCATTGGGAGGTTTGTCCAGAAAAATTTGATTTATACTCTAATGTTTGAAAATTTGAACTTTATACTAACTGTCATTTGCATCGACCATTTAGGAAAATCAGAGAAAAATATAATTTGCATAATAATTTGGAACACAGTGTACTTACTTAAACTGTATGGGATTCAGAGCCTTAAAATAATCTAAAGTTTGTTGAGTGGTCATCCTCAGTTTATCAATGAAGAAATCAGCTTGGTTTTTTTCAGGAAACTTGAGTAGACCATGTCCTGCAGGTAACAGATCACTATATTTTATGGCCTGGCAACTCAAAATGTAGAATTTAGCTACAGTGACTTGCGAAAGTATTCGGCCCCCTTGAACTTTTCAACCTTTTGCCACATTTCAGGCTTCAAACATAAAGATATAAAATTTAAATTTTTTTGGTGAAGAATCAACAACAAGTGGGACACAATTGTGAAGTGGAACGAAATTTATTGGTTATTTTAAACTTTTGTAAAAAATAAAAAACTGAAAAGTGGGGGGTGCAATATTATTCGGCCCCTTTACTTTCAGTGCAGCAAACTCACTCCAGAAGTTCAATGAGGATCTCTGAATGATCCAATGTTGTCCTAAATGACTGATGATGATAAATATAATCCACCTTTGTGTAATCAAGTCTCCGTATAAATCCACCTGCTCTGTGATAGTCTCAGGGTTCTGTTTAAAGCGCAGAGAGCATCATGAAGACCAAGGAACACACCAGGCAGGTCCGTGATACTGTTGGGGAGAAGTTTAAAGCCGGATTTGGATACAAAAAGATTTCCCACACTTTAAACATCCCAAGGAGCACTGTGCAAGCGATCATATTGAAATGGAAGGAGTATCAGACCACTGCAAATCTACCAAGACCAGGCCGTCCCTCTAAACTTTCATCTCAAACAAGGAGAAGACTGATCAGAGATACAGCCAAGAGGCCCATGATCACTCTGGATGAACTGCAGAGATCTACAGCTGAGGTAGGAGAGTCTGTCCATAGGACAACAATCAGTCGTACACTGCACAAATCTGGCCTTTATGGAAGAGTGGCAAGAAGAAAGCCATTTTTCAAAGATATCCATAAAAAGTCTTGTTTAAAGTTTGCCACAAGCCACCTGGGAGACACACCAAACATGTGGAAGAAGGTGCTCTGGTCAGATGAAACCAAAATCGAACTTTTTGGCCACAATGCAAAACGATATGTTTGGCGTAAAAGCAACACAGCTCATCACCCTGAACACACCATCCCCACTGTCAAATATGGTGGTGGCAGCATCATGGTTTGGGCCTGCTTTTCTTCAGCAGGGACAGGGAAGATGGTTAAACTTGATGGGAAGATGGATGGAGCCAAATATAGGACCATTCTGGAAGAAAACCTGTTGGAGTCTGCAAAAGACCTGAGACTGGCATGTAGATTTATCTTCCAACAAGACAATAATCCCAAACATAAAGCAAAATCTACAATGGAATGGTTCACAAATAAACGTATCCAGGTGTTAGAATGGCCAAGTCAAAGTCCAGACCTGAATCCAATCGAGAATCTGTGGAAAGAGCTAAAAACTGCTGTTCACAAACTCTCTCCATCCAACCTCACTGAGCTCGAGATATTTTCCAAGGAAGAATGGGCAAGAATTTCAGTCTCTCGATGTGCAAAACTGATAGAGACATACCCCAAGCGACTTGCAGCTGTAATCGCAGCAAAAGGTGGTGCTACAAAGTATTAACTTAAGGGGGCCGAATAATTTGGCACGCCCCACTTTTCAGTTTTTTATTTTTTACAAAAGTTTAAAATATACAATAAATTTCGTTCCACTTCACGATTGTGTCCCACTTGTTGTTGATTCTTCACCAAAAAATTAAAATTTTATATCCTTATGTTTGAAGCCTGAAATGTGGCAAAAGGTTGAAAAGTTCAAGGGGGCCGAATACTTTCACAAGGCACTGTAGGGAGCACAAGGAGCAGGTTAGAAATGAGACTAGCTACACCTTTAAAGTACTGTATAACACAGTACCTGCCTCAAGCTTTTGGAGTTCTTCTTCTTAGCAAAATATGGCATTATATCTGGAAAATAAACTATATTTTTATAATTATACAATCCCTTTAAACCTTTAGTGACTGACCTGTTTTAGTCCTTGATGACAATGTAACTGTATGAGGCACTATTTTGGGGTAGATATATCTCATTGATTGACTTTTCTTAACTCTTTCTGGGAAGGAATAGAAAAAAACAGCAATTTCACCATTGCCTTTTTATGCTATAAATTTTAATATCCATCACAGAAAATGTAGTCTGTGTAAGGAGGTAATCTTCTCAAAGTAGTGTTCTTTTGGAGAGTTTTCACTGTATATGGAACCATGGAGCAGATATCAACATAGTCAAACAAGCTAAGGGCCAAAAGTGAAGGTCAAGCAGGATCATAATGTTGCATAGTGGAGAATCCTAAGTGTGGACATGGAAACTGGCTCATAACTGGAATATTTTAGGGCATATAACTACAAATAGCAAAGAAACACCTATAACTAGCCGGTATTGGGTTGATTTATAAAGTTCATCTTTGATTTTACTCGGTCTGAGTGACCTTGTGGATGCAACGTCTGTCAAAAGGGAGAAGACAATGGAGGCCAAGAAGGATTCAGAACCATACTCTACTTAAAATAGCCTTAGGCAGATGGGAAGCTGAAGGGCATCTTCTATTCCAATTAAATAGAGCCCTGTGCAATTGAATAGATATGTTGGTTGTAATAACTAATCGGACAATAAATCATCACACAATGAAGGCATCTTTGCATAAATTACTATTACTAACTCATAGCTATTGGGCAAACACTCCCTTGTGTTTCTTAAGTCAGATCAAACCATCAAGCCAAGTTAATAATTTTCTGGCAGCTTACTGTATGTCTGCTCATGAATACAGGTTTCACCCTCTGAGTATGTAAATATATTGATTTCCAGATCAGTGATTTTCAACTGGAGAAGATGTTTCCTTGCTGAAGAAACCACTACTCGGCGATGCCATGGGGACAGTATAGGGCAGACTTCTGTCAGGGGCGTACAATAATGCCCACTTTCACCTGTCATCTGTCACTTGCAGACTAGTAGTCATTCCATGGGACCTATACCATGGAATGCTATTACACAAGCTCCTGTATCTTCTCTTTTGATAAGGGACTATCAACTATGTATTATGAGACTCTCCAATCAGAGAGCCATTGTGTATAGAAAAGAGGATAACATAATCTTCATACAGGAAAATGATTATTTTAAGATTCATTTAGAATCCAAAATGGAGGAAGATGTCAAGGGCCACTCAAGGGTATTTAAACATTTATTCATAGAGTCCAGAGAAATCTTGGCAGCCCTGCCCCTACTAACAGAAATCCTATCAGACTGGTACATTGCATGGATAACATGCTTTATTTGACTATTTTCATCACATATAAACTAAAAGGTCCAGGTCAGACCAGGAACACACATTAAAACAGTTAATAATATGTGTATATGAGGTGGTCTTGATATAACCAGGTGCTCCAAAGATTCTCATATATAAAGGGTAATGGTACAAAACACCCCAATAAAGAGGAATCAATGAAAAGAACAGGGGAGAACCTCAGACCACATAAACTCACTAACCGGCTTAGCCCTCAGATAATGAGAGAGCTGTTATATAATTGGACAGGTGAAAGGTAAATTAACACAGGAACATACACACTGAGCAGGACACTTGCCCATTCAGATAAAGTGAGCTAGACAGGGTAATAAACCCTAAAAAGGGTAGCCCAGCTAGCCTCCCTCACTAGAGCCCCTCAACGCGTTTTCCCCTACGGGTTCATCAGGAGGGTGTAAATTTAAAAAAATTGCGGGAGGCCAGACATCATGCAGAAATGAGTTATCGCCCCAATCTACTAACCCCTAAACAACATACACTTGATCCGCTTGGTGGGCAATTTTGATAGAGATTCGATGAGCATTATACAGATTTTGAGATCATATTGGGAAATGCTCCCTATGGATCCAGACATCAAAAATCTAGTCAGCCATTCCCCTTTGGTTACATACAGAAGGGGTAGGAATTTGGGGGATTTTTTAACACACAGTCATCTCAAACCCTCCCCATGGCTTGAACGTAATATACCTAAAGGGACTTTTAAATGTGGTTCGTGTAAGGCGTGTGATTATGTAGCTAGGGGTGACAGTGTATGTTGTGTATCTGCAAGTGTCACATACCACACCAGACAGTTTATCAATTGCCGCATGAGTGGGGTGGTGTATTGTGCTACCTGTCCCTGTCCCTTTAACTACATTGGCAAAACTGAAAGAGAATTTTGCCGCAGGATATTGGACCATGTGGGTTATATCCTGAAGTAAGAAGATAAAACGCTGTCATCACATGTGTGGGAAAGCATGGAGGCAATCCAAAGTTTCTTAAGTTCCAAGGTCTCGAACATGTTACTCCCCCTATCAGAGGTGGTAATTGGGACCGCTTGATTTTATAACAGGAAACTAGATGGACTTTTAAGTTCCAATCGGTTAAACCTTATGGCCTCAATGGGTCCATTTCCTTTACTCCGTCCATATAGGTGTGGATATCTCCAGTCCCTTTCTATTTCATATTTATGACTTCTATGAAGTCTCATACCCATCTTATGTGCTTTTCACCCTGATGGGATGCACGCTTCGTTTTTTGTCCTTTTCTTTTTTTTGCACACTATTTCAAAATCTATTTAAATTTAAACCTATGTTTCTCCCTCTTATATACATTAGGGGGTTTTACTGTGTTAGGTGTGCTGTTTGTGACTTTAGCGCTGAATGTCTCTTTTTATCATAACACCGATGATAGCTTTGTTTGTGCTTTAAGTAGTTCGCCAGCTTATTGACTCATTTCATTTCTTCATCTAGTTTGAATGAGTGTGCAGGCTTTAATCGCCTTTTTTTTTTTTTTTTTTTTTTTTTTGCAAAAAGGCTTGGGTGTCGGACTTTATTTAGCGCTTATTATTTTATTCCATCTGGGACATTCACGTAGCTGATTTATTTACTTCACCTTCTCCTTACCTTTCTTTTGTATTCGATGTCAGCAGCACAGCGTTTCCCGTCTCCATACCAATGGGCACACCCAATAGTACGAGCCTCGGTGGGAGGGACTCACCATGTCATTGGTTGGGTCTATTGACGTCACAGATAGGGGTGTGCTAAAGGGGCAGGGTTAGCGCTATATGAGCTTGGCTTCTGGCTATGTTCAGGTTGGCTATCTTCATTCGCTGCTGTCCACCATCAGGGCACCAACTCAACTTCAGTTTTCACTGCATTTGTGTATTGGCACATTAACTAACCGTGGCTGATATTGTCCAGTACATATCAGCATAGAGGTTGATCATAAGCCACTATCCACCATCAGGGCATTGGTTAGACTACAGCTTCTATTGCATATCAGTACTGGCATGCTATTTAACTGCGGTTTGTTAGCAGAATACAGACCGGCTTTTTTTTTTTTTTTTTTTTTAAATTTATACCTGCCTGATGAACCCGTAGAGGGAAACGCGTTGAGGGGCTCTAGTGAGGGGGGCTAGCTGGGCTACCCTTTTTAGGGTTTATTACCCTGTCTAGCTAACTTTATCTGAATGGGCAAGTGTCCTGCTCAGTGTGTATGTCCAGGTGGTAATTTGCCTTTCACATGTCCAATTATATAACAGCTCTCTCAATGTTTGGGGGCTAAGCTGGTTAGTGAGTTTATGTGGTCTGAGGTTCTCCCCTGTTCTTTTCATTGATTCCTCTTTATTGATGTGTTTTGTACCATTACCCTTTATATATGAGGATCTTTGGAACACCTGGTTATATCAAGACCACCTTATATACACATATTATTAACTGTCTTAATGTGTGTTTCTGGTCTGACCTGGACCTTTTAGTTTATATTAATAAAAGTTATATTTTAGTTTTTTCAATTTTGTGCTATTGGGTTTGCTTTCTAAATATGAGCACTTGATTCATACCCTAACTTTTTGAATTATCTTCATCACATATTCACTATTATCACTCCATTTCACATGGCAAGATAAAGTGGTGGGGGGCCCACTCAACCATGCTGAATCTAGGACAGTTACACATTTCGGGTGTTGCCTTGCTGTTCTGCAGGTCCTAATTTCAACTCTATCTGTGTCCTCAGGAGGGAGATGGAGTTGAGTACAATGGTGGAGTGGCGCTATCAGCTCACGATTCATGCTTTGGCTGATACGTATGCAGCAAGGAGGAGAGATGAGGGCTGAGCTGGAGACAACTCTAGAGCTGGAGTCTGCAAACAGCTCTATGAGAATGGGACTAGGGGATTTTTTTTTTTAAGTATTATATTGTTTGAGTGGTCACTGAGGGGGATTATATGGTGTGGAGAACACTGAAATGGCCTCATATTGTGTGGAGGACACTAAGGGGAACATTAAATGATATGGAGAACTTAGAGGGGGCATTATATTATGTGGATGCCACTGATGGGATATTGTATTATGTGGGGGCCACTGAGGGGTATTATAATGTGTGGGTCTACCTACAGGACATTATATTGTGTGGGGCCACTAAGTTGGCATTATACTGTATGGTTGGTACTATACTTTGTGGAGAGAACTAAGGAGATATAACCACTGTGTGTTATACATTGAAGGGCACTATTACTGTGTTGGGGAACAAAGGTACTTGGTAGGAATGAATGGGGTCAAAGCAGCATTAGAGGCATGGCTTAACACACAAAAATTTGTTACAGCATGCTGCTTGCACCACCACGCTTATTCGTCTTTGTGTTCTCTGAAAGTTGGGAAGTATGACTTATGTAGTGGGGAGGGGTACTTATTAAACCTTTGCACTGGATCTACCAATGTGTTAAAACAGCTCTGACCCTTTCTTGTGGTAGACCAGGGACCCAGCAGTGGGATCACCAGCATTTAGACACTTATCACCAAGCCTGCGGACAGATGATAAATTGTGATAGCGGGACAGGGGTTCTCCCAAAAAATAACCATATCTACATTTGTAGGCAATTAAAACATTTTTGCAAATATAAATAATTAAACATTTTTCAGTTTTGAGGATTTTTCTCTAATCATCTGGTGACAGTCTTTTGCTGTCATAGAATGCAAATTGATACAATCATCAATGCAGGCATTTTCTATTGTTTGAGACATGACAAAAACCGGCCATGTTATCAGGCAAGGACACTACATGCAAGAGAAGATAACCCGGCCACAATAAGGAATTCATGGATGGGTTTATGACAAGTGCCAGACTCAGGGGTCTAACTAGCAAAGACTGGGCCCCATAGCAAACTTTTGACTTGGGCACCCCCACCCCCAAACAATATAGTGCCCCCTTTCCTGGCATCCCCTTTGTTGGTCCCTGGTAAAACACCCCATTTACACACACTATAATATCCCACAGTGGTCCCTCCACACAGTATAATGTCCCATAGTGGTCTCCATACAGTATTATATTCGACAGTGACCCCTTCACAAGGTTATAATGCCTCATAGTGGCCTCCACACAGTATAATGTCCCATAGTGGCCCCTATGGTAATTGAACTATTATTACATAGTACATAGTTACATAGTAGATGAGGTTGGATGAAGACATCAGTCCATCAAGTCCAACCTATAACCCTACAGTCCCCTACAGTGTTGATCCAGAGGAAGGCAAAAAAAAAAACCCATGAGGCTTATGCCAATTGACCCATTTCATGGGAAAAAATTCCTTCCCGACTCCAATCTGGCAATCAGTATAAAACCCTGAATTAACATGCCCTTAAAATCTAGAACCCATAACCCATAATTTTGTTCTGTTCAAGAAAGGCATCCAGGACCTCTTTGAACTTGTTTAATGAATCCACCATCACCACTTCCTGGGGCAGAGAGTTCCATAGCCTCGCTGTTCTTACTGTAAAGAATCTTCTTCTATGTTGCTGGTGAAATTTTATCTCCTTCTCCTCCAGATGTAGAGGATGTCCCCTTGTCATTGTCACTGACCTAGGGGCAAAAAGATCATTAGAAAATTATTTGTGCTGTCCCTTCATGTATTTGTACATTGTTATTAGATCAAGTTTGTTAATCTATCGTTGTACTCCTATCCACCCATTCCCCTAATAATTTTGGTTGCCCTTCTTTGCACTCTTTCTAGTTTGATTATGTCTTTCTTGTATACTGGGGCCCAGAATTGTGCACAATAGTCTAAGTGTGGCTGTACCAGTGATTTGTATAGAGGCATAACTATGTTCTTGTCATGAGAATCTATACCTCTTTTGATGCATCCCATAATTTTATTTGCCTTGGCAGCAGCTGCCTGGCACTGGTCACTAAAGGTAAGCTTACTGTCCACCAAAATCCCCAAGTCTTTTTCACTGGCAGTCTTACCCAGTAATTTACTATTAAATACATAATCATACATTTTATTTCGTCTATCAAAATGCATAACCTTACATTTGTCAATATTAAACTTCATTTGCCAAGTCTCGGCCCATGCTTCCAGCTTCCTTAGATCCCCTTGTAATATTCTATTATCTTGCTCATTTTTGATTACCTTGCAAAGTTTAGTATCATCTGCAAATATGGACACCCTGTTTTGCAAACTCTCTACCAGGTCATTAATAAAGATATTAAACAGGAGAGGGCCCAAGACTGACCCCTGTGGCACCCCACTGGTGACTGTGACCCAGTCTGAATATTTACCATTAATAAGCACCCTCTGTTTCCTATCAGTGAGCCAGTTGCGAACTCAAATGCATATGTTTTCCCCCAGTCCCAACATTCTCATTTTGCATACCAACCTTTTATGTGGTACAGTATCAAAAGTCTTTGAAAAGTCCAGATACACCACGTCTACTGCATTACCCATATCCAGTCTTGAACTGACTATGTCATAGAAGCTGATCAGATTAGTCTGACAGTACCGATTCCTCATAAACCCATGCTGATTGGATGTTATAAGATTATTTATATTGAGGTACTCCAGGATAACATCTCTTAGAAAGCCCTCAAATATCTTACCCACCACAGAAGTCAAACTTACTGGCCTATAGTTTCCAGACTCACTTTTAGACCCCTTTTTGAAAATTGGCACCACATTTGCTATGCGCCAATCAAGTGGAACGCTGGGGTCTCTTCAGTATAATGATGTGAGGCCTAGGGGAGATGATCAAACATAAAAAAAACAGTGTTACACACCTCTCCCGGGCTCCAGCACTGGTCTTCAGGCCTCTTCAATGATGTCACACTCAATCATGTGGGTCACCCTGCTGTCACAATGCATAATGACACCAGCGTGACCCTCGTGACTGCTGAGACCCAATTACAGGCCTCAGCAGTCTGTGACATCATGGTAGAGGCTTGAAAACTGCACGGGGGGACAGGAGAGATGAGTAACACTGTTTTTATTTTTAATCATCTCCTATGGGCCTCTGATCATTATACTAATTATAATAATAGCAGTTTTGTTTCAGACGTGTTCAGTCCGAATGAAACTGCCAGGCTAACCCCAGCAAATGAAACTGCCAGGTTCAGCCAACAAATACTCTAAGTGCCATGGCCCTACTTGCCGATCCCCGCTCCTGCCCACCAGAGTAAGTAATTAGGGGCTGTTTCCTGCTTGAGTAACTCCAGGAGGTAACGGCCCATTTAAAAAAAAAGAAAAAGAAACATTAGTTCCGCCACTCACTGGCCAGACCATAGAAAGTTCCTGTGTTTATGGTCCTATCTATTGCCAACCAGTCAAGGCAAAAGACTGTCACCGCTAAGATGGTTAAAGAAAATCTTGTAAAACTCTCCAAAATTATAAATAGAAATATTTAAACGTGGTTATATTAGTGGGAAACCCCTGACTTCTTACTCCCCTGCTGTACATACTGTACCATAGAATGAAGTTGGAGATATAGTGCTATACACAAAAGAATCTAAGACATGATGGTGGTGAGAAGTTAGCACTTGCAGAACTCGAAGCCTCGTTCCACATAAGACCAACATCTACATGGAATTTATATGCTCTGTATAGGCAACATAACAACAAAATAATCGATAAATAAAACCTGATCATTACTTTTTTTTGCAGTGGTGATATGTGAACTTTTGTATGTTTTAATGCAGGATATTCAAAGTCAATTTAAATTACTACTGTTTATTGGGATATAAATTTATTTGGGTAGTCCCAATAGGCCTTTTGGTGATATTGGTTTTGCATGGTTTATACCTAAACTGATGATTCCAATATTTGAGAATTACTAGTCATTTGTCACTCACCAGAAAAATTCATGTAGTGTACATTACCAGAGGGAGGTTCTCTATAATGATGGGGATGACTGATGGGGTTTATTCGCTGTCCTTGCATGGAGACACTCCCCACATACACCCCTGTAATAATAAGCCTAATAAATACAACGTATAAGGCAGTTGAGGGTCTTTCTGCGCTATACTGTATATCCAGAGGACATATACAGAATGAAGATTTACTACATATTATTTTGAGGTAGTAAATAACACTTTGATCACAGCAAGAAGGAACGTGTCACCAAAACTATGTTAACAATGCAGTCATAGTCTTTCATAAACTTCTTCTGGAAGACATTTTGACCCTTTTCTGGTTAGTGGACATCTCACTGTGTATCCCTTGATATATTATAGATTGCATTTCCAAGCTTCTGAGGTCAGCTACAGTATATTTAGGGGAGATATGGGACTTCTTGTGTATGAAATGTTCTGTTTATGGGGTCCTGGATGTATTTAATAAGAGGAGAGCCATTGTACTTGAGTAACATAAAATATATACTCTGGATAGATAATAGAAAACCACTAAAATGTGGACAGACTTATATCTAAATCTCCTAGCTCTTAAAAAACAGCTATGTAATGACTGACCCATTTTGGTCATTGCTATGGACCTCCTCTCTTTTATGGATGTCACTGGCGTAGGTGTAAGAGACAGCCAATGTTGTCCTAAGCTTCATTTGTCTGTATAAACTGTTAATGTTGAATGTATTTCTGTGATTCTGTTCCTTTAAGACAGCAGCCATTGTAATTGTGACATGATGCTGGAGTGACTCCCCCCCCTTTTATGTCAGCTTGCCTGTTCTGCAGACAGAATGTGAGCAGAGAAGCAGGAAGTGACGAGAAAAAGAGCAGAAGCCATCTTAGCAAGTGTTGTATTGAACTGGTGTGGAGATTTTTCTGTACAGCTAAGCTGTATCTTGGTCCAGAGACAAACAGAGTGTAAAGAGACAACAGGACTAGTGAGTCCACGTGAAAGGAACTGTGCTCAGTGGCTGATCAGTGAGACTGACATTGTGACTGTGTATATGGATACCACAGATAGAGACTCGCAGTGCTGTTGATGTACTGGACAGCACCTGCTAAACCCCGGCTTACATCCCAGCTCAGTGTATGGATTCGGCAGGACTGTCAGTGTGCTGAGTGGAATCTGCTGTTGGATTACATTGCATTCATTGGGTTTCCCTGTTAAAGAGGACTTCATTTCTCCCAAGATCCTGATAACAGTGAGGAGAGGACGTTTCACTATAAAAGAAAGGAACGACTTTGGGCCCCACCGCGCGCTTCTACAGACTGTAAGCGGTCCACCTGGACCACTGGGGAAAAGGGGGTGCACCCAAATGTGATGTCAGGGTCAGTTAGGGATAGTTTTGAGTATATTGTTCATTCAGTGTCCATACTGCAGAATTGGACAGAGTAAAAGTAGAAACCATTGCAGAATTTGCCTTGAAATTGTTCATGCTATATTGTATATTTTGCTTGTCTTTATCCCTGTCATTTTACCTTCAAATAGCCTTTATTAACTTATAGTAAATATATATTCTTTTCTTGAACTACCGCGTGTGCGTTCATTTCTGGTTGCGGAGACCAAACCACCTGCCTTGCTCTCGGTTCTCAAATTGGTGTAGTCGGCAGGATCCGCTTACCAGAATGGACGGTGACGCACCCGTTCGGGAGAATGGTGCTGGAGGAAGAATGCCAGCAGGGGCTATAATGAGTCAGTTAGCTAAATTTGATGGCAATAATATGTCAGTGAGTATGTGGGTGGAACAGATACGAATGATACAGCGAATGTACCAGACCGCACCAGAAGTACTAGTAGAGCTAGCAATATTGACATTACAAGGGGATGCTAAGACCACGGTGATATTGAGGCCATTTGAACAAAGGCAGACATTTGAGCAAGTAGTCCAGATTCTAGAAACCATTTATGGAGAAACTGCATTGCTGGGGTCTCTGCAGGCTCGGTTCTTCCAGAGGGTACAACAGGAGAATGAAAGCCTTCCCCAATATGCAAATGCCCTACAAGAACTGTTCCGAGATATTCAAGTGAAGGAAAGAGGGGGCTCGCCAGCCTTCTGTAACCCTGATCGGACTCTCCGTGACCAGTTTGTCCTGGGGATACGTGACGGCAGTTTAACTGTGACTATGCAGGATTTTATACGACGAGAGACTGATGCTAAATTCCATGATGTACAGGTAGAGGCCATCTCCCGTGCCAATAGTATGTTCCCGAAGCCCCAGACCGCAGTTGGAGTTACTTTGTCACAGGGGGCTAGTTCTGGCTCAGAGACAGTAGAAAAGGGGACGGTTAAAGAAATTCTCACAGTAATGCAGAAACTGCAAGAGCAAATGGAACACTTGCACACCCGTTGTGATGAACATTCTATGAAAATTGCAGACTTCCAGAAAACTGGAGGTGAAAGGGTGAGCCGTCCATACCCAGAAAATCAGAATCACCCACCACCCCGCTGGAGGGATGAGGATAGGACCTACCGAAGGGGTCCAAATCAGTTAATGCAGTGCTCAGGAGAAATCGAAGGGGCTTACCGAAGGGGCCCAAACAGATGGCCAGAACGACGGGAGATACGCTGCTGGGAGTGTGGACGGATGGGCCACGTTGCTGCTAGATGTCCAGAGCAGCGACAAACTTATGAGAGACCGCCGTTAAACTGAAGTCCCCTGCTGCTGTAGGGCGTGTAGTAGGGGAGACTGACAAGGAGACTATGTGGGGAGAATGCCCTAATGATGACCTGATCGCTGCAAGTCCTGTTATACAGGTGGAAATGGAGGGTATTCCGGTTACCGGGATGATTGACACGGGTTCCCAAGTAACGACCTTGAGTAGAGACTGTTATGAACGGTACTTCCAGCAACATGTGAAATATGATCCCCATACATTCGTACGAGTGGTCGCAGCTAACCAGTTACCAGTTCCAGTCGTGGGAGTGGCCTGGATGAATGTCCGGGTATGTGGCCAAGATCTGGGTAGGAAAGGCATTGTGGTGGTACAGGAGTCACATGAAGTAAAGGTCCCTGTCATTTTGGGGATGAATGTGTTAAAAGAATTAGATCAGATCCTCTTTGAAAAGAAAGGTCACGGTTATTGGAAAGAAACCACCACCCATCGGCCTACTCAAACAGCTTTCCAGCGGCTGATCCGGACATGTGGCTTACAGAAAAGTTCGGATGCGCAGCGTCCTCTGGCTCGAATTTCAGTTCCTTTGCATACAAAAGTTACACTGCCACCCAGTCGGGAGACAATAGTGTCTATGCCCGTAGGCACCTGTCGGAAACTAGAGGGCATAGCTGTGTTGGTAGAACCACTGCAGGCAGCCGAAGGAGGTGTTGATCCGCTAGTGGCCCGTTCCTTGGCAATAGTTCGCAATGGAAGAGTACCACTTCGATGTGTAAACACTCAGGACCAGAGTGTGGACCTGACCCCAGGGAGGCAGCTGGCTAACATCTATGTGACTCCGGAGGAAGTAAGGAAAGTAACTCCAATGCAGCTGAAGCCGACTGAAAGGGATGAGTGGACCGTAACTGTGTCCATGGGAGAAGATGAGGAACCCACCTCTGAATGGAATGGCCGTGCAATTCGAGAACAGATGAAGATGGATGCAAGTTCATGTTCTCTGGAATGTGTGCAGAAGGTAGATGAACTGTTGTGGGAGAACCGAGCCGCCTTTTCACGGTATGCTGAAGATTTTGGATGTACCACAGGGATCTACCATGAGATTCCCACAGGAGACACCCCTCCAATTAGAGAGCGCTACCGACAAATTCCTCCACAGTTGTATCAGGAAGTAAAAGAACTGTTAGCTAAGATGCTACAGGGTGGGATCATCCAAGAAAGCCAGAGTCCCTGGGCAGCTCCTGTGGTGTTAGTAAGAAAAAAAGATGGGTCCATCCGATTTTGCGTAGACTATCGGAAGTTAAACGCTTGCACCGTACGAGATTCCTACCCCTTGCCACGGATTGAGGAGTCCCTCTCAGCGCTGGGGAGAGCCCGGTACTTCTCCTCACTAGATCTGGCTAGTGGGTATTGGCAGGTGCCGATGGCCACAAAAGACAAGGAGAAGACGGCATTCATCTTGCCCATGGGACTATACGAATTTAACCGGATGCCCTTCGGGTTGACAAATGCACCCGGAACGTTTCAGCGGTTGATGGAGAAATGTCTCGGTGACTTCAACTTTGAGTTCACTCTCATCTACTTGGATGACATTATAGTGTATTCTGCGACCTTTGAAGACCATCTCCATCAGTTGGGGCAAGTATTTCGAAGATTGCGGGAACATGGGCTCAAATTGAAACCCAGTAAATGTCGGTTGTTCCAATCTGAAATTGATTACTTGGGTCACCGCGTATCAGGAGAAGGGGTGAGACCATCAAGAGACAAGATAGCGGCTGTTCAAGATTGGCCAATACCGACTACCCTGCGAGAAGTGAGGGCGTTCCTTGGAGTAGCCGGTTACTATCGACGGTTTATTAAGGATTTCGCCAAGGTAGCAGCACCACTTAATGCTCTCCTACGAGGCACATCCGGTGGTCCAAAGAACCGGTCCATGAAGTGGGGACCTGAACAGGAACAAGCCTTCCAGGCATTAAAGGATGCACTGACAACAGCCCCAATCTTGGCATATGCTGATTACCACTTGCCGTTCCAGCTGTATACGGATGCAAGCCTGTATGGTCTTGGAGCAGTGCTTTCCCAGCTTCAGGATGGCCAGGAGAGGGTCATAGCGTACGGCAGCCGGTCTTTGAGAGATTCTGAAAGAAACCCCGAGAATTATAGTTCATTTAAGTTGGAGCTGTTGGCACTGGTATGGGCCATGACCGAGAAATTCTCTGAATATTTGACCGGTGCTGAAGTTTTAGTACTGACTGACAACAACCCACTAGCTCACCTGGAAAATGCCAAGCTCGGGGCGTTAGAGCAGAGGTGGATAGCCCGAATGACTAAGTTCAATTACCGCATTAAGTATCGGTCCAAGACAGAGAACCAGAATGCTGACGGGCTTTCTAGGGTAACCGCCCAGACCCCCACAGTAGACGTGGATCATGAGTTGGAGCATGTGGAGGTGCCCGACTTCAGCAGATTTTCACAGGCCTTGGCCGCCGCTAATCAGTTTGAGTTGGAGGGGACTGAAACGGCTCCTTTCTTTGGTCCCTCACGACAGGAATGGGCACAGATACAACAGACCCATGAGGGGCTGGCACAGATGATCAAGTGTGTTGAGAAAGGCCAGAAGCCC
The DNA here is from genome assembly GCA_947044405.1 of Leptodactylus fallax. Taxonomy (NCBI): domain Eukaryota; kingdom Metazoa; phylum Chordata; class Amphibia; order Anura; family Leptodactylidae; genus Leptodactylus; species Leptodactylus fallax. The sequence continues at coordinate 485,184 of CAMRHE010000426.1, forward strand.
TGTAGAGAGGAAAGAGAATGACTGACACGTGAGATATTATCTGTTCTGAGTCAGTGGGAAAAGTTGGAGATGAAAAATGGAGTGCTATGCCGAAAGGTCTATTTACCTTCTGAGATCGACATTCGATACCAAATTGTGGTGCCTAGTGAACTGGCTCGCTCGTTGGCAGTTGAGGCTCATAATAAGAATGGACATTTTGGTCATGAGAAGACCTTTCGTTGGTTACAGCGACTGATTTACTGCCCTGGTCTTCGTCAAATGGTCGAAGAAGTATGCCGCAGCTGTCGAACTTGTGAGATCCATAAGGCAATAGAACAGAGAGCTCCCCCTGCAAACCATCGTGACCCAGGAACCTTTAGAAATCGTCATGATAGACTATCTAATGGTGGGCCCATCCAATAGCGGACACCAGTATTGCCTCGTAATGGTGGATCACTTCACCAAATTTGTGGTGGTAACCGCCACCAAGGACCAGACAGCTGAGTCAGCAGCTCGTGCTCTGTGCCAAGATTTCATTCGAGTATATGGGTGCCCTAAACGCATCCACTCCGACCAGGGTGCCTGCTTTGAGGGACACGTAATGAAAGAAGTTCAACGTATCTACAGGATAAAGAAGTCGCACACGACTCCATACCACCCTCAGGGAAATGGGGCCTGTGAAAGATTCAACAGAACTCTGCTACAGATGCTGCGGACTCTGGAGGAAGACAAGAAGTTACAGTGGCCTCAGTTCTTGTCTGAAATGGTGTGGGCCTATAACTATCAGGTCCATTCTACAACGGGGTACTCTCCTTATACACTTCTCTTTGGGCGGTCTGGGCGAAGTGTAGGAGAATTACAGTTGGATGATGTGGATGGGTTCCCTCCGAGGGATCCAACCTCTTGGGTGCGGGCGCACCGGCAGAGACTTGAGACGATCCATCGATTGGTGCGGCAGCGCCTGCAAGAACATCCCCATCCTGATAAGACCCCAGTGCAAGAAGCACCATTGCAACCAGGCGACCTGGTGCTAGTTCGTGTCAAGAAACCCCAAGGGAAATTGGAAAGCCGATGGGAGGCTTTGCCGTATCGTGTTGTTGGCCGCAAGTATGCGAATGGGCCAGTGTACCAGGTCCAGAAAGAAGGAACTGATTGTGTTCGAGTACTTCACCGAAATATGTTGCGCCTGTGTCATTCTGAAGGGACAAATCATGATGGGCTTGCCAATGTGAATGAGCTCCCACAGTCAGAGAATGGAGGTGCGGAATGGGCCTCAGACGAGGAGGATGATTGTTGGCCGATCCCTGCTCCTGGGGATGTTCCACCTGTGACTACTGTATCTCCGGCCTGTGCCCCCTCTGGTGCGGAATCCGCTGGTCCTTCTCAGCCCATAGCTGCAGCACCCCATAATATACCACCGGTCCTCAGACGGACCACTAGGCCAAATGCTGGTATTCCCCCTGTTCGGTATGCGCAGGATGAGTTTGTTTGGCCTGCCATACATCGGTATACTACCACCCTGTGCATAAAAGTACAACCCTCTGGATATACAGTCATAGGCAGGGACTGCCAATCTTAAAGTGGGGGGGAATATGTAAGAGACAGCCAATGTTGTCCTAAGCTTCATTTGTCTGTATAAACTGTTAATGTTGAATGTATTTCTGTGATTCTGTTCCTTTAAGACAGCAGCCATTGTAATTGTGACATGATGCTGGAGTGACTCCCCCCCCCTTTTATGTCAGCTTGCCTGTTCTGCAGACAGAATGTGAGCAGAGAAGCAGGAAGTGACGAGAAAAAGAGCAGCAGCCATCTTAGCAAGTGTTGTATTGAACTGGTGTGGAGATTTTTCTGTACAGCTAAGCTGTATCTTGGTCCAGAGACACACAGAGTGTAAAGAGACAACAGGACTAGTGAGTCCACGTGAAAGGAACTGTGCTCAGTGGCTGATCAGTGAGACTGACATTGTGACTGTGTATATGGATACCACAGATAGAGACTCGCAGTGCTGTTGATGTACTGGACAGCACCTGCTAAACCCCGGCTTACATCCCAGCTCAGTGTATGGATTCGGCAGGACTGTCAGTGTGCTGAGTGGAATCTGCTGTTGGATTACATTGCATTCATTGGGTTTCCCTGTTAAAGAGGACTTCATTTCTCCCAAGATCCTGATAACAGTGAGGAGAGGACGTTTCACTATAAAAGAAAGGAACGACTTTGGGCCCCACCGCGCGCTTCTACAGACTGTAAGCGGTCCACCTGGACCACTGGGGAAAAGGGGGTGCACCCAAATGTGATGTCAGGGTCAGTTAGGGATAGTTTTGAGTATATTGTTCATTCAGTGTCCATACTGCAGAATTGGACAGAGTAAAAGTAGAAACCATTGCAGAATTTGCCTTGAAATTGTTCATGCTATATTGTATATTTTGCTTGTCTTTATCCCTGTCATTTTACCTTCAAATAGCCTTTATTAACTTATAGTAAATATATATTCTTTTCTTGAACTACCGCGTGTGCGTTCATTTCTGGTTGCGGAGACCAAACCACCTGCCTTGCTCTCGGTTCACATAGGGACTATGTATGGATGACCGTCACAATCTGTCTCTGACCAACAGGTAATAAAATATCTTTAGTACTATTACTGTACATACTCTCACTGATATAATATTGGCCACAGTTATTATAAAACCAGTGTATCATGAAGTTCAATGAAACTGGTTAAGTTCAATAGTTTAGTAAAGAGTAAAGTTGCTCTGTTTCCAAGTACAGTATGCCAACTAATATTAATCATATTAATCCTTGGAGCACGGTATGAACCTACTAAGCTAAAAATGAACTTGAAAATGTCTTATTTTGCTCCTTAGAATGCCCTATAGCTCCCCACTGTTCTCTTCATATTTTGTGTGAGCAGTTATAACAATTGTTTGTCTCCCCACTCCGCATCCTTCCCCAACCCTCTAACAATGCAGTACATCTGAAGAGAAGAGTCCTATATAGGTTCTCACCATCCAATAGTGAAGGAGACAATATCAAATAGAAATAGGCCAACAATATTGAAGGGAACCATCAACCACATGGTCTGACTGTTAGGTATGTTTGCTTTTGGCATGTACTATTAGATTTGCCATGTGTTTTAAGCACTCTGTGCCACAGACTATCATGGTTCTATGCAGGTTCATAGGCCCTGGTGCAAAAGTTCAGCTTGCCAACCCCCTTTCCTGTGCGGCTTCTCTTCACAGCTGCTCAACATAGCTCATCTGGTATTTTCAGCTGTATTGTTGAGTCTTTTAAGTGACCCATTTTTACAGCTATAGCATCCGGGCCATTACTAGGATCTTAAAAGGGTATTCCCACACAAAGACTTGACTTGACAAGGGTCATGAATAGTCTCTGCACACAAACTCCATTTTCTACTGCTACTACCAATGCCTTTCAGTGCCCCTTCCACAGTTATGCCACCGACCTATGTGACTTACCCAGCACTAGTGATCTCTGTTACGAACCATAAAATAAAGCTGACCTATAAAATAATAATTTCCCCATTTGTACCAACCACAAAACAATGCCTCCTATGTGCCCAACCATAATAGTGTCCCACTTTATGTTTCCCATAATGATATTCCTACTTTGTGCGCCATCTACATGACAATAGTTCCAATCTAGTCTTCCATGTCTCTCAAAAGTGTACAACATATGACTAGTGGGACTAGGATTGTAGCTCAGGACAGGAGGCAGCGGCAAAAAAGAGACCATGCAGACAGTTATTCTTTTTGTCTCCCTGTGACTACTCTCTTTCTGCTGTTCATGGACATGGTTTTTGTGAGTTGGTGTCAAGGTTGCATAATATAAGGCCCCTAAAATCTTCCAACCTCTCTTCATTGCTGGTACATGATCTGACCATATACAGCAGTCTCTGTGACCCAACCATGCCTCTATAGCTGCATATATGGTGGTGGAGAGCCCAGTTGCAGTTGTGACATCTATGGCCACTATGGATATGCCAAGAAGCACAAAAATGGCACAAAGATTTTGATTGCAAGTGAGAAACCTTAAACCACTGGGGTAAACATCTCTGAGTATATTTCATGTCATTCACTTCAACAAAGGAAGCCATTCAGATGTAGGGTATTGCATCTTAAAAAACAGGCCCACTTGAGTCTAAGGCTGGGGCTCATCTTATTGCCTAAAATTTGCATTAAATTGCAGCATTATAGGACTCAATGCTGCAATTCTCAATGTTCTGCTATGGGAAAGAAAGTCACAGATGACTTTATTGAAATAACTTTTCTTCCCCCAGAGGACAGCTCCACAGTAGCAGAATTTGTTAAGAAAAAAATCCATTTCATGACAGACCAGTTTACGTCTGCCTCCATCAGTTCTGTCATGAACATTTTTTTTTATACAGGACCTGCCAAGATTTACTTTACACTCAGTTCACTTTCTCATCAGTTTCTAATCGGGTTAGATCAGAGGCTAAAACTATACAGCAAAGAAATGTGAATATAACCGATGGCAAGCTTACAGGGTGATCCAGGTGTGACAAGGCACACCCTATTGTGCATTTCTAGGTTTTTTTGTCAATGCTGCGACCTTGGTAACCATTACTAACTGCTGTAGGCTTGATTCTTTCATCGTATGTCTGCTTTAGGCTTAGATCTAGTTTGTAACTATGTAATAAACTTGGTTCTTTTACCATATTTATTTTCTACGCTGAGACTCATTTCATACCTATGCAGTAAGCTTACGTAATGACTAGGTTAACCTATGTTTCCAGGTAGTTTCTTCAAAAAAGTGCACTGAGTTTGCCATCACCCCACATATCCCCGATCACATGAAGAATCCCTTAACCACATGGCTTGTGTATGCATATGAACATAACCTAATAGAAACTATAGGTGACTGAAGATAATCCATAAATCCGGCCACTCAAAGTTCTTTGGCACAGTTTCTTTTTTGTAAGTTAGATCTACTACATTATCAGTACATTTTCCCATTCAACACCTAAAGTGAGATGAACTTGTTTAGTGCATAACAAGAGATGATGAAATAAAAAATTCTATTCTCCTTTGGTTCTCCACAATCAAAATCATTTTGATTTGTTGCAGATCTCAGATTTGCAGATCAAACTGGTAGCAATCTCTGTTGCAAATCTCAAACTTGCAGAGCAAACTGGTAGAAATCTCTGTTGTAAATCTCAAACTTGTGGGGCAATCTGACAGAAATCTCTGTCGAAAATCTCAAATTTGCAGAACAAACTGGTAGTATTCTCTGTTGCATATCTCAAACCTGAAGAGCAAACCTCTGCGCATAATTATTCAGTTCAAGGACATCCATCATCTTATGTTACAACTGATCAAAAACGCGTTGTTCAGGTTACTCTTGCTAGATTTTTTTTGCACCTGCTACATCTGCAAAATGATAGCCTTGAAGCAATATCATTCCTGAAATAGTATTTTCATGAAAAGGCACGTCAAGCAAAAGTAATTTGTAAATTGATCTCCTTACACTGGACACAGGGTATATATATGAGGATTTTTTAGCTCTCAAACACAGTGGTGTCCAGTCTCATCCACTCTCCTTTTTCCACTTTGGTCTTTTCACCTCCTTCCAAGCCACAATGAGTCAATTCAAGCAATTTGGTGGTGGAGCCCAAAAGAAAGGCTTCTCCTCATTCTCTGTGTCCAGAAGCAGTGGAGGTGGAGGTTTTGGAGCAGCTGGCGGAGCTGGTGGTGCTGCTGGTGCAGGCTTTGGTAGCAGAAGCCTATACAACATCGGTGGTAGAAAGACCATTTCCATCAGTACTGTAGGTGGCCAATCCTATGGAGCTGGAGCAGGAGGTTTTGGTGCAGGAGCTGGATATGGCGGTGGCTTTGGAGGTGGAGCTGGAGGAATTGGTGGTGGCTTTGGAGGTGCTGGATTTGGTGGAGGAGCCCAAGCTGGCATTCAAGAAGTTACAATCAACCAAAGTCTTCTTGCACCACTGAATTTGGAAATTGACCCAAACATACAAAAAGTCAGACTTGAAGAAAGAGAACAGATCAAAACACTGAACAACAAATTTGCTTCCTTCATTGACAAGGTAATGTTCTGGCGCAATGTCATATACATTGGAAAAATTTAACCATATTTTAAACTGTTGCATATTCAGACTTCTGGTCATTGGATGCGAATACTAATGTCATGTTTACTTGATCTTTCATAAACTAACAATCCTAAAGTTTTTGCAAAAGAAGATCATAAAAAAATGATGAAATTTGCAAATTTAATATACATGTAACATGTCTATGATCTCTGTAAAATTTGTAGGGTCTTTTCATTGCTTATGTTATGCTCATTAACCATTACATAACCATGCTGGTATAAACTAAACTATACTTATATGTAGGCAATAATATGATTGTCTATATTTTTACATTAGGTACGTTTCCTTGAGCAACAAAATAAGGTACTTGAAACAAAATGGGCTCTTCTGCAAGAACAAGGAGGTCAAATCAAAGGAGTAGGACCCCGTAAAGGAAACATCGAAGCTATTTTTGAAGCATACATTAGCAGCTTAAAGAGACAACTGGATGCCCTTCAAAATGATAAGTTTAGACTGGATGGAGAACTCAGAAATATGCAAGATTTGGTGGATGATTTCAAAAACAAGTAAGTACACTGATAAAAAAAAGACTCGCAAACATTGTTATTCATATGAGTTATATTCTGTTTATGATGGCAAGAAAACTGTTTCACTGAAAGTAAAATTATTATTGTGCTTCTAACTTTTTTTTATGATTCTGTATTGGAATGGGGTGTGGAACTGATAGTTGTTGCTGCCCATCGGTTTCTGATGTGCAGAGCAGGAACGAGAATTGGGCGTGGCACTAAAAAATGCGGACACTTATTAATTTCTGTTGTAGTATGTTCTAGGTGTGGCACTGATATGTGGCAAATGCAAGCACATATACTTTATTGTTAAAAATAAAAGATGAATACAAAATCAATTGCTCCAATTGACAATCTGCTATAACCACATTATTTAGACTGCTCATCTTTTTCCCTATGCAGATATGAAGATGAAATTAACAAGCGTACATCTGCAGAAAATGAGTTCGTTGTGATCAAAAAAGTGAGTAGTAAAAAAAAAGGGTAGAGGCGATCAACTATTTTAAAGGAACATTGAACCTTGAAATGAATCAAAAATTAAAAAAAGAAATGCAGTTGTCCTCATTGTTTGTCAGCCTGCGGCATTCATCCTGAAATATTCCTAAAGAAATCCTGCGGAAAACATAATCTCCTGCTAATCTGATACATCTTTGACTGTCTGGCTATAGGAGTAGGGTTTAGCAAAGATGCTGGTCTTAACAGTCTTTTGTCCTACTGTAGACAGGACAGAGGAGGGATGGTGCTGCCCCAGCCAGTTGTCTTGTGGCTTAACTCCTAGGGCACATAGAAAAGATGACATATTTCTCAATTTTAATTGTAAATGAGAAAAATAGGATGAAATGAATGGGGAAGATGAAGTGTTCCTTTAAGAGACTATATTAAAGTAAAAGTTAATATCTAACATTAAAAATACAAGATGTACATAGATAATGTGGAGATATAAAATGATGTATTCTTAGACCACATTCTATGATTCTTATTCTCCTCTTATAATATTATATATTATCTCTATTGGCTGCCAATAGTGTTAAACTGAAGTTAAAAGATGTCTGGGATTAGAAAAAAAGCACCATGTGTTTTATATTGAATTATCTGAATAAAACTGAGCTGTTATACCAGACACAGCCATGAGAGTGTCACCCTTGCAGAGAACATAAGGGCTAATCTCCTGCTAATCTGTTCCATCTTTGACAGGCTGGTTACAGGAGTAGAATTTATCTGATACTGGATAATTTACTGTATTTCATCTTAAACTTGCTTCATAAATCACATTTTCAAAAATAATTTCTATTTTGTATAGCAACATTTTAGACTGAAACATTCAAATCTAAGACTTCATCAATTTGTGAAAAATATAATTTGTTAAATTATGACCCCTTTTTATTGTGGTGTCAATTTGCCCAAATAGAATTCTAGTAGATGATGCAAGACTTGGTTGACAATCTCAGTTTCAGACCTTACTTTGGTTCTCATTTTTTTCATCTGTGACTTTCTGGGCTTGTAAAGTGGATGTTTTTTTGGCAAGGTCTTTCATATTTTATTTTATTTTTTTTCAAATTTCAATAATTTATTCAGGGCTCTGTGCTAAAAACTTGAGGACCATGGACATCCATTATATTTGTATAGTTATGTTCTCTATCATGCTTTGTAGGATGTGGATGCTGCCTACATGAACAAGGTTGAGTTGGAAGCCAAGGTTGATGCCCTGACTGATGAAATCAACTTCTTCAGGACCCTATATGAACAAGTAGGTTATATCTATTTCTTATCTTTTGTTTATCTAGTATAATGTTGATTCTTCAAAAATATATATGGGAATCTCAATAATAAAAAATATTGGCCAGAGTTACTTACAATGGTCCACTCATATTTTTATTGTATCTTTCAGGAACTGGCTCAACTCCAAGCTCAGATTTCAGACACCTCAGTCGTCCTTTCTATGGACAATAACAGAGCATTAGATCTGGACAGCATCATCGCTGAGGTGAAGGCTCAGTATGAAGATATCGCCAAGAAGAGCAGAGCAGAAGCTGAGTCTGTTTACCAAGGCAAGGTAAGTGGGCTATTAGGATTATATTAAGGACAATGGAAAAGGTAAACCACTGGACAGATTTTAGGTGTTAAGTTCACATAATCAGATAATATTCTATCCTTCATGACAGGTTAAAGAACTGCAAGCATCTGCTGGCCAACAAGGCGATGCCCTCCGCAATAGCAAGAATGAGATCTCTGAACTGAACCGCAAAATTCAGAGGCTCCGCGCTGAAATTGAAAATGTGAAGAAACAGGTAAATTTATACATATGATGGATCTCCCTATCATCTGAATCTGTATAATGTTCTATTCTGTGGGTATAGATTATACTCAGTACATCAAAATGATAGAAAGGAGTATGGAACAGCAGAATTTGAGGCAACGTCATGTCTTCAAATTCTAAATCATTTTTTTTTTTTAAGAACGCCAAACACCAGACAGCCATTGCTGAAGCAGAAGACCGTGGTGAGGTTGTCCTGAAAGATGCCCATGCAAAACTGGCAGAACTGGAGGCTGCTTTGCAGAAGGCCAAACAAGAGATGGCCCGTCAGCTCCGTGAATACCAGGAACTGATGAACGTCAAACTGGCTTTGGATGTTGAAATTGCCACCTACAGGAAACTGCTGGAAGGAGAGGAGACTAGGTAAGACTTATTATAATGCTATGTTCTTGTAGGCAAATATCCCACTTTAGGTAAACTAAATGACATCCATTATTGTCCTGCTAAGGCTATGCTGCTGACTTGTCACCTTAGATTGGTAGCATGTTTCCCATAGTAGTTAGCCTGCTTAACTATGTATTACATACTTTGTATACTATACTGTACTATACTATGTATACACTAATACTGACATATTAATTCTACAAATTTTGTAGGGTAATAAAAATGTTAATCTAAATATGACATATTAAAATGTGGAATTTTTTTATATTTACACAGCATCTGTCCAGCAAAAGTCTCAAAATGACATATAAACATAAAATATAGTGTGCTATATAATTGAAAATCCTTACCTTAATTTTAGTTTTATTTTTGCTTTGCTGTTTTTCAGCTCTAACCCATGTATGTAGCTTTGTAACCTATCTTCATTGTCAAATAGGAGCCTGAGATATTCTAAGATCTACATCCTATCAACAACTTAGGCTGTTGCTTCTTTCTCCATGCTTTACACACTCCGCACTTACTCTGCATGTACAGCTTGACTGTTGTATGTAAGCTCATACTCTTTGGGAAGATTTCTATCTCTGCAATAATAGAACGATTATAGAAAGAGAACTTCTCACATAGACTAAGGAGAAAAACCCCAGAAATCCATTTTAATCGAATTGCATGAACATGAATTTGTTATTAGTACTATCCTATTAAATCCTATTTTTTCTTAATCCTATAGGTTGTCTACAGACAGCAATGTCAGCATCTGTAAGTATTGCTTATGATAACACATTGCTTTCAGATGGTTTTAGTCTAGCTTTAGTTTCTGGCTCAAAAATTTGCTTAAATTAAGTTAACGAAGAGATATCATAAAGTTAGACAGTGTTTTAAAGATGCCAAGTCTAGTTCTAAGTTGTGCAATCTAAGACAATAGATCTACTCCATTGTTTTCTTATGCTTTTGATAAACTTGTGCTCCTTAAGTTTAGCATTATTCTCTATGATGATCTTATGTAAAGGGTTTTGTTCAAATGATATTCCCATGTAGTGACATCACTATTAGTGAGAACAACACAAGTTTCTACAGTTGGAGAAATATTTTGCCAATTTACAAAGATAACTTATATCTGTGTATACTTCTATTGGATATCATATATACTATTCTACTATTTTACAGCTGTTGTCAGTGGAAAGACATGCCTGGCAGCCGGTGGTGTTGGCGGTGGAGCAGGTGGAAGCTTTGGTTTCAGCGGTGGAGCAGGAGGTGGTGCTGGAGGCTTCTTTGGAGGAATTGGATTCAGCTCTGGTAGCTCCTCAGGCTTTGGCATTTCCTCCAGCGGTGGTGGCGGCGGCAGCAGCATGAGATTCGTGTCCAGCCAGTCAAGTTACAGAAGTTAAACCTGAGAGGCTGAGCCATTGAAAAATCACAGAATTTACCTCCTGATTCCAGAGATACATAATAATCAAATGATTCTCCTTTCCCAGATCTGATTTTGTGGTTACATAATAGCTAGGTTTATATACTTAGTAAATGTGTAGCTAGGATTTCTTTCACTGGAAGATTTAGTTTTCTCTCCTAACCTTGCATCTAAATACCCTGACCAAGGCAGAATATATTCTTGGCACACCACCCCTCTGTACCCAGCACTGAGGCCCATTTACTTCCAGCTTCCTAGCTACATATTTTATATAAGTCTTGACAATACATCTAAAGATTAGACCGACGGCTGTATTAGCAGGTAACTTTATCCTGCACACACATAGCAACTCATGCTATATTTTTGACATACAAAAAGTTAAAGAGGTTGTTTTCACAAGCAAAATTTAACTCCTATTTACAAGACAGGGTGTATGTATCAAACCAATGGGTTACGGGATAAGTTTTGGTCTTTGGACAACCCCTTTAAATAGAAGGTATAGAGCCTCACAAACAAAAGATACAAGGAAATAACAAGAAACTTTTCTAGGTATGACAAACCTATACTGTATGTCTGATGAAAAAACTGAATAGTACACAGGGATTGACCATTAAAATGTTTACAGCCACATTGTATTGAACCACAAATAAAGTAAATTCTTCCATGTTTAAGCTTTATCCAGGATTCTTTTGTTAATTCAGTTTTTGAAAATGTTGTCCATGATAGTCTGCATCAGCAGAACATGAGGTCGAAAAGGTAATGAAGTCAAAAGGAATTGACGTCGAAAGGAAATGAAGTATACAAAGGCTATTTAAATGAATAGCAGTCCAGGTAATACATAGGCCAGGTCTATAGGAGGTGGTGATGATGCTAAAAAGCTCTTGTCAAAACAAAAAAAATGTAGATGAAAATTATATTTTTCAAAACTGTACAGTTTTTGTATGACATTGTGGTAATTCCAAACCATTTCCACTTTGTTGAGTCATCAATGTAATAGTTCCCATCCTCCAAGCATGAAAGTACTATGAAATAATACCGTGTTGTGGTTTTCCATAGAAGCAGTTCTAAATACATAGAACAGGTTCCTAAAAAAAAAATCTGTTTTTTATTGAAGCTTGATGTGGTTCCCTATTAAATCAAGACTGACACAGCTGAACTTAACAGTAGCATCTATACCATACCCTATTCAGGCTGAACTTCAGGAACGCTCACACCCTCCAAGTAAAATTCAAAGTGCCAACTGGGGACAGAAAGAGGATCCGTCAACCCCTTAGAAATAACTTTTTGATACAAAAAATAGAAAAACTTATCAATTTTATGAGTAGAAAGGGGGTATATCTAGACACCAGCACATATTTATTAGAAGCAGAGCATGTGATGACTATGAGGCCCTAAAGAAAAGGAATCCTAACCTTGTTTGGTCCCATCAATTTGGGCTCTGACTGTAAGATTCTCCTCTCTAGAGGAACTACATTGTTATTCATACAAGGGCACAAATACTAGCCTAGAGTATATAAAAGATGTGCGGAGATCCAAAAACAAGCCTTCTTTCCTTGATGAAAACTAGTATGGTACCATATTGAGGGGGGGGGGGGGCTGATGCTTAGTAAAGACACAACTGCCAACTTTAAGCATATATATATATATATATATATATATATATATATACTGTGAGATTAGTTATCTTTCGAGATTGTCTTTACTGATGTCAAAGGGCACTGTTTCTGAGTCCACCTCTAAATCAAGCCAACAACACCGCATAGGTTTAAGCTGAATGGTCATCAGGTTTATATAAAAGGCTTCAAATAAACAAAAATGACATAATCTCAAAATAAATCCTTTCCTGTCTGGCACGTACTATACAGTACATCATATTCCCTTGTCTAACAACTGGAAAGCTTCTCTCTGCCAGGAGACCAAAACCACAATTTTCTGTCCACTTGTGTCCCACACAGGCAGGCTTCTTGTATCCCCAGACTGAGAGCCCCTTCTGACTGCTCCACACCAGACTGGTGGAGCCAATTGAATGTTATCTTCCCACTCCAGCAACCAAATTCCTGTGTCAGGCTTTCCAGAAGACCAACGGTTCATTCTGTGCACAAACACATGTTGTGGTTTCTGCATATGGAAGAGGACCATATATTCTCCCTCTTCTGGCAGTGCCCATGTCACAATACATATATACACATACGTTAATAGTTTCATACAGTATTGCACATAAGTATTAAGCAGGTGTGGAAAAAATGCTGCAAAGTAAGAATGCTTTTAAGGCCGGGGCCTCACATGGCGTTTTTCTGCAGCATTTTACAGTCACCTTGTAGTGTATGGGATTCTAGCAAATCCCATTCCCACAGTGCGGTAAAATATGCACAGCAGACATGCTGCAATTTCCAAAAACATTGCGGTTTTGGAAATTGCAGCATGTCGATTATACCTACGCTGGCGGTTTTCCTATAGGTATAACTGAAGCAGAAAGTCCACACAGGAAACCTCTGCAAACTTTCTGTGAAAAGTGCTGCGGGAAAAACCGTGATGCATTGCCTCTACAGATTTTTCCGCAGCACTTTTTTGCTGCGGGACGCTACGTGGGACCTTAGCCTAAAAATAGAATTGTTAATAGTTAATTTTTATCAAATAACAAAATGAAGTGAATGAACAAAAGAGAAATCTAAATCCCATGTTTTGAAGACAAAGGGCGCTCACACCAAAGATTGATGGGATTTAGATTTCTCTTTTATTCATTCACTTTGAATTTTTGGTAATTGCTGTATGAAAAAGGATAGGAATAGGAGCGCTGGCGCCAATGACATTCACATATATTACACAATTTCCATCTGTGCTCTGAGGCTCACTTCACATGTTCTATGTCACCACTGGTTAAGCCAAAACTATCAATGCAACACATACATCAGCTCAGGAAACCATTTTTATATGTTTCAAGTTGCAACAAATTTCTAACGTTTTTATACTTTTTTTTTATAAATGTGATTCAGATCCAGAAGAATTGGCATAAAAACAAGCATCTGTCAAAAAGACGGCATCCTTGTCTGCATCAAATATATAAAGTGCAGTTTAGTCAGCTTGTCAGAAATACAATAAACAAGTGCTGACATATTTTGCTTACACAAAGCAATGAGCCATAATTATATGTTTCTAGCTTGTCTGGTCTATAAACATAGCAAGGCTGTCAACTCCATAGTAGAAGGAAATCAGGGGCATAGCTATATGGCGAGCAGAGGTAGCAGTCCGACTTGGACTCTTATGCCTGAGGGGGCCTGAAGGTCATACAGTATGAGAAGAAACCAGTATAATAACTGGAACATAGTAGTTGGGGCTCAGTTGGAATAGTTGTAAAGTACAGTAGCTTCCCATTATATCTCTGTCAACATGCACTGACAGACTGACTAGTAGCGCCCTCTACAGTACATGCAATACTACATGTTCTGTACTATTCTTTACCTGTGCCAGGATGAGCTGCTCCTTTGGACACCAGGTGACAACAGCTCCATGTTATTTTTCAGGCAAACTGTTACTTTTCAGGACCATAATAAATCTCCTCTCACCATTATAGAAGTGATTTTGTTTCCAGCAGCTCTTGGCAACTTTAATTGGTAATAATTTGCTATATCTATATTAGTTATCTGTTTATTTTTCCTTCACTCCTTGTTTTTTTCATATTTTTGGTGACATTTTTGGAGACATGGGGTCTTCAGAACCAGTTACTTGCTTTTCAAAGAGTTATGGTCTAAAGTTACAATGGCTTCAACATACAATGGCCATCCTGAAATCAATTAATATTGTAACTTTAGGGACCCCTGTATATGGACTTCAATGTATCTCACATGTAGAGATGGGCAAATCGCTTCAACATCTGAATATTCCAAATAGTTCAGTTTTTAATAAAAAACAAAAAAATGCCGATTTGTTTCGAATGAACAAAAATGGCCACTGCCACGTGTTTGTCCAGGAAACACCGAGGAGACACATGCGATATAACTCAAACACTGTGTGTGAGTCACTGTGAAGAAGTAGCACCACCTGACAGCCTCTCAGCCAATAGACAGTGATAGGTGTACCTTATAGTGTTTATGTCATGTGGAATATAAAGTTTGCAAATAAATCCATGATCCATCTCACTGCATCATAGACTAGCACAGTTCTGGAAAAGCATTAGTAGTTCTAGCAATAGTTAGAGGACTAGGAAAACTTAAAGAATTAAGCAATTACACAGGCAGATTAGTGCTAGAATTCAATAGAGATAGGAGTGGATCACATAAACATAGTGACTGGGGGAATCTGTGCTTGTGCTGCTTACACAGACAGACAGTTAACCCTTTCATTGCCAATTTTCTAACTGTTGTGCAATAGAGCAGTTTCATCTCTATACACAGACAACTATGTTAGTGAAAAATATTTTGTTAAAGGGAGTCTATCATTCAGATTTTCAAATGCGTCAACAATAAAGGAGAAGGGGGTGGTGATTCAGGGAGAGGATGAGGATGTGGGTGTGCTCAGAGCACAAGGGAAACACCCCCTGTGCACCATGAAGACTAATTTATATAACAAGAAAAGGGCTTTTTCTGGAAAACACCGGCAAGATTCAGGAAATGAAAGGTAAGCCTACAATAGCCTACTAAAGGCTACATGAAGATGGGCTTAGCTAAAAATCAAAAATCTGAATGATAGACTCCCTTTAGCAAAATATTTTTTACTAACATAATTGTCTGTGTATAGAGATGAAACTGCTCTACATGAAGATAGGCTTAGCTAAAAATCGAAAATCTGAATGATAGATTCCCTTTAAGGACTTTTTTGGGAAAAAGTTTCCATTTTTTCATTAAATACATACTGCTGTTCTAACAGCAAACTGCTGATTTTGTCTGCGCAAATCTGAAAAAAAAATAGCTCCATTATATACAAGTGTTTAAAGGTTGTTCAACCATTATACAATATAGTTTGTGCTATCTGAAAAAAAAACATCTTGTAATTTCACGGTTTGTTTTTCTTCTGTGGTGACCAAATACACAGTATGATGGTGCGCTGTTATTAATCTGGAAAAAAATATTAATTGCTTAAGCATTTCTGTTTATACAATACCACCACTGCCACCACTCAGCCAGACATGTCCTGTGGCCTGGTCTATCATATTACACCCTGACGCACTACCACACATGTTGCCACAACTACCACCACTGCCATCACTCAGCCAGAATGTCCTGCACCCTGGTCCATCATACTATGTCTTGCTGCATTGCCACACGTTACCACAGCTACCACCACTGCCACACATGTTACCACTGCTGCCTAGTACCTACCACCACTGCCACTAGTCAGGCAGACATGTCCTGCAGTGTGGTCCATCATATTACTCCCTGCTGCACTACCACACATGTTACCACAGCAACCACCACTGCCACCACTCAGCAGACATGTCCTGCAGCCTGGTCCACCATCACATTCCACACTGTTGGTGCCATAGTGTTGGCATAAAAAAAAAAAAAAAATAACAATTTTGATATCACAACTGCTTCAATCACGGGATAATTTTTGGTGGCTTTTTTAACTTTTCAACTTGACTCACAAATTTGTCTCCCAAATAGCAATAAGCCTATAGCACTTACAAGCCATTAAAAATGCCACGTGTGTCTAAAAAAAACACAGGTAATTACCTTTCTTTCCCAAAAAAAAAGGGTAATTTTTGGATTGTTTTAAATGTTAAAATGTTGAAAAGCGGGTGTCAACGCAGTGTATGGTTAAACATGGCGTTGTAGCCATTGCTTATCATCTGTTTTTCAATAGACATGCATGTCACTTTCACTTAACTTCAGCTGGGTTTGCCTTAGAGAGCTAGAAATCGGATAGATTCCTATTTGTCATTATATGTGTTCTACACTATGTTTTAAGCCAATTTAAGGTGTGGTTTGTTCCAATCTTGTTCTACCTGAAACAAATCTTGGTCACAAACCACCCGAAACTAAATAAATCCTGATATGTTCGTCCATCTCTACTCGCATGCCTCTGATTTCACACGCCTCCAGATGGTATATTACAGAGATATTTGTAGGATTATAATAGAATAACCTGATCGAGATGATGAGAACTGATGAAGATACAATGAGCCCTTGCACATGACCAAGTCCATGTGTGGGCTGTATTTCCCAGACTGAACTCGACATGTGCATAGGCGTCACTGCATGATAGTCAGTTATGATGCAGTGAACTCCCGAACAGGCCGATTGCTACAGTAATGAACTGATGTAAACAATTGTAGAGTAACTAATCGTGCTCAAGTATAATATCAAGAAAAAAAAACAAACTAGCACTATAAACTAAAATATAACCTTTAATAATCTGATTAAAAAGTGTACAATGCACTACAAAAAGAATGACGTCTGTAGTGTTGCTGACCACCTCCCTTAAAGGCTCAATAGTTGTGGAGGTACATATGTAATCTAGGGAATAAAATGAAACACGTGGCATTCAGTAGTAAACAGCACATAAGTAGCTTATCACAATGTCAATAAAGCCTCTGTTTGAATAAGGCTAAACTCAGTGCTCAATGGTCAGCAACATGTAAGAGGCTTTATCACAATATCAATAGAGCCCCTGTTTGAATAAAGCTATCCTAAGAGACTTATCACAATGTCAACAAAGCCCCTGTTTGTATAAAGCTATCCTCTAAGAGGCTTATCACAATATCAACAAAGCCCCTGTTTGTATAAAACTATCTTCAACGCGTTTCCCCCAGAGGTAAGCAGGGTTCATCAGGAGAAAGTAAAGATAAAGATAATATCTAGCCTACTGAGATAATTTGCAGTAATAACTGCAGTTCCCAGTGTCCTGATGGTGGACACTGGTACTATGAGAGCCAACCTCATAGTACTACTGAATGCCACATGTTTCATTTTATTCCCTAGATTACATATGTGCCTCCACACCTATTGAGCCTTTAAGGGAGGTGGTCAGCAACACTACAGACGTCATTCTTTTTGTAGTGCATTGTACACTTTTTAATCAGATTATTAAAGGTTATATTTTAGTTTTTAGTGCTAGTTTTTTTTTTTTCTTAAAGTAATGAACTGATGTCAGATCATTACTGTAGAAACCAGATCATTAGGGAACTCACTGTATCATAAGTGACCATGATGCAGTGACTCCTATAAACATGTCAAGTTCAGAAGTCGAAATACAGCCCACACATGGAGCGTTTTCCATGGACAGGACTCATGTGCAAGGGCTCTAAGGCTACGCTCACATGACCACCATTATAGTTTGTTGCCCTCATCTATAAAGTAAACCAACAAAGCTTCCATCATATTTTTTACATTACAACAAATGCAGTCATAGGTCGCTCCATCTGCATCAGTTATTTTATCATTCTATCACCGTTTAAGTCTGTTGCTTTCATCTTATGATGGATGAGAAAATAGCTGGCTTTATGTGGGGGCAAGCTGGACAAATGCCCAGGGCCCGTGTCGCCAAAGGGACCTCGGGATCAGCAGCACCAGAAGTTTGGCCTGATGACCTGGATCCGGCTTCCCCCGATCCGGGTCTCATGACCCGGATTGGGGCAGCCTTACTTACAAGTGTATTGGAATGCATAGCTCCCTGTTCTGACATAGACGACTGCATAGAAGATGGGGCATGATGATGTCACTGCATGGCGCCCCCTGTGCCGGATCCTGCTCAATAGTAGGGAGATACTTCAACATGAGGACTCTTCGGTGGAGCGTAATAAGGTGAGTAAAAAATAAAAAGGCGCTATTACTGAATAGGGGGACACATATTTATGAACAGGGATTAGTTTTAATAAGTCCAGCGTAAACATTATTTATAAGGGGGATAATAGTTACTCCTTATAAATTGCTCCCCCAATATACTGTATATACAGTATATATTTATTTATAAGGAGGATCTATTATTAATAAAGCTAGGGGAACTATTAGCCCCCATTATTATTAATAGTTCCTCCTTATAAATGTCCACCCCTTTATATATAATAATTCCCCCAGCCTTATTAGCCTTATTATTAAAAGTGACTCTAGGTTCACATCTGTGCGTAGGTTTCCATGTTTCGGGGTCTAAAAACGGAAACCCAATCCGCTTAAAAAACAGTTACCTGCAGAAACCCACAGATCCCATAGACTATAATGGGGTCCGCCAGGTTTTCACCCAAAAAATGCACAGAGAAAAGTCCTGCTTGCAGAATCCCCGAACACTGGTTTGAACCTAGCCTTACTCCTTATATATATAAGGACGAATTATTAATAAGACTAGGGGAACTATTATATATAGGGGGGCTATTTATAAGGAGGAACTATTAATAATAAGGCCAGTGGGGGAACTATTGTTAATAAGGAGGGACTATTAATGAGGCTGGGGAAACTTATTACTGATAAGGGGGGAAGTATTATATATAAGAAGTAAGAGGGATTGATTTATAAGGGGGAACTCTTATTCACAAGCTGGGACTATTATATGGGGGCACTATAATAACTCATAAGATGATATAAAGGTGGTCATTTGTATTGTGTATGGGCAAAAAAGGGGGTTGTTATTTTTGGGCGCAGAAAAAGGTATTATTAAATCACTATTTTATAGGGATTTTCCAACCGCAAACTGATTTTTGATACTGATGATCTATCCAAAGGATAGGACAACAATATGTCATCTGTCGAGGTCCGACTGTTCTAGCAGCCTCCGGGTGCTGAAAGCTGGTAGTGGACAGAATACAGCACTGCTACTATTCAAAAAATAAGGGTGGCACAGCAGTGCCATCCACTGTATAGTTGTAGATCTGGGTAATTGCAATGCCACTCTTATTACGGTCTACTAGCAATGCCCAACACCCAGAAGTTGCTAGAACAGCTTATCTATGTGGGGTTCAGGTGTTGAATCATGACAGATCACATACTGATGTCCTGTCCTGTGGATCAATTTGGGACCGGAAAAACCCTTTAATTGATCTGATGTTTATTAGAATAGAAGTATGTGTAGTGCACGACTATTGTCTTATGTAGTATAATGGAGATGGTTACTGTGTCGGTAGTGTACTACATGGGCCTTGTATAGAGGTATTATTGATATTAGGAATATTGATATATTGATATTTATATGATGTATTTTGTCTGGTAATTGTCTGTATAGTATGGTAATAATTCTCCCCAGTATAGCGGTACACACATAGCAGTACACACATAGCAGTTTCACAACTATATATATATGTGTACAATTTTTTTTTTTTTTCTCCTGATCTTTTAAGACTATATCAATGCCACTGGAAGTGCAGCACTGACTTCTGAAGAGACAGAATATGACGGTGTTGTTAGTATGTCAGCATTTGGGGCCCTGCTTTTAATTTTGTCCAGGGCCACACTTTGTCTAAAATCAGCCCTGGATGAGAGCAACAGATTGTAATGACGGCCATGTGAACTTAGCCTTGTTAAGTCAAATGATATCTCTGGGGCCTCTTACTTTAATAGAAATTTGTAGAAATAGAAACTTCCTAATACAATGGGGCACATTTACTAATAGTGTCTAAGTTTTAGTGCAAATAAGAACAGCCTGTTCTAAACTGCACCAGATTTATCAAATGTCTGTTGTTATTTGATAAAACTGGTGTATTATTATACTGTCTAGTCCAGTGATGGCGAACCTATGATACACGTGTCACAGGTGACACGCCAAGACATTTTGGGTGACACTCATCGGCAGCTACGTATTGTGTTATTGCAATAAGCAGCTGTTGATACTTTTACTCACCTGTCCACACTCCTGTCTTGGCCGCCCTCTGCTGCCTTTTCTAGGCGGCGCTACACTGATGGCATGACGCTGAAGAACGCCAGGACGCTACGTACAGCGTCCCAGCCTTCTTCAGCGTCAGCAACAACGCAACCTGGAGGTGGGAGCGGAGGGCGTCCAGGTCTGGAGCGTGGACAGGTGAGTAAAAATTATCGGCCACTACTCTGTGTGGGGGTGGGGAGATAACAGGTGGTCATATACTGTGGGTGGGCTTTAAAAAAGGGGTCATATGCAGTGTGAGGGGTTATAAAAGGTGTCATAAACTGTGTGAGGGCCATAAATAGGGGGATTATATGCTGTGTGGGGGGGTAAAAAAAGGTGTTCATATACTGTGGGGGGCAGATAATGGGGTCACCGTGTGGGGGCTAAAAAAAGGGGGTCATATACTGTGTGATTGGCCAGAAAAAGGGGGTAATATACTGTGTGATTGGCCAGAAAAAGGGGGTCATATACCGTGTGATGGGCCAGGAAAAGGGGTTCATATACTGTGTGATGGGCCAGGAAAAGGGGGTCATATACTGTGTGATGGGCTAGGAAAAGGGGCTCATATACTGTGTGATGGGCCAGGAAAAGGGGGTCATATACTGTGTGATGGGCCAGGAAAAGGGGCTCATATACCGTGTGATGGGCCAGAAAAATGGGGTCATATACCGTGTGATGGGCCAGGAAAAGGTGCTCATATACTGTGTGATGGGCCAGAAAAAAGGGCTCATATACCATGTGATGGGCCAGAAAAAGGGGGTCATATACTGTGTGATGGGCCAGAAAAAGGGGGTCATATACTGTGTGATGGGCCAGAAAAAGCGGGTCATATACTGTGTGATGGGCCAGAAAAAGGGGGTCATATACTGTGTGATGGGCCAGAAAAAGGGGGTCATATACTGTGTGATGGGCCAGGAAAAGAGGGTTATATACTGTGTGATGGGCCAAAAATATAACTCTTTTTTTACTAGAGCTACAAATATCACAAAATTATAGATATTTCTGGATGTGACATGCCACCCGAGCAAAGCTAGTTTTTTTTGGTGACATGGGGATGTATGGAGAGGGGTCAGGAGTTGCGTTCTCTCCATACAGGGTGGATGCTGGCTGTATAATACAGCCAGGAACCACCGCTTACAGCAGCGATCGGTGCCTTCACCAATTGCTGCTGTTAACCCTTTAGACTCCGTGGTCCTGTTTCTAAACTGCGCAGGCACCACCGCGATCGGTTGCCATGACAGCCGGGAGCCTATTGAAGGCTCCCAGGCTTGTCATTGCATTAGCTCTATTGCACACTGCCAGAGGCAGTGTGAAATAGAGAGCTAGGCATTTTGCTATTCACTGCGATACAGTAGTATTGTAGTGAATAGTATGAGCGATCAGACCCCCTAAGTTTCAAGGTCCCTAGGGGGTCTGATCATAAAAGTAAAAGAAGAAAAAAAAAAGTTTTTAAAAGTATAAAAAATTTAAAAAAACACAAAAGTTCAAATCACCCCCCTTTCCCTAGATCAGATATAAAAGTAAATAAACAAAAGTAAAACATAAACACATTAGGTATCCCCGCGCTCCAAAATGCCCGATCTATTTAAATATTTATCCTATACGGTGAATGGCGTAGCGGCGAAAAATATCAAAATAGCCAAATAGCGTTTTTTTTTTCAACACTTTGCCTCCTATAAAAATTGAATAAAAAGTGATCAAACCATCAGATCTTTCCCCAAATGATATCAGTAAAAATGTCATCTTGTCCCGCATAAAAAGACGCCTTACCCAGCTCCATATATGTAAATATGAAAAAGTTACAGGTGTCACAAAATGGTGACACAAATCTTTTTTTCTCTTTTGCAAAGTTTTTCATTTCTTAAAAGGTATCAAAACATTACAAATACTATATAAATTTGGTATCGCCATGTTTGTACTGACCCACAGAATACAGGTACCATGTCATTTTTACCACACAGTGAACGCCGTAAAAATTAAGCCCATATGAAGTTGGCGCAAATGCATTTGTTCTCCAATTGCACCTCAATTTTTTTCCAACTTCCCAGTACATTTGTACAGGATATTGAATGGTGCCATTGCGAAGTACAATTTGTTTCAAACAATAAGCCATCATGTGACTCTGTGAACTGAAAAATGAAAAAGTTATGGCTCTTGGAATGTGGGGAGGGAAAAACGAAAATGCAAAAACGAAAAATGATCCAGTCCTTAAGGGGTTAAAATTCCTTGCACACTATTTCTGGCCAACCCCTTTAAGCTGAACTGTAAGGACTACTATATGTATGACACCAAGATCATCAACTAAGTTCACAGAGTTTTTTGCAGGCGAATTTTTAGGTAGAATGTGGCTCTACATTTACCTCAAAAAACACATCCCAATTTTCCTATTCATTTCCATGGGAGTCAGAGCAGATTTTTTTCCTCTACCTGATTTTTCTGGTAGAGGAAAAAAGAAGCGTCGTGACCTGTCTTAAGGCAAATTCCGCCTCGCACACATCATTGAAATGAATAGTAGGCAGAATAAAAACACTAACATTTTCTTTTGCGGCTCATTTTGGAGCGGCCCAAAAAAACGCAAGCCTTTTATTCTGCCTCAAATTCATTTCAATGCCTGAAGAAAGGTCCTGAAGCTTCTTTTTTTCCTGTAGCTGAAAAAATCAGCTAGAGGAAAAAATCTGCCTCTCATTGAAATGAATGGCAGAGTTAGGAGGCGTTTTCTGAGGCAGATTGCGCCTCAAAAATCAACCTGTGTGAATTTACTCTTAATACCACCCAGCAGAATTGTGAATTCAATTCTATACTATAATACAGAGTATAACTTGGGATCAGAACAAGATAAGAAATATGATTCTGCTTAATCTTTTATTTAGATGATATATTGTTAGAAATGGGGGGAATATCTCTGCTTATCCTGTCAGAATAGTTTCCAAAGTAAATTGTGAGATGCATAGTTCAGTCGCAATATTGGAAGGTAGGAGCTATCTAGCATTATTGAGTAGTTGCATTTTATTTTGGCATTGTAGTGTTGCTTTGGCAGCATATGCAGCAGTTTAGGCACTATATACTCTTTGTGTGGACAGTATGCAAACTATAGTAGTCTGAATACTGTGGTAATATTACTGTTGCTTGTCACTATGTGGTGCTTTCTAAGCACACTATGGCTCAAAGTGGATCTGAACATTACATGAGTTATTTGAGCAATGTTCTGAGCACTGTTTGATGCCACCTAGGCACTTAAAGGGGTTTTCTGGGCTAAAAACATTAAGATCTATTCTAATGATAGGTCATCAATATCAGATTTGTAGGGGTCTGACACCCGCCACCCCCACTGATCAGCTGTTCTCAGCAGCTGATACACAGAGAATGGAGGAGGTAGCAGACAGCTCTGTTCTCTGTGCAGTTGTTAGATATGGTACTGCAGATACTTTTAAATGGGACCCTAGCTGTATTGACTCACTTCTACCACTACACAGACAACAGCGCTGTCTGCTTCCTGCTCCACACTCTGTGTTTCTACTGCTGAGAACATCTTAACAATGGGGGAGGGGGGATAGGTCATATTCATGACCTAGCTTTAGAATAGATCATCAGTGTTTTTAGCCCATAGGCTAAGGTCCATGTTGTGGAAACGCAGCAGAAAAAATGCTGCGTTTTACAGTACCAGCAAAGTGAATGAGATTCTGACTAGTCCCCTCCACACATTTTCCCTATAGATTTAATAAGGAAAGAAAAACTGCATCGAAAAATGCAGCAAAAACATAATGAAAAACACTGCGGAAAAAAACACGATGCGTTTCCACCACGTTTTTTACTGCATTGTTTTTTAGTTGTGTTCCGCAATGTGGGGTCTTAGCCTTAATAGGACTACATAAGAAGTGTATGGCACTAAGTAGGCATTATATACACTATTTTAGACTATATATTTTCATGCATAGTGCACCAAAGACTTTGTTCGCTTTTATCAAATTTGTCGTGTATATTTCAAATAATACAACACTTATGTAAAATACTACCGCCTTGTAAGGTGCAGGTTTTCTTTAGCTAGCTTATTTACTTCCTCGCGTCAAGATTAATTTATTGTTGGAGTGGTTTTTCTTTGTCTGGAAAAGGAATCTATGATTGTTGTGCCTCTGGCAAACACGTCTTGGCCAAGCCCAATTGCTAATTGGTATATTACTCAATAATTGGAAACTATGTACTATACTCTATTATAGAGAGTGACATGACTAATGAGAAAGCGATCAATACCAAAGCTGAAAAATGACTGTCAAAAAGATTTTTGCAATATTTATTGCAGTATTGGTATAAATTTTTTTTTTTTTTTTTTTTTAAGCTAACAACTCCATAGAAACAGTTTTTTAAGCTCCATTCAGCAAATGTGTTTGGACAAATCAAGATTATGCTTCCAGACATTGTTGAAAAGTCTATAAAATAAGAAACCAATCTTTAAATTGGGTGTTTCCCTGATTGAAGAAGGTGGAGAAATCTTGATCTGTGCAATGATGCCACCTGACAAGATATTTCATGCTTGAAATTTCCAGTTTCTCAATTTTTTTATCCATCCAAATATCAAGGTGCAATCAGGTCACCCTTGTATGTGTTAGATGTAAAATATATGTGCCCACCCTTGCCTTAATGCAAATTTTGTTAAAGAGGACCTTTCCTCACTATGGATACACTGTTTACTGAATAATTGTTTTTCCCATAATATAACACCTATAATACCTATGTGTTATATTGTTCCTCTGTTATTCCTACTAGAAATTTATGAGTAAATTGCCAACAAGGTCTTACTAGCTAGTGGGGTGTCTTTACATACTCTCACGCTATCCAATAAGTGTTGTCAGTGCCAGACTCTTTATTGACACCCCTTTGACTAAGGGAATGGTAACATTGTCAATTAACTCATAAATTTACAGTGAATATTAAAGAGAAACAGTACAACATAGTGTTATGAGGAGAAATGATACAGAAGTGTTACTTCATGGGAAATGCAAGTATTTACTAAATCGGAGACATCAGGAGAGGTGACTGATCTTCTTTAAGCACTCCACATTCTCATTAAATGTATTCAGCATGATATTCCAACATACTATCAGTACCCTTATCGGTTCACATGGCGGAATCTGGCACTGATTTTGAGGCCAAATTTCCACCTTGAATCTGCCTTCCACTGTTTTCAATGAGAGGCAGAGTTAGAAGCAAGATGTTGAAAAAAATAAGCATTCTGCTTGATCTTGCAGTGGAGTCCATGGCTGATTCAGCTGCAGAATCTGCAGCACAATATACCCTGCTGCTCAGGTCTATTAATCTCAGCCTAATAAGCTAGGGAAAGCCACAGTGGAAACTCTGCTTAGGCTTTCCCCTGGGGGAGACGGAGGACTAGAAAATGAAGAGGAATCTGAGGCGGAATCTGAAAATCTTCATTAACCCAGCCTTGAAAGGGATTTTCTGGTCATTCAATATTGAACTAGTCCTTCTCCACTAAACTGCCCATATGAGGAGCCACTGGGCTGGGATAGAGTCGTAGCTAGTGGGGGGGCAGAGGGGGTGGTTGCCCCGGCCCACTGACTTTGTGGGGCCCACCCCGGGGCCGCCATTAATACATCCTTTATTTCTAACTAGATCGGTGTCTGCAGACACTGATCTAGTTAAAATGTAACCTGCAACTTAACAGTATTGTAAACTGTGCTGAACCCCTAGCTACGCCTCTGGGCTGGGACATTACAGTGGACAAATTTCGGAAACACACGGCTCCATCCATTGTGTAGCTCTAGTGCTGGGCTACTGCAGCTCAGCTCTCATTCACTTAAATGGGATCTCAGTTACAGTAAACAGGGATGGCCTCTGCACAGTGTATAGAGCCATCTGCTATTAGCTCTGTCTACTGTATAGTTCCCGCACCACCAGCTCCCTGTATCTGATTAGTGGGGGTCCCGGGTTTCAAACACTCACCAATATAATATTAATCACCTATCTAGGTCAACAATATCAAAAGCCCAATTATACTTTTAAACAAAGTACAATTTATAAGTACTGCATGGCTTCAAATAGCGACATATACCGTAGGAACTTGTAACTGAAATCAAAGTGTTTTGAAAAGCTGGTCATCTTGTAACACACATATCTTCCAGGTAAGGAGGGACACGACTGTATTATACACACCACAATCATTATCTAATTCCTAAAACCAGCTTTAGCAATTTGATTTGTTAGAAATCCACTGCAGTGTTCAGCTTTTTGCCACAAGTCCAGCTCCTATCTCATTTTTCCAGAGGATCCACAGTCAGTGTAGCTGGAGTGTAGTTTTTACAAAGTGGTTCACCAGTGTGGCTGACAGAGGGGAGTACTAAGCAGGAGATTCCTCTATAACAGGGCATATGAATGGAAGTTATCTTTTGTTTCTATCGTATTACGTAGTATATTGCTATGGTACTGTTGTGATGATTACATTGTTATTGCATCTTTACATTATATTATCTCATTACTTGTTTGTGCAGTAAGTAGACACTTTGCAAGTTCCTCTAACTTTCTTCCAGCATGTTTACTAAATTGGATTCTTCTTTTCTGGATACAATTCATGTCTGATGAAGATCTGTGAAACATAACTTTGGATGACTTTACATTGCTACCTCCCTTAATAAAATTCTTCTAACTGGAAATGTACTGTGTAGTGCTGAGTTTCTGTATCTACTTAGACGACAGGGTGGAACCCTACTCCAGCATCTTATGCTAGCGGAGTGGCGTGCATCTTTATTGATTTGTGTGTGAAGTAGTTTATTATGTACCCAACATTCTCACTAAGTCACAGCCCTTTACTGCTTGATTTCCTAGAACATGTCTTGTCAGCAAATGATGAAATAGCAACATCAGTCTTCACTCACCTGTAATGCTATTTGTTAGAGATTGTCGTGAATGAGTCACTTTATGACTGGATAATTTGCTTTATGGTTAAACAAGCAAAAGAAGGCAAATCCAAATTTTTTTTGTCTCCTTTTAATGTCTATATGTAGAGGGGAACAGGACAGTTTAGATCCTGGAAACTATATTGGAGGTACAGAGTATTGCCCCATAGATCTCACCATTAAAGGAAACTTGAAAGGTGGTTTATCTGCTATAAACCGTCCCAACACTGGCTAAAGTTTCTGGTGCATATGTAAATTTACCTTAGCGAGTTACAAGGGTGTGGGTAGCAGCTTCATCCGGTCATGCAGTCACAGTCACAGTCTGTGAGGTCAGTATAGTAGGCAGACACTGTTACCGCAGTTGACCTCCCATTGAAGTTAATGTGAGTAGAGCTTCAGTAACGCCTCCATCCACTATAGAGGGCACCAAGCTATCTGCTTCTGGCTTCATGTACTATATAGTACAGGGACCAGACACACTTCAGAACAGCTAATCTGTGCAGCGGCTGACTGTTAGTCCCCCCCACTGATCAGATATTTATTGCCTATCCTAAGGATAGGCCATAAAAAAAACCTCCTGAACAACCCCTTTAATTCTGGGCAACGTCTTCTCCAGAGTACTTCTAGTCTGTACAAATGGGGAAATAATGCAAACTAATTTAAACCTAGTAAAAATTTTATGGAGGGAAGATGAGCTGTTAGCGCGGTGTCTTGAGTCTGAAGTACATACTGTTCTATGTATAAATGCTAAGGCTTATCCTCCATGACCTTAAGTGATGTACATTTCAAAAATATAAAATACAAAGATTGTATAGAAAAACAAGAATATAACAGGTCTCCGACTATCATTCAATGAGAGATTACTGCTATTTTGCTGCAGTTTTTACACAATATTGTTACAAGGCATGTTTTCTATTACTATTTTTTTATGTCTATAAAATGTAAGCAGAAATGTATCAGCGTTCACTATTTAGAGAATAAAGAGTCATAAAAGACATTTGACAGCACCTGCGGGGCAGTTACTCTGGATTTTATTTGCTTGCTGCAGTACTGCTTTTTCCATAGACTTTTATAAAGAGAGCACCTCATATGCGTAGCCACCTTTTCTTCAACTCAGCCTGGATAAGTCCTCCTCACCTGGTGTAATGGGGTCAGGGGCTTCCATTCTCATGACAATTGAGACCCTCAACCAGTGTTCGGTGGAGTCCCACCATCCATGTATGCAGAACGTGAACCAGTTACTGTGTTATCATTGCACAGGACATGTATTAATAAGTTATAATCGGTTACTTGTGGATTAACCTATAGAAATAGATTTTAGTGACAAGCGAGTCTTGAAACTTTTTAGTATATTTTTGGTTAACCATTGAAATGTGAAGAGAACACTATTGGTTGTGGCACCTTTCAAGGGGTGGCATATATTAGATAGCAAATGAAGTTGATATGCTGGATGAAAGAAAAGTGGATAGGTGTAAGGATCTGAGGGACTTACATGAGTGAATTATGATGGCTTTGGCTACCTACTTGGGACACAGCATCTCTCAGGTGGCAGGCCTTTGCAGTGCTACTGGTGTGATAATATCTACTAAAAGTGTGCCAGGGAAAGGCAAACAGTAAACCGATGACTGGGTCATGGGCCGCTAAGTAGGGAGTGGAGTATAGTACAAATTGCTGAAAAAGTTAATGCTGGACTATGATCGAGAGGTTCTCAGAATATGTATAGCGTTGTTACAACTTAGGGTCTGTTCATTCGGCACAAAGTGAACAGGAATTTGAGGGGGAATTCTGCCTCAAATTCTTCTTCAATTTCCACCCCTCCAATTTTCCACCACGGTTTTCACTTATTGATTAGGCTGAGATGAGGGTACATAATAAGCTTAGAGTCTTACACTGTGTGTTCAGTGGCTGAAGGAGCTGCGAAAGCCATGAAAAGAATGAGCAGGACGCTTATTTCTTCAGTGTCCTGCAGCAGTATCTGCCTCCCATTGAAAAGAATGAGAGACAGAATTTGGAGCTGATTTTGAGGTGGAATCCCTTTGAAAATCAGCAGCAATTGCTCTGTGTGAACTTACCCTAAAGGTTCTGCTGTTACTGTCGTGGTGCCTCTCAGATTCCACATGACAGCATCAGAGGCTTTGCAGAGTCTAAGCCTTGAAGAATTAGAGCTGTTTTGGTGGCATGTGGGGAATGACATTAGTCAAAAGGTTTTAATGTTATGGCTGATCTGTGTAAATAGCTACTTCTTTTAATGGTAATAAAGTACAACACAATCAGTTTCCTACATTGTGTTATGGCAATAATAGCACAACTCAGCAAGGTCTACACCAAGGTAACAAAGATTCATATCAGTAACTATAGGAAGTTTCTATCTGTACTCTGCTTACTTGACTACAAAGAACAAGGGATCTATTGTTTCCACAGGACAAAGTGATGTCCTAGAGAGATTTTCTAGCTCCATAGCAACATTCCTTACCTGTTTGTAAAAAAATACCTTCCTAACCACAATTTAGGGAGGTGACGCTGTTACATTTAGTCATTTTGGTATCTGCAATCTTTTGCATGCATGCACAGCAAAGTTCTGCCTGACACACGATGAGCACATAGCCTCTCCCTAGCTGGGGAATGAGTAGTGTGAAAAATCATAACATAAATCATATATGCAGACATTTCATGTAATGTAGCATTAAATATATTGTAGTAGTTTTATCCGAAGATAAAAATACACAAATTTCATTGTTAGCTTAAATGTGTTGATTCTCTGAATTTACTATGTGATTCAGACTGGAAGTTATTAAATTATCTATCTATTTATCTATTATCTACTGTATTTTTCTATTCAGTGTATCATCTACGTTATCTGTCATCTAATCTATCATTTATCATTCACTCTATCTATCTATATATCTATCTATTATCTTTCATCTTATCTATCTACCTATCTATCTATCTGTCTTTTATCATCCACTCTATCTATTTATTATCTATAAAATATCCTATCTATCTATCTATCTATCTATCTATCTATCTATCTATTATCTTTCATCCACCGTATCTTTCTATCTATCATTTATCATCCACTCTATCTATCTATCTATCTATCTATCTATCTATCTATCTATCTCATTATCTATCTATCTATCTATCTATCTATCTATCTATCTATCTATCTATCTCATATCTATCATATCTATCTATCTAGATGACACCAGGTGTTCATAACTGTATAGCAGCAGACTATTGTGTGAGGATTTACATAAGACGTCTGCTAGCTAGTTTGCTGACTTGTTATAAACTGTCTGGAACTGGCGAAGGGATTCACACAGAATACAAAAGCTATTGCATACTTTTTGAACTACATATAATAGAAGTGTGCGTTAATCATATGAGCTCAGTGTTTAGATTGCTGCAGGGCATGCCAAACCCATTATTGAGGTAAGATGATACATACACTTCCCTGGACCAAACCCACATACTGAGACAGATAAAAAGGGGAGTTTCATCACTGAGCCGTTCACTCTGCCTTCTTCCCTTCTCATCCTCAGCATCACAGATCCAATAGGACCATGTCTGTATCTCGCCAAACAACTGTCAGACAAAACTTTAGTACTGCTTCTGCAGTTCCAACAGGGCTAAGCCGAAGTGGCTTTAGCTCAGTCTCTGTGTCTCGTAGTGGTGGTGGTGGTGGCCGTGCAAGCTATGGTGGCTTTGGCAGCAGAAGTTTAAGTGGCTTAGGAATGAACAAAAGAATTTCCCTGAGCTCTCAGTCCCGTTATGGATATGGCTCTGGGTTTGGAACTGGTAGTGGAGCAGGCTTCAGTGTGAGTTCTGGATATGGTGCTGGGCAAGGATTTGGTGCTGGGCAAGGATTCGGTGCTGGGCAAGGATTCGGTGTTGGGCAAGGATTCGGTGTTGGGCAAGGATTTGGAGGTGGACCAAGCTTTCCAGTTTGCCCACCTGGAGGAATCCAAGCAGTCACAGTTAATCAGAGTCTTTTAGCTCCTCTCAATTTGGAAATTGACCCAGCTATTCAAAAAGTGCGCACAGAAGAAAGAGAACAGATTAAGACTCTCAACAACAAATTTGCATCCTTCATTGATAAGGTAGGTGCCTTCTTATTTCTTATATTCCCTGTTACTTAAATCTTGTAAAGATATTTGACATAATGAATTATTTTTAATAATTGCTTTCTGTTGCCTCATAGGTACGTTTCCTTGAGCAACAGAACAAGGTTCTGGAGACCAAATGGACCCTCCTGCAAGAACAGGGAGGCAAAACAGTTAGACATAACCTTGAGACAATCTTTGAAGCCTACATTTCTCAGCTCCGAAGACGCCTAGATATCCTGGTAAATGAGAAATCCCGTTTTGAAACAGAATTAAGACAAATGCAAGATTCTGTAGAGGATTTCAAGGGAAAGTAAGTGAAAATGTGCAGAAACTTATTTCTTGATGCATGTTTAGTTGAACTTCTATAAAAATGTTATAAATCAAATGTTTTACAATCAAAAATACTGTGGGACTTTAATATGCTATGACTTGGTGACTACTTTTGTCACAATGAATAAATCAGGTAAATTGCATCTTGGTAAAGGCGTATCTGGAAAATCAAGAACTATTAAACTCTAAGATTGCACAATGTTTAATATTATAATAAAGAATTATTATTATATTAGAACATGTGTTATGTTTTTAGCTTTTGTAATCAGCATGACATAGCATATTTCTCACATGCAAAATGACCCTGGATGGAGATGTATTGTGCTTGTGGTTGGTTAGCATAAACATATAATTATTTTTCTGTGCTTAGATACGAGGATGAAATTAACAAGAGAACAGCGGCAGAAAATGAATTTGTGATGCTGAAAAAGGTAATAGTCAAATCCCATATCTACACTACAGTAGTGTATCAAGCAGCAGTTTCTATTGTAGGATGTTGACTGATCTAAGCTTTTGTTGACTTAGGATGTGGATGCTGCCTACATGAACAAAACCGAGCTGGATGCCAAGGTGGATGCTCTGAATGATGAGATCAACTTCCTGAGGGCCCTGTATGAAGCGGTAATTATAATCCCACAGTTTAATTACATTCTTTCTAATATAGTATATAGTTATATACTTAAGGTATCAATATGGTAACCAAAAAAAAAAATATATATATATATATATATATATATATATATATAAAAATAATGATATTGAATAATACTATAGTATAAAGATATTGGGTAAGCAGTGGGCACCATCTTAATAATTTTTCCAATTATTTCAAAGCCTTCATCACTATTATTTTTAAAAAAAGTAGTAACAATTTCTTCTTCCATATTGATTTCAGGAACTTAACCAGATGCAGGCACAGATCTCAGACACCCAAGTCGTTTTGTCCATGGACAATAACAGAGCTTTGGACCTTGATGGTATCATTGCTGAGGTCAAGTGTCAATATGAGGAAATTGCCAACAGAAGCCGACAAGAAGCTGAGTCTTGGTACCAAACGAAGGTCAGTACTTCTTTGCAAATTTGGTAATATATAGAGCATGATGTCAAATGTTACAGCCTGACCTCACGTAAAATGACTTTTTTATGACAATAGAGTATACACCATGTACCTTGCATTCAGTGATAAGAAAAATGGACTTTCATGTATAACTTAGATTTGTATCTAATCTTGAATCTTAGTACCCTATTTTTTTTTTTTTCTGCAGTATGAGGAGCTCCAGGTCTCTGCTGGAAGACATGGTGATGATCTGAAGAACACAAAGACTGAAATTGCAGAGCTAAACCGTATGATTACCAGACTGCGTTCAGAGATCGACAACGTGAAAAAACAAGTAAGAGAAATGGCTCGAGGGATTAAAATTAAGTGTCAGGAATGAATACTGTTCTGTAACAAAGAGATTATTACAGTGTCACGTTGTCTCAGATTTTAATGTCTGCCAGGAAGTTTGGATTAAGGAATTTAACAGCGTGCTTATGAAATGGAATGAAATGAAATGTTGCCCCAGAAAACCAAAACTAATTTCAAAAGTAACCTTAAAAGGATAAGAGCTTTTGGCATAGGTTGTGTGTCTTCTATTACAAAATATTTTTTTGTGTAAAATCTGAAACAAAATTAACAATATTAATGATCGATTCTAATAAAACAGTGCGCCAAGCTACAAAGTACGATTGCTGAGGCCGAGGAACGTGGGGAGCTTACACTGAAGGATGCCAAACAAAAGCTTGCAGAGCTGGAAGATTGTCTACAAAAGGCCAAGCAAGACATGGCTCGCCAATTGCGTGAATACCAGGAGCTGATGAACATCAAACTGGCTCTGGATATTGAGATCGCCACCTACAGGAAACTGCTGGAAGGAGAAGAGAGCAGGTAACTGCAATGAAGTCCATATCCATATAACTCTAGAATGTTGCACATTTCCATTGTTTATAAGGTAACAGGTGACATATTGGAGGCCTGATAATTCAAAATGGCTGTAATCTTGAACCTGACAAATCCATTTTACCAGCCATCGCAGTGGTCTCCAACCTGTGGTTGGAGAGTCAAAGATTGGAGATAGTGTTGGACTGAGGTTCTTTGGGTCCACCAGATAAAATGATTGAGGGCCCATTCACCAACTACCCTTGGAAATAGACCATAGTACCCTTCAAATTTGTGTATCTTCTCTTCGACCATTATTGTGCCAGAGTCTTGGCCCACCAGAGGATTCTCTGGTACTATGGTTGGTCAGAATGATGGATTCTTCAAAATGCTAATCATTCTGGTTTACTGCAAATCTTGAGCCTGCAGAATAAGTTTATTCATTTTTAATTCTAAGGTTTAAATTATACCCAAAATCTGAATTTTTACCACCAATCCAGCAAAACAGGCTAACATAAGAAAGCCTTACTAAAGATATAGAAGCTGAGTGAAGTCTAGATCTCTTTGACATATGAACAGTGGAGACGCTATAGAGGTGGGTGCAGAGGTAGCAGTCGCTACCCCTATGTGGCAGAAGGCCCCGTAAATCTTTCTGCCACATAAAATATATCACTATTCTAAGGTAGGTAGGGGCCCTATTACATATTTTGGACTGGGGACCAGGAGCTTCAAGCAACACCTCAACATAGGAAAGTAAGTTTAGCTAAATGCAGGAAGTTGTCTGGATATCCGGATATTATCTGGATATGTCTAGTAGGCATTTCCTTTGCATACCATGTTAAACTGATATATGATGAGCTGATGTGTATATTATGTAAGATATGTGTTTCTAATGAAGAATTATACATTTACTTTTTTTAATGAATAGGTTGTCTGGAGAAGGTGTAGGACCTGTAAACATCTGTAAGTTTGGCTATTCCATTCACACTCAAAATTATTCTTCATCTTTTGTA
Organism: Leptodactylus fallax; assembly: GCA_947044405.1. NCBI lineage: Eukaryota > Metazoa > Chordata > Amphibia > Anura > Leptodactylidae > Leptodactylus > Leptodactylus fallax. The sequence goes on from CAMRHE010000426.1 coordinate 519,966, forward strand.
TAAAATAAGCCAATATGTTTAATAATACAATTTATTTTTTACAGCTGTTGTAAGCTCATCCTACGGTGGTAGCAGCGCCGGTGGTCAAGGATATGGAATTGGAGGTGGATATGGCGCAGGTAGTGGAAGTGGTTTTGGCGGCGGCATTGGCGGTGGTGTCGGAGGAGGTATCGGAGGAGGTATCGGCGGAGGTATGGGCGGAGGTATCGGTGGAGGAAGTTTCACTGCTAACAGTGGAAAATTTGCAAACTTTGGATCCGGAAGTGGCAGCAGTGTAAAAATCGTTACACAAACCTCTAAAAGTTCCCGGAGATATTAACACTGTCTCAAAAAGATGACCCCATCATTTTTCTACTGCCACTTAAAACATCTGCCCAGTGGCCATGAAAATTAATTCCATTGTAAATTATTAGAGTGTTTTAACCAGTAGGGTTTACATATCCAGGGTTTTTTCTTGCTCCAGGTATGAATGTATGAACCTCACTTGGTCTATTTTAGTTCTGTACAGCATCAAAAACCACAGTTCAGTACACTGTTCATCCATAATGTTTTTGACTCATATTTCATTTGGAAAAACAACCAGTAGAAAAAAATTAACCACTTGTTAACTTCTCAGTTACTTTTCTTCTTTCTGTAAACCAAAAGAGCAATTTAGCTATCGCTTTACTTTGTTTAATACTTCTAAGATGTCTTATGTTGTATACTCTGCAATAAACCGCAATTATTCTTACAGATTTCTTGTGAATTTCATCTTTTCTCTTTGAAAACACATGGTGGGGGCGATTTATGAACACTGGCATTTCACAGGAAAGCCTTAAACTAAAATGAGTTGGAGTACAGTTTAGGCTGAAGCCCCACATTTAAGGTACCTGCAAAGTGAATGGGTTTCTGGCTAATCACATCCAAACATTGTGTAAAAAATCCGCAGTGGAAAAGCTGCGTTTTCAAAAATGCCGGTGTTTTTGAAAGTCGTAGAATGCTCTTTATACTTGCTGGCGTTTTCCCTGTATGTATAATAAGGGCAAAAAGTTCACAGAGAAAAACTCAGCAAAAATGCATTGAAAAACGCTGCAGAAAAAAAACGTGATGCGTTTCCGCTGCATTTTTTTCCACAGCGTTTTTTTTGCTGCGGTTCGCTACGCGGGTCCTTAGCCTTATTAAGAGTCATATCATAGACTAAGTTCACATCTGCATTAGAGGCTCAGTTAGTAGCCCATATTTTAGAATTTGTTCAAAATTGCAGACAATAAAGTCTTGCATGTAACACTTTTTTTTATCTAGCAAAAGAAAGGAAACCCAATTGACCCGATTATAGATAATAGGATTTTTTGGGCTCAGTTGGTGATGCTGAAGAAGAGCAGAACAGTGGAAGGCAGCACTGATGGGAATATAGCCTCAGGCTGACTTTAAAGTTACACTGGAGCATTTTTTTTTATAGCTGTACAAGTAGTCATCAAAGTAGATTCAAAATCTACCATTGCTGATACTGTCACCCATATCTAGTACCTGTACCCATGTCTATTTCCTGTTTGCTCAAAACACTGCACACTTCATAATACTATATAGTAATATCTTCTAGGATCTTACATGGTAAGGAAGATGTCACCACAGGCTCTGAAATCTGCAACAACTGCTGTTGGTAACACTGGGGAAGGAAAGAGGCATAGTGACCTGAGGGGGGGGGGGACTATGGGCAGTATGTGAGAGAAGGGGGTTATAGAAAACAGATGATGTGAGAGGTAGAGGGAACATTTTCATAGAAGTAATAGGTTCTCAATAGTATCTGCAGGCAGCAGAAAGAGGCCTCCTGTTTGCACAGCAAGCCATGCTAAAAAAAAAAAAAGAAGTCACACTGTGATCATGTGACTTATTGAAGAAGGTGAAAGCAGGATAAGTAAAGACACTGTAAGAAAACACCTATTATTAATAAGGGGGTGATCTTTCAGATAATATAATTATTAAAAAAAATCACTTGGGTATCCCTTTAAGCCAGAAAAGAAAATAAATTCCTGTTATAAACAGCTGTAGATTTGTTCTTATTGGCTTAAAATTTGATGCAAATTTGTTGGACCCAACCACTCTAGATAAGCCCTGGTCAACTTGGAGTCGATATTGGCAAATTACTGCACAAACTTGAACTGAACCATCATTTTTGTGACCCAAATCATTGGATAAAGTTCCCCATTCATTGCTGTTATGTGTATAGCTCTCTGGGTATATAGGTTTAATAGTGTTACATCTATGAGGGAACTGGTGAAAATGGGTAAAATAGATAGCAAGGTAAAGGGAATGGACTATGATCAGCTGCTTACATAGAGAAGTAACAGTAACAGGAAAAATTGTATTCAGTTCTAAAGAAGGAAACTTTCTAACATGTAAATCCATATAAAGTCTGCCTCTCCTTCATTCCAAACTATTGGGTTAGATGATAGCATGCAGATACATGTAGTTTTGTAAGCTGCCTACAGTACTTCTGGAATATATAAAGGGAAGGCGTCATCAGTAAATGCCCTCCATAGGAGACATCTTTGCAGATCTCACATCATTATCAGCACAGGAAGAATTACAATGACAAATAACATCTATAGATAAATAACACAGGGACCCAGATTATCTACTCCTCCTCCCTGCACAATGACCTCTCCATAGACCTCAATGAGCATCTCTAGACTATTGTGCCTATGGGCCTCCAGCTGTTATACTATGGGGTCTGAAGAGACCCCAGAGTATAGTCATTTCTCTTCCAGTACTATCAGAACAAGTTCAGATCGAACCAAACTGAGGGATTGCTTCATCCGCTCACACAAATCTTCTGGAGTTTGCCCATCTTTAGTTAATAACTACAAATTTCATGAAACCAATTCGACATCGTATCACAACATACTAATGAAAGCCTTGACAGACTGCCGTTCACAACACATCCACTGAGTGGACACAGAGAGTCAAGGGTCTCTCTAGTACTAGGACCAGTACTAGAAATGACAAGGTATACTTAAGAGGCCCTGTTGCAGATTTTGCATTGAGACCAAAACATATTAACAGTAAATAAGTAATTTTTCTGTCAATTAAAATTGTAACGCTTATCTGGTATTAAAGGGGTTGTCCAGTTTCAGACAAATGTTGAGAGACAACTATTATTGTCTGTATAATGAAACATTTTCCAACATACTTTCTGTAGCAATTCCTCACAGTTTTCTAGATCTCTTTTTGCTGTCATTCATTCTGCTAACGTCCAGTTGATAAAAATCAGTTCATGGTCATGTGATGGACCATCCATGGGTAGGTGATGGAGCAACAGGCACTCATTACCAGGCAGACGTCTGGAATCCTTAACCAAATTGGAGGTTAGTAACTGTAGAAAGTAACCTCAAATATGACATGTTCTAACCCAACCAATGACAGTTGTAATCAGCTTACAGATGTCATTGGCTGGTTTAGATGTGGTCTGAAGCTTGGTCATTAACCTAGTTTCAATAACTGAGAGTAACCTCCAAGACCACATGATCTAAACCAGCATGCGCCTTGGCTAAAATCTATGTTGTCTCCTTGCTGGCTTAGATTTCTATTGCCATTTATGCCAAAAACATGGCATAAATGATAATAAATCTAGATCTGCCATTATCCCCTTCCTTTCAACTCTCTGCCCTTTTGAGAAAACTGGTTATGGTGGCACAAAAATACCACTTGTGACTATTTCAGTTGCAAGTGGCATAAAAAAGTGGTGTAAATTAACAAGGAATTCCCCCCAAAGTGTGACACCAGCTAAAAAGTAACTACTTGCTCTCCAGTGCATGGATCCTGACATACAACTCCTGAGATCTCAGATTCCTGGATGCTTGAAGGGAGTTAAGAGGAGAAGACAGGGTGAATGGGTGGTGCTAGGATGTAACAAGGAGGTAATTATTCTTTATTTTAGCAATTCTTATGAAGAAATGATGACAACTTAAGAACGTTCACTGTTCTAGGCCACTCCAGACATTTTGCTAACGGCAGTACATTTTGCTGTTAGTGAAAGAAATAATGAAATTTAACAAGTTATAACAGTCAAATAATTTATTTTTACAAGCTTAGTAATGGAATAAACTGAGTAGTGCTTTCAAGTTATAGCATTTATGTACGATGCAGTACTAGAATAATACCTTACCCAGTAATTGTACGAAACATTAGTAGAACATAATGGCCTTACTTGATATTATTAGTAGAACATAGTGGCCCTATTTCATAGCATTAGTACAATATAGTGGCCCTATTTCATGGCATTAGTACAATATAGTGTCCCTACTTCATTGTATTGATAGAACATAGTGGTCCTACTTCATAGTATTAGTAGAACATAGTATTGGATACTTGATAGTATTAGTATAACATAGTAGATCACAGAAGAGGTCCTACTTCATAGTATTAGTAGAATATAGTGGCCCTACTTCATAGTATTAGTAGAACATAGTTTTGGATACTTGATAGTATTAGTATAACATAATGGTCCTACTTGATAGTATTAGTAGAACATATAGAACATAGTAGTCCTACTTCACAGTATTAGTGGAACATAGTGGTCCTGCTTGATAGTATTAGTAGAACCTAAAATTACAGAGGGTGTATATCCATTCCCCTACAGGCATATATGTCACAGAATTGGAGTGGAATTCAAAAAAAAAAAAAAATAATATAATAAAACTTAACATTTATTATAATCTAATAAAAGTGGACAAGCCACTATTTATGTGAGTGTCTAAAAATATATATGGTATTGTGATGACGATCACTGGAAACTCATAAATAGAACAAATCTGATTCCAGCCCAATACTCGCATCCCATACAGATAACCTATAATTAACACATCAGCTGAATGTCTGGTGTCAGAGCAGTATGTGCAACTCCAAGATCACCTAGGCTGGTATACAAACAGATATAGATTATAATAAATGTTAAGTTTTATTATATTATTATTATTTTTTTTGAATTCCACTCCAATTCTGTGACATATATTAGTAGAACCTAGTGGTCCTACTTGATAGTATTAGTAGAACCTAGTGGCCTACTTGATAGCATTAGTAGAACATAGTGACCCTACTTGATATCATTAGTAGAACAAAGTGGTTATACTTGATAGTATTAATAGAACAAAATAGTCCTACTTGATAGTATTAGTAGAACATAGTGGCCCTATTTGATAGTATTAGTAGTACATAGTGGCCCCCCTTGATAGTATCCTCCTATCTCTCATCCAACGTACTCTTTGACAGATTACAGTCCGGCTTCAGGCCCCATCACTCCACAGAAACTGCACTAACCTAAAGACCTACTAACTGTCATAGGCAAGCATCGCTACTCTGTCCTCCTCCTCCTTTGACATAGTTGACCATTCCCTCTTGTTAGAAACTCTCTCATTCATTGGCATCACAGACTTGGCCCATCCCTGGATCTCCTCATACCTCACTGGCCGCACATTCAGCATCTCCCACTCGCAAACCAACTCCTCGCCACACCCTCTTTCTGTAGGTGTCCCCCAATGCTTGGTCCTAGGACCCCTCCTGTTCTCAATCTAGGTCTTGGCCAACTCATAGAATCTCATGGTTTTCAATACCATTGCTACGCCGAAGACACTCAAATATATATCTGTGGACCAGACATTACTGCTCTGTTGTCCAGAGTTCCAGAGTGTCTAGCAGCCGTAGCCTCCTTTCACTTCTCCCGCTTTCTCAAACTCAACATGGAGAAAACGGAGTTCATCATTTTTGCCCCGCCTCACATGACCACATTTACCCCTGTACCACAGGTCTGCTACCTTGGGATAACCTTTGACTCTGACCTATCCTTCAAGCCACACATCCAAACTCTCAACACCTCCTGCCGCCTCCAACTCAAGAACACCTATCAAATCCGTTCCTTCCTCACCATTGAAACTACAAAAATGCTAGTCCATGCCCTCATAATCTCCCACTTAGACTACTGTAACACTCTTCTCCACGGCCTCCCAGCAAATACTGTCGCTCCCCTCCAGTCCACCTAAACTGTGCCGCTTTCTTAATACACCTCTTCCCCCGTTCTTCATCAGCTGCTCCCCTCTACCAATCTGGGCTACCCATTGCCCAGCGAATAGAGTTCAAAATGTTAACTCTGACATATAAAAGCCATCAACAACCTATCCCCTCCATACATCTCTGACCTAATCTTCCACTACCTGCCCACACATAACCTTCGATCCTCCCAAGACCTCCTACTCCGCTCTGCTCTTATTTGCTCTTCCCACGACCGTCTCCAAGAGTTCTCCTATGCATCCCCCATACTCTGGAATTCACTACCACCATTCATAAGACTGTCCCCGACAATCACAAGCTTCAAGAAGAACCCAAAGACTCACCTATTCAGGAAGGACTACAACCTCCAATAACGCTACTGTCACCACATGATCCCCTGTGGAAGCCGGTTTAGCGGGCGATACACGTGGGATGTAGTCGGTGGTACAAGGATCAGGGTAGGCATAGTAACTAGTCATTTTTATATTGTTCAGCTGATTATATTATTATTGTCTTTACACTATTTTGTATATGTGTTCATCATATTAACCACTGTTATGGATTTTGGATTGCTGGTAGACTAGACATATGCACTCTATATGTCTAGCTGTTTAAGAGGAATATTAATGATTATTACACACGTGGACAAAATTGTTGGTACCCCTCGTTTAATGAAAGAAAAACCCACAATGGTCACAGAAATAACCTGAATCTGACAAAAGTAATAATATATAAAAATTCTATGAAAATGAACAAATGAAAGTCAGACATTGCTTTACAACCATGCTTCAACAGAATTTTAAAAAAAAGAAAACTCCTGAAACAGGCCTGGACAGAAATGATGGTTCCCTTAACTTAATATTTTGTTGCACAACCTTTTGAGGAAATCACTGCAATCAAACGATTCCTGTAACTGTCAATGAGACTTCTGGACCTCTCAACAGGTATTTTGGCCCACTCATCATGAGCAAACTGCTCCAGTTGTCTCCGGTTTGAAGGGTGCCTTTTCCAGATGTCATTTTTCAGCTCCTTCCAAAGATGCTCAATAGGATTTAGGTCAGGGCTCATAGAAGGCCACTTCAGAATAGATTTCCTCTTCAATGTTTTCCTCTTAGCCATTCTCGGGTGTTTTTAGCTGTGTGTTTTGGGTCATTATCATGTTGCAAGACCCATGACCTGCGAGTGAGACCAAGCTTTCTGACACTGGGCAGCACATTTCTCTCTAGAATCCCTTGATAGTCTTGAGATTTCATTGTACCCTGCACAGATTCAAGACACCCTGTGCCAGATTCAGCAAAGCAGCCCCAGAACATAACAGAGCCTCCTCCATGTTTCACAGTAGGGACAGTGTTCTTTTCAAGATATGCTTCATTTTTCCATCTGTGAACATAGAGCTGATGTGCCTTGCCAAAAATTTCGATTTTTGTCTCATCTGTCCATAGGACATTCTCCCTGAAGCTTTGCGGCTTGTCAACATGTAGTTTGGCAAATTACTTTTGTCAGATTCAAGTTATTTCTGTGAACATTGTGGGTTTTTCTTTCATTAAACGAGGGGTACCAACAATTTTGTCCACGTGTGTATATCACCAGTAAAGCAATATAAATTGTAATTTATTGTACCAGCATTATTAGTGTGTGTAATGTTTTTTTCTTTCCCTTTCTTCAGTGTCGGACTGGGATGTCTAGGGCCCACCAGTGGAATTGTTTCTAGGGGCCCACCATCAGGACCCCTGCAGGTCAGCGGTACCGAGACAGGGCGGCTAAAGGTAATAACATGGCGGGAGCCATGCTGCTCACCCACTATACTGCTCACCTACTGCTACACCTTGTATGGCAAGTGAACAGCGTGGCTCCAAGAATTGTTACCTTTTCCTGTAGCCGCACTGTCCTGTAAAAGCTGATCTGCAGAGGTCCTGGCTGTTGTATCATCGCAGATGTAATATTGATGGCCTATCCTAAGGACAGGCCATCAATATTACAAAGAAGGATAAATCCTTTAAAGAGGTTGTCCAGGAATTGGAGCAACCCATGTAGCTGGCGGGAGGTGTAAAGTAAAAAATAAGTAAATTAAAAAGCATACTCACCTTTCCCCAGCGCTCCGTTGTCCGCTGCCAGTGTCCATTCAGTCTCATGCCGGCGACTCCTTGCTGGGAGTCCTGCACCTCATGTGATCGCTAAGACCAATTAGGTACAGGATTTCCAGAAATGAGGCGCCGCCATGAGACCGAACAGACAACAAGGACAACAAGGTGCTGGGGACAGGTGAGTATGATTTTTTTTTTTTTTAATTTTCTTATTTTTACACCTCCCTGGCGGCCGACACAGTGGTCGCTCCAGTTTATGGACAACCTCTTTTAAGGGTTTGTCTGGGCCAAATTTTTCTATGGTCACTTCACTGGTCCCCCACATAGTGGCCTCTTCCCCCATACTGTATGGGAAACAGTGATGGGGTCATTATATTGTGTGGGAGCAGTGATGGGGGCTAACATCCTGTGGGGGGGACATTAAACTGTGTGGGGCATATTAAAGGGGTTGTCCAGGGTTAATCTTTTTTATGGCCTATGCTCAGGATAGGCCATAAATACCTGATCGGTAGGGGTCTCCCACAGGGCCCCATCAGCTGTTCGGAGCCACTTCCGGAGCCCGTTCTGTACACAATACAGGGCTGGAAACAGAAAGCTCCATCCACTGTATAGCAGCCCGGCGCCTTCACTGCAGCTCAGCTCCTACTGACTTCAATAAGTGCTGAGATGCAGTGAAGGTGCCCAGCCCCTATACAGTGGACAGAGCTTTCTGCTTCTGGCCCTGTATTGTGTACAGTACGGGCATCAGAAGTGGCTCCATACAGCTGATCGGTCTGGGGTCAGCCCCCTACAGATCAGGTATCTATGGCCTGAGAATAAACCATAACAAATTATGCCTGGACAACCCCTTTAATATACCCCCCTAATGCGCCACACTTTAAAGAGGTTGTCCAGTATAATTTTTTTCTTTTTTATAATTAGTCCAGGGGAAGTGAATCCCCCCTACCCCCCCCCCCCCCCAAAAAAAAAAAAAACATACTAAAAATACTTACCTATCCTCGGTGCTCCGGTGTCCTCCCAGCACGGTCCGGTCCTGCAGCTCCGCTGTCTTCTTTTTGCCGGAATTCCTCACTGGCTGTGACGTCCCAGGTCCCTTCCCTTAGGCCGCTGATTGGCCTCAGGGGTCGCGCTGGAAGAAAACAACAGAACTGCAGGACTGCTGGGAGACACTTGGGACAGGAAAGAAAGTTTGGGTTTTTTTTTTTGTTTTGTTTTTTTTACCTGCCCTGGCGTAATTAAAAAAAAAATGAAGGAGCCACTGTATGGAGTATAAGCGCCACAGTGTCCCCCACCCAGTATTATATGCACCCAATAGCCCCCCTCCTTTTCAGTGCTATTACTATACTCTGGGGTCTCCTCAGACCCCAGAGTATAATAATCGGAGGCCCAGGGAAGGTGATTAAAAATAACAAACACTCATACTTACCTTGCCTTACCTTTCCTTGGCATCCTCGCTCCATCCTGTCGTCTTCAGCGTCTTCAGGCCCTTTTCTGACGTCGCTGCTGAGGCCTGTGATTGGGCCTCAGCGGTCACGTGGGGGCGCACTGACGTCATTACGCGGCCGCGCCCCATGTGACTGCTGTCACATGACGGAGGAGCGCCGGAGAGAAAGCTGTGCCCAGGAGAGGTGAGAATATGTGTTTATTATTTTCAGTCACCTCCCCTGGGCTGCCATCTATTGGAAAGGGGCCTTCAATATGCCAGGGCCCCTTTCGAATAACAGTATGTATAGCGGTCGGGGAACCAGGCTTTCCCCGACCGCTATCATAGTGGTCCGGGGCCACGGCCATCTGCAGCTGGCCACGGGCACCATACCCCGCCGAACCCGGTCATGGTCGCACACCCTGCGACCGCGATCGTTACGCTACTGGTCAGGGGCCCGATCGGGATGGTCAGGATCACGATCGGGCCCCCATGACATGAGAACTAATAGTCGGGGCTCGGGGCCCATCGGTGGATTCACCTGTTCCCCGGTGGGCCAGTCCGACCCTGCCTTTCTTTCAGGTGATATTTGCACAGTTAGATTGTGGGGGTAGAATAATAGGGCTAGTATTGCATAGCACATACCCTACATACTACACACTTTTATGTCTGTATTCAAGACTCTATTTCACTCTTACTCTGCCTACTCTCTCCCTAACTCCACCGTACAGATTTATTTTTTAATTGTTTTTAATCTTGTACAAAATAAAGATTTGTACATGGTTTTGATTTACTCTGGGTTGAGCGTCTTATTAAATGCCATGATTCTCATCTACCCTCACCTACAGGTGCATCTCAATAAATTAGAATATCTTTGAAACGTTTATTTCTTTTAGTAATTACATTAAAAAAGTGACCTCCTATATTTTCTAGATTCTTTACTCACAGAGTGTTCTATTTCAAGTGTTTTATTTCTGTAAATGTTGATTATGGATTACAGGTAATGAAAACCAAAATCTAAGAAAATGAGAATATTGTAAAAAAGTTCAGTATTGTAAATTCAGTGTGTCACCTGCCAAGGTTTCCTAAGCCTTTACATGGTCCCTCAGTCTGGTTCAGTAGGACACACAATCATGGAAGACGCTGATTATGAATTACTGAATTAGTGAAATTAATGAACGTTTCAAAAATATTCTAATTTATTGAGATGCACCTGTACTGTCTCTACCCCCACCTTCTGTCTCTATCCCTCTTTCCTCATAGATTGTAAGCCCTTGCGGGCAGGGCCCTCTATCCCACTGTGCCAGTTGGTCACTATTAGTATTGTATTTGTTTTGTATATTTTGTGTACCGTATGTGAAACCTCAAATGTACAGCACCATGGAATTAATATAATAATGTACAGCGCCATGAAATTAATATAATAATGTAAAGCACCATGGAATTAATGGTGCTCTATAAATAATAATAATATTATTAGTAGAACATAGTGGTCCTACTTGATAGTATTAGGAAGGAAAATTGATTTGGATTCTTATTATATTATATACAGTACTAGGCATCTAATTTGGATATATGCAACTACTTCTAGGTAACAGCATGTTGACACAATAGTTTATACCATTTTGTAGAGTTGGTGGCATGAACACAAATATGACAATTACGTTTTGCCTTTGCATAAATTTCCTAAGTATAAAGTCTAATATCTACTGTAATTATGGTATCTTATTATCTTGCCCGCATTAAACAGCGACCATGACATACTGGGTTAGATTTATTAAGCCCTGTACATTTTTTTTCCCCACAAATCAGGTTTTTGCCCAAAAGAATTGTGACTTTTTGTTTTTGCACTGCCGTTGCCACTTTTCTGAAAAGGGGGCCTGGCGAGGGTGTTCAAGGGGTGAAATCAGACGTAAATGATGCAGGAAATCTATGCCAGCTAGGAGGTAGTAAAGATTTCCTTCCAGGCACACAGCGCTGCGGAGGGTGTGCCTCATTTATGAGGAAGCATGTGCACCATCATAATGGAGGTGCACCCTCTGCTGGCAATGGGTTTATGAAGACAGGCGCCAGTCTTCATGAATCTGCCCCACGAAGTTACAAGTACCATATGGTCTATAGACAACATTCTGATAATATTTTATTGCTTTTTCCTGAACGTATACACTGTACAGCAGTATACTCAGTACACTGTATACAGCTTCCAATCTGTGCACTTTAGAAGTGGAGCCTGGAACTGCAGTCGTGCTCACATTCACATAACACATAACAGGTTAATAACAGGAGGACGTGTGCATACATGAGGTTAGGGGATATGGGGGAGATTTAAAAATAACCAATCACAGCACGGCTTTTATTTTGTATTTTGCTCTTTAAAAATGAAAGCTGTGCAATGATTGGTTGCTATGGGCAACAAAGACTGATTATTTTTTTCATATAGTTTTTATAAAGCTGCCCCTATATAGCCCTTGTACAATGCAGTTGATTTATCATGTCAGTTTTCTGGTGTATAAGGCAAGAAAAAGTCACAATTTAGGTTGAGCAAAAACTCAACCCATTTTGTGAATCTAGGCGGGCCGGAGACATCTCAGCCCATAACATTTACTATAACTCCCGCCATAAAACTTATGTGAGCTATGCCAAAAATATACATCAGACCCTGACTGGCATATATTTAATTTATGGTGCATAGGACCCCCAGTGGTGTGCTGAAATTATTAAGGGTAAGGCCCCACATTGCAGAAAAGCAGCTTTTTTTGTTGCAGATTTTGCTGCGTTTTTTTTCAGAAGTGAATTTTGCTGAAGTGAGAAGTATAAGAGCTTCCTATATATTTCTCATTCCTTTTCTAGCCACTCCTGGCTTTGGATCAAAAAACTGCAGCAAAATGTGCAATGTGGGGCCTCAGCCTAAAGGGGTTTTCTGGACCCAAACTGATTTTTCACATTGATGACTTATCCACAGGTTAGGTTATCAGTATGTGATCTGTTGGGGTCCGACACCTGGAGCCCTCACAGATCAGCTGCTCTCCAGCTTCTGGATGCTGCAGTTCCCCTGCTATGCCGCTCCTATTACATGAATAGGTGCGGTGCTGCACATACTCCCTGTCCTCTAGCAGCTCCTGGCACCCGGAGGCTGCCGGTACAGTTGATCACATACCGATGACAGGTCACATAAGGAGTTCTTGGTATGCAGTGGTAAGTACCTAACAAAATTGGTCCAAGGAAAGACAACAGTGAAGCATTAACAGGGTCATGGATGCCCGTATACCTGCAGACAGTCACAGTGCCTAAGCTTTCCGCTGTCCACTGCCAAAAGCACCTATAATGGGCGCAAAAACATAAAAACTGGATCATGGTGCAATAGAAAAGAAAACCTGTTTTGATAAATCACATTTTGCATCATGTTCCAAACAGAGGATACTTTGGAAAAAAAATGCTTCTTACCTGGAGTAGAGATTTCATCTGGAAGCACAATCAGAAAGCAAGTCAGATGTGATCAGTGTAAAGTCAAAGGGAGATATTTATGAAGACTGGCGTACTACACACCAGTCTTCATATCAGTGGCATTGGCGAAAGAGCCATCTCATTTATGACCAGGCATACACCAGATGCTACAGCTGTTCTGCCAGGTTGTGCTACTGTGCCCGTAGTTAGCATAGATTTTACTGACCATGTGAGGCTGTAAACTGGTGTAAACTATATTAAATGTAGTGCAATTCCTACGTCACATTCACTTTCATGAAAGGGGTGTGGAAGGTGCAAAAATGCCAGTTGTGACAATTATTGTCTCAACTGGTGTTTAAGAAGTTGCAAATCCGATGTTTGTATAATAAATCCCCCGAATGAATTTAGAAACAAAAACCCACATCTACAGTGTGTATGAGGATTTTCCATTTTCCTGGTGGACTTCTGGTTGTGCCTTATGTATAATGCATTTGCACCAAAGATTACTTCTAAGAAAGCGGGAACGACTATGGGTCGTCCTCAGTTTTGGACAGATTTATGAACAGTGCAAAAAATGGCACAAAATACTTTACAAGGACTATTAGCATACTTATGCATCTACTATATACTGTATGTATCATAAAGTGCATTGGAAATTGAAGTGATAAGTGGATGCTAAGTCCTGCATTAATAACTAGTCAGTTGAAATGTTAGAAAAAGGAATGTGGTTTCTCAAATATTATGTCACTAAGATCTTTCCACAAGCCGCACCCATTAATGTATACACCTCTTATTGTTCTTGACTGATCTCCACACCCTATACAATCACATTTGTCCTCAATATGAGTAGCAATCACTTTTGGCACAATGCTGTCTTTATCCCATAGTCAAGCATAACTATGCACATCACTCAGTCATCAAGCGTCTGGGATGCTATAGATGCTACACTTATGGAAGATTGCAAAAATGCATCAAGTCACAGATGAGCACCATGTATAAACCCCGTGAATAATAGAAAACATGGAAAAATAAAGGTCCATAAATAATACCTAATCTGTGGATTTATCCTACCTACGCAATGATTTAAGATGGACCCAACAGTTATACTGACATGTATGGTTTAGAAACCACTTGTATTACCCAATAAAAATAACAAACTTGGCCACATTTTCTTAAAACTCTGCAATGGTGTTACCATTCCACTTGTCAGTGAGGCAGGTCCATATACACCCTGGCACTAAGCAATCGGTGATCAAAGTGTTCAGCCTCTTTCACATGGTAATATTGTGGTCTGTATGTTTCATTAGTATTTAGAAGCCAAAGTGGGAAGGTATTTGGCTTACAAGTACTACTGAAAAATACCAATCCAAATACTGCTGTGTGAATGTGGTCTTAGACAAGGGTAATGGTAGTGCCAAAATGTCAATTTAGTCATATATTTCCAGGAGGAGAAACAGAGAGTTCTAGCAGGCATACTGTATACTCTGTGCCATTTTCTGTATCATCAGTTTCATCTCACGGTGTCATAAGATGGGAACAAAGTGTCAGATAGCTTCAGGCCATTGCGCAGATGTATCCACTGGGAACAAGAAGGGTTATTTTCCTATTAGATGTCCTGAGGTTTTTGTTACAGATGGAAAGGAAATAGAAGTGGCTAAAAATGGTCATACATTGGCCCGACTTGTGTTTCTCTGGGACATGGCCATCATCTATTGTGTTTACAATTCTCAGTTCTCAGCTCAGGTAAAAACCTTCAATTGAAGATTTAGCAAATGAAATTCAGCAACAAAAAAGTCACTAAGCGGTAAGGTAAAGAATTATTTGTTTTTGCTTTATTAATAAATACAGTACATATATTAAAAATATAACTTTTTGTTATTAGAGCTACAAATATCACAAAATTATGGATTTTTCTCGAAGTTATGCTCGTTTTTTTTTTACGAATTTTGACACACCGAGCTAAAAAGATTGGCCATCACTGACCTAGTATAATATACAGTGCTGGCCAAAAGTATTGGCACCCCTGCAATTCTGTCAGATAATACTCAATTTCTTCCAGAAAATGATTGCAATCACAAATGCTTTGGTAATAATATCTTCATTTATTTTGCTTGCAATGAAAAAACACAAAAGAGAATGAAAAAAAAAGTCAAATCATTGATCTTTTTACACAAAACTCCAAAAATGGGCCGGACAAAAGTATTGGCACCCTCAGCCTAATACTTGGTAGCACAACCTTTAGACAAAATAACTGCGAACAACCGCTTCCGGTAACCATCAATGAGTTTCTTACAATGCTCTGCTGGAATTTTAGACCATTCTTCTTTGGCAAATTTATCCAGGTCCCTGAGATTTGAAGGGTGCCTTCTCCAAACTGCCATTTTGAGATCTCTCCACAGGTGTTCTATGGGATTCAGGTCTGGACTCATTGCTGGCCACTTTAGAAGTCTCCAGTGTCTTCTCTCAAACCATTTTCTAGTGCTTTTTGAAGTGTGTTTTGGGTCATTGTCCTGCTGGAAGGCCCATGACCTCTGAGGGAGACCCAGCTTTCTCACACTGGGCCCTACATTATGCTGCAAAATGTGTTGGTAGTCTTCAGACTTCATAATGCCATGCACACGGTCAAGCAGTCCAGTTCCAGAGGCAGCAAAGCAACCCCAAAACATCAGGGAACCTCCGCCATGTTTGACTGTAGGGACCGTGTTCTTTTCTTTGAAGGCCTCTTTTTTTTTCCTGTAAATTCTATGTTGATGCCTTTTCCCAAAAAGCTCTACTTTTGTCTCATCTGACCAGAGAACATTCTCCCAAAAAGTTTTTGGCTTTCTCAGGTAAGTTTTGGCAAACTCCAGCCTGGCTTTTTTATGTCTCTGGGTCAGAAGTGGGTCTTCCTGGGTATCCTACCATAGAGTCCCTTTTCATTCAGACGCCGACGGATAGTACGGGTTGAAACTGTTGTACCCTCGGACTGCAGGGCAGCTAGAACTTGTTTGGATGTTAGTCGAGGTTCTTTAGCCACCATCCGCACAATCTTTCCTTGAAATCTCTCAATGTTTCTTTTCCGTCCACATCTAGGGAGGTTAGCCACAGTGCCATGGGCTTTAAACTTCTTGATGACACTGCGCACGGTAGACACAGGAACATTCAGGTCTTTGGAGATGGACTTGTAGCCTTGAGATTGCTCATGCTTCCTCACAATTTTGCTTCTCAAGTCCTCAGACAGTTCTTTGGTCTTCTTTCTTTTCTCCATGCTCAATGTGGTACACACAAGGAAACAGGACAGAGGTTGAGTCAACTTTAATCCATTTCAACTGGCTGCAAGTGTGATTTAGTTATTGCCACCACCTGTTATGTGCCACAGGTAAGTAACAGGTGCTGTTAATTACACAAATTAGAGAAGCATCACATGATTTTTCAAAGGGTGCCAATACTTTTGTCCACACCCTTTTTTATGTTTGGTGTGGAATTATATCCAATTTGGCTTTTTGACAATTCTTTTCGTGGTTTTCCATTGACGACAAATTAAATGAAGATATTATTACCAAAGCATTTGTGATTGCAATCATTTTCTGGAAGAAATTGAGTATTATCTGACAGAATTGCAGGGGTGCCAATACTTTTGGCCAGCACTGTATAGACAGGGTCTCATGTATGCTAAGCAGTGTGAACAATAAAAAAAAAAGACAAAACGCATGCACACATAGATACATAGAGACGTTCAACCTAAGTATGAATTAGAAAAGATGGAAATCATATTTTTTTGGCATACTTAAAAAAAGTTTAAAAAGTGATAGGTCAATCCAATTGGAGTATCAAAAATATAAATTTCCCAAGTACAAAATAAACATAATAGATAATACTCCTGTATAAACACTATGTATGTTATAGAATGGCAGCTAAGGAAATTTATATATGTGTGTAGCCGTTAAACAAATGTGCAAAAATGTGCAGATATATGTGCAAATGTGCGTGCAAGTTAAAATGCAAAGATATTTGGCTATGAAGAACAGTATCCTATAAAACAAAAGATAAGGTTATAAACAATGGTTAAATAATGTGTTGCCAGGTAAGTAGCTAGCAATAGCATAGTAAGCCGCCAAACAATAGGTAAGCCATGCAGCAAGAATATTAGTACATATATATTTCAGAAAGTATCAGACCCTTTAGTGGAATGAGCTATGTAGTCCTCACGCGTATCGCCCTTGAAATGGCTTCATCAGGGTTCCCAAGACAAACCCCAAGAAACCAGATATATTGGACTAACACTTTGATAGTGTCAAACCTGGACAGCTAACTCATTAAAATCAATGTAAGCTAAGTGACGGTACTGACGCCCGGCCACTAAATACAGGGCATGGTACACAGGGTGGATGCATCTCTGAACAGTTGATTTCTGCAGGGTGCTACCTGCTGGCCCACCTCTGATCAGATATTTATGACCTATCCTATACAAAGACCAGACCTGCCCCTGAACAGTCTATTTGTGCACTCGGGGTGGGGATAGCTTCAGCCCCCCACTGATCAAATATTTATGGCCTTGTCCTAAAGTTAGGCCATAAATAAAGAAATCATGGACAACCCCTTTAATGATCACTTTGATGGAGTGCTGCATGCAGTTTGCTAGGCTCAATGGCAAAGCTAAAACTCTTCCAAGAACATGTTAGATTAACTGTGGAACAACAATAGATAATAATATCAATAGTTGTCATATCATTGAATAGATTGTAGATTTAATTACACTATACAGGTATCATGTGTCCTAAGTACTGGGTGCCAAGGGGTGAATCAATAAACCACTTCGACCTGGCTGGGGCTGCAGACTTTGCTCTGGGTGAAGGGAAGCCTAGCTATGACTCTCCAGTATCTGTATGCTATATGTCATATTGAGTATTGTTGTTATTTGGGATGGGTGTAAATTCCTAATCTCTCACTAATTCTTGTCATGTCTTGTTCTCAATCTTTTTTTTTTCTCCTAGAATTTAGAATCGATCAATACTTCTCCATTCAGGTAATTTTACTTGTACAGTCATGGCCAAAAGTTTTGAGAATGATACAAATATTAATTTTTACAAAGTCTACTGCTTCAGTTTTTCTAATGGCAATTTGCATATACTCCAGAATGTTATAAAGAGTGATCAGCTTAACAGCAATTACTTGCAAAGTCAATATTTGCCTAGAAAATGAACTTCATCCCCCAAAACACATTTCAACATCATTGCAGCCCTGCCTTAAAAGGACCACCTAACATCGTTTCAGTGATTGCTCCATTAACACAGGTGTGGGTGTTGATGAGGACAGGGCTGGAGATCAATCTGTCATGATTAAGTAAGAATGACACCACTGGACACTTTAAAAGGAGGCTGGTGCTTGCCATCATTGTTTCTCTTCTGTTAACCATGGTTATCTCTAAAGAAACACGTGCAGTCATCATTGCACTGCACAAAAATGGCCTAACTGGGAAGAGTATTGCAGCTAGAAAGATTGCACCTCAGTCAACAATCTATCGCATCATCAAGAACTTCAAGGAGAGAGGTTCCATTGGTGCCAAAAAGGCTCCAGGGCGCCCAAGAAAGACCAGCAAGCGGCAGGACCGTCTCTTAAAAGTGTTTCAGCTGCAGGATCGGGCTACCAGCAGTGCAGAGCTTGCTGAGGAATGGCAGCAGGCAGGTGTGAGTGCATCTGCACGCACTGTGAGGCGGAGACTCTTGGAGCAAGGCCTGGTCTCAAGGAGGGCAGCAAAGAAGCCACTTCTCTCCAGAAAAAACATCAGGGACAGACTGATATTCTGCAAAAGGTACAGGGAGTGGACTGCTGAGGACTGGGGTAAAGTCATTTTCTCTGATGAATCCCCTTTTCGATTGTTTGGAACATCTGGAAAACAGCTTATTCGGAGAAGAAGAGGTGAGCGCTACCACCAGTCTTGTCTCATGCCAACTGTAAAGCATCCTGAAACCATTCATGTGTGGGGTTGCTTCTCAGCCAAGGGAATCGGCTCTCTCACAGTCTTGCCTAAAAACACAGCCTTGAATAAAGAATGGTACCAGAATGTCCTCCAAGAGCAACTTCTCCCAACCGTCCAAGAGCAGTTTGGCGCTCAACAATGCCTTTTCCAGCATGATGGAGCACCTTGCCATAAAGCAAAGGTGATAACTAAATGGCTCAGGGAACAAAACATAGAGATTTTGGGTCCATGGCCTGGAAACTCCCCAGATCTTAATCCCATTGAGAACTTGTGGTCAATCATCAAGAGACGGGTGGACAAACAAAAACCAACAAATTCAGACAAAATTAAAGCATTGATTCTGCAAGAATGGACTGCTATCAATCAGGATTTGGTCCAGAAGTTGATTGAGAGCATGCCAGGGAGAATTGCAGAGGTCCTGAAGAAGAAGGGTCAACACTGCAAATATTGACTTGCTGCATTAACTCATTCTAACTGTCAATATAAGCTTCTGTTACTCATAATATGAATGCAATTATATTTCTGTATGTGATAAAAACATCTGACAAACACACGTAAAAACCAGAGGGCAGCAGATCATGTGAAAATATAATATTTGTGTCATTCTCAAAACTTTTGGCCATGACTGTACTTCATATATTTAAGATGTGAGATGAGCTCAGCGTTTTGATTGCTGAGAGGCATACCAAACCCATTATTGAGGTAAGATGGTGCATACACACTATTGTGACCAAACCCTTGCACTGAGACAGATAAAATGGGATGTTCAGGCTCTGAGCCATTTACTCTGCCTTTGTCACAGTTCCTCAAGGACCATGTCTCGCCAAACAACATACTCTTCTAAAGGATCAAAAAACTTCAGTGCTACTTCAGCTGTTGTATCTGGGGCAAATCGTAACAGCTTCAGTTCTTCTTCCGTTACTCGCTCTGGCTGTGGAAGTGCAAATGCAGCCCGGGTTAGCTCTGGTGGCTTTGGTAGCAGAAGTCTATACAGTTTAGGAGGAACCAAAAGTATTTCCATTCCAACAAATATACAATCCCATGGCGGAGCTGGAGCCGGAGCTGGATCTGGTTTTGGTGGTGCTGGTTTTGGATTCGGCTCTGGGTTTGGAGTTGGCCAAGGATTTGGTGGTGCATCTGACTTTCCTGTATGCCCATCTGGTGGAATCCAGCAGGTTACTATCAACCAAAGTCTCTTAACTCCACTTAATTTGCAAATTGACCCAACAATCCAAAAAGTGCGAACAGAGGAGAAAGAACAAATCAAGACTCTTAACAACAAGTTTGCGTCCTTTATTGACAAGGTAGGGTGTTCACTTTTACTTTTACTTTTTGCACATAAGTAAATCAGCATAATAATGGTTTAACCTTTGCTATGTATTATTCATTACATTTGACCTTTTTATCCTTACTCTTGTTTCTGTTACTTCTAGGTGAGATTCCTAGAACAACAAAACAAAGTCCTAGAGACCAAATGGAAACTGTTGCAAGAACAAGGAGTCAAGACAGTTAAAAGTAACAGTGAACCCCTCTTCGAGGCCTATATTAATCAACTTAGACGTCAACTAGACATCCTAACCAATGATAAGTCCAGATTGGATGGAGAACTTAAACAGATGCAGGATGCTGTAGAGGACTTCAAGGCCAAGTATGTCAGCAAAGATCCTCTTCATCTTCTACATGTACATGCCTTTCATACCCTTTAAGAAAGTACAGCATTCCAAGCAAAAAGATTTATCACCTGTCTACTGAATAGGTGAAAAAAAAAGTTTGATCTTTATGGTCTGACCAATGGGACTGCTCAGTGTTGAGTTTGACCAGTTTGACTTCTGGGTGAACGGAGAACTAGGATCTGGCTTCTGAGACCCCTGTTAATCTAATATTATTAACCTATCCATGCTTTTATAACATATACAATGTTTTTGGCTGGAATACCTCTATAGTACCTTATAGTGCCAAATCTGCAAGCTCAAAAGAGCAGCAAGGGTAAGCTACAAAGTCAAAATATCAATAGGATTTTTTTCCCCAATGTGGAATACTGTAGAGTAGTTTATTTGAAATATCTTTTTGTTGACAGGGGTATACTGCACTAACTGCCTTGCTAAAAATAATACTACACCATAAGGCTCCACAATATTTGCGTAGCTCGGCCATTGTGTCTAATACAGCTTTAACACAAATTAAATAGGAACCTGTTATCTGTTGAGCGACAGCCATAACTGAACTTTTCTTGGACTGGATTAACCCACTGTTAGTGTTCTATGGATCTAACCAGTTAGTGAAACATAAAGTGAATGATGGCCATGTTGCACAAACAGAAGGCACATTATATTATTAGTGTACTGTATACTGCTTCTTCGGGTTAGTGCTGCTATATCTGTGCCAACATGCAAGTGTGGGGCGACATCTCCACCCTGGAGTACTATATCACACGTTATCAAGTTTTACTATTATTCTTTTCACCTTAACATTACAAACATTTTTTTCATATCAGGTACGAAGATGAAATCAACAAGCGCACAGCTGCTGAAAATGACTTTGTGGTACTCAAAAAGGTAAGTCACTTATATTTATGTATATGTCAGCTCTGTATAATCTACACCTGATTCCAGAAAGAAGTATAACCACTACATGCTCTTTACAGGATGTGGATGCTGCCTACATGAACAAAGTGGAACTGGAATCTAAAGTATCTAGTCTTACAGATGAGATCAACTTCATGAGGGCTCTGTATGAAGCAGTAAGTTGTTCATTTTTTAGATTCTTTTGGTTATTGCTATTGTTAGGTATGATTCCTTTTACTCTTTTTATTCCCAAAATCTTGAAAGAATTTACTTACTCTTCAAGTACTGCTAACTCAGGTTTGTCACCTGGTAGGTCCTACTTCAGACAGTATGAGCGGGTAAAGCGATAAACCTGTGGTCTATAGTATAACGTAGACCTGTTAGCTGTTATAACTTCTGTTTCTGGTCTCAACTTAGTGCCTAAGATAGTGTAAGATATCATAACAGATACCCATTATAAGGATGATTTTAACATTGAAAATGAGTTGACCAAGGCTAATATGAAATTATAAGACTGCAGAAGAAATGTTAACGCTGGATCTATTCACATTACAAACCTTCTAGCTATGCCCCGACCAGTAGAATAGATATGGGAAAATCAGAAGTGGGTTGCATTGTTCATCTTATTCTTCCGTCTTTGTAATACTTAGTTCTTTTTTGACTTTTAGGAACTTGCACAAATGCAGACACAGATTTCAGACACTTCAGTTGTCTTGTCCATGGACAATAACAGAGATCTAGATCTAAACAGTATTATTGCTGAGGTCAAGTCACAGTATGAGGAGATTGCCAACCGAAGCCGCCAAGAGGCCGAATCCTGGTACCAAAATAAAGTAAGTGAGCTGCTTCTGCTGTTGTATGTGGGGCAAATTGTAACAACTTCAGCTCTGCTTCCGTTACTCGCTCTGGCTGTCGAGGTGCAAATGCTGCCCAGGTTAGCTTTGGTGGCTTTGGTAGTAGAAGTCTATACAGTTTAGGAGGAACCAAAAGCATTTCCATCCCAACAAATATACAATCCCATGGCAGAGCTGGATCTGGATTTGGTGGTGCTAGTTTTGGATTCGGCTCTGGGGTTGGAGTTGGCCATGAAAT
Organism: Leptodactylus fallax; assembly: GCA_947044405.1. Classification (NCBI taxonomy): domain Eukaryota; kingdom Metazoa; phylum Chordata; class Amphibia; order Anura; family Leptodactylidae; genus Leptodactylus; species Leptodactylus fallax. Next base: position 542,553 of record CAMRHE010000426.1, read on the forward strand.
TATAAGACTGCAGAATAAATTTTTTGACTTAAATTGGGAAAATCAAAGAAAAGGGTAGACCAGAAGTGACTGATTGTTGAAGTGTAACTCGAAACCCCTGAACATAACCATGCCATTTATAATACTGGACTCTTCTTAGGAGACAGTGGGGCTTTTAGGCGCCTTCAGATGCCGGGGTCTAGGCGAACAGTTTGAATGCCTTGTCAATAATATAATATCTTTGAGTCTTGTACATCATTGAACATGGTTGTTAACAATTTTAGCCAGATAGAACATTTTGGTAACCTAAGCTTACTCTGACTAGATACACAGGGCAACAAATTGACAAACTATCCATATGAGCGAAAGAGAAGCAAGAAAAAAAAATAATTATAATGAATGAAAAAATCAGTAGGGCTACTCACCCACAACTACTTTAGTTAAGGTCATTGTAAGTAGTGCATATATATATTTTTACAAATGTCTACTTTTCCTGCAGTACGAGGAGCTCCAGGTCTCTGCTGGAAGACATGGTGATGATCTGAAGAACACAAAGACTGAAATTTCTGAGCTGAACCGTATGATTACCAGACTGCGCTCAGAGATTGACAACGTGAAGAAACAAGTAGGTGGAATAGCTAGGGGCATTATAGTAAAAGTGCAATGCAAGCCACTATATGGAGATGATGGGCTATTATTATGTCAAAGCTTAAATGAAAATTGTGATGACATGCATGATCATTTCTAGGAAAACGTATCAAGCAATTTATGGATTGTCCTTTAGATTGTACAGATACAATGCAATGACATAATGATGGAGGTTATAGTTCCATGTACTCTAAAACCAAAAAGTTTAATTTTAATAACACTTTCTTCTCTTTTGGGAAAATAATACACCAATATCTTTTTAGACATACATGTAACAGTCTATGTAATTTTTCCATTCTGATCATACAGTTGGAGCATTGATATACTGTAAAAGTTGCACTCTTTTATTCTTTTTATAGTAGTAGATTTGTCAAATTTACTAATGGGTCCTATCATTTTTGCATCCAGATTGCCAAACTTCAGACTGCTATTGCTGATGCAGAGCAGAGGGGAGAGCTTGCATTGAAGGATGCCAAGCAAAAGCTTACAGAGCTGGAGGATGCTCTACAGAAGGCCAAACAGGACATGGCTCGCCAACTAAAGGAGTACCAAGATCTAATGAATGTCAAACTGGCTCTAGATATAGAGATTGCCACCTACAGAAAACTGCTGGAAGGAGAAGAGAGCAGGTATAAAATAGTGATGATTGTAATCCATGATCATTATTATATCTAGCACATTTAAGAAGAAAAGAGACATGGACCACACATCCCGGTATTTTACATTGACCTATACAAAAATTAACATGGGTTTCTTAGCACTCATTTTGTTTGAGGTGTATAAACCCACTAGCCACTTCACAGCAATCTCTGTATAGTGATTCCCTACTCCTTTGGGTATGGAAACAGATAGCAACCACCTCTACCGCAGCACATAACCAAGGGGAGGAGTGTCCCAGCAAGATCAACAGCACCCCTGCTTACAGGCTGAGCCCCCAAGCTCAATATTGTATCATCTGATTTACATGTTTGATGAAAGTTGATACACATTAAAACTTTTACATTTGTTTCAGGTTGTCTGGAGATGGTGTTGGACCAGTTAACATATGTAAGTGTTACGCAGTTAACATGTGTAATTTTATGTTCATTTTTTTTCTGCATCCGATATCTAACATCTCTTTTGTCTAACAGCTGTTGTGAGCTCCAGCTATAATACCAGCGGTGGAGCAGGTCATGGTTATAGAGCTGGAAGTGGTTATGGTTTTGGAGGAGGAATTGGAAGCGGCATGAGCAGTGGAAGCGGATACGGTGTTAGTGGAGGGCAAGGGATCGGTGGCGGAAGCTTCAGTGTCAACAATCTAAAATCTTCCGGTTTTGCATCTGGAAGTGCCAGTAATTCCAGTGTCAAAATTGTATCACAAACCTCCTCATCCTCCAGGAAGTTGTTTTAAGATTCTTCAAGAATTGCAATTTTGTAATCTGCCATTTTGTTCAATTATACATTGCATTTAGAGTCTCAGAAACATCATGATAGCAACTCTTATCTCTAATATCCTGAATGTGGCAGAAATTATAAATGAATTCTTTATAAATTGAATGTTTTGCTTTATTTAGTTTTTTGTTTTTTTTTTGCCAAAAAACCTTAACTTTCTGGGAAGTCTTTAATAAAACGCATCTCAATGAAAATGTCTTGAATCATGTCATTATTTTCCTTCTGTGAATGAGTGGTGTAATTGACAAGTGTGAAGAGCTTCTAAACAAGGCAATATCTCCAGAAAGTTTATATGTTCTTCCTAAGTTTAGGACCATATAACATGTAATAACTTACCAAAAAAAGTGGATATGACACCTTCAGGGAGTAGAATTATATGTGGTCCCAGCAGGGTCAGACTGGCCCACCGGGGAACTGGTGAATCCACCGGTGGGCCCCGACTATCAGTCCTCATGTCATGGGGGCCCAATCGGGATCCTGACCATCCCGATCGGGCCCCTGACCAGTGGTGTAACGATTGTGGTCGCAGGGGGTGTGACCGCGACCGGGCTCAGCGGGGTATGGTGCCCATGGCCAGCTGGAGATGGCCGGGCCCGGATCACTATGATAGCGGTCGGGGAAAGCCTGGTTCCCCGACTGCTATACATACTGTTATTGGAAAGGGACCCTGGCATATTGCAGGCCCCTTTCCAATAGATGGCAGCCCAGAGGAGGTGACTGAAAACAATAAATACATATTCTCACCTCTCCTGGACACAGCGTCCTCTCCGGCGCTCTTCCGTCATGTGACTGAGGCCTGTAATTAGGCCGTAGCGGTCACATAGGGCGCGGCCGCGTAATGATGTCAGTGCGCCCCCACGTGACCGCTGAGGCCCAATCACAGGCCTCAGCAGCGACGTTGGAAAAGGGCCTGAAGACGCTGAAGACGGCAGGATGGAGCGAAGATGCCAAGGAAAAGTAAGACAAGGTGAGTATGAATGTTATTTTTAATCACTTACCCTGGGCCTCCGATTATTATACTCTGGGGTCTGAGGAGACCCCAGAATATAATAATAGCACTGAAGCAGAGGGGGGGCTATTGGGCGCATATAATACTGGATGGGGGCCACTGTGGAGCTTATACTCCATACATTTTTTTTTTAATTATGCCGGGGCAGGTGAAAAAAACAAAACAAAAAAAAACAAAACAAAACTTTTTTTTCCTGTCCCCAGTGTCTCCCAGCGCAGTTCGGTCCTGCAGTTCTGTTGTTTTCTTCCAGCTAAAGTTCCCTCTGTACATGACTACCTGTGATGTCACGTGACCCCTGAGGCCAATCAGCGGCCTAAGGGAAGGGACCTGTGACGTCACAGCCAGTGAGGACTTCCGGCAAAAAGAAGACAGCGGAGCTGCAGGACCGGACCGTGCTGGGAGGACACCGGAGACAGGTGAGTATGTTTAGTATTTTGGTTTTTTTTTTTTTGGGGGGGGGGTAGGGGGGATTCACCGCCCCCGGACTAATTATAAAAAGAAAAAAATTATACTGGACAACCTCTTTAAAGTGTGGCGCATTAGGGGGATATATTAAAGGGGTTGTCCAGGCATAATTTGTTATGGTTTATCCTCAGGATAGGCCATAGATACCTGATCTGTAGGGGCTGACCCCAGACCGATCAGCTGTATGGAGCCACTTCTGATGCCCATACTATACACAATACAGGGCTAGAAGCAGAAAGCTCTGTCCACTGTATATTAGCCGAGCACCTTCACTGTATCTCAGCACTTATTGAAGTCAGCGGGAGCTGAGCTGCAGTGAAAGCGCCGGGCTGCTATACAGCGGATGGAGCTTTCTGCTTCCGGCCCTGTGTTGTGTACAGAACGGGCTCCGGAAGTGGCTCCGAACAGCTGATGGGGCCGTGTGTCAGCCACTACCGATCAGGTATTTATGGCCTATCCAGAGCATAGGCCATAAAAAAATGAACCCTGGACAACTCTTTTAATATGCCCCACACAGTTTAATGTCCCCCCACAGGATGTTAGCCCCCATCACTGCTCCCACACAATATAATGACCCCATCACTGTTCCCCTTACAGTTTAGGGGACCAGTAAAGAGGCCACTATGTGGGGGGACCAGTGAAGTGACCATAGAAAAATTTGGCCCAGACAACCCCTTAAAAGAGGTTGTCCATAAACTGGAGCGACCACTGTGTCGGCTGCCAGGGAGGTGTAAAAATAAGAAAATTAAAAAAAAAAAGCATACTCACCTGTCCCCAGTACCCCGTTGTACCCTGCCTGTGTCTGTTCAGTCTCATGGCGGTGCCTCATTTCTGGAAATCCTGTACCTAATTGGTCTTAGATCACATGAGGTGCAGGACTCCCAGCAAGGAGTCACCGGCATGAGACTGAATGGATACTGGCAGCGGACAAGGGAGCGCCGGGGACAGGTGAGTATGCTTTTTAATTTACTTATTTTTTACTTGACACCTCCCGCCATGCTCCAATTCCTGGACAACCTCTTTAAAGGATTTATCCATCTTTCTAATATTGATGGCCTGTCCTTAGGATAGGCCATCAATATTACATCTTTGATGATACAACAGCCAGGACCTCTGCAGATCAGCTTTTCCAGGACAGTGCGGATACAGGTAAAAGTAACAATTCTTGGAGCTACGTTGTTCACTTGCCATACAAGGTGAAGCAGCAGGTTTAGGTAGTGCAGTGGTGCACATGGTATAGTGGGTGAGCAGCATGGCTCCCGACATGTTATTACATTTAGCCGCCCTGTCTTGGTACCTCTGATCTGCAGGGGTCCTGATGGTGGGCCCCTAGAAACAATTCCACTGGTGGGCCCTAGGCATCCCAGTCCGACACTGGGTCCCAGTACTTGTGAGGTGTGCTTACAGAGATGCTTTACTGTCAGTCTGATCTAATATTATGGGTATGGCTGTTAGTCAGCATGGTGCACTACATATGACTGCGTGACAGGCACCGTATAGAAGCCTTATTTAACTGTATTCAGTGTACTAAGCATCCACTCATATTATGGATTCAAACTGTGTGAGTGTATGTTGACCAGTATTTTGCATCTGTGCAGCCTCCATCATATACATGTAACATTAGGATCTGTTGTCATCCTGCAGTGAACAGGTGATTTAACCTTGTACCAATAGAGTAAGGTGTTTTATCAGTGACACATAATCTTGGACAACCCTGTTCATAGTTCACTGTATTACAATTACAATTTTTTGTCTTTCATCTGGGTAACTCTTCTAAATAAAGACCTGTCGATGAACAGTTAATTGCTGCAGGTCTGGGAGTTAAATATTCCAATAATCAGCTGTAGGACGCTATTAAAAGGGTTAATTACTGTTTATCTTTGAAATTTGATCTTTTTTTATATCTTATGCTACGTTCACATCTGTACTTTTATTTCATTCTTCTGGTCATCTAATGGACCAGGAGAAAGGGAAAATGGAAAACAACAGACCCCTATAATCCATCAGGTATCAATTTTTTAAACTGAAATCACCGAACGAAAAAGTCAAGCTTCCAGATAGACACCTGGCAAAGATGTAAGCATAACCTTACCAATTGATTGTCTATTAAAAATGTAATTCTGAAAAAGTACCACTGTGGCTGGAGCAGTGCAGACAGGTTCTGTTCAGGTTCTATTACCTTTAGTATATTCCATTAGCGGGAGGAGATAGGCTAGTTAGGCTCCCCTCATTCTTCGTTTAGTGAGGTGGAGTTATGCAGCTGGAGTGTGTGAGTTAGGCAGTAAAATAAGTGAGACAGGAGATGAGCGTGAATCAGACTCTAGTCAATTCCGATGTGTGCATGGTTAGAACTACAGTAAGACTTTAAAGGCAATATTCTCAGGACCTCAAAGCTTCTTTTAGATCTTTATGAGCTTCTGGGAACTGTAGGTCGTTTCTTGAACTCTGAAAGAAAAGCACATTTTAGCCAAGAAGACAGGGAATAAGATCTGCTGATCCTTGGACGACCTTCTCAACTCTTCTTGCTTCAGCCCAGAGGTCTCAATAATTGGATGAGTTTTGTAAAAGTGTTGGAAGTTTGATGTGCCACTATTCTTATCCTCTCCTCTCTTCCCACTGGACTGCTGCATTACCACCAGGGAAAGCTGGGCTGGCCACCAGTTCTTCTGCAGTGAACATAGCAAAACACATAAGGAACCAATACTTGGTCACATGTAGTCCTTCACAGTAGAAATTGTACTTTACAGCAATTTTTTACTCTAACTTATAGAGAAGGGCCCCTTTGTATGCAATGATAAAATCAGGATTGTTATTCAATTAAAATATTAAGTACCCTTGTAACTGAAAGGGGGTGATTCATTATATATAGAGGAAATAGGGTTTCTACACCTATATAAAAATATTTTTTTTACTGTAAGAGTAATAAGTCTACTAATTTATCTGCTAGCTTTTTGGAGATGGGTTGCTGATCCCAGAACATTTTTGTTATCCCATATTAAAAGTTATGAAGGTTTTTTTTCCCCTAAAATCAGAACAAATGATTTATGTTTTATGGGATTTTTTTGTTTTGCCTTGCTCTGGTTTAGGATTCCAGCATAGTCTTAAAGGAGTTTGGTGCAATCATTAAGTGGCAAGGTAGGGGTGTAAAATCAAAAAAATATACTCCACTGCCTGTCCTGTGCTTCTTTGTCTGCTCCCAGTCCCCTTTCCATCATGTGTACAGGCCACAATGCTGAAAATCCTGAGCCTCATGTGACCAATCAGTGGTCGCAGGGTACAGAACCAGTGACATATGTGAGTGACAACGGAGGGCCAGGAACATGTAAGTATACCTAATTTATCTTTTACAAGCCCTACAGCTGCCCCACAGGTTGCGCCAAATCCTAGACACACCCCTTTAATTTGTATTAATTTGTGGTATTTATTCCTTTTTTCCTCATATTGATGTTATGTTCTGTATGACATAATATTTGCATACTATACAATCATTTTGTTGGGATGAGTCCATAGTACTTTAGTCAGATCCAAACTACAAATCTAAATGTGGTTATCTTCATGGAAAGCCCCCTCTAACACAAAAACCACGGTGTTTTACTGTCACTGTCTAGCGAATCCTATCCCCACAGTGCGGTAAAATATGTGCAGCAGACACGCTATGATTTCCAAAACCGTCGCGGTTTTTTTGATTATACCTACGGAAACGCTGGCGGTTTCCCTATAGGTATAATGAAAGCAGAAAGTCCTCAAACCACAGGAAACCTCTGTGGATTTTCTGTGAAAAATGCTGCGGGAAAAACTGCAATGTGTTGTCGCCACAGTTTTTCCCGCAGTGCATTTTTGCTGCGGCCGGCTACGTGGGGCCTTAGCCTGACAAAGACCATAACTGCAAATAAATGCAAATCACATAAACAAATCTAATGCTTCTATTATGTGGAGATGTGCTGGCGTCCAACACGTTAACACAGCATATATCTGCTATATACAAGAAGGCTTCCTATATATGTACTAATACATTTTTATTAGATAATTACTTTCTGTGAATGACATAGAAACATAATTTTATTGTGTGGTAGATATTATAGCTGTATATATATATATATATATATATATATATCAACATTAACTTACAACTATTATATGTATACTCATATGGTATGGCAGGTAATGTGGGATACACAGCATTTGAAACTACGTATATATCTTAAGGCTTTGTTCAACTTTCCTGTAACAATGGCAGATCTTTTCTTCAATGTTTAGGAAGATTAATGAAGATTATATGATTATTTTACAGACATACTGTATTTATAAAGTGTGTGAACAAACAGGTCTGTATTTATTTGTTACCTCGGGATACTTTTTTCTCTTATTACATTCTCTGTCACCACAGTGCTTTACTCCTTTATAATTATATACTCTTAGATGTACAAATACGCAATGTAAAGCAAAACAGAATTAAAAATACCAGCTAGGAACTGAATCCCTTAGGGTATGTTCACATGGAGTTTTTTTCAGTCTGATTTTGAGGTGGAATCTGCCTCAAAATCCGCCTCAAAAAACACCTCCCATTCACTTCAATGGGAGTCAGTAGCAGTTGTTTTCCTCTAGCTAATTTTTTCTACTGGAGGAAATAAAAAGCAGCATGACCTATCTTCAGGTACTTTCCACCTTGGTTTTTTGACGTTTTTTTTTTCAAAAACCGCAAGAGTTTTTTAAAGGGAAGTTTCCTGGTCCATACAGTGTCCCTAAGCTAAAAAGAAAGCGTCAAAAAACTTTTCCTAATTCCTGTAGCAGATTTTTTCAGCCTGCAAAAAACTCAGTGTGAACATACCCTGTCTTCTTTCACTGACCCTTTTTTTTGTGGCATTTTTGATAAGGGCTTATAAAACACCATGGATGTCATGCATCTTTTTGGTATCTATTTCTTGTTCACAACACTTTTGCTGAAAAAAATCGCAACAAAAGGTAAGGACTGAACAAACGGATGATTTTTTGTAGTGTATTTTATACAATGTGTAGAAAAAATATATAACAACCCATTTACAACAAATGCATTATTTATCCTGCTGTGGGAACAAAATAAAAAAGACTAAACAATGCCAGAAATGCTGTTAAGTATAAGAGCTTTCTTTATATTTCTCTTTGAAGTCACTCCTGGCTTTGGCTCAAAAACTGCAGTAAAATCTGCAACAAAAAAGCAGCTTTTCCACAATGCTGTAAAAGCACGGGCTGCACATGGGGGAAAAGAATGGGTCAGTGTGTTATCCGTAAAATACACAGATAGCACACTGATGCACAGCACAGTCGTCTGCAACCGGCCTAAATCAAATGCACTATTTATCACACGGTGAACTTTGTAAAAAAAAAAAAAAAATAAATGAAAAGAGAGGCTAAGAGAACCCACTAGAAATGCTGTTTTTGGCTGCGGCCCCACATTGTGGAAACGCAGCTTTTTTTTGTTGCAATTTTTGTTGCGGTTTTTTGAGCCAAAGCCAACAATGGCTACAAAAGGAATGGGAAATATATAGGAAGTTCTTAGACTTCTCCCTTATGCTCAATCCACTCCTGGCTTTGGCTCAAAAAACCTCAACAAAATCTGCAACAAAAAAAGCTGCGTTTCCGCAACGTGGGGCCGTAACCTTTAGGACACATAGCCTTCAAAATCATGAAACAAAAAGCAATGTGTACCTCAGAACAGCACTAGTAAAAAGCACAGCTCATTTTGCAGAAAACAAGTCCCAATTACAGTTTCTCCATAGATAGGGGAAAAAAAACTTTATTGTTTTCGGAAGATGGCAATAAAAAAAAATTAATGATTTTTTTTTTTATTGTGTTTGTATTATATAAAATTAGCAATTATTGTGAACAACATAAATCAACAAGATACAGGCACCCCAAAATAATGCCTAAAAGTACAACTCTGTCTTTGCATAAAACAAGTCCTTAAACAGCTACATTAACAGAAAAAATAAAAAAAATTTCATTGTGAAATTGTGCTTTCAGAATTCACAATAAGAAAATGGAAAAAAAAATGCTGTGTCCTGAAGGGAATCTGTCATCAAATATACTATCCCTGAAGGAAAGGGAACAGAAAATAATGGGAAAACATACAGATTTCATGTACACTAAAACCATTATTTGTTAAAGGAAACCTGTCATCAAATAAGGTAGTCGTGCAGTCTGGACATTACAAGCTATCACCAGCAGCGTCAGGAGCATGTGCAGTGAAGTGCGGTGTTTGGGCCTTAGCTTCATATGCACACTGTGCATGCGCCAAATGCTGCCGGGGCTGGCTTGTAATGTAATCTGGAACCACCCCATTACTCTTCAGAGGTGCACTCACTACTCTATAACTTTATTTTTTCCCTAATGTTTCAAGGACCATTTCAGCGAGTCTCATCTTTAGAAAGCTATTACTGTCGTGTATGGCTGGTGGCTGTATAGGGACAGTATATTTGGTGATAGGTTTCATTTAAAGGAATATTATAGTTTCAGCATATAAATAAATGTTAGAAGCATGTAAATAGTATGTTCTCCAATAATTATTTTAGCTGGGGCCCCACGTGGTGCAAATAACGCGGTTTGGCCATTGCGGTTTTGGAAATTGCAGCATGTCAATTATACGCCGGTGGTTTCCCTATAGATATAATTGAAGCAGAAAGTCTTCAGAAGAAATCTCTGCAGACTTTCTGTGAAAAGCACTGCGGGAAAAACTGTGACGCGTTTTCGCCATGTTTTCTCCCGTAGTGCTTTTTCGCTGCAGCCTTCTGCATGGGGTCTTAACCTTCTTTTCTCTCAATGAAGTCCATTTGCAGTACAGTCATGGCTGTGGAGTCGGAGTCGTGGAGTCGGAGTCGGTGCCTATTTTGGTGGAGTCGGAGTCGGTATAAAATGGACCGACTCCGACTCTCAAAATATATAATAAATTGGTACAGTTAGTAGTACAATGCAGTATGTGCTGAATATATTTTCATAAGAATTTGGGAAAATGATGAAATGTTGAAAATGATGAAATGTCCTGTAAAGGTCTGTTCTATTCCTCATATAATGATGGGACTGAGTTCTGAGTGAACCTATAAGGTTTAGCACCATTATCTGGAGTAAGCAAAAGATACAAGTGTTGTGATTGTGAGGACTGAAAAGCTTGACTTTATCTGTAATTGTGCTGGAGACCCACCCACAGCCCGAGGACACAGAGTGACTGCTTGTCAGCAAGTGAATCATTGTGATGAGACTGAGAACTCCTTTAAGGCAAGTACTTCTTCTTAGTATATCTAAACTTTCAATAAACTGCATAAATCAATTGTCCAGTGTATGTTCTCTCTGTATGCTTTGTGTTAGTTTGCTTCTCCTCTGAGCTCATGTTTGGAGAGGTTAGCTGCTCTGCTCAGATGGCTTATATATGCTATACATAGAATATAAGGGGGGAAACTGTTTTCTAACATCTCAAACTTAGAAATACAGAAACACACATGTGAGAAAGTACTATAGGTGTAGAAGCTGTTGCCACTTGCCAAGGCTTTGTTATCTAGCACTGCTAGTAGTTTCACTTTGTAGATTGTGAAGCAGTATGATGTAAAACACCCAGGGCCTGATGTATGAAACTGTCTAGGTGTAGAAGTTTCTTTGTTTCCCATAGCAACCAATCAGAGCTCCCCTTTCATGTAGTGCTCTGGAGAAATGAAAGCAGAGCTCTGATTGGTTGCTGTGAGCTCTGACTGGTTGCTATGGGTAACAAAGAAAGTCTTAGACCAAGACAGTTTTTCAGACACACCAGTCAGTTTCTCCAGGCCTTAGTGGAAAATGTTCTGGAAGATTATGAACTCAAAAAAGAACAGGTTCTTGCTATTGTAACGGACAATGCTTCAAACATGATAAGTACAATTAAACTGATGAATGAGAATAAGGAAGGTGAAGAACAGTTAGAAGAAAACTTTGGATTCAGTATGTCTGAGATGGAAGCCCACAGTCCTGTTCCTGTAACTGAGGAACAAACAGATATTACTACAGAACAACAGCAAAATGATACTTTAGAATTAGATCTTGCTGAAGCTGCTTCAAAATTCTCTCATATTTATCACATGCGCTGTGCTGTGCACACACTGCAGCTGGCAATAAGAGACAGTCTGGCATATTTATCACATGCGCTGTGCTGTGCACACACTGCAGCTGGCAATAAGAGACAGTCTGGCATATTTATCACATGCGCTGTGCTGTGCACACACTGCAGCTGGCAATAAGAGACAGTCTGCAAGAGGGACATGCTGGAACTCTGATTGGCAAGGTGAGGAAATTGGCTATTGCTGCCCGAACCCCTAAAATTGATTCCATCTTGAAGAGACGTGCTGGGAAAGGAGCAATCGTAGATCAAGCCACTCGGTGGGGCAGCACCTATTTAATGATTGAGCGATTAGTTGAGCTGAAGCCCTTTCTTGTGGACATGGCCAACCCTCAGGTAACATTAACAGAAGGTCAATGGACACAGGTGGCTGAATTAATGGAACTGCTTCATCACCCATTCACAGTAACAAAAAAATTACAAGCTGAGAATTTAACTCCTGGAACTTTCTTAAAGGAGTGGAAGAACTTGCTGTTTTGCATGTCCCAAAGACAAGGCTTAATCGCAGAGGGCATTGCTGCTTCAATGAAAAGAAGAGAGACACTGTTATTAGATAACAAAATTCTTCTGGCAGCTGTTTATGTGGACCCAAGTCATCGTATATTGCTGAATGATCAACAGATTACTAAAGGAAAAGAAGCTCTGACTGAGGTAGCAATTAGGATGAGTGGGCTACAGGACTGCCAAGAGCAAGAGGAATTGGGTCTTGCCAGTGCTACTGCCACCATATCTTCAGCCTCATCAGATGAAGAGTTTAACTTTGAAAAGTATTTGGATGACATGGATCAGGCAAAGCGTTGCCGCAGAGAAAAAGATTCCATTCCCATAGCAAACAAACTGACTGTATTTCAGCAAAATTTTTCACTTGCTCTCAAAGAAGTAGAAGAGTTCAACCGATCATCAAAACTGACTATGCAGGAGGCAATTCCTTTATACCCCGAGATTGTTAGAGATCTTGCCCATGTGGTCACCGCTTTGCCACCAACCCAAGTTAGTGTAGAGAGGCTGTTCTCTAGCCTTAAAATAATTCGATCCGATTTGAGGTCATCTTTGAAGGAGGATCTGATGGAGGCGATACTTTTTCTCAGAACAAATTCATAGACTCCACAAATGTTATTCAGGACGTTTTTGTTGAAAACTGTTTTTTTACCACTTACTACAGCGTTTTGCATATTTGCAATTTATTAAAGTTTTTTGTGTTCTAAAGTTGTATCCAATAAATATATTTTATGTTCTACCTAAATAGCTTGATTATTGTATCATAAGGATGATAAAAAGCTTAAATTAAGTTATCTCTTAAACATGCGCCATGTATGTCGGAGTTGGAGTCAGGGGAAATTGAGGAGTCGGAGTCGGAGTCGGGGCTTTGGCGTACCGACTCCACAGCCCTGAGTACAGTACATGGAAAATCCTGTGTATCATGGGTGCAACTACCAGAAGCTGGAATGGGATCCAACAACTAAGAGGGGCTTATTTTCTACTGAAATCTAGGATGCAATTAGTGGTAATTATGGATGATGGAAGGGGAAAACTGAGTGACCCAGATTTATTATGCCTTGTATATCAGTTTTCTGGCATACAAGGCATAGTTTTATGCAAAAAACTTTTTAAAATCTGTGCTGCCTTCACCTCTTTCCTGAAAAGGGGTCATGGTGGGCAGGGGCTGGTCCTTCAGCCCCAATACATATTTACCATAATTTATGCCAGAAATTTGATGGGAGAAATGTACCCCAGCTATGAGCTGGCATACATTTCCCATGAGGCGATGTCATAGAGGGCATTATTCTTGTCCTGTGACATCACTGTGTATATTATCCCTGTACTGTGACATCACTGTGTTTATTATCCCTCTACTGAGATATCACTGTGTGCATTATCCTGATATTGTGACAGCACTGTGTGCATTATCCCTGTACTATGACATCACTGTGTGCATTATCCCTGTACTGTGACATCACTGTGTATATTATCCCTGTACTGTGACATCACTGTGTGCATTATCCCTGTACTGTGACATCACTGTGTTCATTATCCCTGTACTGTGACATCACTGTGTTTATTATCCCTCTACTGTGATAGCACTGTGCGTATTATCCAGATATTGTGACATTACTGTGTGCATTATCCTGATATTGTGACATTACTGTGTGCATTATCCCTGTGCTGTTAGATCACTATGTGTTATCCCTGTACTGTGACATCACTGTGTGCATTATCCCTGTACTGTGACATCACTGTGTATATTTGCTCTGAACTGTGACATTACTGTAAGACAATACAAATATCATTAAGCTTTTGCCTTAAGTGTACTTGACCATATGGCCCTATTGCTATGAGGCAGCATTGTTACTCTCAAAGATAGTGTCTGCAGAAACCTAGATTTAAAGGATCTATGTGTATACCTTCTTGTAAAATATTACAGAGCTATTGGTATCAAGACTGGTTGGGGTGGCGACTACCCATTTCCGCCCTTGCCAGTTCTTTTATGTGTGATTTATGAGTTAATGTTTTTTCAGTGGAATAATTATATTCATTATATATGAGTAAAGTATAGCTGGTTTTATATCCTGATGACATAACTACTATTGGATGTTAGTAAAATGTCTGTGCCCAACCCAACAAACTAGAGCTTGATTACATATGTTTTGTTTTACACATAATTTATGGCAATCTACCTGTTCATGAGTAATAGATGGACTGTAACGTACTGCACCTGTCTTTCTATTTTTACCTTAAATTGATCATATTCATATAACACAACGTGCTACAGCCGCCATACTTTCCAGCTTTGTTTAGTCAGGAGAACTGACTGAAATTCTAAAAGGGAAAATTCAAATGTGGCAAATTTGTGTTCAAAATGTCGGAAACAAATATTCAGGCCTTATATCTAAAGAGGTTTGCTTCTGAAGCGCGTACATGAATTTCTGCAAACCCAATTCCAAGGAATCAGACACAGAAACTCATTCAGCAAATTTGCCATTTGAATAATCCCTAAAGGTCACTTCACACATACAGTGTTAAAAAAAAATTCCGCTGTCGGTTTTTGAGCCAAATTCAGTAGTGGATCCGACTGGAGGGAGAAGCATAATACCTTCCTTTATATTTCCTATTCCTTTAGTATCCACTTCTTACTTTGACTCAAAAAACTGCATGAAATATTGCCAAAAAAACTTTACCAAACGTCCATCGTCCGTCCCCCAGTCAGTGAGGTTGGAGGACATTCGGCATTACAGTATGGATTCTTAGCTTCCCAGTTGCATGATTGAAGTGGCATAAATCATGGTTTTACAGGAATCTACTAAGAAATAATCTGTAATGACACATTGATGTTTTTTTTTCCTCTCTTGATTTTGGGGCAGGAAGTCCACTAGTGGGGTGGCCTGGGGGAAATTGTCTGTGTCCATGGGGAGCTTCACACTTTTTTTATTTTTCTGTCTCCTTTCACTTTCTTCTTCTTTTTCTCCATTTTATACTGAGCTTAATTCGGTCTGTGTGCCCCTTCATTTATTTTTTTCTTGCCATAAGGGGTACATTGCTTTGCATATTTGATTACGTATTTATGTTTTGGGACTTCTTTGTAATTTGTCTTGGTATTTTTGTAAAATTTTATATAAATAAAGAATTAAAAATTAAAAATGTTTTTTAAAAAAACTATGAATACTATGAATTGTTTGTGTATTTTCAGTTCATAATCCATATGAAAAATTCTCAACAATTTTGCCACATCTATTTATGGCCTATCTACATTATATGTGGATATTCTGGGAATCAAATGAGCATCAAGGGGCCTAGCTGCAATATCTAGACATAGAAACATGTATTAAAAATTACTCCGATTGTAAAATTATTATGTTTCTCGTGATCTGACAGGTAAAAATAATATGTAGCCATAGTACAACCCCTTTAATTATTCCTTGAGCCAGCTTCCCAAATACAACGCCCCATTCCAGTATAGGGGTTAAAGGGGTTGTCCATGAATTATAGAAAACTCAGGGAAGGTTGGCATTAGTGGAATACAAAAAAAAAAAAAAAAAGCATACTCACCAATCCTCATCATTCCTGTGGTCACTGGCCCCTTTCCCTCACGGAAAGGAAGAAACACACATGACTTCTAAAACTAATCAGTGGCCACGATGGTATTTGGAGAAGAATCACATATGTGAGTGACGTTATTGGTTCCTTTTCCGCAGTCATGTGTGTTTCTTCGCTTTCGGCCTGATAAGCCTTGGCATGTGAGGGAAAGTGAGTATGCCTTTTTTTTTCACACTCACCGAGTGGCCCTCAAGTTTCCTGCAATTCATGGACAGCCCTTTTAACTTTCTCAATATTAGGGGTCTGACTGCTGGGATTCCCAGTGATCACAAGAACAAGGGTCAACAAATCCCTGTATGGATGTAACTGTATATCACAGGTGTGAGATTTCCTTTACTCCCAATTGAATATACAGTGAACCATAACCATGATCAGTTGAGGCCCAAATTGCCAGAAATAAACAAAAAATTCTCATCTTCTCCAAAATGGTGATGTCTGGTTACCTCTGAATTTCAAACCTAACAAAGCTTTTTCCCATCTCTTAAGTATTTTCGACATAAACCTCTGTAAATCACACACCTGCAGTCTTGTTGGTAGTATATGTGGGCTAGATTTGAGAGACACATATACAAATCAAACACAGTGTATTGACCATTAAAGTGATTCTAAAAAAAAAAAATCCAAAAATAACTTTACATAAGATATTTAATGACATAGAGTTACAGTATATGACACAAACACAAAACATGAAAATGTCATAGTAAGCCAATGCATAGCAACATTTCTGACACTGTTAATAACGCAATTTTAATACTAAGTTTTAATTGTTCTTTTAATTGGCTAAAAAATAACATTTTCTTTTATAGGTGGTAAAACAACCAACTGTAAAATTTTGCAGTTTGTAAGAAGGTGTGTAGTTATTTCCTTTTCTGCAAATGATAGAACTATGAAATGCCATGCCAGCGCTTTATACCAATAAAAATGCAATTATAGGGTATTTTTGTGTCATAGAATGTTGCCAAACCCATTAACAATATATAAAAGGAGATGTTGCCTTCACTTCAGAACTGCTCTCCCAAGTTTACACTGCAGCTAGCCTCATCTATCCTCTCCTGCTATGGCTCACCAAACCACATGCAGTAGCTCTAGCTACAGAAATTTTAGTTCTTCTTCTATGCCAAGGAATGTGAGTAGGAGCACATTGAGCTCTACAAGAAGCAACAGTGGCTCAAGAGTTCATTCTGGGTACAGCAGAAGTGCCTATAATGTTGGAGGAACAAGGAAAATTTCTGTAGCAAGTTGTAATGCTGGAATGGGTGGATATGGTGTAGGTATGGGTGGTGGATTTGGTGGTGGTATGGGTTCTGGATATGGCTCAGCTGGCTTTGGCAGGCCTGGTTTTGGAGGTGCAGGATTTGGGGGCCCAGGCTTTGGCCAAGGTGGACATGGAAGCATTACAAACGTAACTGTCAACCAAAGTCTTCTGACCCCCTTGAATTTGGAAATTGATCCAAATATCCACAGAGTACGAAAAGAGGAAAAGGAACAGATCAAGACACTGAACAACAAATTTGCTACTTTTATTGACAAGGTATGTACTTACTACACTTACAAGTAACTTAAATGGCATAAATGATATACACAAGACTTACAGCTAAATTGTAGAATGGTTGGTCTGTGGGAACACAATTTGTACACCAAGGCCTATTCTTTTTAAGGTTTTTGAGCAGAAGAAGAAAAATTATACTTTCTTTAATATTACATGGTATATCAGTCTTCTGGCAACCATGAATAGTGCTTCACTAGAATATTCTGCCATGTGGGGTTCATAGTTCTCAATGGTAGGCTTATCATTTCTATACCTGTTTTTGTACACCGTGTTGCTGGGCATCCTCTTTTATTTCACATTTTGTCATATACTGAAAATTTTACTACCTTGTTTACAATTTTCCTTATAATATATTGAATTGTAAAACTAATATAAAAATTAACACAAACATTATGAATGCCGCAATTACCACTATTTTTTCTGTTATTTTTTTTTTCATTTTCTAATAATGTAATGTTTAGTCTTACAAAATATTATGTAAAATCAATATATAAATGTAATTTTATAGGTGAGATTTTTAGAACAGCAAAATAAAATGCTGGAGACCAAATGGCATTTACTGCAAGAGCAGAAAACTACTAAAAGCAATTTACAGCCACTTTTTGAGACCTACATAAGCAACCTCAGAAGGCAGTTGGATTCATTGGAATGTGAGAAGTCCCGTCTTGAAGGAGAGAAAAGACACATTCAAGATTTAGTGGAAGATTACAAGAAAAAGTATGGTTATATTTCAATGTTTCATAAATGCTAGTATAATGTACCACCCAAATAACTAATTCCCAATGACTTGTGACTTTTTACAAAGGTATGAAGATGAACTGAGCAAGCGTACAGCAGCAGAAAATCAGTTTGTAGTATTGAAAAAGGTAACAAATATACATTATATGAGTTCTGTGAGAGAAAAAGGTGAACTGCCACTAGGGGTAAGTGAAATTTATCTTCTACCTACAGGATGTTGATGTAGCATTTATGAACAAGACTGATCTCCAGGCAAAGGTTGATTCCTTGACCGATGAGATCCACTTCACAAGGACTGTTTATGAGATGGTAAGTAAAAATTTGGGCTGAAGCCAAACATGATATACTTTTAGAAATGGCAATTTCTAGTCATGTGTGAAACCCCACATACTATATCAAGTGATTATTTTGAGATTTACAAAAATGTTTACAAAAATTTGATACAATACATTTTACTTAGAAGCCTCTTATGCAATTCAACACAATATGGAATTCTATCCTTTACTACAAAAGCATTTCTCCATGTTTCAACATCAACTATAAAACATTTCCAAAAGTCCAACTTTTTGAGACTTTTAGACCAGATTTTTGTGATTTTTATTTCCTCATAGTCCACGTATCTCGTCCATCCCTCTAGACCATTTTTCATGAGAATTTTGACTTCATTGTACAGTCAAGACTAGCCCTTTATCTAGAGCAAATTTCCTGTTATAGAGCTTCATATCCCTCATGTACCATGCATCCTGGTTATCGGCTTTGACATGAACACCACAAATTGGTTTTACTGAATATTACTGCAATAATACAATTTACTTTTTTATAGGAAATAAATCAACTTCAGACTCAGATCTCTGACACCTCAGTTATTGTGTCCATGGATAACAGCCGAGATCTAGATTTGGAAAGCATCATAGATGAGGTTAAATGCCAATATGAAGAAATTGCCAAGAACAGCAGAGCTGAGGCTGAATCCTGGTATCAATCAAAAGTAAGTACAGCCTGAAAAAAAACAGCACCCAAATCTAGATAACGTACTTTTTGAGAATAATGTAATCCAAACGGAATATTTGAAATCTACTATATGGGCATATATTCCACTGTCTTTGTTTTCTTCAGTATGAAGAGCTGCAGACTACAGCAGGAAAGCATGGAGATGACCTTAGAAACACCAGGAATGAAATTGCAGATATCAGTAGAATAGTTAACAGGCTCAGAGGAGAGGTTGAAAACGCAAAGGCCCAGGTACATAAACAACATATACATCCATATTGCTAACATATTAGAAAGAAATACATTTACCTACATTCATTTGTACAATTTTTATATTTCGAAATTTGGCAATTTGTATCTGTATGATTTACATACATTTTCAGAATTCTGGGGCTTTGTGGAATTTGGAAACAAATCACAATACGATATAAATGCCTTACTGGACTATGACTATAACCTGTTATGGCCACAAATACTTGAGTCGAAGCACACTAATGCACACATATGTTAATGAAAGCACTGCCACAGCTACTATATATTTTTACAGTAGAATTTACATTCATGTTTCTAGAGAGCCAAGCTGGAGTCTTCCATAGCAGATGCGGAGCAACGTGGGGAGATGGCTATCAAAGATGCAAAGGAAAAACTGGCTGATCTTGAAGAACGCCTACAGAAGGCCAAGCAAAACATGGCTCACCAACTGAGAGAGTACCAAGAACTGATGAATGTTAAACTGGCTCTTGATATTGAGATCGCCACCTATAGGAAACTGTTAGAAGGAGAAGAATGCAGGTAAACATAAAACAAATGTAGTTTTAAGCAGAAATCCATATGTCATAATGATGCCAAACACTAGTCCAAATTTTTTTATTTTGTAGGATTTCTGGAGAATGTGCTGGACCTGTTAAGATATGTAAGTATTGTCATGTCATGCCATCATGTCCATGACTGCATCTACACTATACATAATATAGAACTGATCACAAAAAAAAAGCATCAGACATTAAAGTTAATTTGTTTGCACTAGTGTTTGCGGCCAAACACTAGTGCCGATGGGGGAGCGGGAGTGTATGTTGAGGAAGGGTGATATACCTATGATACTATAACATACTTACTTTAGTGGATCTTTGAGATAAAGATACATACCTCTGATGAATGTGTCAGTATCGCTGTATATTCTGACACAGGAAACGTGCGTTAGGTGTATACAGGTGTTAATAGTATATCATGGTTAAAAATCAGTTGCTGTGATATGAAGGTAGCATAGAGCATTGGACACTATAACACTGTGGATAGTGGGCAGAGCGCTTTTTAGTCCTGAGATCTTATTTATAACACTCTATTAGGCGTGTGAGTGGGATTTCTTGGTGAAAGGTAGCTGCTGTGATATAAGGTGTTAATAGGACATTATAGCTTAAACCAGCCGATATGCTAAGTGTTGGTATGGTTGCTAGGTAGAGTTTCTGTTAGTCCTAAAAGGTTACCTTTAATAGCCCAAATAGTGTTTTAGTGGGATGTTACAGTTTGAAATGGCCGCTGTGTTACCAAGGTGGCATTAGGTGTTTAATACTTTAAATGGTTGATGCTAGGTAGAACCCCCTTTTTCAAGTTATAAGCATGATCGTAATTTCCAATTGCTGCTAGTTTAACGTGGAATTGAAAGGGTTATTTGGGATAGGTTTATATATCCACACACCTCATACACAGTAGTAGTGTGATATTAAACAGGTCCTATATTTGACCTACCTTCCCCTCTTTCATACAAGTTCTTTATTTATGTTGTAGTCTTTCTCGTGTATTTTAATATTTATATTATAATAAAATTATGTTTTAATGCGTCTGGATACTGGTGGGTGACTCTCCTAGTCTTTATAATTATAAATTATCGGCACGCAATACCTTATTACATTATTATTCATTTGATATTGTCATGTCATGCCATCATGTCCATGACTGCATCTACACTATACATAATATAGAACTGATCACAAAAAAAAAGCATCAGACATTAAAGTTAATTTGTTTGCCCACTACAAGCGAAATACCAACAAAGGGAACACAAAATCCGTAATAAAAATGTGGATCTTTATTTAAACATTAAGTATAAAACATAGAGAAAAAGAAGTAAAATGGTGAAAGGTCACAAAAGGTGCTGAATGTAGTGTATCAAAGCAATTTCATACTATGCTTACCCATATGTTTAAGCAATATTAACTACATAAAGGCTATTCTGAGTACATGCATACAATGTAAGAGCAAGGGTAGAATAAATGAATATCATATACTGACACATACAGACCACAACTGCCTGCCACAGTCATTTTTTATCCATACGTAATATATGAAACTTGTGCAATCTTTTCTTACATAGCTGTTGTTACAAATACCGCTGGAAGTTGCTCTAGCAATGCAGGAGGCCTTCACCATGATGGTGGAATGAGTTCTGGAGGTGTCAGCGGAGGAATGAGTGGCAGCCGCTTCAGTGGTGGAAGCAATTTTAGCTCTGGCAATGTCAACAGAAGTTACAGCTCCGGATCAGCATATACTTCTGGAAGCAGCTCAGCTATGACCACAAGTAGAGTCACCTCATCAAGCTGCAGGAAAATGTAATCCTTTATCGGTCTGAATGATTGAATGAAAAGTATTTCTGGCTGGCTTATCCGGGCTTTTTCACATATCCTTGTCCCTTTTGCCTGCCTATGTTACCCTAGTCAGTACATGACAAAATAATGCAAGCTTACTAGTTAATGGTTAAGGAATTATTGATTCCGATTTTGATGGCAAGCCATATAAATCATTAAATCTAATTATAAGGCATACAAATAAAATGAGTAAATTGTTCTGTTAACCTTTTCTAATTCTCAAAATGATAACTAGTAAATGTATATATAATGTGACACCAAAGTGCAGTATACCATTAACTTGTGATTCCTTTTGCGCTGGTTGTTCATCTGCTGTTCTTCTTTGCTTCAACCACTGCCTTCTACTTTCTGTACAATTTTCACTCTTTATTTCAGTTCAATAAACTTTAGTTCATGAATATCTTCTTTGTGTAGATTTTTTTTTTTCAGTCATGGTATGATATGCATCCAAAGTGAGATCATTGTGTTTCCTTAAAGTAGTTGTCTGTTTTTTTAAAAAGGCCATTTATCAAATATCCTCTTAGTTAATAGACAGGGTTCCAAAGACTCATATCAATAAACTAGAGTACAAAGTGACTGCAAAGATTATCTGTTGCTCTGGATAACTCAGGCAGTCAGAAGTATAGCCCCATCAATGAAAACTGTGTAATGCTAGGTTCACACTATGTTCTTCGGTTCCACTTGGGGACCCGAAAAAATGGAAACCCAATGTGCTTAAAAAGTGGTTACATGCGGAAACCAGCAGACCCCATAAACTATAATGGGGTGTGCTGGGTTTCCACCAGGTTTCTGCCCGAAAAATGCAAGCAGGACTTTTCTCTCTGCATTTTTCAAGTGGAATGGGGATCGGAATCCCACACAGCGTAAATGTAACCGTAGCCTTATGCTTTAGATAAAGGGTTGACAAACTAAAAGATAATCATCAACTAAACAACAGAAATGTGAGAAATCAATGATTACTGGGGATCCAACTGCTGTGACTCCCATTGATCACAAGAACTGTGGTCCTGTATCCACCATTTGAATGAAGCAGTGGTCATGTGTGTGTGGTCTCTATGGGATGTATATGTATTGTAGCTGAGTACTTTTATCATCACTCTTACATTACTTCTGGCAGTCCCATGGACTGTGAAGGGAGCAGTAGTGCACGTGACCACACCTTTATTTAATCGGGAAAACAGAACCTCTAATGTCATGTTCAGTAGGGGTCCCAAAAACTGGACACCCCAGAAATCACATATCCAGTGACATGTGTTTCATTCAGCAATCCCTTTAATTTTGTGTTAAAGGGGATTTCCCATGAACATAACCATATTTAGATTTGTAGTCAATTAAAAGTTAAATGATTTTACATCAGGGGTCTCAAACTCGTGGCCCGCGGGCCAACTGCGGCCCTCGGGACAATAGTTTGCGGCCCCCACCTCAATATCAAAGTTTAATGTTAGTGCGGCCCGAGTTTGATACAAATGGCACCAGGGGCGCACTGCCTGGGGGTGGCATTTTTTACTATCTAATGTAAACCAGACCAGGACAGGTCGTTTTAAAAAAAACAACGCTGAGCGGGGCCTGCCCTGGGCTGGCTTATGAGATGTCCGCATCACAGCGCAGGCAGCGATATAATGACGTCATCGCGCCTCCTACGCTGAGACACAGACGTCTCGGACAAGAGGAGGAGGCGGCGGCAGCATCGCAGGCAGGTGAGTATAACTTTTTTTAAATTTATATCAATAGGCCATTACCTGCTGGAGTATCCCCGGCAGGTCACGGTCTATTTATTTACCTACCCCGCGTCTGCTCGTGGCCGCCTCCGCTTCCCCTTCTGCTATGGGACGCAGGAGAGGAAGTGGATGCCGCTGTGAGCAGCTGTGGGCATCGGTAAGTGAGGCCGCGGGCCTCAAATACTGCTATTATTATACTCCGGGGTCTTTTTAGACCCCGGAGTATAATAATCGGAGACCCAGGGGAGGTGAAGGAACATAAAACCAATGCTACTCACCTCTCCTGCGATCCGCTGTCACTCCGAGCAGGCTTGGGCGCTCTGGTGACGTCATCAGGTCGCGTCGCCGGTCTCATCACGTGACTTAGACAGGGCCAAAAGCTGCTGGGAGTGCTCCGGTTTCCAGTATAGGTAAGTAACACTGGTTTTTATGTTTGTCACCTCCCCTGGGTCTCCGATCATTATACTCTGGTTTCTGAAAAGAACCCAGAGTATAATAATAGTTCTTGGGTGAGCAACTATACCGTGTGCAGGGGCCACTATGGAGCCTAATACCAGTGTAGGGGCCACTATGGAGCATAATACCTTGTGCAGGGGCCACAATGGAGCATAATACAAGTGCAGGGGCCACTAGGGAGCATAATACAAGTGCAGGGGCCACTAAGGAGCATAATACAAGTGCAGGGGCCACTATGGAGCATAATACCGTGTGCAGGGGCCAATATGGAGCATATTACCGGTGTGGAAAACCTGATGTGGCCCAGCCTCACCCAGACTCTACCTCCAGCGGCCCCCGGGTAAATTGAGTTTGAGACCCCTGTTTTACATAGAAATAATTACAAATTTTCTCTAACCATCTTAGTGGTGACAGTCTGTTGTCTTGAACGGTTGCTAATGGATACAACCATGAATGTAGGAACTTTCTATGGTCTGGTACTTGTCAGAAACCCAGCCATGATTTCCTTATTGTGGCTTGTTATCAGACAGGGACAATGAATGCACAAGAAGATAACCCGGCCTCAATAACAAAATAGTGGCTGGGTTCAGAGTATAAAAATTTCCTGCATTTATGGCGGTATCCATTGGCAACCACTCAAGACAAAAGACTGTCAGCACTAAGAAGGTTAGAGAAAATCTTTAAAATTCTGCAAAAGTTTTAATCACACTCATTAACCCATTCATAAATGATAGGCTTTGTGTATTGCATCAGTATTCTGCTGATGTCAGTTTTAAATTCCTCTTCTATTCTTAACTCTGCCACTATAGCTTATGAGTAATGTACTAGCGTTAAATATTACTCATAATACAGTTCCCAAATATTACAGTATTATGCTTACTTATACAGCGCCATCATATGCCACAGCACTTTACAGACATTGACCAGTTACTGTCCCACAATCTACATTTCCCTGTCAGATTGTATGTGGATTGTGGGAGGAAATCCACGCAAACAATATACAAACTCCTTGTTGTTGTCCTTAGCAGGATTCAAACCCAAGACTCCAGCATTAGCAAGGCTGCAGTGCTAACCACTGAGCCACTTCACATTAAAGCATAACCTTTTCTTTTTTGCTATTGTGTAGAAAGGGGTTTGCTGAATATTTATTTATTTATATAGCACCATTAATTCCTATGGTGCTGTACATTTGTGAAGGATTTTACATACATAGTTCAAACAGAACAACAAGTGCTATAAACAAAAAACTAACAAGATGACTAGCCTGATAGAAGTAGGAATGTTGGTTACAGCAATGCTCTAAGCATTGTTATGGAGATCCCTGTATTGCCATTATATACAGAGATCGGGGTCACATCAAATAGCTATATCTCCAGTTTTATGCCACTTGGAATACCACCCAGTATATGCACTATATAAAACATTCTTGACTTTGTTTTTAACTAGTGATTTCTCTGTTCATGTTCTAGAGCTTCAAGATTGGTAGCATATGAAAGCTGGAACTCTCAGTTTTCAAATGACACCAGAAGCACTTTTCTATATGGTTAAAAAGAAACAAAAAAAAAAACAGAGATAGAATTGTAGTGAACGCTACCCCCCCCCCCCTCCAATTTGGCAATTGCTTTATCTGTATATGGTGGCAATACAGGGTAAATATAGGGTGGATCTCCCTAATAATGCTTAGTTATAGCATTGCTAGGAAGAACTTTTGAATTTTTTTTTCTGCTAAAAGAAAGCAAAATATATTAATAAAGTATATCACAAAAATGTTCATAAAAAAATGTAAAACAACACTTATACTTTAACATTAGCAATTGAAATGAGAACTGAAATATATATTTTTACACTTTTTTTCTGAAGCGGCTGTTCCACCAGTAAGTATTATATTATATATTTGTTTTGTTTTGTTTTGTTTGTTTGAGTTAGAAGGGACCTCAAGGGCCATCGAGTCCAACCCCCTGCAAAAGCAGGAATTCCTAGATCATCCCAGCTATATACCTATCCAGATTCCGCTTGAAGATTTCAATTGATGAAGAACTCACCACCTCCCGTGGCAGCCTATTCCACTCCCTCACTACCCTTACTGTTAGAAAGTTTTTCCTAATGTCTAATCTGAATCTCCTTCCCCTTAGTTTCATTCCATTACTTCTCGTGCTTCCTTCTGCTAATGAGAATAGGGTAGATCCCTCTGCACTGTGACAACCTTTCAGATATTTAAATACCGCTATTAAGTCTCCCCTTAGCCTTCTCTTCTGCAAACTAAGCAGTCCCAATTCTTTTAGCCTTTCTTCGTAGGACATGGTTTGTAGACCTTCCACCATTTTGGTTGCTCTTCTCTGGACCTGCTCCAATAAATCGGTGTCTTTCTTAAACTGGGGAGCCCAGAACTGTACACAGTATTCCAGGTGGGGTCTGACCAGGGCAGAGTACAGCGGAATAATTACCTCTCTTGATCTAGCTTCAATGCTCGTCTTGATACATCCTAGAATTTGGTTAGCCTTTTTAGCCACCGCACCGCACTGTTGACTCATGTTGAATTTGTGATCTATTATTATGCCCAGATCCTTTTCCCCTGTACTCTCACTTAGTACTATTCCTCCCATACTATATATGCTTCTTGCATTTCTGTTACCCAGATGTAGAACTTTGCATATATATATTGTACAGATTTTAAAAAATTAACATTATTTACAACCCCAATTCCAAAAATTAAAAATGTAAAATGTAAAGAAAACAAGAATGCAATGATTTGGAAATTTTATATAACCATTTTTTATTCACAATGAAACACAGAACACATATCAGAAGTTGAAAGTTTGACACTTTTCCATTTCATTGGAAAAAAAAAATTAATTAACTCATTTAGAAAGTTATGGCAGCAACATGTCTTGGAAATGCTGGGACAAGGCCATGTCTACCATTGTGTAGCAACCCCTCTTCTTTTTTCAACAGTCTGTAAAAGTCTGGAAATGAGGAGATTGATGGAATTTCGGGAGAGAAATGTTCTCCTATTCCAGCTGCTCAACAGTCCTGGGTCTCCTTTGCTGGATTTCATTATGCTCCAACTGTCAACAAGGAGACCCGAAGCCTGCTGGAGCGCAGGAGAGGTAAGTAACAGTGTTTTTTATGTTCCCTCACCTCCCCTGGACCTCCGATCATTATACTCTCAGGTCTGAAATGACCCCAGAGTATAATGATAGCAGTGTTTGTGGGGTTCGCAGGCAGCCATGAGCAGGAGCGGGTGATTGGTAAGTAAATAGGGCTTATTAAAAAAAAAACATCAGGGGCCCGTCGGGCCCCCTAATGTCCCAGTACCTGTGGCAGCCGCTCCCTCTGCTACCCTGGTATTCATGCCACTGCTCATACCATCAGACATGCAGGCTTGTGAACTGTGAGCTGATAACAAGTAGGATGGTCCTTCTCCTCTTGAGTCCACAGAACACGGCATCTGTGGTTTCCAAAAAAAAATTCAAATTGATTTGTTTCACAGCAGAACAGTTTTCCACCTTGTCTCATTCTATGGTAAATGTGCTTGGGCCCAGAGAAGATGGTAGCATTTCTGGATTGTGTTGATATATGGCTTTTTCTTTTAATGGTACAGCTTTAACTTGCATTTCTGGATGGCACAGGAAACTGTGTTCACAGATAATGAGCACATTTTTATTTTTATTCATGCCTGTTTTTAATGCAGTGCCACCTGAGGGCAAGTAGATCAGGAGCATCCAATATTGACTGTTGACCTTGTCCCTTGTGCACTTGGATTTTTCCAGATTCTCTGACTCTATTGATTATATCATATATTATAGTTGATGGGATAGTCATACTTTCTATCCTCAGCACTCCAGTCTAAATCTCCGTGTTAAAGAGGACCTGGACTGTTGGCTGGATCTAGACAATGATAAATTACCCTGCTATTGCACGGTCATTGGGCCCCACATCTATTCACCCAATATGGTAAGAACTTCCTTCCAGCCCAAGTCTCTAATGGCATTGGTTACAGGTCAACAGAAATTAGACTCTGGATAGCCACATGGACCAATATTCAGTCTCCATCCCTGGTTCTGCAGGCTCTTTCAGCCTGATCACAGCCAATACCTACCTGAATTATAAGACTAAACTCTCCTTGCTCTTCAGTCACTCAGGAATTGGTCCCCAATTGATTGACCACTGGTGCACAAACACCCCCTCACCAATTCTGCCAACCTGTACAAATCTGAAAACATGAGTACGGTAGAAACAGATTAGTTTCTGATCTCTCCCTCTTGGTTAGTAACTGCCTTATTCACATATTTTTCCAAGGAACTACATTGGATAATTGTGAATTTTCAGTCTCCTGCACTCTTTTACTTTTAAGAGTCTGACCTGGATTTGTCTCCTGTGGGCAAACTAGGCTTACAAGGCCCACTGAGGAGAGGGACAAATGTGTTTGTCCCATATGTATATAACAAACTTTGTACATCACTGCAGAATATGTTGGTGGCATATAAGCAGCATGTACTGTAATTGTTGACCAGCATGTTAGAAATGAAAGGCTGAGCACATTTGGTAAAGGAAGCAAAACGATTAGATTAAAACTAAAAGAGTAAAGTTGAATTAGACAACATGGGTATAACTAGGAAAGACAAGGCCTCATAGCAAACCTTTTACTTGAGTCCCTACCTAGGGGCACTTAGAAATTCCACACTACCACTCACCCCTCCACCCCTCGAGAAATCAGAAGTTGCAGAGATGGGAGCTTTGCTAGCCCCCACACAATATAACACCCTTTGCTCCATTTACTGGGCCCCACACAGTATATTTCCTTTTTTACTGGACCCACATGGTATATTGTACTTTTAATGGCCCATACACGCAGTAGTGGTGCAAGTGAATGGTATAAAGTTGTTCTATACAGAACAACCTATACTAAATGTATGCTGTTCTGGTATATGGACCAATAGGAACAATGAAGAGGCTGCAGCTGTCACCTGAGCACCACAGTCCCTACAAACAGCTGATTTGCGAGGGTGTTAAGAGTCAGACTCCCATCGATCTGATATTGATATCTTGACATTTTTTGTCTCATGTCATACTTAAAACGTGTTTTCCCATGTGCATGGATTGGGAATTATTATTATTATTATTATTATTAATAATAATAATAATAAGAAGAAGAAGAAGAAGAGTAAAAGGAGGACATTGAAAAGGTGGCCAAGAATTGGAGAGGTATGGTTTACTTGGTGGAGGTGATTACCATGAAAGCTAAACGTAGGTGGTGGCTGCAAGCAGGGAGTCACAAAGGGGAAGAGCAAAGCTGGATTGTGAATCAACGATGGAAAATGTATTAAACTGATGTGCATTACGCATTAATATACCTGTACTTTTCACTGTTGTATTTCATTGATAAATTTTACATAAAGACTAAATTAATCAAATAAAACAATTATCTTGAAATTTATTAACATGGATTTAGCAGGTTGATTTATAAGGTGAATCACGTTAAGCTATACTAATACTACCTTATTAATTTGGCATTAATAGTCTGTCTTTTTCCCTAGACATTTTATCACAATATGAAATTAAACAAAATCCTTGTAAACAGGAGTAACTTGGAGTTTTATATGACACAGTGTGACAAAGTGAGGACTATACAGTCTAATAAAGAGCAGTTTACAAGCTGACCCCATTTACGTAAATGACTCTCGTGACACTCAAAAACATAATGTGCACAAGATAATGTGTGCTGCTTGCTGAGAAAAGTCATCAGAATTAAGTGCTTTTCATCTTTACTAATATTCTAGGTGTGTTGTCCCTATGAGTTTTATTTAACTGTTCTATTAAATTTCATTAAATTGCAATGATGGAGGTGTAAAAATGCCAAAAATGAAGATTACATGATGCAATTATAAGGTCTTAGTGTTCTTTAATGTCACCAAGCCCACAACTCCAGATATATAAAAGGGACAAATTTCAGCACTGAGTTCAGAGGTATTCATCTGAAGCTTATTCTGCTCCAAGCACCACAGATACTCCTCAAATATGTCTCACCAGTCTGGACATAGCAGCCACGGAATCAGGAGCTTCAGCTCATCCTCAGCTTGCTTACCATCTGTGAGTAAGCATAGCTCCATTGGTTCCATCACTTCTAAGAAGATATCAATTGGCCACAAAATGCACCCATCGTTCAGCAGTAAGAGTGTCTATAGTGGCGGACATAAGATTTCAAGTGGATTCAAGAGTGGACATGCCTATAGTTTGTCTGGACATGGATATGGACATGGATGGAGTGCTGCTAGCCATGGATTTGGTGGATCATTTTGTTCCCCGGGTATCAACCCTGTTACCGTTAACCAAAGCCTCCTGGCTCCCCTCAATTTGGAGATTGATCCCAATATCCAGAAAGTCAGAATTGATGAAAAGGACCAGATTAAAGGTCTGAACAATAAGTTTGCCTCCTTTATCGACAAGGTAAGTAAGACTGGCTCTATTATACACATTAGAAAGTTGTTCAGTCAACTATACCTTAATATGCATGAATGCTTGGCTTGCCTTGGCGTGCATATGTTTTCAATAGGGAGAGGGGATTAAATACTGACAGATGCTTCTGGTAGAGAGTTATATTCCCAGAGAACAAATGGATAAGACATTGAAATTCAACATGATCAATCCTTTTTTTTTACCCTGATATTACCAGTCAGAGGGATTCAAGAGGTGCCATATGCATTAGATGGTCAGCTGGTCCCACCAAAGGCGTTAATTTAATGTGTGTAGCCCTCTGAACAGTACATACTTCTCCTTAAGGTGGTCATGTAGAAAACCTAATGGACAAAGATTATAATGCCCGACCAATCTAATCTATGTAAGAAATATAGAAATCTTCATACAGCACCCAATATGACAGGAATACAAGGGCATCCATTTTATACAGTTGTCATTTGAATGACCTGGTTATGGTTTAGTAGCATGTTTATAGATGTCTATAGGATCATACATAAAAGAGCTATTCATAGAATGACAGTATTGGAAACTATATAAAGATTTGGTCTAGTTGTCTTATCAAACCACTACATGACGTATTAGCAAAACTTCTTCTTGAAATTCTTTAATATTAATAACATTCCCTAAACTACAGGCATAATTCTCATCTAATTCATAATTTGCCCCGCAGTGGGTTGTAGTGACAGGCACAACCACAGATGTATGTAAGTAACTGTGCCTGGGTAACCAAAGAAGTGGATAGAGAGCTCACTGGAGCATCACAGGAGTCAGACCATCACCAATCTAATGAATGGCCTTTTTTGTACAAAAAAATAGACCCTCAATATTAAAGTTCTTAAAGAATCCTTTAAGCTGATTGCTTTAAAGATGACCTATCATCACCTCCACTCCAACTCCAACTCTTTGCCTCCTTCAGTAGGTGTTGCTCCACTGAGTCCAACATAGTTGGAATTTTTCTCTAGCACCCTCCATTCCTGAGCAATCGGTGCTGTTAGTTTCAGTGCCCAATATGTTAATTAGGCTCTCTTCTGTCAGGTGGGTGGTCCTTAGCTGGAGCAGATAGACAAGGACCACCCACCTGACAGTAGAGAACATAATGA
Source organism: Leptodactylus fallax (assembly GCA_947044405.1). Lineage (NCBI taxonomy): Eukaryota > Metazoa > Chordata > Amphibia > Anura > Leptodactylidae > Leptodactylus > Leptodactylus fallax. The sequence goes on from CAMRHE010000426.1 coordinate 573,963, forward strand.
GTATACTGGATCCTCAAAATAACAGCAGAGATTGCTCAAGAACAGTGAAGGCTAGAGAAAAAATCCCAATTGTGTTGGAATCAGTGGAGCAGTCACTATTAAATAATGAAAAGAGCTACAGTTGGTGAAAATGGTGAAAGGTCCTCTTTAAATTGTACACTACTCTTACTTTTAATTTTATTTCCAATTTTTTTCCCCCTATCATGTTTATTGTAGGTGAGATTTCTAGAGCAGCAGAATAAGATGCTGGAGACAAAATGGTGTCTTCTGCAAGATAAGAAACCTGCAAAAAGCCACATTGAACCTCTCTTTGAAGCATACATCAGCAACCTCCGAAAACAGCTAGAGAGTCTTGGGAGTGAAAGAGTTCGTCTGGAGGCAGAAAGGAGGAGCATGGAAGTTGCAGTAGAGGAATTCAAGAAAAAGTAAGCAATTTGGCTAAAAAGGTTTAAATAATGAATCAAAAAGAAAAATTATAACCAAAATATATTTTATTAATATAGCAAATTGATATCGTTCTAATAATCATTTCATGTATAACCCAACAGGTATGAGGATGAGATCAACAGACGTACTGCGGCCGAGAATGAATTTGTTGGACTCAAGAGAGTATGTATGAAATGTTATATAAGGATTGTACTATTGTAATGGACAATAAATATACTAGCAAATAATCATATATACCTTGCAGGATGTTGATGCTGCTTTCATCAACAAATCTGAACTACAAGCTAAAGTGGACTCACTAACTGATGAGATTAACTTCCTGAGAGCCCTCTTTGATGCTGTAAGTACTTTGTAAACTTACCTGCAGATCTTCACCCATCTGTTACTTACTGTTCACTAGACTGCCTCATAGTACATAGTCTATTGGATTAAAAAAATTTTGAGTGAGTAGAGTGGATGGCAGAGTGTACATTTTCTTCCCCTCAGCCATCAGGGCCAAAGGTGCATCTGATACCTCTGCACCCAATATAGCTATGCCCATGACTGTACCTTTGTACATAATTTTATTAAGATTCATTCAGAAATACTTTTAGACAATATTAGTAAATCTTCCCCATTGTGTTGTGGATTAGAATTTGAAACCTCTTGGAGACACTACAGGGTGCCATAGAGATTGCTAATGGATTTATAATACAGACCAATGGGATTCTGTTCATGTGGTTTTTCGGTTTGCATGGCCCCTAATATCTACAATTATTTGATAGCTAATACCTGTACTAGTTTAATATAATAGTTTAAATAAAAACACACTACTGCAGATGCCAAATGGCTTGATCTGTAGTACTTTCTGTATCCCTTGATTGCTGCCCCATGAGTGTGTTGTACTTTTAATGCTCAATTTGGGGATGAGACTTAAGGTTCCCATACACGCAAGAATAAAGTCAGCCTAGCCTGCTGATGTTGATGGAACCAAGTGACTAGTATGTGTATGGATGTGTAACACTTCCCTGATGTTGGGCTGACAGAAGAATTGGGCATGATGAATTTCAATCCTTTTGTTCCCATGGGAGATAAGTTGTCTGGCAGTGACTTACTCCGCATTGACCATTGTAATTCTCCACACTGTCATAACATTGAATGACCTAGATCTGCATAAATTCTGTACTCCTTTTTTCCTTCCTTCCTTTCCTTCCTCCGTTCCTTCCTTCCTTCCTTTCCTTCCTTCCTTCCATTCCTTCATTTACTCATTCATTCACATATCATTTACAACATTGTGTTCCTTTCCTCTTCTTAGGAGATTGCTCAGCTCCAGGCTCAGATCTCAGACGTCTCCGTCATTGTGTCCATGGACAATAGCAGAGAATTGGACATGGACAGTATCATTGCCGAGGTTAAAGCTCAATATGAAGAGATTGCTAACAGGAGCAGAGCTGAGGCCGAAGCCATGTACCAGTCAAGGGTGAGTCAAACTCAGATTTAGTTATTCATTTCTGAAATATTGGTGCAGCCATGCAAAATCCCTTCTAATCCACAAGGTATGTTAACATGGTTTAGCAGTTTGAAGCTATTTTTTCTTAGTAACCACAATTTAATCTATCCATGTTTACTCCTACAAAATACACTTGCCATATAAATTAATTATACTTAATCTGTGGGATTATCTGTATTACCTCAATCTGTCATGTTCTTCAAAATTCTAGGGTTCTGAGTCCTGACCAACATGTTAATCCATTCCAAAGTCAGAAACTGTAGCAATATAGTGAGGACACCACAGAGCTGAGAAAAGTTCTCTCAGTATTGAATTATAGTAACATGAAGTAGTTTAGATTATAGCATAAAATGATGTTGAAAGGATTACCCAATATTAAAAATAAAAAGGTCTTGAGTAAAGAGGCTTGAGCTTTGTTTCATAACTAAAGCCTTTCCACTTGAACTGCAATACCAGACACAAGTCATGGTCAAGAGTGGAGCTGTTTCCTAAAAAATAAAACACATTCATTCATATCTAAATCTGCTGCTCTACTTAGGAGGTCTCCTTAGAGCTCCTAAATAAAGCAATGCTACTGTTTCTTAAAGTGTGTAATAAATACTGTATGGCACTAATAAGGTATAGTAGTACACTTGACTTCATTGGAGAAGTTTTATCCTGTCTATGTTTCCTAGCTTTTTTTTACCATTTTCTCCTACTTAGTATGAGGAGCTCCGCTTGACAGCTGGAAGACATTGTGATGACCTGAAAAACACTAAGCATGAAATTACTGAACTGACTCGCCTGATCCAGAGACTGAAGGGTGAAATAGAGAGTGTGAAGGCACAGGTAAATGACATGTACAATATGGAGATGTGGCCTTGTTTTAGCCAAGGAGGCAATTGTTTACTATTTACCCATGTGGCATTGGAATATATAGGTCTAGAACCTAATGCAGATGACCTAGGGATACATGGTTTCATCACTGCAGTGCTCATAAGACTCAATTCAATAGAATATTTCTAAAGTGTACCTTTTTGTTTTTTATTTTTAGTTACTATTTCTTTAAGATGGTAACACTTTTATAGCAATTCAACTTGGGTAGTCTTTTGTTGGATGCCCCCACCCCCCACTAGCAAAGATAATCTTCCTCTAGCCCAATGGTGCTTAGATACAATATTGTTTTTTCAAACTTTCTTGAAACTACTTTTTCATTATTTTAGTATTTTGAGCTTCCAGATACCCTTGACATGAGGGTGCCCTAACAATCAATAGAATTGCCAAGCAAGCCTATTATGGACGAAGCTTGTAGCAGGAAGAAGCTTGTGGCAGGGAAAGATTGACCGAGCATGATCAGGCAGTGGCCCCAGGTCTGACACAATATTGGATGCCAAAAATATAGAAGACAACCCATTTTCAATTGACACCATTGTTAATCAGTTTCCACTAGAGTCTACTTTTTGTTGGTTCTTTCATAAATATTAGTAAAGGACAAAATATACCGTAGCATAATGTTACAGAAACCTTTCCTGGCATCAGTCATTGAAACATTAGAATGCTAAAACTGATTATGTGTATGTTGTAAGCCAATCTGTAGTCAACTGTAAGACACCTGCTTAATATGGGATAATTCACCAAGTAATGGGAAAGAGGTGGAACTGGTTGAGATCCTAGGTGAGGCGTGGGAGAGCTTGTTAAAGATGATGTTCTGATATTAGGCACATTGTTGCACTGATTTACTTGTCATGTGTAGGCCTGTGATTCATCTCACACTATGACACTAAGAAACTATTGCATACAACATGGACCATTGTCTCACAGTTGGTAACCATGACTAAAACATCTAGAGTTAATGGGATCATTTATGAACACTGCAGAGGTGCAGCACGATGATAGATGCAGAGATGTCTATGATAGTTCACTTTAAATGAAAATAATAGTACTAGTCAGAAAGTATCAAAATTAGAGCAAAACATACACATTTTTCCTGTACTTTTATGTGAGTGTGAGCAGTAAGTGTTTAGTGTCCTTGCAGTGCCACCACTGGGGACATGAAGTATTACACCATGCTCATCAATTGGTTACTCACATAAATGTATTGCATTTTTAAGAGCATTTTTATTTTTTTATGTTTTCATTATTAAATAGTTAAATGTTAAATCTTCTTATACCTAGCGTGCTAAACTGGAAGCTGCTATCGCAGAGGCTGAAGAACGTGGGGAAGCAGCTGTCAAAGATGCCAAGAACAAACTGGCTGAACTGGAGGCTGCTCTACAGAAGGCCAAGCAGGACATGGCTCGCCAACTGAGAGAGTACCAAGAGCTGATGAACGTCAAACTGGCTCTTGATATTGAGATCGCCACCTACAGGAAACTGCTGGAAGGAGAGGAGTGCAGGTGTGTAAGACAGCAGATTTTCTATTAAAAATACTTTGAAACAAATATATAAATTAATTTATATATATATTTTTTTAATTTTCAGACTTGTTACTGATGGGCATGGATCTGTTAGCATCTGTAAGTATAGAAAATGCAACTCACAACTTTTCCAAGCCACCTCTGTACAAGGGCTCAATTGAAGTTTACTGATGCGTCCATGCTTAACTTAGCTCATTTTTGGTTAAGGACTTGAATCTCTTATGGAACTAATAAATAAAATATCCCAATCCTTGACTGGCTGTAACACAAAGCACAGCCACTGGGTGGCCATACATAGACACATAGAACAACATCGCAAAACAATATTGTCTTGATAAGTTGGTCATCTCATAACTGGACACATACAGTATCTGGACATGTACAGCCAAGAGCAAAGATGAAGAAAGACACATCTGCATATTTTCTATTCTGATATTTATAAGTCAAGTCTCCTCAAAAGCCTTTTCTGCACATATAAATGTAAAAATTTTGTAATGATATTTATTTTATACATTTCAGCCGTGATCAGCAACTCCAGTGGACATAGTTCCAGTGGCCAACATCATCATGTCGGAAGCTTCAGCTCCAGCAGTCTATCCAAGGGGAAGCATGGACATCACTTTTAAGCCTCAGTCATCTTGGACACGCTGCACAAATAACTGCACTGTAATGAGCCATTACTCAGTGGGTTGTGCTCCAAGATAGCAGCTAAAACATGTCCCTTGTCTAAGCTAAATCTACACCCCTTGTTCTCTGCAATTTTATTCTATTTCTGTGAAGTGGGTTTTGTCTTCATCTAATCAGAATTCGGTGTTAACCTCTATGTGTTTACTGTATGTTGACCCCCATCTCCCATCATTAAAATGATGAACAGCAATATTACCGTGCATGTCTTTCTTTTCACAATTTATATAATACTATAGAATAATACATTCAGAACTTGGCATAAATGACTTGTGACAATTTGGGGGACTAATCTCAATGGCGGCAGACTCCTGGACCCGACAGCAGTGGTTGTGGTACTGGGCGCCGGAGAGACAGCGTTCAGACGGTGCCAATTCAAAACAAAATGGACTTTATTCAGCTTAGGAAACATACACAAAATAATAAACGTCCAAGGCCACACGTAGGCCCTAACTCACGGCTTGCTCCCTGACTGATCTCTGGGGCAACAAGCAGCCTGGCTCAGTAAGTCCTCTCAGGACCCCAGCCCTCTGGGAACAGACCGCCTTGTCTGTCTTTGGCTGGGTCCACGACTTCCTGCTTCCTGCAGGTTTCCCCCAGCCCTCTGGAGTTACACCCCACCCAAAGGTGTGGCTGAGGGCCTTTTCAGGCCTGGCCCTGGGTCGCTCAATAGCGCCCTCTGGGTTCACATACTCACAGACTATATAAACCTATATAGTTGTCAATTCAAGAATTATATGTAAACTAGTAACTATATGTGATACTGATTTGTTTTAACCTCATTTTATTGAGTTTGGCAATAACCAATATAACAGAAATATCGGAACATTTGCCAGGTTAGATTATAGAGTAAAGACACTAAAGCATACAGCATAAGTCCCATAGAGGCATACAGTGCTGGCCAAAAGTATTGGCACCCCTGCAATTCTGTCAGATAATACTCAATTTCCTCAGCCTAATACTTGGTAGCACAACCTTTAGACAAAATAACTGCGAACAACCGCTTCCGGTAACCATCAATGAGTTTCTTACAATGCTCTACTGGAATTTTAGACCATTCTTCTTTGGCAAATTTCTCCAGGTCCCTGAGATTTGAAGGGTGCCTTCTCCAAACTGCCATTTTGAGATCTCTCCACAGGTGTTCTATGGGATTCAGGTCTGGAATCACTGCTGGCCACTTTAGAAGTCTCCAGTGCTTTCTCTCAAACCATTTTCTAGTGCTTTTTGAAGTGTGTTTTGGGTCATTGTCCTGCTGGAAGACCCATGACCTCTGAGGGAGACCCAGCTTTCTCACACTGGGCCCTACATTATGCTGCAAAATTTGTTGGTAGTCTTCAGTCTTCATAATGCCATGCACACGGTCAAGCAGTCCAGTGCCAGAGGCAGCAAAGCAACCCCAAAACATCAGGGAACCTCCGCCATGTTTGACTGTAGGGACCGTGTTCTTTTCTTTGAAGGCCTCTTTTTTTTTCCTGTAAACTCTATGTTGATGCCTTTTCCCAAAAAGCTCTACTTTTGTCTCATCTGACCAGACAACATTCTTCTAAAAAGTTTTTGGCTTTCTCAGGTAAGTTTTGGCAAACTCCAGCCTGGCTTTTTTATGTCTCTGGGTCAGAAGTGGGGTCTTCCTGGGTATCCTACCATAGAGTCCCTTTTCATTCAGATGCCGACAGATAGTACGGGTTGACACTGTTGTACCCTCGGACTGCAGGGCAGCTAGAACTTGTTTGGATGTTAGTCAAGGTTCTTTAGCCACAATCTTTCGTTGAAATCTCTCGTCAATTTTTCTTTTCCGTCCACATCTAGGGAGGTTAGCCACAGTGCCATGGGCTTTAAACTTCTTGATGACACTGCGCACGGTAGACACAGGAACATTCAGGTCTTTGGAGATGGACTTGTAGCCTTGAGATTGCTCATGCTTCCTCACAATTTTGCTTCTCAAGTCCTCAGACAGTTCTTTGGTCTTCTTTCTTTTCTCCATGCTCAATGTGGTTCACACAAGGACACAGGACAGAGGTTGAGTCAACTTTAATCCATTTCAACTGGCTGCAAGTGTGATTTAGTTATTGCCACCACCTGTTATGTGCCACAGGTAAGTAACAGGTGCTGTTAATTACACAAATTAGAGAAGCATCACATGATTTTTCAAAGGGTGCCAATACTTTTGTCCACCCCCTTTTTTATGTTTGGTGTGGAATTATATCCAATTTGGCTTTTTGACAATTCTTTTTGTGGTTTTCCATTGAAGGCAAATTAAATGAAGATATTATTACCAAAGCATTTGTGATTGCAATCATTTTCTGGAAGAAATTGAGTACTATCTGACAGAATTGCAGGGGTGCCAATACTTTTAGCCAGCACTGTACATTTCAGATGAGTCCTCATGAAGCTCAAGGCCTGGGTAGGTGAAAGCTGCAGAGTCAAAATAATGTTGACATTCATGCCTGGCAAGATAAAATATAACATATAATAACCATATACACTATTCCATGTGGTACCACCATACAGTAGAGTAGGTGTAAGGTAGAGGGGAAGTGGTAGGAGAGGAGTAGGAGTGGGTGGTCCACCTTGTACATTACTACCCATCTCGATGAATTTGGTAATATTTTAAGTTGTATCTAAAGACTCTCCTAGGAGACCAGATTTGTTCAAAAATCTCCTTCTTCCAGCATTTATTGTCTACCTTCTGATACCACCTATGTAAACTTGACAGGGATGAGGAAATCCATTTCAGAGGAGTAGGGTGGACAGATCTTCTTTATATGGACTGAAAGCGGTTGTTGGGGCCCAGAGCAGAATTAGAACATGGGAGGGAGCAGTCTTCCTCTACGTTATATGGTGGGTGATTTTAAGAACATCTTGCCATAAAGGTTTGCTGAGGAGGCAATTCCACTAGATATGGCTCAGCGAGCCGACTTCTCCTTTACAGCATCAGCAGCGACACTCTGAGGAGAGATGTAATTTAAATATTCTATATAGTATTTTGTCAAAGCTGTGGTCTACAGGTAAGGGTGGGCTCACACTTGCGCCCGGACTCTGTCTGCCGCAAATCCGACCTAAATGTCGGACAAAAGGATAAGGAAAGGTTTGAGATGCATTGCTTAAAAACCCATTCACTTCTATGGGTTTTTAAATCAATGTGGGTGCCCGTTTGGACCCTCTGCACCGCGGAGCTTTTTTTTTTTTCGTCGGAAACATGTCCTGCATGTCCGACTTTGTTTCCGACGGAAAAAAAAACGGCTTCGCGGCACAGAGGGTGCAATCGGATACCCGCACATTGCTTTAAAAACTCATAGAAGTGAATGGGCTTTTAAGCAATGTGTCTCAAACCTTTCCCAATCCTTTCTCTATCCTTTTTTCCGACATTTAGGTCGGATTCGCGGCGGACGGATTCCGGGCGCAATGAACCCACCCTAAACTATACCACTCTTCTATATGGCACAAAGCAGGTAGGGGTTCCTTACAGATTTTGCATTGGGGCCCTGGAGCTTCAAGTTACACCTCTGTATATAAGATTATTAAATCTCTCCCAGTTTGTTGTGTATACTATGTGCAGTTATTACAGCTTTCCCCAGAAATAATAACTGATTATTGGAGACAGTGCACTTGCACCAGGCGCTATGGTAACGGGGACCCCTTTGGGACAGTGGGAAAGTCCTGCATATGCTGTCCAGCTGTTCTGGCCTTACCCAACTTCAGCTTGTATGCAACTCATTGTCCTTAAGACGCCAATGAGTTGCATACAATGATGACGCAAAGAGCTGTCCCCTTGTCTTCCCGTGGAGCTGTAGGCGCGATGTGCTGACATCACTTACATTGCACCTGCAGCTCCCGACCAGGGAACTGCAGGGGGACTTTAAACTGTGGGGGTAGCTGGAGGGGTGCAATAAGCAGGGGACAACTGCAGGGGGACTTTAAACTGCGGGGATAGCTGGAGGTGGACATTAAACTACAGGGAGGAGGACTTTATACTGTCAGGGAGGATGAAGGGGGACAGATGGATAGGGACATTAAACTGTGGGGATAGCTGGAGTGGTACAATAAACAGGGAGCAACTGCAGGGGGACTTTAAACTGTGTGAGTAGCTGGAGGGGGATATTAAACTACAGGGGCAGCTGGAGGAGGACTTTATGCTGTCAGGGCAGCTGAGGGGGACATTAAACTGTGGGGATAGATGGAGGGGATATTAAACTGGGGATAGCTGGAGGGGGACATTATATTGTATGGGGCCACTAGGGAGGCATTATACTGTGTGAGGGCCACTAAGGGGGCATTATAATTTGTGAAAGTCAGGTATTTCTAAGTGGAGGTTTCAACAACAATCAACTAACTGCACCCCCATCTCCCTGCTTTAGTGCAGTAACCCTCTATATCACCCTCCTGTACTGGACATTTGGGTGGTGCAGCAACAATGGAGCACTATCTGAGTATGGTTCTCTTCCTTTTTTCACAAACCCATAGCCTTGAATGACCAAGAAGATTAGAGAAAAGAGAAAAAAAATTGTGATTCTCAGTCCCTGAACAGCAATGAACATGTGAATGGCTCCAATGGTTATAATGGTCCATGTACTTGATTTTTTCACAGAAAAGAACTTATTGTGAAAGGACCCTAAAAGAGACACTTACAATAAATACAATGTATTTGTAGTATATATTAGGGATTCTGTGTACTATTATTCGGGGTTATGCATGTTACTTTAAGTATTTTGTGCTCAGATTAATCTAAACATTTTTTAAAGACAATTATAAAGCTTCTAAGCATTTACTGTAAATAGTGGATTCAGATTTTATGGGCTTGGAGCCAGTTCACATCACTTAATTTCCTTTGTCAGATTATAAACCTGTTCTACAAGAGAAGTGGTGATGCGGTCTTACTGTATATGTTTTCTTTCGGATTTGTGTATTGGGCATCTTAATAAATCTTTCATTGCTGTCACACATCAGTTTTTGACAAAATAATAATTATTTTATGTGGCTGAGAGACTTCGGTGCAACAAAAATTTCTCACACTTTTGAAACGCAAATTTTGGGGCATTTTCAGCTCCATCTTCTTCCATGTACTATGCTCCTTCTATTATGTCAGATTTGTTGCAGGCATTTCTCTAAGTATATCACTCATCTTGCAGACATCTATTGGCTTACTGCAGAAACAACTGCTTTCAGATGAGTGGAACAGATTTTCAGTGTCAGAAATTTCTGTAAGTAATCTGCTGCATGTGAACACATCCAAAACGCACATGAACATAATATAATCTTTTGTTGTCTGGTTTCTTTGTGGCCTAAGAGCTATAAATTTGTCGCAGGTGCTGTTTTAACCAAGTGCCATAGATCCATGTATGTCACTAGGCTCGGACAGATGGGCCCCGTGCCTTTAGGGGTCCTACTTCACCCAGTGCTTATTTGATCAGGATTACTCCAGTCGGTGATGGCCCCTATTAACTTACCGATCCCAGCTCCTGCCTATGGCCTCTTCCACTACCTCTTCAACATCCATGGTGCCCTGTGCACCGCACTTTTTGTCATCACGTCACAGCGTGATGTACGCCACACAGGGCCCATTGAAGGCTGAAGTATGAAGGAGAAGCGGAAGAGGCCATGGGCAGGAGTGGTGATTGTTAAGTGAAGGATGTAGCTGGTTCTTCCAGATCCTTCTAATCTGGTTGTTAAAAATGCAACTATCACAGAAATGGGGAGAAGTGGCACCCCAACCCAGTTCTGCTACTGATGGAGCAGGAAGCCACCAGAAAACCACTCTTCAACTTGCAAGCCACAGGACAAATTGAGCCTGTGGTCTACAAGCTGTGTGGAATAAGCGGTAAGTATTGAAACTTACCTGTCTGCTCCCCAACCCCTCACACTCCTTCATGTCTGGGCGCATATGACATTACAGCAGTGAACCCGCAGCAGAGAGACAGAGTAGTACCAGGGAGCAGACAGGTAAGTAATTCTGCTGCATGGGGGGCCAATGAAGGGGCCACGGTTTGGCCCATACAGTGGTCTCTTTACTGGTCCCCCATACAGTGGTCCCTTCACTGATATCCTTATACAGTGGCCCCTTCACTAGTCCCTCCATACAGTAGCCCCTTCACTGGTCTCCCATACTGGCTGTCAGACCCACACAAATGCAATACCGATGGCCTAACTTAAGGATCGACCATCAGTATTAGTAAGGTGGATAAGTCATTTAATATACAGGGCCTAATTGATATTAGGGGAACAGGGAAAGATCTGGGTGAAAGAAGGCACTCTGGGGACCAAGAAAAGGGGGCTTTATACTGTGTGTGGGCCAGTAAAGGACTGATCAACGGGTAAAGCTCTGCTTTGGTTATCTGTGACAGGGAACTGGAGCGTTGGATAATGAAGAGGTAGAAGTCTGTCTCAGTTCCACTTCATCTACAGGTGAATCTCAATAAATTAGAATATCTTTGAAACGTTCATTGATTTCAGTAATTCAGTAATACAATCCATAATCAGCGTCTTCCATGATTGTGTGTCCTACTGAACCAGACTGAGGGACCATTTAAAGGATTAGGAAACCTTGGCAGGTGACACTGAATTTACAATACTGAACTTTTTTTTACAATATTCAAATTTTCTTAGATTTGGGTTTTCATTACCTGTAATCCATAATCAACATTTACAGAAATAAAACACTTGAAATAGAACACTCTGTGTGTAAAGAATCTAGAAAATATAGGTCACTTTTTTAATTTAATTGCTGAAAGAAATAAACATTTCAAACATATTCTAATTTATTGAGATGCACCTGTATGCTAGTTTAATGTCTGTTGCTGTCATATGTCCTAAGGCCGGGGCCCCACATTGTGAAAATGAAGTGTTTTGGCTGCGACAGAAACGCTGTGGCCAAAAACACTGTTTTACATTACCTGCAAAGTGGATGGGATTTTGGCTAATCCCATCCACACATTATAGAAAAAATATCTGCAGTGGAAAACCACATCATGTCAATTATACCTATGGAAAGAAACACTGGCGTTTTCTATATAGGTATAATAGGGCAGAAAGTCCACAGAGGAAAACTTTGTGGACTTTTGTGATAAATGCTGTGGAAAAAGACAGCGATAAATTTCCACTGCGGTCTTTTTCGCAATGTTTTTTGGTTGTAGCTCACTACATGGAGCCTTAGCCTTACGTTGCGGAAAAGCGGATTTTTTATTGCAGATTTTGCTGTGATTTTTTGAGCCAAAGCTAAGAGTGGCTACAAAAGGAATGGGAAATATAAAGGAAGCTCTTATACTTCTACCTTCTGCTTAATCCACTCCTGGCTTTCGTTCAAAAAAACATAGCAAAATCTGCAACAAAAAAGCTGCTTTTCCGCAACATAAGGCTAAGGCTCCATGTAGTGAGCTACAGCCAAAAAACACTGTGAAAAAGATCGCAGTGGAAACGTATCGCTGTCTTTTTACACAGCATTTATCAAAAAAGTCCGCAAAGTTTTCCTCTGTAGACTTTCTGCCCTATTATACCTATGCCTCAGCCTAAATGTTGCTTTTTTCAAAAACACACCACAGTGTATTTTCTGCAGCATTTTTATTCCTGAAATGAGTGGATATGCAATAAAGAAGCATTTCCGCTCGGTTTGTCCACAGCCTTTGGCTAACAAAAGTCAATATTTTTGGCTGATGGAGAAACGCAAGTGTCAAAAATGCAGCGTTTTACAATCCCAGCAAAGTGAATGAGGTCTCTTTTGTTCATTTGGGATTTCAGATATAGCATTAATAATTCATCATTTCAGACAATTGCAGATACAATAAACTAATAGTCAGAACGCTGGAGCTCAGTAGAAATAAGATCTTAGTCTAGAGAGGAATAACTTCTAATCTTCACTGATGCAGGACTGCTTTAACAGCCTTCTTCTAGCATGCCTGTGAACATGAATATACTAAAACAATTAAAACATGTGAGATCAGCATATACAGCAATGAACCAGCATGCCACTAGGTGTCAGCCTACTATATCATTTATAATGTCGTAGTAAAGGCCCATAAAAAAAAATCAGCAAGCTAACAGTCTAAACCTGGAGTGCATCATATGAGGATGAAATGTCACATAGCTATATTACAAGATGCCATATTTCACTTATTCACTTAGTCTTTTAGTTACCATGTGTCTAATAATAATATTTGACAGAACATTTTTTCGCATAGCTGGCATACAGTACTTCATAGCTTTCAATATTAATTTAGCTTATTGCCATTACAGTTTATTGTTAATTTAGTTTATTGCCATTACAGATGAGCGAACCTTTAAGATTTCGTTTGGCTTCAGGTTCATTGGTTTGGACCCAAAGTTGAGGTTCCGTTCTGAATCAGAAGTACAAAAAAATTGTTTTAAAAAGTTGTGCTAGACCTTTTGAGTGTTCCTTTATAGAACCCCTTTTAGCTCTATAAAAGTAACACAGACTTAGGCTGGTTGCACATGACCGTTCAATCACGACTGGTGCACGGGCAGGACACATATGACACCTGGCCCTGCTTCTGTGGCCCCATTCATTCAATGAATAGCGTCTGTGGACGCACAGACACAAAACCAGACAGAATAGGACCTGTCCTGAGCTTTGCAGCCCAGACTGTCGGCCCACACACGGAACTGTGTAATTCACGGGCGTGTGCGTGGGCCGACAGAAATGAATGGGTCAGTGTGCTATCTGGGAAAAACCCGGATAGCACATTGATCTAGCACACAGTCATCTGCAAGGGGCCTTATAAAAATTTAAATGAGCCTTATAAATATTACAGCAAATATAACAGCAACAAATATTATCATGGGTAAGGTATGGTAGTTGGTGGTAACAGCCTAAACACTACCGGTAATCGGTGATAACAGACTAAACACTACCGGTAGTCGGTGGTAACAGTCTAAACACTGCTGGTAGTCGGTGGTAACAGCCTAAACACTGCTGGTAATCGGTGGTAACAGTCTAAACACTGCCGGTAATCGGTGTTAACAGTCTAAAAACTGCCGGTAGTTGTTGGTAACAGCCTAAACACTGCTGTAGTCGGTGGTAACAGTCTAAACACTGCCGGTAGTCGGTGGTAACAGCTTAAACACTGCCGGAAGTCAGTGGTAACAGTCTAAACACTGCCAGTAGTCGGTGGTAACAGCCTAAACACTGCCGGTAGTCGGTGGTAATAGTCTAAACACTGCCGGTAACAGTCTATACACTGCCGATAGTTGGTGGTAACAGTCTAAACACTGCCGGTAGTTGGTGGTAACAGTCTTTTTAATAACACACTGGAATGTAGTTTTTTTAAACTTTTTAAAATTTCAGGCTTTTTTGCTGTTCGATATAGTGGGTTTTGGCGCCAAGAATAATTAAATGAAAAAGAATGCCTTATGGTGTAACTAAATGGTCTGTTCTTGGTCTTGGATCCAGTACAGACTGAATGAAAATACTTTGACTCTGAGAATTTAGAATGAGGCATCTTCTGCAGCTCAATAACACTATCACATTCCTCCACTGACACACATGGTGTGACAGACACACAAAGCGACTGCTCTCTCACTGTGAATCAGGCTAAGGCCCCACATTGTGGAATGAGACCACGAGTATAATAATTCCACTTCAGGTTCTATCCGAATTTGTACAACCCAAAACAACTCAGAGACCCGAGTTACCCGAAACAAATCTTGGAAGGTTCGTCCATCTCTAATGCTTACATTAGAGGAAACCCAGTTGTACCTTGTCTAAATGTATGCTAGAAAAATAAGTGTGTAATATTTTCCAAATGTAGCTGCTGATAGCTGTCATACACTGTAAATAATTTCTCCAACCCACCATGACCATAACTGCTGCAGTATAGCAGACACAGTACATTTAGAAAAAATGTAATCCTTTAGTAAACATTCAAAAACAAAATAAAAAAAAGTTAAAAAAGAGCAATTCACAAATAGGTCACTAGATGTCAGATTACCCCACTCTTAAAACATAGTTACATAGTTAATAACGCCAATTACACCAGATTGGAGAAATTTCTTTCTGACTCCAAATTTGACTAATACATTTCTGGATCAACCGCTCCTCTCTAAAAGTCCTATATACAGTGCTGGCCAAAAGTATTGGCACCCCTGCAATTCTGTCAGATAATACTCAATTTCTTCCAGAAAATGATTGCAATCACAAATGCTTTGGTAATAATATCTTCATTTAATTTGTCGTCAATGGAAAACCACAAAAAGAAATGTCAAAAAGCCAAATTGGATATAATTCCACACCAAACATAAAAAAGGGGGTGGACAAAAGTATTGGCACCCTTTGAAAAATCATGTGATGCTTCTCTAATTTGTGTAATTAACAGCACCTGTTACTTACCTGTGGCACATAACAGGTGGTGGCAATAACTAAATCACACTTGCAGCCAGTTGAAATGGATTAAAGTTGACTCAACCTCTGTCCTGTGTCCTTGTGTGAACCACATTGAGCATGGAGAAAAGAAAGAAGACCAAAGAACTGTCTGAGGACTTGAGAAGCAAAATTGTGAGGAAGCATGAGCAATCTCAAGGCTACAAGTCCATCTCCAAAGACCTGAATGTTCCTGTGTCTACCGTGCGCAGTGTCATCAAGAAGTTTAAAGCCCATGGCACTGTGTAACCTCCCTAGATGTGGACGGAAAAGAAAAATTGATGAGAGATTTCAACGAAAGATTGTGCGGATGGTGGCTAAAGAACCTCGACTAACATCCAAACAAGTTCTAGCTGCCCTGCAGTCTGAGGGTACAACAGTGTCAACCCGTACTATCCGTCGGCGTCTGAATGAAAAGGGACTCTATGGTAGGATACCCAGGAAGACCCCACTTCTGACCCAGAGACATAAAAAAGCCAGGCTGGAGTTTGCCAAAACTTACCTGAGAAAGCCAAAAACTTTTTGGAAGAATGTTCTCTGGTCAGATGAGACAAAAGTAGAGCTTTTTGGGAAAAGGCATCAACATAGAGTTTACAGGAAAAAAAAAGAGGCCTTCAAAGAAAAGAACACGGTCCCTACAGTCAAACATGGCGGAGGTTCCCTGATGTTTTGGGGTTGCTTTGCTGCCTCTGGCACTGGACTGCTTCACCGTGTGCATGGCATTATGAAGTCTGAGAACTACCAACAAATTTGGCAGCATAATGTAGGGCCCAGTGTGAGAAAGCTGGGTCTCCCTCAGAGGTCATAGGTCTTCCAGCAGGACAATGACCCAAAATACACTTCAAAAAGCACTAGAAAATGGTTTGAGAGAAAGCACTGGAGACTTCTAAAGTGGCCAGCAATGAGTCCAGACCTGAATCCCATAGAACACCTGTGGAGAGATCTCAAAATGGCAGTTTGGAGAAGGCACCCTTCAAATCTCAGGGACCTGGAGAAATTTGCCAAAGAAGAATGGTCTAAAATTCCAGCAGAGCATTGTAAGAAACTCATTGATGGTTACCGGAAGCGGTTGTTCGCAGTTATTTTGTCTAAAGGTTGTGCTACCAAGTATTAGGCTGAGGGTGCCAATACTTTTGTCCGGCCCATTTTTGGAGTTTTGTGTAAAATGATCAATGATTTGACTTTTTTTTCATTCTCTTTTGTGTTTTTTCATTGCAAGCAAAATAAATGAAGATATTATTACCAAAGCATTTGTGATTGCAATCATTTTCTGGAAGAAATTGAGTATTATCTGACAGAATTGCAGCGGTGCCAATACTTTTGGCCAGCACTGTAGTTGGATAAGTTATAACCCTCAATTTTATTTTTATTAGATAACCATCCAGCCCTTTTTAAATACTGATATGGTATCTGCCATTACTGCCTTTTGGGGTAGGACATTCCATAGTTTTACTGCTATAACTCTAAAGAACCTCTTCCTATATAGATGCCTAAAGAATCTGCCCTCCACTCATAAAAAAATATCTCCCAGTCCTTTATGTGCTTCTTGGATCCTCAGGACAAGACTGTTGTGTTGTGCAGTAGCAAATAAGTCGCAAGAACCAAATCCAGATTTGTACTTACCTCTTCATAAAAACCAAGCATGTTAGTTAGACAAGATAGGTTCATCGTCAATCCATGCTGGTTATCAGTTATCAAATAATTTGGCTCTACACAGCCTATTGGACATACCATCAGCAGATTTGGCTTTTGGTAGCATCTTTATGCTGATGGCACCCAACTAAATACCTATTCTAGTAACCTCACCCCTGCACTAATACAGAACACCAGTGACTATTTCTCTGATGTCCCTAATATCATGTCTTCGCTTTATGTGAAACTGAATCTCTCAAAAACTGAATTACTGCTGTTTCCACCATCTAACAGACCAAACCCTGATATCTCCATTTCAGTATCCGGCCTTACCATAACTCCAAGGCAGTATGCCCGCTGCCTCAGGGTTATGTTTGACTCAGACCTTTCCTTCACCCCCCCATATCCAATCACTCACACGCTCATGTCATTTCCACCTCAAAAACATCTCCAGAATCCGCCCTTTCCTTACCATGGAAACATTAAAGACCCTTATTGTTGCCGATTCACTCTTAACTTGACTACTATACCTATACTACTAATTCTTCCGCCTACTAAAATCTCTCCTCTACAATCTATTCTGAATGCGGCGGTCAGGCTCATATATCAATCTAAATACTACACTGATGCCTCCGGTCTGTGTCGGTCACTACATTGGTTGCCTATTCCTTACAGAATACAATTTAAACTCATCACCCTCATCCACAAGGCTCTCCATAATGCTGCACCTCCCTACATTTCCCCAATGATCTCTGTCTATCACCCAACCCGTGCTCTCCGTTTGGCCAATGACCTAAGACTAACATCCTCTATTATCAGAACTTCCCACTCTTGTATCCATGACTTCTCCTGAGTTGCACCACTTCTCTGGAATGCTCTACCCCGGACAATCAGATTAACTCCCAATTTCTACAGCTTCAAGCAGACCCTAAAGACACATCTCTAAAGGTTGTGCTTATCATAATTCCTAATCTAAATCCTTCCATATTTAGGTTTCCTTAAAATTATCCTCCACTGTTCATGCTCCAACATTACCCCGCAGGACATGATGCCTTATCGGCTGTAACCTTGTATGTGCAGACTCTTTGTATATGTACATAAAAGGACAATGACTGGTGACGGCTCATAAAACTTTATTTATTTCTGTAATGAAAATAACTTTTATCATAAAAAACATCTGGACCACTGTATAAGCAATGCTACCTCATATGCTGCCCCTGCTATCTCTTGTGTCACCCCCTCTACCTCATAGATTGTAAGCTCTTGTGAGCAGGGTCCTCACCCTTATTGTGTGAATTAATGTCTCATTTTGTCTGTACTTTCACCCTATGATTTGTAAAGTGCTGCGGAATATGTTGGTGCTATATACAGTGGGGAAAAAAGTATTTAGTCAGCCACCAATTGTGCAAGTTCTCCCACTTAAAAAGATGAGGCCGGCCTGTAATTGTCATCATAGGTAGACCTCAACTATGAGAGACAAAATGAGAAAAAATATCTAGAAAATCACATTGTCTGATTTTTAAAGAATTTATTTTCAAACTATGGTGGAAAATAAGTATTTGGTCAATAACAAAAGTTCATATCAATACTTTGTTGTATATCCTTTGTTGGCAATGACAGAGGTCAAACGTTTTCTGTAAGTCTTCACAAGGTTGGCACACACTGTTGCTGGTATGTTGGCCCATTCCTCCATGCAGATCTCCTCTAGAGCAGTGATGTTTTGGGGCTGTCTCTGGGCAACACAGACTTTCAACTCCCTCCAAAGGTTTTCTATGGGGTTGAGATCCGGAGACTGGCTAGGCCACTCCAGGACCTTGAAATGCTTCTTACGAAGCCACTCCTTCTTTGCCCTGGCGGTGTTCTTGGGATCATTGTGATGCTGAAAGACCCAGCCACGTTTCATCTTCAATGCCCTTGCTGATGGAAGGAGGTTTGCACTCAAAATCTCACGATACATGGCCCCATTCATTCTTTCATATACACGGATCAGTCGTCCTGGTCCCTTTGCAGAGAAACAGCCCCAAAGCATGATGTTGCCACCCCCATGCTTCACAGTAGGTATGGTGTTCTTTGGATGCAACTCAGCATTCACTCTCCTCCAAACACCACGAGTTGTGTTTCTACCAAACAGTTCTACTTTGGTTTCATCTGACCATATGACATTTTCCCAGTACTCTTCTGGAACATCCAAATGCTCTCTAGCAAACTTCAGACGGGCCCGGATATGTACTGACTTAAGCAGGGGGACACGTCTGGCACTGTAGGATCTGAGTCCCTGGCGGCGTAGTGTGTTACTGACGGTAGCCTTTGTTACGTTAGTCCCAGCTTTCTGCAGGTCATTCACTACGTCCCCCCGTGTGGTTCTGGGATTTTTGCTCACCGTTCTTGTGATCATTTTGACCCCACGGGGTGAGATCTTGCGTGGAGCCCCTGATGGAGGGAGATTATCAGTGGTCTTGTATGTCTTCCATTTTCTAATTATTGCTCCCACAGTTGATTTCGTCAAACCAAGCTGCTTGCCTATTGCAGATTCAGTCTTCCCAGCCTGGTGCAGGTCTACAATTTTGTTTCTGGTGTCCTTCCACAGCTCTTTGGTCTTCACCATAGTGGAGTTTGGAGTGTGACTGAGGTTGTGGACAGGTTTTTTTTTTTTTTACTGATAACAATGTCAAACAGGAGCCATTACTACAGGTAATGAGTGGAGGACAGAGGAGCCTCTTAAAGAAGAAGTTACAGGTCTGTGAGAGCCAGAAATCTTGCTTGTTTGTAGGTGACCAAATACTTATTTTCCACCATAAGTTGCAAATAAATTCTTAAACAATCAGACAATGCGATTTTCTGGATTTGTTTTCTCATTTTGTTTCTCATAGTTGAGGTCTACCTATGATGTCAATTACAGGCCTCTCTCATCTTTTTAAGTGGGAGAACTTGCACAAATGGTGGCTGACTAAATACTTTTTTTTCCTCACTGTAAATAAAATGTATAATTATTATCATTATTATTATTATTATAGTATTGTAGTACATATTTTAGAATACTTTCCACAGATGTCAAACTTAGTGGACGGTAGTTGCACGGTTCCACATCAGCCATCTTTCAATCTTGTGGCACTGAACCTATAATAACAGAGTCTTCAAAGACAAGATACAAGGGTCTATCAATTACCATGCTCAGTTCCCTCAATACCCATAGATGAATTCCATCTGAACCTGGGGCAAACATTTAATTTATTCAGACACAGCTGTACATTTTCTTGTGCTAAATTAGCAATATGTCCCCCTGAATATCTGGTACTGGAAGCTCACTGGTGAACACAGGGGAAACATGGGAGTTTGATATCTCAGCCTTTCCTCTTCCCTCCACAGTTATAAGCCCAAAATAATCTTTTAGAAAGCCAAGCTCAGAGAGCGCTTCTACATAACAGGTGATTAATCTATAATACAACATATACACAATTAACCCATAACCTTAAAATAGAAAGTTGCCTAGTTCTGTCTCTTTCGCACCAAACTTTGTAACTATTGACCTCTTTTTACTGGAATGCTTTGCTGAACCCTCAGCCTTTAATGTATTATTTTTTTTTCTAATTATTTTAGTATTCATGTAATATATCTGTAAACTTTCCACGTGTGATAAACATTCTTTTATCATCATGAATATTAATCCATAAAGTCTCCACGCTGTCAGAACCCTCACAATGTCATCATTCAGCACTGGGCTTTAATGCTTTTTTTATGAAAAAAATATTTATATGTATAGGCATTTTAAAGTTAAACATCTTTACAATTATAAAGAATTAAAGAGTGCCCCAGCAAGAGAGACGCTGATTTGTAAGAAGGGTGTACCATCTACCAACTCAACCCCGTGCTCCAGTGGAAATTCATTGCTGCTTTACCTTGTCCTGTCTCAAGTAAAGACTTGACTTACCCTTTTTTTCAAACCTCTTGTCTCCTTAGTCTCATCCCATCATGGGCACTCCAACCTCCATAAAGCTCAGGAAAGCTGACAACAGCTGGCATGTGGTACAGGGGAAACATTACCACCACCATGAGGTATGTAGATTCTCCTTAGTAGTGCACCTGCCCAGGAGGAGAGCTGGAGGAGTTGGTCAAGTTTATGGCAACCATTACCATTGTAAGTACTACTGCTACCATCCTCCTGGCCTCCTCCAGTGGGTTGCTTCATAATAGCAATATTTTTATAAATGATCTGGATGATGGGGTTAATGGGGAACTAATAAAATTTGCAGATGATACAAAGCTAGGAAGAATGGCCAACACTAGAGAGGAGAGAGAATGCATCCAAAAGGACTTGGACACACTGGAACAATGGGCTGAGGTGAACAACATGGTATTCAACAGGGACAAATGCAAAGTTCTACATCTGGGTAACAGAAATGCAAGAAGCATATATAGTATGGGAGGAATAGTACTAAGTGAGAGTACAGGGGAAAAGGATCTGGGCATAATAATAGATCGCAAATTCAACATGAGTCAACAGTGCGGTGCGGTGGCTAAAAAGGCTAATAAAATTCTAGGATGTATCAAGACGAGCATTGAAGCTAGATCAAGAGAGGTAATTATTCCGCTGTACTCTTCCCTGGTCAGACCCCACCTGGAATACTGTGTACAGTTCTGGGCTCCCCAGTTTAAGAAAGACACCGATTTATTGGAGCAAGTCCAGAGAAGAGCAACAAAAATGGTGGAAGGTCTACAAACCATGTCCTACGAGGAGAGGCTAAAAGAATTGGGACTGCTTAGTTTGCAGAAGAGAAGGCTAAGGGGAGACTTAATAGCGGTATTTAAATATCTGAAAGGTTGTCACAGTGCAGAGGGATCTACCCTATTCTCATTAGCAGAAGGAAGCACGAGAAGTAATGGGATGAAACTAAGGGGAAGGAGATTCAGATTAGACATTAGGAAAAACTTTCTAACAGTAAGGGTAGTGAGAGAGTGGAATAGGCTGCCACGGGAGGTGGTGAGTTCTCCATCAATTGAAATCTTCAAGCGGAAACTGGATAGGTATATAGCTGGGATGTTTTAGGAATTCCTGCTTTACAGGGGTTTGGACTCGATGGCCCTTGAGGTCCCTTCCAACTCAAACAAACAAACAAACAAACAGAATCACTAAACTTTTTTATAGAATAGAATTTATAAAGATTTAGTCAATAATAATAATAATAATAATAATTTTATTAATAATATACAATATGACACTGTCTGTAGAAATCACAGAGACAGTTAGATATCAAGACACTACACTTATAAATAAAATGAGTCCATCTCTAAAAGTATAACAATTACCAACTTTATAGTACAATCATAAATGAACATTAAAAATGTGATACCCATAGTGCAAAAGGCAGCAAACCCTTGGTAAACAGTTATAATATAATAATAATTTACAAACCACCCTCTTGTTTTAAATATAGTGACAAGTATCAGGAATATGCTAAACATACTGTAACTCCAATGTAACAGTATAGTACAATTGTGAATAACATATAACACCATGCCAGACCACAGTATATAATAGAGGAAGAAATATCTATGAAAGATCCACCAGAAAAATTACCTTATGCAATGGTCTTATCAATATAGGTGCCACCAGTTATATTATCTTTGTGTGCATGCACTGTCCTTGCCTGTTTCTGTATTCCTGCAGTAGAAAATAATCCCGCCACAATAATGAAATCATGGTTGGGTTTTTTGACAAGTTCCAGACCATAGAAAGTTTCTGCATTCATGGTCGTATCCATTGGAAACTTATCAAGTGAAAGATGGTTAGAGAAAATCTTTAAACGCTGTCAAATTGTTCATGAGCGCTGGAGCCCCTTGATGCAGCTGATCAGGACTGGTCCTGGTTACCAGACCTCCCACGTTTATTGATAGGTCACCAATAAAAAGAAACTGGACCAACCCTTTAGGTTCGGGTCATAAAACACGAGGTCTGAACAGAATTTGCAAGCTCATTACAGTCCGAAAAATCCAGATGCATTATGGCAGTCCTAAGGATAGGCCAAAAAAACCTAAATTCTGGACAACCCATTTAACTTATAATGTGGCAAGAAACCTCTCACTTATCAACCACTTCTTCCCTTCTAAAATGTTTAACTCACTCTGATAAAATCCATACACAGAAGTTCTGGCACTTAGAGATGGAGGTACATGCTGCAGCCTATAGAGGACTATGGAGATGTGATGGAGACAAATGCAGAAAGATGCACACAGATACTGCTGCTTGCAGACTTTTATCTCATCCCAGTACTGGGTTTACTACTTAGTTTTGCTGTATAATGTCCTCCATTCTGCTGCTTGTGTTCAATATGTGGGAGAGATAGGGGTGCATAAACTTCTCTTCTTTCTGTGTGCAATGAATTTGAGATATCATAGCAGCTAATCTGCACCAACCAGCTCAGGGAAAGCTGACAATTAGAGACAGAGCCTGTGAGGGTGTATACAAGTCATATAATGTATACAAGTCATATAATGGTCAGAAATATGTTTATTCCTCATGTGCACACACAGTTCATCCTGACAAATCATCAGAAAGTTAGTTACACTGAAATATGCAGTATCAACAGTAACTGCAGTGTTAAAGGGCAGTAGACTTCATTTTCCTGGTGTGAGTTAACATTAACAAGGTCATTATGGGCTTTATGCTATTGTCAGGTAGACATATTATGACCTCTCCCTCATTATACATTCATTTACAATATTTAATAACATTAAATTAGTCTGATATATATATATAATTACTGTAACTTGCTGTACTTTTAGGTTCCGTGTTACTGTAAATCTGTACTGACAATGAATAACTAGAGATTAGGTGAATAGAAATAGTATTCTGAAGACATAGTCCAGTAAAGACCCTTCATAAAGAGAAAAGAGGGTAAAGCGCAGTTCATTTTATGCAAGGTATAAAATCTATTGCAATATACCACAGCCGATTACAGTATGTAAATGCTTTAATAAAATATAGACTACCATTAGACAAATGTACAGTGGGGAAAAAAAGTATTTAGTCAGCCACCAATTGTGCAAGTTCTCCCACTTAAAAAGATGAGGCCGGCCTGTAATTGTCATCATAGGTAGACCTCAACTATGAGAGACAAAATGAGAAAACATATCTAGAAAATCACATTGTCTGATTTTTTAAAGAATTTATTTGCAAATTATGGTGGAAAATAAGTATTTGGTCACTTACAAACAAGCAAGATTTCTAGCTCTCACAGACCTGTAACTTCTTCTTTAAGAGGCTCCTCTGTCCTCCACTCATTACCTGTAGTAATGGCTCCTGTTTGACATTGTTATCAGTATAAAAGACACCTGTCCACAACCTCAAACAGTCACACTCCAAACTCCACTATGGTGAAGACCAAAGAGCTGTGGAAGGACACCAGAAACAAAATTGTAGACCTGCACCAGGCTGGGAAGACTGAATCTGCAATAGGCAAGCAGCTTGGTGTGAAGAAATCAACTATGGGAGCAATAATTAGAAAATGGAAGACCTACAAGACCACTGATAATCTTCCTTGATCAGGGGCTCCACGCAAGATCTCACCCCGTGGGGTCAAAATGATCACAAGAACGGTGAGCAAAAATCCCAGAACCACACGGGGGGACCTAGTGAATGACCTGCAGAAAGCTGGGACTAACGTAACAAAGGCTACCGTCAGTAACATACTACGCCGCCAGGGACTCAGATCCTGCAGTGCCAGACGTGTCCCCTTGCTTAATCCAGTACATATCCGGGCCCAGCTGATTTTTTCAGCGTTCTGCTTCAATCTCTGTCTCCCATTGAAAACAATGGAAGGCAGATTCAGGGCTAATTTTCCGCCATTTTAATGGGCCCTTAGATCCTTTTGGGCTGAGGATTGAGGTTAAAGTACTGCAAGGACTTCCATGGTATCACAGTTTAGCAGCTGTTATATTAGTAATATGATATGCCCTTCCATATCTTCACAGTTATTACACAAAGATGGTCTGTGAAATAGAATCAAGCTGGCCATACACAAGAGATTTTAGATTTGGATACAGATTATTTTCTGCTGTATTCATTTTCTGGTTCTTGTAATAATCCTTAGAAAATCATTCATGCCAAATGCCAGGTCTGCATTCTACCAATAGAAAGCTAGACCAGACTGCAGATCAAGACAGAGATTAGTCTACGATTTGTCATTTGAACCTATGGCATAGTCCAAAACTTCAGTTTTTAAAGCCCAACCATATATAACAAAAATCGTTCAGAATGCAATCACAATCTACAATCACAAAATTTTATCAAAGTATCTTGACAAATTTCAGCAATACTTCTATTAGGCAATGTACATCATCCTGAATATCTTGCCATCTTTATTCTCTAGGACTCAGGCACATAAATGAAATATGGTGCCATCAGGCCATTGTATTATACTTGATATGTTTTTTTTTTTGCATAGCTACCCGCTGAAATCAAGTAGTCTCCAGTACAAGTAGAAAATATGACACCTCCTTAAAAGTCATACATATGTTTAATATAGATCATCCAGTCCCTACAATTCAGGTCTTGAAGGTCTTCATTGACTTCTTTGTAGAAAGCTAAGCTGGCATCATACTGTATGTAAAAGGAAATGTTACAGGATGTGAGGAATATTTTTTACACATACCTCCAAATAAGTGGAATCTCTTTTTAATAACTACTAGGTGTTTACAATCCTTTCTTTAAATGATCCTTCTTAGTACTGTCAGAATTTGCACTCTAGAAAGGAAGCTCAAAGAGATTTTTATGGTGAGATCTTATGCTTTTCATCTTAATATCTGAGGTGTGTTGATGCTCTGTCTGCTATTAAACTAGGAGGACCACAGTGAAATAATGTCACAACTCCAAGCTCATAAGAGACAATTACGTGGTCTTAGTCAAACATCAAAGTGACCAAACCCAGTTCTACGAGTGTATAAAAAGACGGTGTCTATGCTCTGTAGACATAAAGAACCACACAGAACTTACCACTTAGTCAACTACCAAATTCTAAGCACCATGTCTCATCAATCCCATCATTCTTTCCAGACCAGATCAGTAACTGGACACAAGAATTTCAGTTCATCTTCTGCTTGCTTACCGTCTAAGCACAGCATCAGTTCTTTAACTACAAAGAAAATAGCCATTGGTCATAAAGCATTACCAAATTTTGGTAGCAAAAGTGTGTATGGCGCAGTCTCAGATGGACAAAAGATATCAGCTGGAAGATTTGGACATGGGTTTGGACTCAGCTTTGGTGGATCCAGCCATGGTTTTGGAGGCTTTGTCTGCTCTACAGGAATTACCCCTGTTACTGTGAACCAAAGTCTTTTGGCTCCAATGAACCTGGAGATTGATCCAAACATTCAGAGAGTGAGAACCGATGAAAAGGATCAAATCAAAGGCCTTAATAATAAGTTTGCCTCTTTCATTGACAAGGTAAGGTAAAAAAGAATTTTCCTCCTGCATATGTAGTGATATTTTAGTGCTGCTTTAGATTTAATAGTAATATGTGTAAATGTCTCCTTCTTTGCCTTTGATCTTGGCTGGACATGTCCCGACATATTTTCACAAGAAAGTTTTTCAAGACAAGATCATTTTGCAGTACTTTATCACAATGTGTTTAGCTGTATGAGTCTGTGCAGCTATCTGGTGTCTTAGGAACATGTTTTGTTATCATGTTGGTTTCATAGATTAATACAGTGTAACATCTTTGAGACCACCACCCAAAATTACATGAAAAAGTAGTCTTCATGAGAGGTAATCTTCTCAAAGAAGATGACTAGTATGGAAAACTGAAAATCTGTCACAGAAAATATGGTCTGGGTACGGAAGTGGTGTTTTCAAAGAGATACTTTTGGAGAGGTTTCACTGTACACTGTTTGCTGATTTATCTGTAGCTATAGAGGAAACATTGGGGGCTTTGTAACAGATTTTACATTTGGACTAGGGAGGTTCAACAAGCTTTTGTAGCTTTCATCTGTAAGGCTGGGGCCCCACAGGGCGCAAAAGCCGCGTCGTTTCACAGTCAGAGCAAAGTGGATGGGATTTTAGCGAATCCCATGCCCACTTTGCCGTGAAAACTGCGCTGCAGACACGCAGCGATTTCCAAAACCGTCGTGGTTTTGGAAATCGCAGCATGTCAATTATACCTAAGGAAACGCCAGCAGGAAGCGTTGTGGGAAGAACCATGATGCATTGCCAACGGATTTTTCCCGCAGCGCTTTTTTTGCTGCTGGACTCCACATGGGGCCTTAGCCTAAAAGATCAATGAAATCTATGGCAGAACCATTCTGAAAAAGATACTGATCAACTCATTTGGGTTTAATAAGATCCATTAGATTTGGGATCCTTTTAAACATCAAGTATAGCTGCATTATGCAAACTGTGATATTCTTGCCTTTGAGCATACCAGAAAATCGAGTCAATGGGATCTGTTAGGATTTGCCAGTATCCGTTTAAAAAGGAATCTGGCCATGACTCTTTTATAAATGGTAGCCTGAAAGCAGTGTGAATAGAGCTAAATAACAAGTGTTAGACATAGTGAATCTATTATCTTTGAAACAATGGAATGAATTAGTTTTGCCCATCACCAAATTTTATATATATATATATATATATATATTTTTTTTTTTTTTTTTTTTTTTTTTTTGAAGTAAGATCTTACTGTACCAATCTCCTCTGGCAATAAAATATACTGAGCACAAACAAAGATGAATATTAAAGGGGTTATACCGAAAAAGTTATTTATCCCCTGTCCATAGCATAGAGGATAAATTGCTGAACAGTGAGGGTCTGACTACTGAGACCCCCACTGATCTTGAGAAATGGGGTATTTTACTCCCATTCAGAATGTAGCTGTGGACACAGAATGCTCACTCCTGCTCCATTAACTCCAATGGTAGCACCAGAGATAGCCAAGTTCTATTTCTGGCCCTCCAATTGCAATGAATGGAGCAGGGGTGAGCATTCTGTGTCCACAGCTACATTCTGAATGGGAGTAAAATACCCCATTTCTAAAGATCGGTGGGGGTCTCAGCAGAATCAATGGCATAACTCCATTAGGCCGGGGCGCCACGTTGTGAAAACGCTGTGTTTTACAGCAACTGCAAAGTGGAACAGCTGCTTTTTCTAAAACGTCTACGTTTTTTAAAATCGCAGTATGTCAATTATACATATGGAAACGCTGGTGCTTTCCGTATAGGTATAATAGTGGCAGAAAGTCTGCAGCGGAAAACTCTGTGGACTGTCTGTGAAAACGCTGCACAAAAAAACGTATTTTCACATTTTTTTCTACAGCGTTTTTTTTTTGCTGCAGCTCGCTACATGGGGCCTTATGGTCATTTTAGAACAGAATATGGCAGGTTTATATTGCTATTTACACTGAAAACAAGGGGTGGAAAGCTTCAAGCTGAATACATTTGTATATGACAGCAATTTATCAGATATGGGATCCTTTATAGTGATAAATGGGAAGGACATCCATACAAGTAGGGGATCCGTGAGAGAAGCCTAATCTGGATGGTTGACATCTCAGTTTTAACGGGTGGTGTGAACCTGAGAAGGGTTATGAACTTCATAGGTTCTGTAATACTACAAAGAGAGGAATGAAAAATTGGAAGTCATAAAAATGACATGAGGGCACTGAGTCATTAGGAAAATGGTGGTATCAGGAAGAACCTGAAATGGCTTTAGTATATAAAAGGGTGAGAAACATCCATACACAATCTGGGAGTATTATTTTGAAGGATTTTGAAGAATCACTGAAGGTCAAACAATGTTACACACTTTTTCTTTTTATCTCAGGTAAGGTTCCTTGAGCAACAAAATAAGATGTTGGAAACTAAATGGTCTTTACTACAAGACCAGAAAACAGCCCGATGCCAAATCGAACCTTTGTTTGAAGCTTTTATCAGCAATCTGAGAAGACAACTAGAGAGCTTGACATGTGAGAAAGCTCGTCTAGAGTCAGAAAGAAGAACTATGGAGGAAGCAGTGGAAGAGTTAAAGTCAAAGTGAGTCTAATAATAATAATAGTAATAATAATAATGTCTAAAATGATCAGACACGACAATTTTATTAGTATTTTTATTTTAGTATTTACATAGTATTTTAGCATTTACATTTTTGTATCTTCTTCATTCCATAATAATCCATATATACAGCATATGGAAAGTGTTGAGGTGGGCATGTAGGACATACAATTTACTGTTATAGATAGCAATGAAAACTCATAGAACTTAAGGCTTGTCTGTAAAATCAATGAATTACCAATGTTCTCTAATAGATATGAAGAGGAGTTGAACAAACGCACAGCTGCAGAAAATGAGTTTGTGAGCCTTAAGAGGGTAAGCGATTATCCTAGTGTCTATCTATTTATCTATCTATCTATATATCTATCTATCTGTCTGTCTGTCTATCTATCTATCTATCTATCTATCTATCTATCTATCTATCTAGCTGTGTAACCAAACCCACCAGCTTCAGTGGAACCGGTTGACCATCTAATGTGTATTATTCACCCTGTAATTTCGATATGCCTGGTCTTCTGTTCTCAAAGGAGATTGATTTTCTCCAGAGGTGTCTGGTATCGGCTTACTCCACTCACCCCATTCAGAATACATGCATACTCTTTTGAGCAGAGAGTTCATGTGGAGTCGGAATAGCTATATACTGTACAAATGTATAGCTGACAGCCACTGAATGTGTATGACCACCTTTAAGCTAAAAAAACAGTATTTTATATTGCCTGCCTAACACTCACAGCTGTGATAATGTATGTGTGGGTAGAAATGTGAGGATCTCATGTTTTATAATATTGTAGACTAACGGTCTGCAAGCTGTGACTCTCCACAGGGATCTGTAGTTCCACTATATCTAGAGAACCACAGGTTGCAGACTGTTGATTTAGATCATCCATAGATTAATATCTTCACTTTTTATAGGAAAATTCAACAATTGATTTTAAAGGGAGTCTGTCAGCAGGAAAATCACTATCAAGCTAATGACAGTACCTTGTAGAGTGGCTTCTACATTTTCCAAAGATACCTTTTGTATTTTACATTGCAGCTCCATTTTTATTCTTATACAAATTAGCTGGAAAGGGCTTTAGGGGCGTTTCTTCTCCTGCTGGGGCTTCACTCCCTACTCTAGATAATCTCCCCTTGCTGTTGCCCCATTGCTTGAGTGACATTTTCCACTTTGTCACACTTTATCTGCAGTTAGGGTAAGGGGGGGTTCACACCTGCGCTTGCTGTCCGTCCGTTGCCAATCCAGTGAAAATCTCGGCGAACTGGATTGGCATCGGATACAGACCGGTCAGCGACGCATTGGTTAACAACCCATTCATTTGAATGGGTTTTTAAAGCAATGCGCGGGTGTGCGCTTACACCCTCTGCGCTGCGAATCCTTTTTTTTCGTCGGAAGCAAAGTCGGACACGCAGGGCTTCGTGTCCGCCGAAAAAAAAAGGATTTGCAGCGCAGAGGGTGTAAGCACACACCCGCGCATTGCTTTAAAAACCCATTCAAATGAATGGGTTGTTAACCAATGCGTTGCTGACCGGTCTGTATCCGATGCCAATCCAGTTTGCCGAGATTTTCACTGGATTGGCAACGGACGGACACCAAGCGCAGGTGTGAACGAAGCAGTAGTTATCTTGAGCGGAGATTGAAGCCATTACAGGAGCGGCAACACCCTTAAATCCTTTTTGGCTAATTTGTATAAGAATATAATTCTGATTTTTATGAAAATTGAATTGCAATGCAGAACAAGAAAAGCATCTTTGGAAAGTGTGGAAGCCGCCCTACAATATACTGACTTTAGTTTGATACCAATTTCCCTGCTGATAGACTGCCTTTAAAAGAACACTTATAGAAAATGCACACGTTTTTTTTTTTAAACTCCTATTTTTATTCCGGGAGTTTATCCATGTCCCCCCTCCTCCTCACTGCCCCATGTGGGGTTGTAAGAGAACTGGCTTGAGCAGAAGCTTCTTTGTTGTGCTCTTTCTGTAGTCAAACAAAACCATTGTTAAACCCTGCCTCCTTGTCTAAGCCTAACCCCTCAGTCTCCAATCAAAGGTGGAGCGGATCAGAAGATTAACCCCCTGTGTTCTCTGAGGGACCTCTGCAAGTCTGTTTGTGCCAGGAACATGCAGAAAAATTGTGCAAGCTAACAAATAATGGGGACCAGTATATTTCTTGTTTAATTTTAGGATTTAGTTCTAGATTTAGCTTTAGGTTCATAAGCAACATTTCAATCATTTGCATCTTCTTTCTTCTTCAATTAATATTAGAATGGGATATGATGTCTAATTTTTCTGAACTTTACTAATATTCCATATTTATTAGTTACAAGGACATTGTATGGACAATGATCACATGGTACTTCTTCTCTTGTAGGATGTTGATGCTGCCTTTATGAATAAGGCAGAACTACAAGCCAAGGTTGATTCACTAACAGATGAGATTAACTTCTTGAGGACCTTGTTTGATGCGGTATGTCATTTTCTTAACTCCTTATATTTATGTATAGAAACATTCTCCTCCCACTGCAATAAAGAGACTAAAGACTTAAAAGGACACAAACCCTAATGTATAGTCAGAAGCAGAGATTTTGGTTAAGACATGTAACGTTCAGTAGGATTGGAGTGGTATATACCCTTTTTATGACAAAACTGAAGGACTTTATTATCTTCTATATTTTACAGGAAATTGCTCAGCTTCAGGCCCAGATCTCAGACACATCTGTCGTTGTGTCCATGGACAACAGTCGAGACTTGGACCTAAACAGCATCATTGCTGAAGTTAAAGCTCAGTATGAAGATATCGCCAACAAGAGCAGAGCAGAAGCTGAGTCGCTCTATCAATCCAGGGTGAGTCTATGACAGATATGACTTTATAGGATAGGTCATCAATATAAGATCGGTGCGGGTTCAACACCAAGCACCCCTACAAATCAGTTGTTTGAAGAGGCACAATGTTCGGATGAGCACTGTGACCTCTTCCCTGCATACCAAGCATAGCACTATTTACTTTAGTGGCTGTGCTTCAGAGAGCAGTTCAGTCCCATTTATGCAAACAGAATGTAACTTATGAATGTGACATCACAGGCCTATAAGGTGGCTGCAGCACTCATGCCAGCATGCAATTTTAACAACTGATCAGATAGGGTGCCAGGTATTATATAGAATAGATTGTGAATGTTAAAATCCTGGAAAACCTATTTCTACCCAATTATTTAGGGAGCAGGCCTCAAAATTAATGTGCCCAGACGCTCCACTGTTATATAGCAGACATTATAGTATGCTTAGATTCATATGTGTCATTGGATGCAACTAGGCCACAATGAAAATTATTAATTGGGTTCCCAACAATTATATGTCATTTATAGTAATGGACTCTCTATATGGGGTAGAGGGAACCCCTGCTTAGATATGTTAGAACAGCTCTTGTCCACTGTGCAGAGTAATTGGACTAATGATTTATTGCTGATACTTACACTATAGGTAATTAATACAATACTAGATAGAGCATTATGTATCATAATATGGCTTCTTAGACAGTCCATATTAACAAGTTGCATATTTCCTATATAGTATGAGGAACTACGCATGACTGCAGGCAGACATGGTGATGATCTTCGTAACACCAAGCATGAAATTGCTGAACTCAAACGTGTTATTCAGAGACTTAAAGCAGAGATTGAGAGTGTGAAGGATCAGGTAATATGAACAGTTCTTATATTTATCCTGCTTTCTCATAGTAGTTTTATATTAAATTATAATCTATTATTCACTATCATTAATGTATCTGTTACGTTTCCCAGAGAGCAAAACTGGAATCTGCCATATCAGAGGCTGAAGAGCGTGGAGAGATGGCGGTCAGAGATGCCAAGAACAAACTGACAGAGCTGGAAGAAGCTCTACAAAAGGCCAAGCAGGACATGGCTCGCCAACTGCGAGAATACCAGGAACTGATGAATGTCAAGCTGGCTCTGGATATTGAGATCGCCACCTACAGGAAACTGCTGGAAGGAGAGGAATGCAGGTAGGAGTATTATCAGGGGTGTTCTGTTTTCAGCACTCGGGGATATTGGTTCTCTTTGTGGATATGCCAGCTAGTGAAGTTAATCTTGCATGAAATATTCCCTGGAAAAAGGTATGCAGATTAACATTATTAAAGAATGAAGAACAGTCTCTCTAGTACCACCTGTATGTGGCTGTCCTATAAGTCAATGTCCAACCCACTAAATACCCTTGAAACATTACTAAGAATTTAAGCCAAAGAAAAGTTACAACACAAACATGAAAGAGAATTCTATAGGATATCAATGTCTTTGTGGTTAGCTATTTTACATTAACCACCCCTCCCCCACAATTCTGGACAAACCCTCCTGGGGGCTTGAGAAAAGTACATCACAGATTACCCTGAGCAGGATTTGTTCAGGGAGACTTCAGAAATGGAAGTCTCTTTAAACACCTCTAACTCCGAAGGCGCATAGCCCACCTAGACTTTGAGATATCACTGGTTAAAGCGAAGATGCATATACTTCCAACTTCACTTTAACCAGTGTACAGGTGTGCAGCTGACAGTGCAGGCAGAGGAGAAGGATTTTATTCTCCTGTTCCTGTCACTTCAGATAACCAAAGGGGAGATGATACCATGGACTTATGTTCATGATATCACCACCCCATTATCAGTAAGAAAGCATACTTGCCATTTAACCTCATATATGCTGACCACAGCACCTGTCATTTTACAGAAAAAAAATAAATTCAACTAGAATAGACTTTTTTCCCTTATTAATAAAAAAAGCATAACAACCCCTAAAATAAAACTAGTATGTTATTTATTCTAAATAATAAATGCCATGAACCTTAAAATTCAGATGATAGAATTGATGTTTTCCAATCATCTCACATCTCCAAAACAGAAAGTAATAAAAACTGATGAAAATACAAGGTCTCATACAGCTACACTGAAATAAAATGTAAAAAGTTATGAAAGCAAGAATTCAGAGAGGGATAAATGTTACTGGTTTAAGGCTAAAATGTTAAATCGCTAAAGGGTTAAAATAATCATAAGGCACCAGAGTGTAATATTTACCATAAATTCAAAATCTGGAAAAAAAAGTGACATTTTCGAGAAAGTTTTTGCAAATTTTAATGTGACTGTTAGGGGGTTAAAGCAGTGGAGTTCTTAGGTTGAATGTGACTATATAACCATGAGAGCATTTACAGCAGGGTGGCAACAACTGAGGGGGCCATTTACGCTGAGACGTAGGGTGTAATTACTGGTAACCATAGCTCATGGAAGGGGATGGGGAAAACTAAATGCACCTCCATTACTTTACTGGGACATCATAATGCCTGCATGTGACATCATTATAGTTGTTTTCTTCATATGCTGTGATGCCATGGTATAATAATAACTTTTTGTGATTGCATTATCTCTGTGCTACAATATCATTGTGTGCATTATCTCTGTACTCTGACATCACTATGTATATTATGTCTCTACTTTGACATCACTGTGTGAATTTCCCCTGTACTGCGCCATCACTGTTTATTATCCTGATACTGTGACATCACTGTATACAATATCTGTCCTGTAAAACCACTATGTGTGTTAACCCTGTTTATAAAGGACACAAAAATAATTGTACATGCTCTGAACTTGCTGCTTAAGGTGGTTATGATAGAGTGAAACCCCATTACAAGTTTTGCTATGGGGTCCCATGGTCACTTGTTATGCCCCTTCATGCAACTTTTGCACAGAGTTTGTACATTAGTCTTATTTTCTCCCAAACACTCCAGTTAATACGCTGGTAGATCTGCTGCCTTTATCATTGCGACCCTCTCTGGATACAGAGGACTCTTTATAGCATTGCAGAATATGAAGTTGCTATATAAGCAACTGATAATAGATACATGATAGAAATATTATTTAGGTGTGTATGCTTTCTCTATATTCTTTATATTTATATACACTTTATATGTTTTAGGTTATCTGGAGATGGAAATGGCTCTGTTAGCATCTGTAAGTATAAAATTTTGCACAATATTCATTTGCTAGATCTTTTTTGTCTTTGACGTTCTTGTTATAATAATAATAATAATAATAATACATTTTATTTATATAGCGCCAACATATTCCACAGCACTGTACAATATGTATAGGTATTCCCATCTTAGCTATCCTACTTAATATGACAGTATTAATTTTAGAATTTTTTTTTTTCTCTAAAGGGGTTGCACCAGGAAAGAAAAAATGGCTGCTGTTTCTCAGAAGCAGTTCAACCCCTGTCCATGGGTTGTGTCTGGTATTACAGCTCAGCTCCATTCACTTCAATAGAGCTGAAGTGTAACATCAGACACAACTCATGGGCAATGTTGATGATGTTTCTGAGAATAAAAGCAGCCATGCTTTTCTTATTCTGAACCAAGCCCTTCAGCAAATTTTACACTTTACAATTTTTTCATCTAGGGTCCTCCTCATTGTTGTGCATGGTTATAATAATAATAATAGTCCTTTAATAGTCCCACAATGGGGAAATTCAGTGTGTTACAGCAGCAAAGATAAGCAGATACAAATACAAATACAACATGTACAGGAATGTTCCAAGGTAAGAGGCATTACTTTGATAGCCGACAGACAGATAGGAAGTAGCGGGGGGGGGGATTTAACAGGCAGAGGGATGTTTCAGTTCTCTGCGTGTAATGATCTCCGCTTAGGTCGGTGTTGGTTGTACAGCCTAACCGCGGTGGGGAGGAAAGACTTCCGATAGCGCTCCTTCTCACACCTAGGGTGGAGCAGTCGGTCACTGACAGTACTGCTCAGCGCGATCACAGTCTCATGCATGGGATGGGACCTCTTCTTCTGCATGGAGCTCACCACGGACAGTATTCTTCTGTTACCCACCACCTGCACTGGGTCCAGTGGGCACCCCAGGACAGAGCTGGCCCTTCTAATCAGCTTGTCAAGTTTATTTCTGTCCCTGGTTGATATACTGCTCCCCCAGCAGGCCACTCCAAAGAAGATGGCTGATGCCACTACCGAGTTGAAGAAAGTTCTAAGAAGTGCCCCCCGGATTCCAAAGGCTCTCAGCTTCCTAAGCAGGTAGAGCCTGCTGTGGCCCTTCCTGTACAGGGCCTCCATATGATCTGCCCAGTCCAGCTTATTATTAAGGAGCAAACCCAGGTACTTATAGGTGTTCACAATCTCGATGCCCGTCCCCAGGATGTCCACTGGTTTAGGAGGGCTTCTGCCTTTGCGGAAGTCCACCACCATCTCCTTGGTCTTCCCCGCATTAATCTTCAGGTGGTTCCGGTGGCACCAGTCCACAAAATCCTGGTTCAGTTCTCTGTACTCCCTATCATCATCATCTGTGATGAGACCCACTATTGCAGAGTCGTCAGAATACTTCTGTAGGTAGCAGCTGGATGAGTTGCACCTAAAATCTGCAGTGTACAGTGTGAAGAGGAAAGGGGCGAGAACCGTACCCTGAGGTGCCCCCGTATTACAGATCACGGTACCTGACACACAGTCTTGGGCTCTCACGTATTGCGGTCGATTTATGAGGTAGTCTAGGATCCAGTTGGAGAGGTGGTGGTCCACTCCAGCAAGGCCCAGCTTGTCCCTCAATAACCTGGGCTGTATGGTGTTAAAAGCACTGGAGAAGTCAAAGAACATTATTCTCACTGTGTTCCCTGGTTTCTCCAGGTGAGACAGAGCCCTGTGCAGAAGATGGATGATGGCATCATCTACCCCAATGCCCGGCCGATAAGCAAACTGGAGGGTGTCCATAGCGGGGCTCACTAGAGGGTGGAGATGTGTGAGAACCAATCTCTCCAAGATCTTCATCAGGTGGGATGTCAGTGCTACAGGTCTGTAGTCATTGAGGTCCATAGGGTGGGGTTTCTTTGGAACTGGTACTACACAAGAAGATTTCCATAATTCAGGGACTATTTCCTGCCTCAAGCTCATATTATACATATATGTAATTATACCACACAGCTGGTCCCCGCAAGTCTTAATTAGCCTTGCACTGATGTCATCTGGCCCTGCGGCTTTCCTCGCCTTCATCTTTTTCATCTCCTTCCTCACCTGGGCCCGTGTGAAGGTCAGACTGTGGCCAGATAAAGACGGATTTCTGGATTTACTGGTCTGTTGGGAAGTGGCCGCATGGGGAGAAGTCATTGTGATGGGGGGAGCTGAAGGACATACTGGGGTGGGAGGAGCTGGTGTGTGATCAAATCTGTTGAAGAATAGGTTTAGTTCATTAAGCCAATTAACATCTGCCTCAATCTGGCAGACAGACTGTTTATGACCCGAAATTGACTTAAGCCCCTCCCAGACCCCCCCTTATGTCTTTTCTTTCCATTTGCTTTTCCATTTTTTCTTTATAACTGGCTTTTCCCTGCCTGATTTGATGCCTCAGCTCCTTTTGTACTTCCCTCAACCTCTCCTTATCTCTTGTCCTAAATGCCATCTTTTTCTCCTTAAGTAGTGTTTTTATATCAGAGTTAATCCATGGTTTGTTGTTGGAGAAACACCTCACCACTTTTGTGGGTACTGTGTTGTCCACACAAAAATTAATGTAGTCCGTTATGCAGTGTGTGAGTCCTTCTATATCTTCCCCATAAGAATCCTGCAGAACTTCCCATGCGGTTGTGTCAAAACAATCCCTCAGAGCCTCATCACTCTCCTCGGACCATATCCTCACTGTGCGGGTGACAGCTGGTTCTCTACGTACAAGTGGCTTGTACACAGGTCGGAGATGTACTAGGTTGTGATCCGATCTCCCCAGGGGCGGTAGGGCTGATGAGCTATATGCCTCCCTCGCGTTGGCAAGGAACAAGTCCAGTGTTTTGTTGTCTCTTGTGTGGCAGGTTACATACTGTGTGAAACTGGGCAGTGTGGATAATGGAGAGGCATGGTTGAAATCACCCGACAGAAGAAAGAGGGCCTG
Source organism: Leptodactylus fallax (assembly GCA_947044405.1). Taxonomy (NCBI): domain Eukaryota; kingdom Metazoa; phylum Chordata; class Amphibia; order Anura; family Leptodactylidae; genus Leptodactylus; species Leptodactylus fallax. Next base: position 611,946 of record CAMRHE010000426.1, read on the forward strand.
GGGATGTTTTAACTGTAAAAGGCTCAGCGTGGCTTGTAGGACCTCGCAGGCAGCGTCAGCTTTCGCAGAGGGGGGACATATGCAGCTATCACGATGACATGCGATAGTTCCCTTGGTAGATAGAAAGGTTATGGCTACTTCTGCATTCCAAGAGTGGTGGCCAATATAACGCAGTGGCATTTAGTCAGGATGGTTTGGATCTGGTGTTCTCGAGCACGTACAGTTGCTCACTTCCTGCACAAATCTCTATTCCTCTAGTCAAGTGCATAAAATGACTGTCAGGCATGCATAGTCCGGTAGCTGTTCTACAGCACTGCACACATAGCATCAGGAGCATACATTGAAACAAGCGAAGTAATGACCACAGTATCACTCACATAAAATCTCAATCATAGGTATGTTTATCGCCCACAAATCATACCGAAGCATGGAGAAAGGAGTTGCATGAGATAAGAGGCATAACTTGAAGCTCCTGGGCCCCAATATAAAATCTATACCGGGCCCCCTTACACTATGTGCCATCTATAATATGGGTGATTTCTTACATTTTAGAGAGGTCTTTTGGCCACATCAGGCTTCAAGGTCTATTAGCAATTGCTATCTCTGCACCCCCTATAGCGACGCCTCTAGATGAGATAAATCAGTGAGTAAGGAATACCCTTTTAATACAGCATACCCCCAAGTTTCAAGCAAGCAAATACTGGGGTAGTTTATTAAAACTGGCATTTTGTATGCCAGTCGTAATCTACTGTATTCCTCTGCTGGAGCTCATTGTGCAAGAATTATTAAGAGGCCTCTGGCAGTAATAATTTTAATAATTCTGGCACACCTCGTGAGGTCCTATGTGCCAGAATAGGAATCTACATGAGTCAGGGACTGGCACAGGTTTCTGTTATACCTTACATTTTGATATGAGTTACAGAAAATCTGACAGATCACAACATCATCCTTGGCCTGCCTAGGCGAAAATTTGATGTTATGACACATTTATGTGCAAATCAGGGTCTTGCGACTAAGAAGCTCCATTGCTACCCAAGTTTATGCTCAAAGTATTGTATCCTTGTCCCAGTGTAATTCAAAGGCCCAAAATGGATGCCATCTGCCAAGGTAACATCTGTAAACCTTCACTTTTTTGCATCATATATCATTGGAGTGCTGACTTTCTTTACTATCTAGGATTTGACCATGAGGATTTACCCTGGAATAACAAAGTGCTGCTATCATTTATGATACATAGATAGACGCTCATCTGTGATTTTCTGTTTTCTTCTCTTAAGCTGTCCTGCATTCCAGCAGTGGAGGTCATGGAAGCAGCGGACATCACCACAAGAGCGGATTCAGCATGGGAAGTCTGTCAGCGGGAAAATACAGTTCTGGACATGGTCATAGCTGTTAATAAAAATAGGAATGTGCCTTTTATTCTATAGACTGCCCTTCATAGCTTTGAATAACATTGACCTGAAATATTCGAGCAGATAAGTTGAACTCAATTGACCGCTCCTGTGACTACTAGTTCCCGAATGTGCATACCAGTAAAATTATGTCCATAATAGCCTTGGTATCACTTAGACAAAGGAGGCTAAAAATCCAGGTTTTTGTTATATCAAATTGATAAATTATAACCCCATGTGGCCTTAATGAATTATTTACTGGAATTATTGGAATATTTGGAACCATATGATGTTACGTGATGTTCATTTACTGATACTACACATACTAGAATTGTTGTCATAGAAGCTGCTCGGTAATGGAAGTGGTAATTCTAGATTTTTTTTCAGAATAATAATTACATTTTCTAATATATTACATTGATCAAAGTGTTGGAAATTCAGCCAAATTAAGGCTTAAGCAAACATGGCAGAGAGAGTTTTCATCAACATTTCAACCACAGGAATTACAGACACAATTTTGACCATTTTTACGTGTTACTGTACAAATATTGTTTGTCTTAAAGGAAATTTGTCATATCATTTTTTATTTCCAAAATCCAGTGCTGATGTATTTCTTAATTCATCTATAGTGGTCAGAGTTCAATGTCTCTGATATATAGATCCAAACCATCTGCATATTAGAATTATATACTATTCTATATGCATATAGAATTAAAACATAACATTTTGGCTGCTCACGGCCACCTCTAGAGGGAGCTCAGGAGCTTACTGTACTGTATTATTAATCCAGGTCAGTGCATACCAATGTATAGTAAGATACACTGCCTCTAGTGGTAACTTTTAAAAATATGTCTGTCTGTACAGGAAATTTGGTTCTTTTTATCAGAAATGCCAAGTCTGAATAAAATGAAGATATATGAACCAATAAATCAGCACAGTATTTGGAGACAATTTAGATTTTAAAAGCAAAATAACCTGTGGACATGTACTATGAACTGTCTGAAAAATCTAGAATTACTCATGTGTCTGAATGTTGTGTAACTGCAGTGAGTTTTGTCTTTCTGATCTGTGTGTTCTGCTTGTAATAAACTAGTCATGCTGGTGTGAAAAAAAATAGTCTTGTTTATTTATCCAGAACAAAAGGTACAATTTTGAAAAATATATTGTTGGAGGGATAAGGTTCACCAAGCTAATAAAGAAGCACACAATTATATTGCAATGCTGTAAGGACTAATACAAAGCAAAGCATATCGATATGAGAAACATAGTAAGGCTGGATTCACACTAGTGTTGGAGCCACTGAATCCGCCTAAAATCGGCAGAGAGAGAAATCCTGCAAGGAAGACTTCTCTCTCCCCCGGTTTCAGTATAAAATCAGCGGAAACTGGGCGGAAATACGGTGTACCCCATTATAGTATATACAGTAATATAGTCTATATCAGGGGTAGGCAACCTTTTCTGTTCGGCATGCCGATTTTAATAAAAAAATCAAAGATGAGGTACTCGGAGTGCCGGTCAATAATTGTAAGTCTGACGACCCCTAAACTAAATTCATATACCACAAACCATAACACACAAGTGCTGCCACCAGATGCTTTAGGACGTATGCGTTTACTGCTATTTCCTGGGGCGCTCCTGTACTTTCTGATTAGAAGCAATGAAAGTCCATGTGCAGCCCCCAATTAGTGGTAAATGTGTCCAGGAGCACCGTATGGCAGCAGTCTTATGGTGAAAACACACTATGTATCTGGATGCAGCTATATTTGGAACTTTTTCATTCGATGTAAAACTGGTGCATTTTTAAAAAAACAAAGCCTGAGTTTTCTGTGCAAAAACACATCCTTAATATAGAAAACACACCGTTATTCAGAATAATGTCCCATAGTGGTACCTGCACACAGTATATTTCCCATAGCGGCCCCTGCAACATGGTATATGTCCCATAGCGGCCTCTGCACACGGTATATGTCCCATAGTGGTCCCTGCAAACGGTATTATGTCCCATAGTGGTCCCTGCACACGGTATTATGTCCCATAGCTGCCTCTGCACACAGTATTTGTTCCATAGCGGTCCCTGCACACGGTATTATGTCCCATAGCTGCCTCTGCACACAGTATTTGTCTCAAAGCGGTCCCTGCACACGGTATTATGTCCCACAGCTGCCTCTGCACACAGTATTTGTCCCATAGCGGCCTCTGCACACAGTATTTGTCCCATAGCGGCCCCTGCACACGGTATTATGCTCCATAGTGGCCCCTGCACACGGTATATGTCCCATAGTGGCCCCTGCACACGGTATTATGCTCTATAGTGGCCCCTGCACACAGTATTTGTCCCATAGCGGCCCCTGCACACCGCAATATGTCCCATAGCGGCCCCTACACACGGTATATGTCCCATAGCGGCCCCTGCACATGGTATTATGCTCCATAGTGGCCCCTGCACACGGTATATGTCCCATAGCGGCCCCTGCACACGGTATATGTCCCATAGTGGTCCCTGCGCACGGTATTATGCTCTATAGTGGCCCCTGCACATTCACTAGCTATTATTATACTGTGGGGTCTCTTCAGACCCCAGAGTATAATAAATGGAGGGCAAAGAGAGGTGATCAAACATAAAAAACAATGTTAACTCACCATTCCACGCTCCGCAGCCGCTCTGTATCTTCGGGCGCTTCTGCCTGTAGTCAGCGACCGCTCATTGAGTCTCTGGGGTCACGTCGCGTCATTATGCGTAATGACGTCAGACGCAGACGCGACCCCTAAGGCCCTGTCAGCTGACTTCAAGCAGAAGCGCCTGAAGAGTACACAGTGGCTGCGCAGCGTGGAATAGTGAGTAACATTGTTTTTTATGTTTGATCATCTCCCGGGGGGCTCCGCTTATTATACTCTGGGTTCTGAAGAGACCCCACAGTATAATGATAGCAGTTTCGTTTCGGACGTGTTTGGTCCGATCGAAACTGCTGGGTGAGGAGTCCGCTGCCTTGCCAGGGAAATAAGCCTCGCGTGCCAAGAGTGGCACGCGTGCCATAGGTTGCCGACCCCTGGTCTATATAGTCTGGGGTTTACACGTGTTGCCGCTTTCAGGTCCCCATGCGGTCCCAAAGATCAGAAACCCGAATACTAGTGTGAACCTAGTGTAAGAAACATTGTGAACATTTTGTTTTAAAAGCAGATCTACTATACCATCAGACTTTGCTGTTCAATGTAAGGCAACAGATCTCTATAATATGTGCATACACAGCAGCCCAGTAATCACAATAAGGTGTGTGTATGGAGGGGGTTAAATCTCCACATGAATACATTGGACTCATAAACTATGTGTCCAGTGTTTTCTCTGATATCTTCTACTATTAAACAGAACAATATTTTTGTTCCATTCTGGCAAATAGGAGACATAATCTTTACTCATACTTTGCTGTCCATACATTGGGCAGCATACGCTGACTACGGATTGGGTTTAATATTGGGTCTATAAATACATAATACACATGATAACATTTCTATATGCTATAGGAGAAGCAGAACAGAATGATCTACAGATGAAAACAGAAGTTTACATACACTATATAAAAAGACACATATACATGTTTTTCTCACTATCTGACATGAAATCAGAATAAACCTTTCCCGTTTTAGGTCAATTAGGATTACCAAAATAATTTATATTTGCCAAATTCCAGAATAATGAGAGAGAGAGAATTTTTAAGGCATTTTTATTACTTTCTGCAAAGTCAAAAGTTTACATACATTTCATTAGTATTTGGTACCATTGCCCTTAAACTTTATGTCTTGGGTCACACGTTTTGGATCTCCTTCCACAAGCTTCTCACAATAGCTGGGCCCATTCTTCCTGACAGAACTGGTGTAACTGAGCCATGTTTGTAGGCCGCCTTGCTCGCACCTGCCTTTTCAGCTTTTCCCATAAATTTTCAATAGGATTGAGATCAGGGCTTTGTGATGGCCACTCCAAAACATTGACTTTGTTATCCTTAAGCCACTTTGTAACCAGTTTGGCAGTATGCTTTGGGTCATTGTCCATTTGGAAGTCCCGTTTGCGCCCAAGCTTTAACTTCCTGGGTGATGTCTGGAGATATTGCTTCAGTATTGCCACATAATGTTCTTTCCTCATGATTCCATCTATTTTGTGAAGTGCACCAGTCCCTTCTGCAGTGAAACAACCCCACAACATGATGCTCCCACCCCTGTGTTTCACAGTTGGGATGGTTTTCTTAGGCTTGCAAGCTTCTCCCTTTTTCCTTCAAATGTAACGATGGTCATTATGGCCAAACAGTTCAATTATAGTTTCGTCAGACCACAGGACATGTCTCCAAAAATAAAGGTCTTTGTTCCTGTGTGCATTTGCAAACATTAATCTGGCTTTTTTCCTTTTCTTTTGGAGTAATGGCTTCTTCCTGGCAGAGTGGCCTTTCAGCCCATGTTGATACAGTACTCATTACACTGTGGATAATCACACTCTTACCAGCTTCAGCCAGTATCTTCACAAGGTTTTTTGCTTTTGTTCTTGGGTTGATATGCACATTTTGTACCAAAGTGTGTTCATCTCTGGGTCACAGAACCCGTCTCCTTCTGGAGTGGTATGATGGATGGACATTCCATCTTGTTTGTACTTGCGTATAATTGTTTGTACACAATAACGAGGCACCTTCAGGTATCTGGAAATTGCACCCAATGATGAACCACACTTGTGCAAGTCCACAATTCTCTTCCTGATATCTTGGCTGATTTCTTTAGACTTTCCCATGATGTTACACAAAGTAGCAGTGTGTTTCAGGTGTGCCCTAAAATACATCCACAGGTGTGTCTCTAATTAACTCAGATGCTGCCAATAAACATATCAGAAGCTTTCAAAGACATGACATTATATGGGTTGTCCCAAATTCTTTAAAGGCACCGTAATCTTAGTGTATGTAAACTTTTGACTTTGCAGAAAGTAATAAAAATGCCTTAAAAAAATCTCTCTCTCATTATTCTGGCATTTGGAAAATATAAATAATTTTGGTAACCCTAATTGACCTAAAACGGGAAAGGTTTATTCTGATTAAATGTCAGATAGTGAGAAAAACATACATATGTGTCTTTTTATATAGTGTATGTAAACTTCTGGTTTCAACTGCATATACTGGCACAGATCTGTTTGGGCACCAACATTTGTGAAATGGAGCACCAAGGTTATTCTTTTTCAATAATAATAATAATAATAATAATAATAATAATAATAATAATAATAGTCCTTTAATAGTCCCACAATGGGGAAAATCAGTGTGTTACAGCAGCAAAGATAAGCAGATACAAATACAAATACAACATGTACAGGAATGTTCCAAGGTAAGAGGCATTACTTTGATAGCCGACAGACATATAGGAAGTAGCGGGGGGGGGGGGGGGGATTTAACAGGCAGAGAGATATTTCAGTTCTCTGTGTGTAATGATCTCCGCTTAGGTCGGTGTTGGTTGTACAGCCTAACCGCGGTGGGGAGGAAAGACTTCCGATAGCGCTCCTTCTCACACCCAGGGTGGATCAGTCGGTCACTGACAGTACTGCTCAGCGCGATCACAGTCTCATGCATGGGATGGGACTTCTTCTTCTGCATGGAGCTCACCACGGACAGTATCCTTCTGTCACCCACCACCTGCACTGGGTCCAATGGGCTCCCCAGGACAGAGCTGGCCTTTCTAATCAGCTTGTCAAGTTTATTTCTGTCCCTGGTTGATATACTGCTCCCCCAGCAGGCCACTCCAAAGAAGATGGCTGATGCCACTACCGAGTTGAAGAAAGTTCTAAAAAGGTCCCCCCCGGATTCCAAAGGCTTTCAGCTTCCTAAGCAGGTAGAGCCTGCTGTGGCCCTTCCTGTACAGGGCCTCCATATGATCTGCCCACTCCAGCTTATTATTAAGGAGCAAACCCAGGTACTTATAGGTGTTCACAATCTCGATGCCCGTCCCCAGGATGTCCACTGGTTTAGGAGGGCTTCTGCCTTTACGGAAGTCCACCACCATCTCCTTGGTCTTCCCCGCGTTAATCTTCAGGTGGTTCCGATGGCACCAGTCCACAAAATCCTGGTTCAGTTCTCTGTACTCCCTATCATCATCATCTGTGATGAGACCCACTATTGCAGAGTCGTCAGAATACTTCTGTAGGTAGCATCTGGATGAGTTGCACCTAAAATCTGCAGTGTACAGTGTGAAGAGGAAAGGGGCGAGAACCGTACCCTGAGGTGCCCCCGTATTACAGATCACGGTACCTGACACACAGTCTTGGGCTCTCACGTATTGAGGTCGATTTGTGAGGTAGTCTAGGATCCAGTTGGAGAGGTGGTGGTCCACTCCAGCAAGGCCCAGCTTGTCCCTCAATAACCTGGGCTGTATGGTGTTAAAAGCACTGGAGAAGTCAAAGAACATTATTCTCACTGTGTTCCCTGGTTTCTCCAGGTGAGACAGAGCCCTGTGCAGAAGGTGAATGATGGCATCATTCTACCCCAATGCCAGGCCGATAAGCAAACTGGAGGGGGTCCATAGCGAGGCTCACTAGAGGGCGGAGATGTGTGAGAACCAATCTCTCCAAGATCTTCATCAGGTGGGATGTCAGTGCTACAGGTCTGTAGTCATTGAGGTCCATAGGGTGAGGTTTCTTTGGAACTGGTACCACACAAGAAGATTTCCATAATTCAGGTACTATTTCCTGCCTCAGGCTCATATTATACATATATGTAATTATACCACACAGCTGGTCCCCGCAAGTCTTAATTAGCCTTGCACTGATGTCATCTGGCCCTGCGGCTTTCCTCGCCTTCATCTTTTTCATCTCCTTCCTCACCTGGGCCCGTGTGAAGGTCAGACTGTGGCCAGATAAAGACGGATTTCTGGATTTACTGGTCTGTTGGGAAGTGGCCACATGGGGAGAAGTCATTGTGGTGGGGGGAGCTGAAGGACATACTGGGGTGGGAGGAGCTGGTGTGGATCTTCAATGGATCTTCTGGAATGAGAGAAGGCTGGCGTCACTGTAAAAGTTCAAATGTAACATAGTGTTTGTGTAAAGGCTTTGGGGTCCCTTTGTTCACTGTTACAGTATGGTTTCCACAATATAACAGGCAATCCTAATCTAATGAAACAAGTCTGCCAAATACAGATATTTCTATAGAGTTTAATACATGAAAAGACAAGATCTGGGAAATAATTCCTCCTAATATGAAAATAAAGCAACTAGCAATCATTGCTTGACATGAGAACAAGCCATATCATGAATCAGAGATGCCTATATAGACCATGGGGTAAGAGGTAACTTCATGGGACATAGTTGGCCACTCCAGGAAAATGATTACGCATATGTACTTCTCTACACTGAGAGCTCTGCCCAATTATAAGGAACAGAAATGCTATCTTCTTCTTCTCTCTAAGGCTACATGCACCCAACCAATGTGCTAGCTGTGTTTCATGGCTAGCACACTGACCCATTCATTTCTATGGCTGAATACACATACCTGTGTATTATCACAGCCCTGTGTATGCAGCACTGAGCTTGGGGCAAAACTCAGGTCTAGGAGAAATGACAGAGAAACAACACAACATAGTGTTATAATCATTTTAATATATGGAGACTATAGGTATTTGCTAAAATAAGCATATCAGGAGAGGTTTTAAAAATGTATTTATTAAGAAAATGCCAGCCACAAATTCACAATTTGGTACAAGCAGTCATGTGACAACAGTTCAGGCTGGTAGAGGTGGAGTAATAGGAGGAGAAGTAAGGCTAAGGCCCCATTTTGCAGACAAAAGACACTGCATTTTACAATATCAGCAAAGTGAGTGAGATTCTGGCTAATGCAGAAAAAATTTGTGGAAAATCTGTGTTTTTGAAAAACGCAGCATGTCAATTATACCTGCGGAAACAAAGCATTTCCCCTATAGATTTAATAAAGGAAGAAAAAACTTAGTGAATACAGAGCAAAAAAGTAATGAAAAACGCTGCAGAAAAAAAAACTCGATGCTGCATTTCACGACTAATAGTCTTTGGTGGAATGTTTTCTTGGCACACCCTGGTTCCTTTGATATTTGTAAATGGGTATGCTGTGACAAATTGCTATTGTTCTGGAGGTCAAAGGGGGTCCAAAACAACACACAGAAAAAGATGGATATCTCTAATAGAATGGTCATTCAGCACATATGTCCATTGGTCAGGTACCAGTATGAAGACATTAGCAGCATTTACTGTAAATTGTTAGCCTATATATCACCAAAATCCTAGCATTAATATAATTAAGTGTGCTGATCCCCAATGCATGAATGTAATTCTTATATGGATCCAGCCCCAACACATAAACAATTCATAATTATACATTTAATAAAGGATCAACAGCACTACATTTTAAAACCAATTAAAAAAGATATATGAGGTGAAGATCCTGACCCATCCCCAACACAATGAGGTATTCTCAATAAAGTGCCATGTGCTAAGTAATGGTTTGTATCCCAATACAAAAATGTCAAATAAATTATAATTATACACTACCGTTCAAAAGTTTGGGGTCACCCAGACAATTTTGTGATTTCCATGAAAACTCACACTTTATTTATCAAATGCGTTGCAAAATGAATAGAAAATATAGTCAAGACATTGACAAGGTTAGAAATAATGATTTTTATTTGAAATAATAATTTTCTCCTTCAAACTTTGCTTTCGTCAAAGAATGCTCCATTTGCAGCAATTCCAGCATTGCAGACCTTTGGCATTCTAGCTGTTAATTTGCTGAGGTAATCTGGAGCCATTTCCCGCCATGCTTCCAGAAGCCCCTCCCACAAGTTGGATTGGCTTGATGGGCACTTTTTGCGTACCACACGGTCAAGCTCCTCCCACAACAGCTCAATGGGGTTGAGATCTGGTGACTGCGCTGGCCACTCCATTACAGATAGAATACCAGCTGCCTGCTTCTTCCCTAAATAGTTCTTGCATAATTTGGAGGTGTGCTTTGGGTCATTGTCCTGTTGTAGGATGAAATTGGCTCCAATCAAGCGCTGTCCACAGGGTATGGCATGGCATTGCAAAATGGAGTGATAGCCTTCCTTATTCAAAATCCCTTTTACCTTGTACAAATCTCCCACTTTACCAGCACCAAAGCAACCCCAGACTATCACATTACCTCCACCATGCTTGACAGATGGCGTCAGGCATGCTTCCAGCATCTTTTCAGTTGTTCTGCGTCTCACAAATGTTCTTCTGTGTGATCCAAACACCTCAAACTTCAATTCGTCTGTCCATAACACTTTTTTGCAATCTTCCTCTGTCCAATGTCTGTGTTCTTTTGCCCATATTAATCTTTTCCTTTTATTAGGAAGTCTCAGATATGGCTTTTTCTTGGCCACTCTGCCCTGAAGGCCAGCATCCCTGAGTCGCCTCTTCACTGTAGACGTTGACACTGGCATTTTGTGGGTACTATTTAATGAAGCTGCCAGTTGAGGACCTGTGAGGCATCGATTTCTCAAACTAGAGACTCTAATGTACTTGTCTTGTTGCTAAGTTGAGCAGCGGGGCCTCCCACTTCTCTTTCTACTCTGGTTAGATCCTGTTTGTGCTGTCCTCTGAAGGGAGTAGTACACACCGTTGTAGGACATCTTCAGTTTCTTGGCAATTTCTCGCATGGAATAGCCTTCATTTCTAAGAAGAAGAATAGACTGTCAAGTTTCATATGAAAGTTCTCTTTTTCTGGCCATTTTGAGAGTTTAATCGAACCAACAAATATAATGCTCCAGATTCTCAACTAGTTCAAAGGAAGGTCAGTTTTATAGCTTCTCTAACCAGAAAAACTGTTTTCAGCTGTGCTAACATACTTGCACAAGGGTTTTCAAGGGTTTTCTAAACATCCATTAGCCTTCTTACACAGTTAGCAAACACAATGTACCATTAGAACACTGGAGTGATGGTTGCTGGAAATGGGCCAATATACACCTATGTAGATATTGCATTAAAAACCAGACGTTGGCAGCTAGAATTTGAATGGCAGTGTATATAGTTGAAAATATTAATTTAAATAAATAAATAGTATAAATGATGAGACAATATAATATAATTATTTATGGAGATACACCATGTACATATAGGAGATCAGTTCATAAAGTAGTTTTGCAATTCATGACATATAGTACAGACCAAAAGTTTGGACACACCTTCTCATTCCAAGAGTTTTCTGTATTTTCATGACTATAAAAATTGTAGATTCGCACTGAAGGCATCAAAACTATGAATTAACACATGTGGAATTATATACTTAACAAAAAAGTGTGAAACAACTGAAAATATGTCTCGCATTCTAGGTTCTTCAAAGTAGCCACCTTTTGCTTTGATTACTGCTTTGCACACTCTTGGCATTCTCTTGATGAGCTTCAAGAGGTAGTCACCTGAAATGGTCTTCCAACAGTCTTGAAGGAGTTCCCAGAGATGCTTAGCACTTGTTGGCCCTTTTGCCTTCACTCTGCGGTCCAGCTCACCCCAAACCATCTCCATTGGGTTCAGGTCTGGTGACTGTGGAGGCCAGGTCATCTGGCGTAGCACCCAATCACTCTCCTTCTTGGTCAAATAGCCCTTACACAGTCTGGAGGTGTGTTTGGGGTCATTGTCCTGTTGAAAAATAAATGATGGTCCAACTAAACGCAAACCGGATGGAATAGCATGCCGCTGCAAGATGCTGTGGTAACCATGCTGGTTCAGTATTCCTTCAATTTTGAATAAATCCCCAACAGTGTCACCAGCAGAGCACCCCCACACCATCACACCTCCTCCTCCATGCTTCACAGTGGGAACCAGGCATGTAGGGTCCATTCGTTCACCTTTTCTGCGTCGCACAAAGACACGGTGGTTGGAACCAAAGATCTCAAATTTGGACTCATCAGACCAAAGCACAGATTTCCACAGGTCTAATGTCCATTCCTTGTGTTCTTTAGCCCAAACAAGTCTCTTCTGCTTGTTGCCTGTCCTTAGCAGTGGTTTCCTAGCAGCTATTTTACCATGAAGGCCTGCTGCACACAGTCTCCTCTTAACAGTTGTTGTAGAGATGTGTCTGCTGCTAGAACTCTGTGTGGCATTGAACTGGTCTCTAATCTGAGCTGCTGTTAACCTGCAATTTCTGAGGCTGGTGACTCGGATGAACTTATCCTCCGCAGCAGAGGTGACTCTTGGTCTTCCTTTCCTGGGGCAGTCCTCATGTGAGCCAGTTTCTTTGTAGCGCTTGATGGTTTTGGCCACTGCATTTGGGGACACTTTCAAAGTTTTCCCAATTTTTCGGAATGACTGACCATCATTTCTTAAAGTAATGATGGCCACTAGTTTTTCTTTACTTAGCTTTTTTTTTTCTTGCCATAATACAAATTCTAACACTCCATTCAGTAGGACTATCAGCTGTGTATCCACCTGACTTCTGAACAACACAACTGATGGTCCCAACCCCATTTATAAGGCAAGAAATCCCACTTATTAAACCTGACAGGGCACACCTGTGAAGTGAAAACCATTTCAGGTGACTACCTCTTGAAGCTCATCAAGAGAATGCCAAGAGTGTGCAAAGCAGTAATCAAAGCAAAAGGTGGCTACTTTGAAGAACCTAGAATGTGAGACATATTTTCAGTTGTTTCACACTTTTTTGTTAAGTATATAATTCCACATGTGTTAATTCATAGTTTTGATGCCTTCAGTGTGAATCTACAATTTTTATAGTCATGAAAATACAGAAAACTCTTGGAATGAGAAGGTGTGTCCAAACTTTTGGTCTGTACTGTATATAATCACAGTGTATTAAGAATTCTCCATTCCATAATATGTAAGGTAATATACATGTGAAGTTTGGATCACTTACTATACAATAAAATTATTTTTTTGCTTAATTATCCTATGTGTATGTTTTATGCTGTTTGCCTGTGCTCAATAACACTCTGGTCATGTAATTTAATTGTATAGTGAGTGATCCAAAATTCACATGTATATTACCATACATATTATGGAATGGGGGATTCTTAATACACTGTGATTATATATGTCATGAATTGTGAAACTACTTTATGAATTGATCTCCTATATGTACATGGTGTATCTCTATAAATAATTATATTATATTGTGTTGTATATCATTTATACTATTTATTTAGTTGAATATGTGCATTATTTACATGCTAGTAATTATTTAGTGGATGCAATTATAATTTATTTGATATTTTTGTATTGGGATACAAACCATTACTTAGCACATGGCACTTTAATGAGAATACCTCATTGTGTTGGGGATGGGTCAGGATCTTCACCTCATATATGTTTTTCATAAGTGGTTTTAACATGTAGTGCTGTTCATCCTTTAATAAAATTTATAAATCTGAATTGTTTATATAGGAATTAGATTTATTCTTAAATTGTACAAGTTTATTATTAGTATTGCTATTATTGTTATTATTATTATTATTATTATTATTATTATTAAAATAATAATCTGCACAAGCTCTTCCACCTTAATAGTCATGGACATATCATTTTATTATGAATATTAGAAGGGATTATTTAGTTAGTTAGTTAGTTAGTTAGTCAGTTACTATTACAGGCTGTGTAGGAATTTCTAAACACAAATTTACAAAAATATAATAATTTCTTTTTAATTTACTTTGTATGTATTTCTTTTTTTATGAAGGGGTGAAGTGTGTTTTAGAGTACTTTTAAAATAATATTTAACAGAAAATTAAAGTGGTCCTCCAGCTGCTTGAAACTTTTTGTTAAATGCCTACAATAGTATACAATAACAAACTCAGTAACACTATATTCACATCAGTGATGAGTGACAGTCAAAAAACAATGGTTTTGTTAAAAAACAGACATGAACAGTTACCCAATGCATACCATAATCCATAGTTTTTGATGGATCCGTCAACAGGTATCCATCAAACAAGTGTCTGTTTGTATGTGTGGTTTTTTTGTGGACCCATTTTTTTCCCCCCACTTTTTCATTCTGAGCATGTACAGAAAAAAATGGAGAGGAAAAAATTGGATTACAAAATAGACACAAATTAATTACCATCTGTTGGTAATCCGTTTATGTCCGCCTTCTAAAGACCTCAATGTTAAAAAAGACGAAAATGTTGCTGTTCGTTGTGTATCCTTATTTTTCGACAAGAGCAAAAAAAAAAAAAAAAAAAAACATATTGGAAATTCTCCAAACTCACACCTGTCGATGGTTTTTAATACCCAATTAAATCAATCTTTTTTTTTTAAACGACCTGTTCTAATTATTTTTTATGATCTTTTGACGGATCACAGAAACTGATTAGGTGTGGAGACACCAACGCAGATGTGAGCCCAACCTAATACTTACCATACCTATCCCTTGTTGCTGCTCACATGTTTCCAATCCTCCAATAATAATATGTTTATGTGACCTCTGTAGCCAATCACAGCAGGCCAGATAGCTGTTCATGGGATGTACGGAGTCATTGAAAGGCTATGGCTTCTATAACTCCGTACTGTGCACAGTTACACTAGGTTCACACTAGCGCTCAGGTTTCCGTTCTTCGGTTCTGCTTGGGGACCCAAAAATGAAAACCCTATCTGCTTAAAAAGACTAATGGGGATCACCGGGTTTCCGTCAGATTTCCAACCGAAATAGGTGGAGAGAAAAGTTCTGCTTGCAGGACTTTTCACTCCACATATTTTAAGCAGAATGGGAGATGGAGTCCCCGAACAGTCACACAATGCTAGTGTGACCGTAGCCTTACTTTCCACAGCAACAAACAGAGTCAAAAGAACATAGGGCTCAGTTGAGCATCCCTGCCCCTTTGTTTTAGCTATTGTGGTGGCGTTAGCAACCAGACACCATTGATGAAATCCTGACATGTCAAGAGTTTCTAAAAATGAGTAGGTACCCTTTAAAAAACCACATCTATGCAAAGTACCTCCAGACATCTTCCATTTACATGACAAACTGAACTTCAGCTGAACCTTATTAGTAGCTGCTGTATTATTACGCAATGAGAAACAAAAACTCTGGATGTTGAACCACTTTGTACTGGACACACTGCAGGTGAGGGGTGATGTGTACCCACCCCTTGAACTTAAAAGAAGTCTGCCACCAGAGCCCAACATATCAACTCAGCCCAGCCGATAGGTCAGGGTCACCTGAATCAAACGGTGCTTTCCCTTGTGAATTAGTACCTCAGTTGCACCTCAGTACCTCATATTGCTGTTTTTGTCAAAATGAAAATGATCTTTTTGGAGGAATGAGGGCATTGTCATTGCTCCAAAGAGGTTAGAGGCAATGCCCTCATTGTTCCAAAGAGCTCATTTGCATGTTGACAAAAACAGCGGTATCAAACAGAAAACATTGTTTGAGTCAGGTGACTAACCTAGCTATCTAGGGGCCTGGGTTGATATGCTGGGTCTTTAAAGCTTGCTGAATGGAAAGGGTTAAATCCCTCTCCCAGTTGTCCATGTTGTTATGGCGGGTGCGCAGCGTTAGCAGGGTTCTGCGCTGAATATTGGTGCAAGAGACGTATGTTGTTATATTGTTATATTATGTGTTGTATATGACTTGCATTGCACTGCACAGTATATTGTGTGGCATATCACTTCAATCGGTGCAGGTCAGTGGTGTTTTCTGGAAGCTGTATCATCCTCCTTAGGCTACATGCACACGACTGTAGTGGTTTTTACTGTCATTTGGGGTCTTTTGTGGTTTCATACTACTGTATGATATGCTCCCGTACAATGCTCCATCATATGCCATCCTAGTCATACGGAATTTGATGAAAAATATGTATGAAATCAGAGGGATGTGGTGGTACAGTGAAGGATCCAGATCTCTACATGGCTACAGTATGTACAAGATGGAACCTAACAGCCAAATACATGAGGCCTTTAAGAGATTGTCTATTGACATATTCCTAGAATATGCCATCAGTGTCTGAGTGTCAGGGGTCTAAATGTTGTGACCTGAGACAACTGCTAGAACAAAGTGACTTTCTCCTGCTGGTTCTATCCGTCTTTTTTTTCCAGATGACTGCATGATCATCCATTGGCAACAATGGGTAAGTCAATTTCACCTTCAAAAAAACATTTTTTTCGAGGCACCACTGTCGCTTAGTAGCGATAGGTGTGGATTACAGTAGTTGGACACTTAGGCTCTATGCACATGACTGAGTGTGCTTTTGATGTAGGACCAAGTTTGCAGCAGAATGTACTCGAATGATGCTTGGAGTGACATCCAAGTGTCTTCATTCTGTGGGGGCTTCCAATCCATTCTGTTCAGATGATTCTAGAGCAGGTCCTAACCTGCTCCATGTCATTGGAACAGAATGGATTGGAAGCCCCCATAGACGTGAATGTATCACAGAACGAAAACACTTGGATTTACTCCGAGTGTCATCCAAGTGCATTCTGCTTCAGTCGTGTGCATGGAGCCTGACACTTCTCACCGGTGGCTGTGTGTACTCCAGGAAAAACTATCTGTGTGATGGCTGCACGGCTGATGCTGAGCTTTTCAGCCCAACCGCAGGTCTGCAGCATATTTGAGTATGGGACAGTAGCACAAAGTCGGGGTAGATTCACATAAGTCGCAGTTGGTCCAGTAAATGTAGCCATCAATAGATCAGGACCATACACAGCCATTTCATTTGGTACTAGTTGATCAGATGTTTGTGGGATATCTTAGTGATACTGTCACCAATGTCTAGCACAATCCCTTTAATGAAATGTTGAATTATTCCTGAAAAATAATAAAAATATACATTACACAGCATAATAAAGTAAAAAAGAACATGAATGCTTCCATACAATTTGTCTTCATTTCACAATATAAATGTAGTTGGCTTAGAAGATTAGTAGCTATGTAATTGTCCTGGTTATTCAGACAAGCGTCGCATCATTCCATGTACAGTAAAATTTTATATCTTGTCATGATCAATGACTATTACTTCTTCTGCCATTAACAAGACAGCATCATTGTTTTATTAAGAGATGTTACCAACTAATAAAAGTATGGGAGCTTTGAAAGTAGAGGTAGGTGATTGTTTTATTTTCTATGAAAGAAGGAGGAACCAATGTCAACACGCTAGAGTCATATGTAGTAATAACATGGTCTATATTACAGACTACACCCACTCTTGGTATATAAGGGATGGAACAACAGCCTGTTCAATAGCACAACTTGCCTAAGCATTAATTAGAGAGCTGTACATTGTATCCTCCACGAGAAGAACCATCATGTCTCACCATTCCATCCTCGCCTCCTCTGGACACAAGCACTTCAGATCTTATTCTGTAGCTTTGCCTAAACACTCCAGCTCTCACAGCATCTTATCCCATTCTTCTAAGCACATGGGTCATGGACACAAGAAACAACACTGCTTTAGCAGCGCAAGTGCCCATAGTATTGGATCCAAAGGACATAAGATTTCAGTTGGAAGTTATCATTCAGGGAAGAGCGGACATGGATCTGGGTTTGGCATCGGTAGCATTGGTCATGGATTTGGAGGATCATGTGGCAATGCAGGAATCACCAATGTTACAGTCAACCAGGGTCTTCTGGCTCCTCTAAACTTAGAGATTGACCCAAACATCCAGAGAGTGAGGACTGAAGAAAAGAACCAGATCAAAGGTCTAAACAATAAGTTTGCTTCTTTCATTGACAAGGTGAGAAATAATCGTCCATTATCTATGGCCTATCTATCTATCTATCTATAGATATATACATATATACAACCAGTAATATACTGAAAAGTGAGGTAGAAGGAGCTAGCATTAAAGAATGCATTCAGCACATTAAAACAATGGTATGCTGCTTGCTACAAGAAGATACAATATAGACAAATAATTGCCTCCTTAGATATAATATAAGAGATCTATCTTTTAACAGGTAAGATTTCTGGAGCGGCAAAACAAAATGTTGGAGACATACTGTATACATTCACCAGAAGCACTGACATACAATATCACGGTGTATAGCTATACTTTGATCTGTATTATGAGAAAAAATGTATACAGCATTTTATACTGTGTGCCTTTGTATAGGAAACTGCACAGACATTTCTATGCAGTGTGGATTGTCTACCATACAAACATTAATAGCAGAACTTAGGTTATAAGCAAATATAATTATATCTATAATAAATGCATATTATATAATAAGAGTACATTATATCTGCACATGCGTATAGGTAAGATATCTGGAGCAGCAAAACAAGATGCTGGAAACCAAGTGGGCCCTTCTACAAGAACAGAAAACAGCTCGGTGTCAGATTGAACCTCTGTTTGAGGCTTTTATCAGTAACCTCAGGAGACAGTTGGAGAACCTGGAATGTGAGAGGGCTCGTCTAGATGCAGAAAGAAATAGCACGGAAGGAACCGTAGAAGAACTGAAGAGAAGGTACTACAATATTCACTATCATTGGAAGCCCAATTGTCATACATTTTCAATAAGTGTCAACAATTCTGTCTTAACTCCTTTAAAGTAATATTTGGGAAAAGGGAAAGTTAGGCCCAGTTCACATCTGCGCATGGGTTTCCATTCGGGGAGTCTGCTTGGGGACCCCCCGAACGGAAACCTAACCGCATAAAAAAGTGGTTACCTGAGGAAACCGGTGGACCCCATAGATTACAATGGGGTCCGTATGGTTTCTGGTCGGTTTCCATACAAAATATGCAAAGAGAAAAGTGCTTCTTGCCAAGCGGGCTCCCCACCGGAATCCCTTGTGCAGATGTGAACAGGGCCTAAAGCTTAACTTCCTCATGCACCTTCAATAACTGTCCACTGAGCACTCATTTGGCAGGCAGCTATTCCTTCTGGCTTCCCCAAATATACGCAAGACATATTTAGCACAGCAAAGTGTGCATGTGTTCTTAAGACGGAATGGGGAATGAGCTGCTGCCAGACTCAAAAAGTGAACTCACCCAAGCACATGCCAATTGTAATTTAATATAATGCTTTATAAATAATATACAGTTGACTTCTATATATCTGTGCAGTAAATATAAGGATTTGTCTTACTAAAGGTATGAGGATGAAGTGAACAGACGTACAGCAGCTGAGAATGAATTTGTATCTCTGAAGAGGGTAAGTGATGGAAAGACAAATAGTGCTGGTGAACCGATACTGTATATCTTGACGTTGATGACACCTATTTTTCCTCAATTGCTTTGTAGGATGTTGATGCCGCTTTCATGAACAAAGCTGAACTGCAAGCTAAGGCCGACTCTCTGACCGATGAGATAAACTTCTTGAGAACACTCTATGATGCGGTAATATTTCTGATACTTCGAATTTCATGAAAATGAAAGATGTTATGTTAGTGAATTGCAATGTTACTCTCTATTACTCTGCAGGAGATCAGTCAGCTCCAGGCTCAGATCTCAGATACCTCTGTCGTGGTGAGCATGGACAACAGCCGAGACTTGGACATGGACAGTATCATTGCTGAAGTCAGAGCTCAGTATGAGGAGATTGCTAACAAAAGCAGAGCTGAGGCCGAGGCCATGTACCAGTCACGGGTAACTATCTATCTATCTATCTATCTATCTATCTATCTATCTATCTATCTATATGACTATTTAGCTATCTATTTAGCTATCTATACAAATATATAAGCAATTGTGAAGATGTTGGTTACTTAGTTTCCTTGTAATATTTTTGTGTCTGCAGTTTGAGGACTTGCGCATGGCAGCTGGAAGAAACGGCAATGACCTGCAGAACAGCAAGAATGAGATTGCTGAACTCAATAGAACAATTCAAAGACTCAAATCAGAGATTGAATGTGCTAAATCTCAGGTATGGTTAAGAGTAATCCAATAATTTGTATACCTATCTCTATCTGTAAGTTTTATTGAACCATCACTTTAAATGCCATATGGTTATATAGCTTAATGGCTATGCCAGGTTAAAATAAGTATACAATATAGCTTCAATATCTGTAATATATAAAAAATATGAATTATATACAGATGAAACAAACTTTAAAATCACACTTAAAGCTTTACATACAGTATACTGTTGCAAAAAATGTTAAATTGACATTTTCAGTGGCTTTTGTTGTGTTAAATGATAAGATATCAATGTCAATTTAACTTTTGCTACATCTGTAATTACAATTCTGAAGCAATAAAGAAGTATTCTGGTACCAACAAGTACTAAAGGATAAGACTAGTAAGGCTAGGGGATAACTTGTTGATACTAGAATACCCCTTTAAGTAACAATTAGCAAACAAAATTTATGAGGAAACACAAGTGAAAGGAGGGCAAAAGTTAGGTATAAATAAATTTATATTCTACTTACATGGAACAAACATATTTTTCTTTTTATAGCGTGCTGCCCTGGAATCTGCTATAGCAGAGGCTGAGGAACGTGGGGAAGCAGCTGTCCGAGATGCCAAGAATAAACTGGTTGAACTGGAGGCGGCTCTACAGAAGGCCAAGCAGGACATGGCTCGCCAGATGAGAGAGTACCAAGAGCTGATGAATGTCAAGCTGGCTCTGGATATTGAGATTGCCACCTATAAGAAGATGCTGGAAGGAGAGGAGTGCAGGTCAGTCTTATTGAAATATGCAGGTTAAGGTGTATTTGGTAGTCAGAGCTAAAGTTAGAAATATGGATATTTATTAAAACTCGAGCTACAGTGATGATATCGCAATGTCATTATTGATAATTGATGTCATGGATCAAGTATCAGGATTTATTTTTTTGACTCTTCATATTATACATGGTGATTTCTATATATATGTACTGTACTTTCATATATCTTTTTAATCTTCCATTGAAAAATTACAAAAAAGTCAGAATTTCACAGAATTTATTATATTCTTTATTACATATTTTTCAGACTTGCTTCAGATGGCCATGTTAATATTTGTAAGTAAATATAATACGATTGCTAACTACTTTATATATCTTTGTACTACTGTTTCTTGTTACCCACGCATTTCCAATATATGTCACATTAAATTTCTGCTATTACTGGAGAAAGATGGTGCTGGTCATACATTTGTATATACATGTAATAAATGGATTGGGTGGGTCTGCTAGAGCCATGTTTTCTAGTACAGAATGTATATAGCTAGTGATGGCTAGGAGGGGTATGGAGAGGGGTATACATAGCTATGCTGTTTTCTGTAACTCCCTTAGAGGTCAATCTGAGCTGTGGAAACTGTGTAATACAGCAAGATATTGTATGCTATTTCTGAAACTAGAAACAGAGTAGCCACCCTGCTCAAGCCGGGGTCCTCATCTGTCATACTTTTCTGGCATACCCCATATATATTCTATACGTGTCTAAGGTGGGAATACCCCTCTAGAAAAATCCCACATAAGTAGAAAATACACTTGGGTAGATGCTTAGAATAATGTTGACTGAAGGCATCAATTTCAGTAGGCCCAGCCAACCCCCTAATGTATATGGCATTATCCAACTCTCCGCCAACAGGCAATATCAGGGAAATAAAAAGTTGGACACATTGAATGTCTGGATGCTGGATCATATATTCGCAAGGAAATAAGCTCCCCTCTCCACACTCACAAGTATGGTCAGTTGTACCAAGTATTACCACTTTAAGGAAAGGCAGCAATGCTAACCATTGTTCAGTTTTCTCTTGTTTCATATGGTTTTGTTATGTACTATGTAACAGAGGCTTCACAAAGAGTTTGGTGCAAAATACTACAGTTTTTTTTATAGCTTGACTTTTTTATACCATTTCATTCTTGATCTTTATGATATTCAAACTTTTTAACCACCTATTCTTTCATATTTTTCAGCTGTTCTACACTCCAGCCATGGTGGAAAGCACCACTCAGGAGGAAAGTCCCATGGTGGAAGTGGCCATCATCAACATAAGGGAGGATTTAGCTCTAGCAGCCACATCTCCATTAGCAAGCATCACTCTAGTCATGGCCATGGACATGGCCATGGACATCATCACTGCTAAAGTGGACATATGTACAATGATATGTCTCTGTAGTTAAGACGCTGTAATATATGTGCAGCAAGCTACTTTGTCTATGTTTGCACTAGTCTGTTAATCTAATATATGCAAATTATTATATTAGCTCTGTGTTATTCACTGTATATTGCTTTAATAAACTGCAATGCAAGTTCAATCACCAAGTGAAATTCTAGTGTTTATTCCAATATTTATACTTTAAATATCAGAATTAGAGATGAGCGAATCGAAGCTGCAGAAGTGGAATTCGATCCGTATTTCAGGAAATATTCGATTCACATGGAATCTGGTTTTCCTGATGCTTTGCGGTATTGAATATTTAGTAAGGACCTTTGTGACATCAGACGGTTTCATGTTATTCTCTAGTGATGTGATTGGGTAGGCGTGTCTTTGCTTGTTAGCAGATCCTTCTACATGAATAAAAGTTGTCCGTACTAGAGAGAGAAAGAGAGAGACACATGACCGCGGTATCCAAGGACTTCTGCCATTTTGTCATCCTCCCTGGCTTTCTGCAGACAGGAAATAGCTGTTTATTCGCTGCAAATTAATTCGTATCAAATAGAATCATATCATGAAATTTAGCAAAGTTGCTGAATCGAATTTTTGAATATTTTGCTCATCTCTAATCAGAATCATAAACTTCAATGTCTCTATCTAGCCATTCGAGGTAAAAAAGCGATCAGGTCTTATCTTCCAATTTTTGCTTTTCTTTTCTAGAATACATTATCACAGGTGTTTTCAGAGACTGGTACATTTTCCCTGGGAAATGCTAGCAGCTACACTTATCACCTTCCCAATGTCAGCAATGGGAGGCAGAGATCGCAGCAGAATGTGGAAAAAAGAAGCTTCCTGCTCAATCTTGCCGCGGATTCCGCGGCTAATTCAGCCACTGGGTCCGCGGCTTGAGACTCCCTCCTGATTAGGCCTATTCATCTGGGCGTAATCAGTAGCGGGATGCCACGACAGAATGCCAATGCACTGCATAAGCATCCCGTTGCAGTTAGACCGCGGCGAAAATGCCGGTGGCATTTTCCACCATGTGAACATACCCTAGAAACGACAAAGTGGTTTTTATCAGATACAGGGAGTTCACCGATGGTACAAAACAGCTGATTGACATATTACAGGTACCACATTCTCTTCAGGCTCCCACTATATTTCTCTCCAGGGACGCTGAAAAGACATTTGACAGGGGGTGGATGGGTGTCTCAACCAAATCCTCCAGGTCTCCTCCTGTGCTGGTAGAGAGCTGAGGAGGCTTGCAATGTACCTGATGGTGTTGTTAGTCTGTCCCTGGGGTACGTTCTCAGCCCTCCTAAGCCAGGTGGGAGTTGGAGCGCCTATAATGGTAATGCAGGAAATGAGACTAAGGAGACTTGTGGTTCCAGAGAACAGATCACACAGAGCTTTACTTGAAAAATGGTGTTCTCAGACTTGGCCAAAATGACCATTGTTACGTTTGGAGGGAAAATGGAGAAGCTTGCAAGCCTGAGAACACCATCCCAACTGTGAAACACGGGGGTGGCAGCATCATGTTGTGGGGTTGATTTGCTGCAGGAGGGACTGGTGCACATCACAAAATAGATGACATCATGAGGAAAGAACATTATGTGGCAATACTGAAACAAAATCTCAAGACATCAGCCAGGAAGCTAAAGCTTGGGCGCAAATGGGTCTTCCAAATGGACAATGACCCGAAGCATACTGCCAAACTGGTTACAAAGTGGCTTAAGGATAACAAAGTCAATGTTTTGGAGTGGCCATCACAAAGCCCTGATCTCAATCCAATTGAAAATTTATGGGCAAAGCTGAAAAGGCAGGGGCGAGCAAGGCGGCCTACAAACATGGCTCAGTTACACCAGTTCTGTCAGGAGGAATGGGCCCAAATTCCTACCAACTATTGTGAGAAGCTTGTTGAAGGATATCCAAAATGTTTGACCCAAGTCATACAGTTTAAGGGCAATGGTACCAAATACTAATGAAATGTATGTAAACTTTTGACTTTGCAGAAAGTAATAAAAATGCCTTGAAAATTCTCTCTCTCTCATTATTCTGGAATTTGGCAAATATAAATAATTTTGGTAATCCTAATTGACCTAAAACGAGAAAGGTTTATTCTGATTTCATGTCAGATAGTGAGAAAAACATGCATATGTGTCTTTTTATATAGTGTATGTAAACTTCTGGTTTCAACTGTATATACCTATACCCCATACCTGCATCATCAAATCACATAACTCAAGCTACAGAATGTGGGAACAAGGGAAGCTAAATATGAAGCACAAAACAGAATATTCTGCAGGGGTTTTGCTTTCAGTTTTCATACCAGTGAACAAAAAAATTTCTTCTCTAACCTCCTATCCTTTGACATCCAGCAACCTCTAAGAACCTCTTGCTTCTTTATCCTACAGTTCTTTCCAATAATATTTAAAGGATTATCTTGTCATGATTTTATAGTGTGAAAATATTAGATGGTAAAACTGCAAGAAACTTTACACAACCAAGAAGATTTTTTACAAGCTTACAAAGAATATGGGTGACATGGTTGCACATTTTACAAATATCAGGCCTGGTGCTCTACTGGGTTATATATGACTTTGGAGGCAAAGTGACCAATCATTTGTTGTTGTTTATTACTTTTATTTTTTTGTCTCCATTCACTGTGTGGGATAAATAATGTTCTATTTTTATAGTATCTTTTAATACTGAAACATCAATAGCAAATATGGCTATTTTATTTAATTATCATTATTTTTCTGTTACAAAAAAAAGGTTCTGTTTATGTTGGTTTTCTTATTTTTTTTTTCTTTAATACTTTGTAGCATTTTATTATTTTTTAACTTTTAATAAAACTTTTAACTCTAATTTCTTGACTTGAATACTAGTGGGCATGATTGCCTATATAATACATTGCAATACGTCTGTATTGCAATGTATTATATTTTACTATGTGAAAGTATAACTATAAGAGTCTACCTTTGAGTTTTATAAGTTTAATTAGAAGGATGATGTGGTGGCCTAAAGTGGATCCCCCCATCGACATGACAATCCATCAGTGCCCCACAATTACAATGTGGGGGTGCTGGGAGGGGCAAACACAATTGTTGATAGTGGCATCTAAGGGGTTAAATAGCCATGGGTGGTGTTTTCACTGCTTGCAGACATTAAAACAGGATGTCAGCTGACACCTGATGGTGCCGGATTAGCTGCAGAGCCAGCACCATCTACATGACATATTATGGGAACCAGTTAATAGGTAATTATACTGGGCTATAATTAAATTACTGTACACCTAAAAAGTTCAATGAATGAGTTTCCATATAGGGAAAACCAAATATTAATACATTAATTACTGTATTAATATTTTACTGCTACAGTATACAGGTATGTTGGGGAGATATGTGAACCTAATGGTTTCATACTACAGACTTACCAAAGATTAAACTTTGGCTAATAGTAATATTTAAAGGGAGTCTATCAGCAGTAAATTAGTCATAAACCTAATTCTACAGATTTCAAATATGCCTCTGTAATTCAGCTTTGGCGCTCATTTTCATGTAAATTACTACTACTGATATGCAAACGAGGTCCCCAAAGCACTTTACCCTCATTTGCATATGAATGAATGACAAGAAAATGGGGCTCCAAAGCTGAATAACAAAGGCATAATTGGAAACTGTAGAGTCACCTCTACAAGGTACTGGGACTAGGTTTATAACCAATTTACTGTGGGCCTGCTCTCTTTAAGATCTGCAAATAATTGGACAGCATACAACACTACATATGAGACCGGTTATCTCTGTATATATGGAAAATTATTTGATGTGTACTTTTCTCTTGCATCATAGATTATTGTGGTATGAATAAATATGATACTGTCATGAAAATATTAAAGGCATTTGCAGTTATTATATGTTGATGTAACCTAAAGATGACATCAGGGATGATAAGACAGGGAACAGATGGTGAATAGAAATATATAAATCTGTGTTTTGTGCATGTAATACGGGTTTGATTAAATTATTGAGCTCAATGCCAATCTACTGCAATAAAAGTTAGCACAACATTTGTTATATATCAAAAAGACCATAGATTCTGGAGTACTGTAGATATTATTTACCACTATATAGTGGAAGAAGGAAGAAATCAGGCACTACCTTTTAGAGGCTAACTGAGTATATTTGATAGTAAGCTTTCGAGAGTGCTAGCTTTCTTCTTCAGACATGGTGTTATACAAGAAACTGAAAATTCACACTCTTTATACACACACAAGACATGGATCTTCAAAAGGATCTTGGAATAACAAAATTTATCTACGAGAAAATAAAAGGCTACCGCCCACTTGGAGAATCACAACTAGTTTGCATATAATCTTCCAGGGGCCATATCTATTGAATGGGTGGTGGACAGATTTTTAAAAAGAAACGCAAATTGATCAGGGGAACGACAACAATAAAATAATGTATTTTCTAATTGGTGACAGATCCTCTTTAAGGTTTCTGTCAGTGTCAATGTCATTAAACTTTTGAGCGACCTATCTTTGCCATGAGCATATGCTCCTTGATCTAATGTAGTAGAATATTAACGCAGTTATCAAGATTTAAAAAAAAATGTGTCAAGTTTAAAGGGTCTAGGATATATACATATATATATATATATATATGTATATATATATATATATAAAACAAAAAAGCATTTGTAGCAGCACCAGCAAATCTGGGTATTGTCCCATAAACTGCACGGCTGAAACCCCTCTCCAGCCAGAAGGGTTCCTAATAGAAAAAAAACAATCCAATCTGCCAGCAACTTATAAAGATGGAAAATGTCCTTTTATTGGAAGAGCAATACACCACGTAACGGTTCTCACAGGAACCTTTCTCAAGTGCAAATAAACACATCTACTCCAGTGCAATTTATACAAGAAACCACTAATCCCCGCCCTTGTAACAAAGAGCCAATCATTAGTTTCCTATAAACATCAAATTCTATACATATATACTCATTTAAACCACATAAATTAAGATATAAATATAAACATACATAATATAGTGCATTAAACCATGGCTATAGCCACCATATTACCTGCCAACGGATATATAATCTCCTGCTCAGTTACTGCATGTTACTCTGGCGTGCCAAAAAAAAAAAAAAAACTCTCATATGACTACATGAATCACCTGGGTCAGTGCACAAACCTAACAGATGCCCCACCTATGTCGACATCATAGATCCATACCACAGTGGAAAACCACCGCTATCTAAAACACTTTAACTTATGTCATATTAGATCTAGACGGAGAAATATCTTAGGAGCTTCCATAAAATAGAAAAATTGAAGATCCCATATATAACTATGCCAAAATTTATACACTATAGCAGGAAAAAAAAAAAAATTTTTATTTTTTATTTTTTGCCATTTTATAAATATTTTAATCATTTTCCATTCCAATAAGGAAATCCATATAATAGAAATAAGGGGACAGAAGGGGCAGAAAAAGGTAGGTAAATAACTATGCTCAAGTATACCAAAAATACACCCAAAAACAGGCCTGTCTGCACTCAGATCTAACCGCACACAATCCAAACCATCCCCTTAATTTTGTTAGAAAAATCACATCAATATATAGGTAAATATATTCTTTATTAATGAAATCTATATTCTAATACAAAAATCGACGTCCATATGGCGTCCATTCTCCATGTGGTACTACTATAAGTTGCTGGCAGATTGGATTGTTTTATATATATATATATATATATATATATATATATATATTTTTTTTTTTATATTAGGCTGGGGAAGGTGAAAAAAAACAAAACAAAACAAAACATACTCACCTATCCCCGGTGCTCCAGTGCCTCCCAGTGCAGTCCAGTCCTGCTGCTCCAATGTTTTCTTGCGATGGAAGCAGGGGCGCACCGCTAATGAGGCGAATTGAGGCGGGAGGCGGCATTTTTACTATTTCATGTAAACCAGCCCAGGACAGGCCGCTTTAAAAAAAAAAAAAAAACAGAGCTGAGCGGGGCCTGTCCTGGGCTGGTTTACAAGACGTCGCATCTCAGCGCAGGCGGCGATACAATGACATCATCACGCCGCCTACGCTGACACACAGACTTCGCGGACAAGAAGAAGAGGAGGCGGCTGCATCAAGGCATCGCAGGTGAGTATAACTTTTTTTTTATATATATAAATAGGCCGTAACCTGTTGGAGTATTCCGGCAGGTCAGGGCCTATTTATTTACCTACCCCGCGTCTGCTCGTGGCCGCCCCCGCTTCCCCTTCTGCTATGGGACGCAGAAAGGGAAGTGGATGCCGCTGTGAGCGGTCGCGGGTATCGGTAAGTGAGGCTGCGGGCCGCAAATACTACTATTATTATACTAGTAGTATTATTATACTAGTATAATAATCGGAGGCCTAGGGTTGGTGAGGGAACATAAAAACCAATGTTACTCACCTCCTGCGATCCGATGTAACTCCGAGCAGGCTTGAGGCCTCTGGTAACGTCATCAGGTCGCGTCGCCGGCCTGATCACGTGACGTGTGTGCGCAATTAAACAGGGCCGAAAGCTGCAAGGAGTGCACCGTTGTCCAGGATAGGTAAGTAACTCTGATTTTTATGTTTGTATTCTCCCCTGGGTCTCCAATCATTATACTCTGGGGTCTTTTCAGACCCCAGAGTATAATAATAGTTCATGGGTCGGTCACTATGGGGCATAATACCCTGTGCAGGGACCACTGTAGAGCATAATACCCTGTACAGGGGCCACTATGGAGCATAATACCGAGTGCAGGGGCCACTATAGAGCATAATACCGAGTGCAGGGGCCACTATAGAGCATAATACCCTGTGCAGGGACCACTGTAGAGCATAATACCCTGTGCAGGGGCCACTCTGGAGCATAATACAAGTGCAGGGGCCACTATAGAGCATAATACCGAGTGCAAGGGCCACTATAGAGCATAATACCGGGTGCAGGGGTCACTATGGAGCATAATACAAGTGCAGGGGCCACTATGGAGCATAATACCAGTGCAAGGGTCACTATGGAGGATAATACCGTGTGCTGGGGCCACTGTGGAGCATAATACCGTGTGTAGGGGCCAATATGGAGCATAATACCGTGTGCAGGGGCCAATATGGGGCATAAAACTGTGTGCAGGAGTTGCTGTGGAACATAATACCGTGTGCAGTGGCCAATGTGGGGCATAATACCCTGTGCAGGGGCCACTATGGAGCATAAAACTGTGTGCAGGGGCCGCTGCGAGGCATAATACAGTGTGCAGGGGCCGCTGCTGGCCATAACACTGTGTAATACTGTGTGCAGGGGCTGCTGTGGAACATTATAGTGTGTGTAAATGGGGTGCTATAAACATGGGCTATGGCACCTGTTTATATTATACGCTGTCTGTTTATAGTGACCGTGTGATGTAATTGTAGCCTTGTCACATACTGTACACATGTACAGGACGAGGCTGTAGTTACATTACATGGCCGCTATGAGATGAATGACACTATGTAAACAGAGAAGCGGTCATGGCGCTTACACAGGTACCATTCAAACAGCTGATCAGTGGGGGTCCTGGGTTTTTGAACCCCACTGATTAGTTTATTAATGACCTGGAAAACCTTTTAATTAGTTAACACCTGGGGCATTATTAATAAGGGGCACTATTTATACAGGGTACACACGGATGTTATTAATATAAAGATGCACTTGGGGGTATTATTCATTATGGGGGGTTATATCATATATTTTATAATTGGGGGTAGCAGCAGGATGGGGGCTTTGTGTAGGTGAGGACAATTTGGGTTGGATGCCTGGAAAAGTGAGGAGCCAAAGATGTCTGTGTTGCAAACTTTACAGAGACAAGTCACAGCTGGAAGAAGTGGTCATGGCGGTCCAAAGGGAAGAGAAGGGAAATGTGAAGGATTAGTCAGAGACGTCACCTGTAAGTCACAAAATGTTACTGCCCTGTATTCACCTAAATGATATAGGATAAATACCTGAGTGATGGGGGTCTGTCTGCTGAGACCCCCACTGAGCCTGAGAATTGGGTTTTTTCCCCCCACTAGGTGGGAATCCAGCCTGACCGCAGCCATATATAGGTGTGTCACTTGGTGGATGGACGAACCCGCGTGGCTCTTATTCACTTTAATGGGAGTGCCAAAGATACCCGAAGTCCAGTACTCAGCTATCTGCGGCGCTCCTATTATAGAGAATGGGGGCCACGTGGCCTCGTCCATCCACCAAGCAGAAGATGTGTGAAGTTACTTTCATTGTTAATGCCGTGTTGTTGATCTGATACTGAAGTAATACAGGAAAAAGAATTCTTAAAAACTGTTTTATAACTTTGTGTATTGTGTATATTGTGCGACGATAACAGTGTGTTAAACTAGTAGCATGGAAACTCAGTTTTGGTTTTTTTTGGGGGGGGGGGTGTCTTTCTATAGTCCGCCTCAGGCAGCAAAGAGGCTAGGTTCACCACTGGGTGGAAGTCCCTATCGGCTGTGACATCTGGGGTTCCTTTCCTTAGGCTGCTGTTTGGCCTCAGTGGTAACGTGCGACGGGGACTTCCACTGGAAGAAAACACGGGGAGCAGCAGGACCGTGCTGGGAGAATAGGAGCACCGGGGACAGGTGAGTATGTTTTGGGGGGTTTTTCCACCATCCCCAGCCTAATTAAAAAAAAAAAATATTAATCCTGGACAACCCTTTAAGTTAAATTTTCACAGTGTAGTGTATAAGTGTAACAGTGAGAAACAATCATATCAGATTTAAAGAGAACCTTTCACCACTTCCACCAACTCCAACACTTTGTATCCTTCAATAGGTGCACCTATTCTGGTGTAGTGTATTTGTCAAAAATATACTGATAGATAAATCCCGTAAAATATTTGACTCTTGTGAATGTTTGGAATGAGTGTCTGTGCGGCAATCACAAGCTCCCCTACTCCACAACGCTCCCTGCTCTTTGCATCCCTTCTGTAAGAAAAGCACATAACAAATGTTTGTCATTATCATTTACATTTTTTCTCTAGCCCCTACATTCCTGAGCAACTGGTGCTGTAAGTTTCAGCACCCGATATGCTAATTAGGCTCTATACAGTCAGGTGGGCATCCAAGTCTGTCTTCTCCAGCCAAGGACAGCCCACCTGACACTAGAGAGGCTAATTAGCATCTTGGGTGTTAAAACTAACAACACCAATTGATCAGTAGGGGCAAGAGCAAAAATTCCATCTGCACTGGAATCTGTGGAGTGTCACCTACCGGAGGATATAAAGAGTTAGTGGAGGTGGTGAAAGGTCCTCTTTGAAATCGTTTCATAGCAACAGGTGTGATACCTATCAGTGTATAACTATTGAGGCAGCATATTTTAAGTTTTTTGGGACAAGATTAGCCCTTATGACTCCTGTCAATCAGCAGAATGAAGGTATTATTGTGACCAGCAAGCACCAATCCATTCTTTACACAGGTACAGCAGTTCGTCTGTACATGCAACTGCCCTGGGTGTTGCAGCTTAGTCTTAATGAAAAAACTGAGGTGTAGTACCAGACACAACCACACCTATACTTATGACTATATGTAGTCACTGTAGCAATGTGGTCACTGCATTCTGCTAATTGCTGGGGACAGCCTCCAATAAAATAATAATGGCCTATACTGAAGATTATCAATATTATGACCAAGAAAAACCACTTTAACACCTTAAGTACTACTTTGTGCTTTAAAGATTTTTCATTTCTCCATCGCTACATTTCAAGACCTACAAGGCAAACATATAAAAAATTCCAATGTCCAAATTTGTGTTTATGCACACTGCTCCAGCAAAAAATGGAATAAAAATATCAAATATGTATACAGTATGTATGCCATAATGATTGCAATAAAAACTACAGCTTTCCCCACAAAAAAAATCTCACATTTCCATATATAGAAATAGTTTTGGGTATCAGAATATTGTGATGCAAACCAAGGAATAGTAAAGGATAAAAAAATATAAATTCGGTATTACTGTAATCATACTGACTTGCAGAATAAAGATAACAATGTAATTTCTACTTCATAATGAATGCCATAGAAACGAAACCATAAAAACAATAGTGTATTTGCTTTTTTTCTCAATTTTTTCCAATTCCAATCTCTCAATTTTTTTTCCCATTATACAAGAAAATTAAACAGTGCCAATAGAAAATACAATTTCTCCTGCAAAAAACAAACCCTTTTATGGCTAAATGCATTGAAAAATAAAAACATTATGGGTCTTGGAAGGTTAGCAAAAAAAAAAGAAAATGAAAAAGCAAACATTAAGGGGTTCATAATATTTTTTGTATGACCATATTCTGAGAGCTATAATCACATCATGGGGTGCCTACAGAGTGACAGAGTCACTTCCCTCTGTCTAAGGGATTATTCACATGAATGCAAGCAACGGCTGTGTGACAGTCATTTTTGCAATGGCCGTCACACAGCCATTTTGACAACACGTTGAATTCAGTGTATATAATCACATGGCTGTTTTTTGATAGCAGTTAAAAAAAACAGACACAAACTATCTTTGTCTGTGAAAATGAACAAAGACAGTGGCATGTGAATAGACCCATTGAAAATCATGGGTTCTATAATGGCCATTATACACTGCCATATGAATAGGTCTCTGAAAATCGGCACTGCCATGTGCATAAGGTCTATGTGCTTAGATGCCAGGGTCAGCATACTGAGGAGCTATATGGCTGTGCTCAGCCCCATCATGAATTGAACTGCCCTTTTAGCAAATATGGTGTATGTACAGTATATGGGGGATGTTGTCAAGGGGTTAATAAAACAATAAGGGAACGTAAATTATCAAAAATAATTTATGTCTGACAACCATATTTTTCATTTATGCTTCACTTTTTTGCTTCCCAGTCACCCGCTCTTTATTATTTCATTCCTTATGAAATACTTTAATACTTAATCCACCCACCCACATTCTTTGAATGTAACTCTAACTTTTTTAAGAGGACGCTATATTATAAACAGGTGATTGTTTTATTTTCTATGAAGCAAGGAGGATCTGATGCCACCAAGCTAGAATCACATGCATTAATGACAGTCTATATTTCTATGACTACACCCACTTCAAGTATAAAAAGGCCAAGCAACTGTGAACACAACAGTAACAGCCATCTAAAGGTGACTGAGCAACTGCAGTTTACATCCTCAGTGAGAAGAACCACCATGTCTCATCACTCCATCCTCACCTCCTCTGGACACAAGCACTTCAGCTCCTGTTCTGTAGCTTTACCTAAACACTCCAGCTCTCACAGCATCTTATCACACTCTTCTAAACACACAGGACATGGACACAAGACTCAACACTGCTTCAGCAGCAAGAGCGCCCATAACCTTGGATCCAAGGGACATACCATTTCATTAGGAAATCTCCACTCAGGGAAGAGTGGACATTCACATGGATATGGTGTTGGTAGCATTGGTCATGGATTTGGAGCACTCTCTAGCTGTGGAGGTATAACCAATGTTACTGTCAACCAGGGCCTCCTGGCTCCTCTGAATTTGGAGATTGACCCAAACATACAAAGAGTGAGAACTGAAGAGAAAAATCAGATTAAGGGGCTCAACAACAAGTTTGCTTCCTTCATTGACAAGGTAAAATATCTTTACTTTTATTGTACGTTTAATATGTGACAACACACAAAACTTTGAACAGTAAATGGAGAGCTTGGCTATAACACTTTTAACTATTATCTTTTTTATCTTTGCTAAAATTCTGATGGTCAAATATTTATATAATTATTTTGGTGAAAAATGTTGAAAGACTTGACACCTATTATAGTAGACTGTAATGTCTATGTTGATACAGAAAAAGGAATTATAAAACTGTATGTTAATATTATTTGCATAGAAAATTAAACATCCTTGGTTGATATTTACCAACAGACATATTTTTTGTTTTATGAAAAGCTACTTCCAACAAATATCAACCATTTCTGTGAAGAATGGTACAAAGGTTCAAAGTAGCCATCAAATATCTCCTGTTGAAGCATAAATGATCCAGTTGGTCAAAGTCCTTCTCTCCAATGTTCTTCTTCAAATGTGGGAAAATTGTGGGAAAACTTGCATATCCATTTTTTAATGGTCTAGATCACAGGTGTCAAACACAAGGCCCGCGGGCCGAATCCGGCCCGCTGCCTTCTGTTATCCGGCCCGGCACTTATCTGACCCGCAGGGGAGCGGCATTTTTTATTGTCTATTTAATGTAAACCAGCCCAGGACAGGCCGCTTAAAAAAAAAACCCAAAAAAACAAAAAACAAAGCTGCGCGATACCTGTCCTGGGCTGGTTTACGAGACCTCTGCATGTCAGCGCAGGCGGCGATACAATGACGTCATCGCGCCTCCTACGCTGACACGCAGACGTCGCGGACAAGAAGAGGAGGCGGCGGCTGCATCAAGGCATCGGAGGTAGGTGAAATAAATTTTTTTATATATATAAATAGGCCGTTGCCTGCTGGAGTATCCCCGGCACGTAACGGCCTATTTACTTATCGATCCCCGCTGCTGGTCGTGGCCGCCCCCGCTTCCCCTTCTGCTATGGGACGCAGAAGCGGCTGTGTGCAGGAGTGGGGATGGTAAGTGAGGCTGCGGCCGGCGAACCCCATCAAATACTACTATTATTATACTCCGGGGTCTTTTCAGACCCCGGAGTATAATAATCGGAGACCCAGGGTAGGATAGAAACATAAAAACCAGAGTTACTCACCTCTCCGGCGATCCGTGCTAGTCCCAGCAGGCTTCGGCCTTCTTTGGTGACGTCGCAGGCGTCACGTGAGCCGGGCCGACGTCATTATGTCGCGATGCCGGTCTGTGCGACATTGAAGAAGGCCTAACGCAGGGAGAGCACCGGAGGCCAGGTAAGTAACACTGGTTTTATGTTTGTCACCACCTGGGTCTCCAATCATTATACTCTGGGGTCTGAAAAGACCCCAGAGTATAATAATACTTCATGGGTGGGGGATCACTATGGGACATAATACCATGTGCAGGGGCCACTATGAAGCATAATACCATGTGCAGGGGCCACTATGAAGCATAATACCGTGTGCAGGGGCCACTATGGAGCATAATACCGTTTGCAGGGGTAAACGGTATTTGTATATTGCTTAATTTTTGATACATTCAGAAAAGGATGAGGATAGTATGTAACATGCCAATGTCTTAGGTTTTAACAATACATTATGTTCTTCCTGGTTGACCTCAAAGGGCTGATTGTAAGAGTAGTAATGTACAAATGTAACTACTCCTTAATAGCTCGCTTAACTGTTAAGGAGAAGTTACTTTTATACATGTGTAAAATAATCTTGGCCCTTCAAGGTACCCCGTGAGGCTGAAGTGGCCCCCGGTGAAAATGAGTTTGACACCCCTGGTCTAGATCCTCTCAATGGAAATGGCTAGTATGCATAGTATATGAAGGAACTACTCAGGAACTATGATCTATATAAAGGAGTGATCTTCTTACCTAGGTGTGAGAAAGGTTTCACTGTACATGTAAAGGGAGCTAAGCTTTTTCTTATCCAGATCTTTTTTTCTCCATTTTACTTTTATAACAGGTTCGATTTTTGGAACAACAAAACAAGATGTTGGAGACCAAGTGGGCTCTTCTACAAGACCAGAAAACAGCTCGGTGTCAGATTGAACCTCTGTTTGAGGCTTTTATCAGTAACCTGAGGAGACAGCTGGAAAACCTAGAATGTGAGAGGGCTCGTCTTGAGGCGGAAAGAAACAGCATGGAGGGAACAGTGGAAGAACTAAGAAGACGGTACTGTTTTCCTTACATTGTATAACTACTTGCCTTAAGACACTTGTATAAAATATTTTTTTTTTTTCATAGACAAACCTTAGAAACCATTTGAAATTTGAATGTTCACTGATAGTAGGGCATTATTAGTGAGATAAATGGACCTCGGGGATTATGTGTGTTACCTTCCTCCCCTGTAAAGCGGTTCTACAGAACTTATGTATGTACAGTAAACCACTTAACAGCGTTGTTCCAGTTGACATGGTTGTCCAAATTCTCTGCTTTGATCAGATTAAATGGGGGGAGATGGGGAAGATGTCTATATAAACACATCACAGCTGCAGTCAATCACTGGCCACAGTAGTATAGGACAAGAGATCTTTCTTCTCGCGTAGATCTAAAGCTGAAATGCTGCAGGTAGAGTTACAAATACTAAGAAGAAAGTTGGAGGTCAATGGCTTAAGGATTACCACTTCTCTGTATATGTCGTGTTGACCTCAAGACCTGGTGCTAATTTTTATAATTTTTGTAAGGTTTAATAACTTTAAGCTTAAATAAAAAGAAATATTATTTAACTCCACAGATATGAGGAAGAGGTCAGCAGGAGAGCAGCTGCTGAAAATGAATTTGTGTCTGTGAAGCGAGTAAGTGATACACATCAATTGTCCTTTCACATCTGATGAAACCTGATGGACATGTTTTTTTTCAATTGTACTCACTGTGGCACAGACCTTTTTTTGGTTCAGTTGTTATAAACTATATAAATTTACCATTACTTGATATTTTTATTATAGGAGGTTGATGCTGCTTTCTTGAACAAAGCAGAACTTCAGGCCAGGGCAGATTCCCTCACCGATGAGATCAACTTCTTGAGGACTCTGTATGATGCTGTAAGAAATATCTCTTGGCTTTCATTTATTTTCCATAGAATTCTTTCTATAAATGTAAAGTGACACTTTAATCTTTATTTTTAATATATTTGCTTTACACCTTAGGAAATTGCACAGCTCCAGGCTCAGATCTCAGACACCTCAGTGGTTGTGTCTATGGATAACAGCCGAGACCTGGACATGGATGGTATCATCGCTGAGGTCAGAGCTCAATATGAAGATATTGCTAACAAGAGCAGGGCTGAAGCTGAAGCTATGTACCAGTCAAGGGTAAGTACAATGGAAGGCTACAGCAGATGAGATGACAACCAGTCATTTGCTCCACTGTAAGCTCATAAAAATAAGGATCAAAAATTCAGGAGCAAGATGAATATCTACCCCAGGTGAGGAAAAGCCTAGCTACTCATTCTAAAGAAGTGAGTTGTCCAGAATTAGAAAAAAAGCATGCTTTCTTCCAAAAACAGTGTGATGCCTGTCCATGGGTTAGATCTGGTATAGCAGCTTGGCGGTATCGAGTCAATTTCATTACTAGGCATCTGATAATAACCACCTGAAGATCATTGTCAATTCTCTTGGCCCCAAAGACAAGATTTCCCCCTTCAATAACCTCTTAAATGCAGTGATCAGTTATTTCTAACTCCGCTGGCAGCTGTATGATACAACTGGCACCCTAGAGTACTGTACAAGAAGACTACAAGGTCTACATACACAAGTGCTTAATTTTTCATCAACTTCTACATATAGTTTGAGGACTTGCGCATGGCAGCTGGAAGAAATGGAAGCGATTTGCAGAACAGCAGGAATGAGATTGCTGAACTGAACCGAACAATCCAGAGACTCAAGGGAGAGATTGAGTGTGCTAAATCCCAGGTACAGACCCTTACATAACTTGCATAGATTTGGTTCTATTCATATATTGAATATGCACGTTGCTTGCAGCTGGAATACAGTTCCTCTTGCTGTTAAAGAAGAACTCCAACAACAATTTAATCCCTGCTAGAAAGACACATGATATAAATTATAGTGAAGGTAATTTTCTTAATGGTGGCTGTATTTATGATTGAATTATTCTTTTCTGGTCCTCAGCTATGTCATGTGACCAGCAATCAGACTGTCCAACTTCTTCAGCTTCTCAAGTGTGCAACAGAAGGTCTGTTTCTCTTTTCATTCCCATGAGAGCCTCGGTGTGAGTTTCATAGGAATGAATAGAGAAACTGACCTACTGTCCACACAGCTGAGGACCAGAATGGAGTGGATAACTCTCAAATACCAGTAAGAAAATTACCTTCACTAAAATCTACATAATGTGCATTTTAACAGGACAGCGAATAAACATTTTTGTGGGAATTCTACTTTAGAAAATGTATCATTCTTTAAACAAGAAAATACGAGGACAATGCAAACTGTAAATTTTGTTACATTGTGCAATGTCTTACCTTATTTTTCCCTAGCGTGCTGCCCTGGAATCTGCTATAGCAGAGGCTGAGGAACGTGGAGAAGCTGCTGTCCGAGATGCTAAGAATAAACTGGTTGAACTGGAGGCGGCTCTGCAGAAGGCCAAGCAGGACATGGCTCGCCAACTGAGAGAGTACCAAGAGCTGATGAATGTCAAACTGGCTCTAGATATCGAGATCGCCACCTATAAGAAGATGTTGGAGGGAGAAGAGCACAGGTAAACCATGGCTTTTTTTTATAGTAAATTCAAGGTTTATACAGGTTTGGGATTTATTTTTGCATCTATTTTCTCTCTTACCCTGTTATAATTGGTTATATGATCAGAATCTCAATATAAAGTGTTTAAAATGTATGGAGAAGTACGTTTGCAAGGTACAGGCCCTGAAATATGTTAGAAAGCAACTCTTTGATTCGAAGATTACAAATCTTTATCTTCTCTGAATTCAGCAAATAATTTACTATTTTATAGTTTTCTAATTACTATAATGACAATAATTAATTTACATTATAATTTATTTTCCAGACTGTGTTCCGAGGGTCATGTGAATATCTGTAAGTATATTTACATATATATTAGCAATATTTTAGACTTCCTCACCTCACATTTACAATTTAAGGATAATATCATATTGAATAAGTTTAAGTGAAGCAATTATGTCTTATTACTTTAGCTGTCCTGCACTCCAGCCATGGGGCAAAACATTCAGGATCATCATCACATGGTGGACACCATCATCATCATCATCATCACAAGGGAGGATTCAGCTCCAGCAGCCATATGTCAAAGTCAAAACACCACTCCAGCCATGGACACCATTGTTAAAGTGAATCCATCTTCACCAACAATATTCAAGCTTTGATTTATTCTATTAGCCTTTATCTATGCTTTGCTTTAGCAGTGATGATTTTACAACAGGAGCTTAAAAAGTAGCTTCATTTTCACAAGATTTCCCACAGGAGCATTTCTTATTCTCCAAGATGCTCCTTAGCTGTAGAATAAATGGCTCTTTATAATCTTTTAAATAACCATGTAGGAAATCTCAGTGACATTGGAGTTACAACCTTTTGTCTTCTCAAAATGTACCCAAATAACTAATGTCCTCAAGGCATATACAGTGATATATCACACATTTTATTTAGAATGGTTTTCCAGCCTACTTAATTGATGACCTAGTCTTAGGATAGCCCATCAATTAAAGATCAGCAGGGGTCTACTGTCTGCCCCCCACCCCAAGCGGTCAGCTGTTTGAAGAAGCTTTAGCATTCCCATGACCACTGCACCCTCTTTAGTACTTACCAAGCACAGCACTGCACATATTATAATTTTACATTTTGACTGAGATTTGTTGCTTGTATCCAGCCCAAGCAGGCTCTGCTTGCCATTCTGCTGTCAGATGGGAAACCCATCGATGAAGCCTCAAAGTTCTAGGGAATCCTTATTTGCGGACAATAGTATATGTTAAATTTTTATGGCAATGTTTGTGTCATTCAGGTCATACATTTTCATCTAGCTTCATATATGATATGGTTAAACTCAAGTGGGAAATTCATAGGGTAGTAAATACCTATGGCAGAATGATATTGGTGGAGAGGTTTATAGGATATATATTGTGTTTATGGCTCCTACCATTGTAAGAATTAATGGAAGAATTGGTAGGACAGAGACAATGCTGGCTTTGTAAGGTGAAGATCATTATTATTATTATTATTATTATTATACCTGCAGTATACATACTGACCTCTTGGCATAACATTGTCCAAATTCTATCTCAAGGTGTTCAAGTGTCTTACTAAATATATTATTGGTCCAGACATGAATATGTGTTATAGTTTAATGTACTGTAACATGTTCTGTAATTTACTAGTAGATTATTCAACCCTGTGGATTTTCCAAAGATGGTAGACCAGTGTTTTCCAACCTTTTTTCCCATGGACTCAGCTGGTTGTGGGCTACTTTTTTTTTTTTTTAATCATTCAGGGTACATACAACTTTTTGATGTGTTTGACTGTTTTTTTTTTCAATTTTAGCTTTGACTTTTAGCCAATTTTTTAATGCCATTCACTGTATTTTTAGTAATGGTTGTTATCAACATGGGAATACCAAATATATTTTTAAAGTTTTTTAATTTTTTTTTTTTTTTTGAAGATTTTTGAATTGGGGTGAATGCATTTTTTGGGGGGGCGGGAAGAGCTTTGAAAAGGCCCTGAGCTGCCATAGAAATGCATTGACATTGCTCTAAAGGTGGTGCAGCCAGGCCGATTCCAGGAACATCATTGTGAACTGATTGTGTTGGATCTTGGGTACTGCAGTCAGATCTTGGTTGTGTATTACAGTTGGCTCCCAATACTGATTGCGCTGGCTCAACCTCATACATGTACGTTTCTGAGCCTTATATATGCCTTGCCACGAGAGATGCTGGGCAGCCCAGTTGGGAAATGCTGTGGTAAACAGTTATCATATACCTATGCCCTATGTCTTAGTTGTCTTAGTGGCCTAGTACCATATGTTGAATGCTGTTGTATACCATCACTGCTTTAATGTATTACTGTCACTATTTCTTTAAGCATGAGTACAAGCCAATAAAGTTGCTCAGTTGAAATTATCTAACTAATGAAATTATTTACTTAAAATTAATTATGTAAACTGTAAAGACATTAACTGCAACAAAAATGAGAATGAACGCCAACATTTGGGTACACATACATGAATATTACTGTGGCAGGTACTGCAGTGAAAGGCCTGCAAGATACATACATAGATTATGGCTAAATTTATGAAAAACAAGCTACATACATAAACATTATTATCCACTAAATACACCTCTTCCAGGCAAAACTATTTCCTAATGGCAGTGACCTGCCATGCTGCAAAAAATGTTCAGGAATGACATAAGGAACACAACAGAGTTTGTTTTGTCAGTCTGTTGATAGTAGATGCTTTTGTCGCAGTGGCAAGGATCTTTACCAAAATCTCTGACACTCATCCTAGGTTGGTACAGTGGTATGGGATCTTGCAGGGTGTCTGATGGTGGTAGTAGTGTTCCCCTGGGGCATATACTGGTAACAGTAAGCCTCCCTGAGCCTGATGGTGGTTGGAGTGCTCATGATAGTAAGTGCTGGAATGAAGTTCAGGAGACAGCGTTTTTTAAAAACAAGGTAACTCACAGTCTTTACTGAAGAACATGGGGTAATCAAACAACTTCCAAATACTAGAGGTACACTTATTAGGAGTTTTCCCCTGGAGCTGAGCTTTGAGATGGTACTTCCCGATGGCAGTCTATGTCTCCCTTGCTGGGGCAGTATTTCTGTTAAACAGACTGCTGAAAAAAGTTTGCCTTGTTTGACCAGAGGCTACAGGTCGTAGTTATGAGGTCCATATAACTTTACCCTCACAGATGTATCTATTACACAATCCTCACAAAAGGAGGAGGGATATATCCTATCTCCTGACTGCAGAACAACACCAAGACTGTCCTGGAGCTGGATTATACCAGCCTAACCAGGGATCTGTCTCAGTCTCCACACTTCTTCTCCATACTACTTCTTCCATCCATAGAGTAGAGAAGACCAATTACTGCCTCCTCTTTCTGGAAGGAAGAGGCTAACTGCTTCCTCCCCTTCCTTACTCAGAGTTCCCAAGTCCTGGTTGTACCAAATGTTCAGCCTTCATCTCCAACAGTCTGCTCCATCAAAGGTGCAGTAGTATATCATTGACAGAACAGTAGCAATGTTATATATGTAGGTACATACATCTTAACACCCATATCTCAATCATATTGAACATCTGTTGTAATGTACTACAGAAATATGTCTGATCCACAGAAGACACATCTCACAAATTACAGGACTTAAAGGATCTGCTGATAGCACCTTGGTGACAAATACCACAGGACACCTCTCAATGAAATAACATGGAGATAATAAAATATAACTTTTATTGTTATGTATTAAAAAATTGTGACTCTCCCAACAGTAAATCAAATAAAAATGGAGAAAATATTCCTTTTCAACCAAAAGCTCCACCTCTAAAAGAGAGGAAAAAATAAAGGCAATAATGGATAGCAAATAAAGCTACTCAAATTGGAAGATAGTCATGATCCAAACTCTTCACTTAGCAGAATGTCACCTTCAAGGCTCAGATACAGCAGTTTTAATTGCTCAACCCCCCCCCCTTTTTTTTTATTGCCGCTAGTGATTGTATCAGAGTCTCCTAAATAGGGATCTAGTTTATTAGTAGTTAACTTTGCATACTATTATATCTATATCCAGCGGTGCTAGGGTTTTTATCTATACCTTGCTACAGTAGTTCTATTGTCTGCTCAGCAGTTGACTGGGTCATCATTAGAGATTCGTCTTGGACAAACTAAAATGGCCGCTGCCACATGTAGAAGACACACATGTCTGTGAGTCACTGTGATGTTCTGGCATTACCTGACATCATGTGACAGCATCTCAGCTCAGTCAGTGGTGGATGGACACCTTACAGTGCTGATGTCATTTACAATATATAAGGTGCTGTGGGCTGAAACAAAAGGCATTTCAGTGATGGTGGAAGTAGGGGGTGGATGTGTTATTTATCACTGCATGATCCAAAGCAATTACTACAATTTCTTAAGCAATACACAGCACTTAGTGCAGCAAAACTTGTAAAGCAGCTAGAGGAGGAGAATTAGAACAAAGTTTAGTCAGATTTAATCAATTATAGGCAGATTAGTAATAGAAATCATAAATAGGAGTGACAAAGAATATCTATGCTATGTAAGCCAGATGCTGCAGTAATACAGGAAAAGGGCAATTAAACCTTTCATCGTTGATAATCTAATTTTTTTCTGTTTTGCAATAGAGCAGTTTGATCTGTGACTGTTCACAGAGTGTTTAACATAATTTTTATTGACAAATTCAGTCCTATTAGTGGAAAATCTTTAAAAGTTTGCTGAAAAAACTCAATTTGTTAAGCGTTTTTAATTTTTTGGTTCCCAATATACATACAAACTGCTGCCAAAAAAGCAAGTTGTTAAAAAAATAAAATAAAAGACATGCACAATTAGAAACAGTGTCAGAATTGTTAGCAATCACTATTATAATTAAGCAGTGTGCATAAAATGGCTGGAAAAAAATCACGGCAGGGGAGAGGCAAAAGGAAAGGGAGGAGGAAACACTCATGCAAATACTAAGAATAAGAATGTGGGTGGCAACAGCAACACTACTTGTGGATTTAGTGTCATCTCTAGCAGCCGCAGGACTGTTGTACATCCTGAGAATTATCATCTCTTGTGGCTGCCAGCACTCAGCCAGACATGTCCTGTGGCCTGATCCATCACATTCCACTATACCACACTGTTCGTACCACAGTGT
Source organism: Leptodactylus fallax (assembly GCA_947044405.1). Lineage (NCBI taxonomy): Eukaryota > Metazoa > Chordata > Amphibia > Anura > Leptodactylidae > Leptodactylus > Leptodactylus fallax. Next base: position 655,800 of record CAMRHE010000426.1, read on the forward strand.
TGGCATAAAAATAAACTATTTTTGGTGGCTTTTTTTTTCATCACTTTTCAACTAGGCACAAAGCCACAAATTTGTCTCCTAAATAACAAGCCTGTAGAACTTACAAGTCATCAAAATCGGCTAATTTTTCTATATAACAATTGCTTTTTGCAATATAACCATGTGTGTCTAAAAAATCCACAAGCAAGCACCTTTTCCACAAAAAGGGTAATTTTTGGAGTGTTTTCAATGTTAAAATGCGTAAACGCAAGTGTCAGCACAGTGTATGGTTAAAGTTGGAGTTTGTATCCACTGCTTCCCATTCGTTTTTCACTAGACATATTGTACATGTCACACCTTAGAGAGCTACAATTGGATTTATAGGTTTCTAGGAGCCCTATTATACACTATGTTTCAAGCCAATTTAAGCTGGGGTTCAAACCGAACTTGTTCTGCCTGATACAAATCTTGGCTCTGAACCACCCAAACTTAAAAGGAATCTTGAGAGGTTCTCACATCTTTAGTCATTATATCATTGAGCTTAACACATCCCATATCCAATCATTCAATTTACTGCATACATGCATTTGTTTTCTGTATATCATAGGAGGTTAATTTGAGACCTTAAAGGGAATCTGTCAGGTCAATCTGGGACACTAAACCACCCACAGGTCCTTATAGACCTGGGGTTTAGTGTCCCAGATCGCCCTGTTGTAATGCAATCCGCAGGTGCATTAAAAATAAAAAACCTTTATACTTACCTAGATAAGGGTCCGATCGACGCTGTTTGGTGAGAACGGTCTGGCTTATTCATGAAGCACGCCTCCTGGTGCCTGCGCTGTACTTCAGTGAAGCCAAAAATGGACACCCCGGCTTCACTGCGTGATTGCGGGTCATGCGCACTGAAGCCGAGGTGTACTCCTCTGGCTTCACTGAAGAACTGCGCAGGTTCGGGGAGTACACCACCAGGTGAGTATAAAGCTTTTTTATTTTTAATGAGGCCATGGATTGCGTTATAACAGAGTGATTTGGGACACTAAACCTCAGCTCCATATGGACGTGTGGGTGGTTTAGTGTCTCAAATTACCCTGACAGATTCCCTTTACTGTTAACCCCCACCCCCCCCCCATATTCACAGCAGACTTCACTGCTTCTATCCTAGTATCCAGCTCCTGATGAACCCTGATTATTGTTGGGGGAAACATATTGAGAATTGATTTGGTTTGAGGGGGATAGCTTATCTCATCCTCTGGTTATGTCAGGAAATGGAATATTGTTATTGTTTGAATAGTTTGATTTACTGTTGGGAGACCCATTTTTAAAGTAAATCAATAAAGGTTATAATTTTATAAATTTGCGGGAAGTTTTCATTGTGTGGGTGTTCACAGGATGCCATCAAAGGTTCTATGGAGTCAATGATTTCCTAGACCAGAGATGTGGTGGCACAAGGGTTTTAATGTTGATCGTTGTTCAGTAATGTTCAAAAGTTTTAGGCAGCTGTGGAATGCTGCAAAGTAAGAATGCTATAAAAATTGAATGTTAATAGTTAATGTCAATAGTTTATTTTTCTCAGTTAACAAAATGCAAATTGAATGAACAAAACTGAAATCTAAATCACATCAATATTTGGTGTGACCACCCTTTGTTCTTCTCGGTACACTTGCAGACAGTTTTTGAAGGAACTCGGCATGAAGGTTGTTCCAAACATCTTGGAGAATTAACCACATATTTTCTCTGGATGTAGGCTTGCTCCAATCCTTCTGTCTTTTCTTATAATTTAGACAGACTGGATGATGGGCTCTGTGGTGACCGTATTATCATTTCTAGGATTCCTCCCCCAAAGGGCGGTCACACTAAATATTGATGGGATTTAGATTTATTTTCTTCATTCACTTCATTTTGTTAATTGACAAAAGTAATCTCTTAACCCTTCTATTTTTGAAACCATTCTTATTTTGTAGCACTTTTCCACATCTGCCTGAAACTTTTGCACATTACTGTAAGTGTAAGGATTCTGGCATATTTTTGGTAAATCTGTGAGTAACCTTCTCTCATACCAGAGATAGCAATATAGTGTAACAGGGTAACAAATGTGTGGTCCACATATTACTGGTTGTGTGATGTGATGGCATTATTCAGGATGCCCATAATAATTTCGCTACAAGATCTCCTCAACTCTATATGCACCCTTGATGGGAATGCATCCAGTTTGCTGCTATAGAACATTATAGTATTTTTCAAGGATAAGAGGTAATAGTGGCAATGGATTTGTAGAAGAATCAAAGGCTTGTGCGCTGTCTAGACATCAGTTATTTATTATATGCTACATTTCTGATAATGACATTTGTGACATAAATAAATGCCTGTAAATCATCCACCTTATAACAACCAAAAATCTGACGGATACATGTGACATTTATGTGTTTTGTGGACAGTGATACATTACACAGACTGCTGGGAGGTAACCTATTCAAAGACTGCAATACTTTCAAGTTGTTTAAATGTCACCAAGTGAATAGAATAGTACACACCTTGATCCCCAAAAGAAATTTACTACATATTGTATGTCATCCTGGATGGAAAGTCAACTGTGGATGTGGTGAGCAGGTTTTCAAAGAATAAAGGTAAAGTGAATGAGCAACTATTGTTGGAAATGTGTCCAATGTTAAATCTTCAGAAAATAAAAAGTAAAAAGCAAAAAAAAAAAAATATGTCATTAGAAGTATACATATGCAATATGAAAAAACATGATAAAATGTGAACCTAAACAAACACAAACTATAACTATAACTAGAATGAGCTGGAGAGGGCGATACCAGCCATTCGCAACATTTCTAAATGAGAATACTGTTCCACGTTGCAGCCGCTGTGTTGGAAAATACCATGTAGGCACGCACGTCTCCATGTTGGAATATATTCCCTAACCAGCAGCCAATGGCTGCACAGGAAAAGCTGACCATAACTTGTCTAATATCCTCCCCTTACCTTCTCGAGCAGTCGGAAACTCTGTACTTTCATGACCAGGGTATCGCCCAGTCGCACGAGCACTTCTTGCCCAGTACCTGAAATAAAAACTCCACACCAACTTTGGATTAAATTGGCGACAGCAGCCATTTTATTAAATAAAATAAATAACCATTTTAAAGTGCCAACAAAACCAACAACCCCACCCCAACACTGTCAGTAACCCTGACATGACGACGGAGGTCCTCGAGGCCCAAAACCCAAGTTTTTCCACCGGTCCCCTGAGCACCAGCTCTGTTACTCCTAGCCGTTCCACACCAGCTCAGGGGCACCAATTTAATTAAGCTCCACGGTGCTCACTATCCCAGAGGGCCCTAAAGCCCTTAATACCCCTTTAACCATAACCAAAACAAAGCCCAAATGGTCTGGGGAGTCCAGCCCCTACCGTGGGGCCCTCCCCACCACAACCATTTCCGATACCCAGCCTCGAGGACCCCCACCGCCATAGCCACTGTGACAGATAAAACTCCCCCACAGACCCCTAAACCCGAGAGGGTAGGTGAAACAAAAGGGGTGGGTGGGGGCTTCTCCCTGTGCTTTTGCGCTGAGAACTGGCGGGAATATTCCCGCCTTTACTTTAAATACCCCCCCCCTCCTCCCATGTGTCCAACCCTACCCCTCCCTAACCGTTACCCACTCCTCTGCGGCCACTTTAACCCCTTGTTGTCTCCTTCTTTTTGTGCTCCAGGCTAACACCAGTCATGCAGGCCTCCCCTTCCAGTCTTCGCCCTCAGTCCGGCCTTACTTGACCAGGGTATCGCCCAGTCGCACGAGCACTTCTTGCCCAGTACCTGAAATAAAAACTCCACACCAACTTTGGATTAAATTGGCCACAGCAGCCATTTTATTAAATAAAATAAATAACCATTTTAAAGTGCCAACAAAACCAACAACCCCACCCCAACACTGTCAGTAACCCTGACCTGACGACGGAGGTCCTCGAGGCCCAAAACCCAAGTTTTTCCACCGGTCCCCTGAGCACCAGCTCTGTTACCCCTAGCCGTTCCACACCAGCTCAGGGGCACCAATTTAATTAAGCTCCACGGTGCTCACTATCCCAGAGGGCCCTAAAGCCCTTAATACCCCTTTAACCATAACCAAAACAAAGCCCAAATGGTCTGGGGAGTCCAGCCCCTACCGTGGGGCCCTCCCCACCACAACCATTTCCGATACCCAGCCTCGAGGACCCCCACCGCCACGACGAGCGCCGGTGAAACCTTATCGGCGAGCGTCCCGCCAGACCCGCAGAGCTGTCTCAATTCCCTGCTGCAGGCCCAAACACCACATGTCAATTCCCACGGCGTTCAGATGGACGCCATCCCTCCTCCAAAAAGCACCTTCCCCCGACTCCAGCTCCGAGTGACGCACTGCCACCGCCCCCATTCCGCGCCATGAATTTCCCAATGGCCCTGTTCACCTTTATCCGGGCCTTGTTGACTCGCTCGACTGACCGAGCCTCTCTCCAGACCTGGCGAGGAACTATGTCTGACCACACGGTCACCATCCCTGGAAACATCGCCCAAAGTCGTAATAAGTCAAATTTTATGTCCTTAATTAAATCCCGAAAAGGGCGAGCACACAAATCATTACCCCCCACATGTAACAGCAACACATCGGGAGGACGATCCAGCCTGGCGTACCGATGAAACTCCGCCAGCACCCGTCCCCACAACATACCTCTCAGCCCTAAACACCGCAAGATCGCCTCGTCTCTACTGAATCCCAGCTGTCGCCCGTCCGGACGCACCGCTGCCCGCAACGCACCCCAGAATATGTAGGAGTGACCCAATAACCACACCAGACAAGGCCCGGTACCTGTAAAACACCAAAACACGGAACATAACAAGGGGCACAAACGCCCCCCCCCCCAGCCCACGTCCCACCCCCACAATTCGCGCCTGCCCAACCATCCTCACTCCAACCCCTCAGGGGGGACGTAGGACCTAAATCTCACTGACTCCCACCTCCCAATTCGTTGAATCACCTCCTCTCCCAAACCCCATCTAGCGGCCTCCGTCGCTGCCCCAATACAAAATGAATGCCCACTAAATTGATCCACCCCTTTTCCCAAAAAACGCAAACATCGCCTAAACACCCCCACAAATTGAAAACGAGAAAGAAAAGAACCATCCTCATGGATCAGGAGGGGGCCCCCCCGCCCCGCCCCTATCCGATAAATATTCCCGCACACAAGCAACCGGACACATCAAGCAGCCCGGCACCGTAAACAAACGTACCGCACATCCCCGGCCCTCCTGGTGCATCTTTGATCGACACAACCGAAACTCCACCCTGTCCCCATACAAATCCACATCCTCCCACATCAATCCCCCCGGGCGACGTCTAGAGCCGCTAACTAACTCCCCTAAGCGCAGAGCCCCGAAAAAGGCCAGCGAAAAAGCCGCCCTGAACAACCTGACCTCCCCCAGTGTTGACCCCACTGACCCCAGAGCAACCCCCAAATCTTGCAGCAGCCGGAAGGACACTGGTTTCCGCGCATCCCCCCCCCCCCCCCCGACCGGAACCGCCTCCAACCTTTTACGGCCTGCTGGACCAAAAACGATTTAGTAAAGTCCGGCAAACCCCTGCATTTAAAACCAAACGTCAATCCCGCTAGACACGTATTCAACCGAGACACTCCCCATCCCTTCTCCCTGCAATGCCCTATGAATAACACCAAAGGTATCTCCAGACTCCCCACCCAAAAATTCAAGCCATGCCTCCCACTCCTCCCAAGCCTTGGAACACGCCGCCCAAGTACCGTCTGCCAGGGAGGAACGAATCAATGCCTCTGCCGCACGACTGGCACCGACCACAAGTCCGTCGGCCACTCCACTCCGAACTCTTCCACCTCCGGTGCCACCCGCCGAAATCGATCCCACTGCAAACGAGAAAGTGCATCCGCCACGACATTCTGAACCCCCGGGACATGGACAGCCACCACACACGCATTCAACCTCAAGCATTCCAGCACCAGACGCTGCAACACCCGAACCACAGGAGGAGAGGAGGCCGACAATCTATTTATCGCCTGCACCACCCCCAGATTGTCACAATGAAAGCGAACCTTCTTGTTACGAAAAAACTCCCCCCAAACCATCACGGCCACCAAAATTGGGAACAGCTCCAATAACGCCAGGTTTCTAACCAGCCCCTCCGCCAACCAAGACTCCGGCCACGCTCCCACGCACCAACTGCCCTGAAAATACGCCCCAAAACCCACGCTCCCCGCCACATCTGTAAACAGGTCCCAATCAACTGCATCAACAGCTTCCCCCATCCAAATAGAGCGGCCATTAAATTGATCCAAAAAGGAATCCCAGACCCTCAAATCCCCCCTTAACTCGCCCGCCAATCGAATAAAATGCGACGGAGCCGACACGCCGGCTGTTGCCGCCGCCAACCGCCGAGAGAAAACCCTCCTCAACAGTATGATCCGGCAGGCGAAGTTCAGTTTGCCTAAAAGAGACTGCAATTCCCGCAATCGCAGCTTCTTCAGCCGACATGCCCTCTGAACCTCATCCCGCAAACCGCACAACTTGTCCTCCGGCAGCCGACACTCCATGCGGACCGTATCTATGGTGATGCCCAAAAAACTAATAACCGTGGACGGACCCTCTGTCTTGCCATGAGCTAACGGGACCCCGAAATCCGCCGCCACCCGTTCTACCGAATGCAACAACACCGAACAAATGGAGGACCGATACAAAGAAAGTCGTCCAAGTAGTGGATGACCGAAGCACAACCAGAGACATCCTTAACCACCCATTCCAGGAACGAACTAAATGTCTCAAAATATGCGCATGACAACGAACAGACCATCGGCAAACAGCAGTCCACAAAAAACAGCCCATCCCAGCAACAACCCAACAAATGTAGGCTATCCGAATGTACAGGCAGCCGTCGAAACGCCGCCTCTATATCCGTTTTCGCCAGCAACGCCCCTTGCCCAAAACGCCGGACCCAATATATTGCCGCATCAAACGAGGAATATTCCACCGAGCATAACTTCGGATTAATTCCATCATTCACAGAAAACCCTTTAGGGAATGAAAGATGATGGATTAGCCGAAACTTATTCGGCTCTTTCTTTGGCACCACCCCCAGCGGTGATATCCGCAAGTTTGGAAAGGGAGGCTCCGAAAAAGGGCCCGCCATCCTCCCCAAAGCCACCTCTTTACTCAACTTGTCCGCCACCACCTCCGGGTGCTCCCGCGCCGACCTCAAACTCCTCCCCCACTCCTAACTCCCCCACTTCCACAAAAGGAATCCTGAACCCCACACTAAAACCTTCCGTCAATAATTCCGCCGCCGCCCTATCCGGATATCTACTTAGGAACGGCGCCATCCTTTCCAGCCGAACCGGAGTCACCCCCTTTCCCAATCCCTTCTGTACCCTTGGATTTTGACTTGAAGCAACGATTGACTCCATGAGTGCCCCCGCAAGAGGAGCACTCAGGCTTGAATTTACATTTTGCTCCGAATTTACACCCCCCTTCATTAAACAGGAAGCATAATCCCTTCTGCGCTGCAACCGAGCGCCCCGAAGACTCGGAGCCCCCCGGTCCCCCCTGGAAAGGATGACCCCGACTTCGCCTGTGCCATAATCCTCAGCCACAAGCCAATATCCTTATGGTCCCAGCGTATGCTGGACTGCACCGCCTTCCGCTGATGAAATTGCTCGTCATAGCAGAGCCTAGCTTGGCCCCCATAAACCCTATACGCCTCCCCGATCGCATCCAGATAGCAAAAAAGCGCCGAGCAATTCTCCGGTGCCTTTTCCCCTATCACACTTGCTAAAATGGCAAACGCTTGAAGCCAGTTAGCAAATGTCCTAGGGATCAGCCTATACCGCCGCTTCTCCTCCTCCTCCTTTTTTTCCTCTTTCCGCGCCTTATCCAAGTTAAAACGCTCGAGCGGCAAAAGTGAGAATATGTCTACATATTCGCCCTTCCATATCCGGTCCCTAACCTCCTGCTTTAAATGGGCCCCCAATGGGCCCTCAAAGCAGACATAGACCTCGCCTTTGGCCACATCATCTAAACGCGGCGCATCCCCTTTGTCCTCCCCCTGAGTCTGGACCGACACTGACACACCCTGCGCGGGGGAAGGCGACGCCCCCAACGCCGCCGGCGACCCCCTCACCCCCCACGCTAACGCCGGGGACGGTAAACCTAAACGACTACCGCTACCCACCCCCTGAACTGCCTCCGCCAACGCCCCCATAACCGCTAACAAACCCCTGCCTAACTCCCCGGGGTGACCCCCCAGCCCCCCTCCCCCAGGGACAGCTAACAAGGGCCCTGTCAAAGGGAAAAAAGCCTCACCTGGTTGCCTGGGCGCTGTGAACCCAGCGACCGCAGAGTCCTGCTCCTGCACCGCTGCCATCTTCATCAGCCCCCCTGGCCGGGGTCTCCAACGAAACTCTGCCCCCCAGCCACTCCGCTGTGGGCGCCATCTTGCGACGCTCCTGCTCTGCTCCACGCTGGCCTGTCGGCGCCCGCCGCGAGAGGCCCAGGCCCCGCTGACTCCCCGCTGACGAAGGCCTCCTCGTTGCCCGGCAACCTTCTCCGACGCCGAGCTGACACCGCCGGTGCCGCCGCGGAGCCGACCGCTCCCACTCCAGCCACCAACGAGGTAATAGGAGACGGAGGGGGGACTCCCCCTCCCCTGTCGCGGGTCCCGCCGAGGTCTGGGATTCCTCCCGGACCGGGAAGGCCACTCGTCGCCCTGGCCCGGAGGGTCCCGTGAGGGGCTCCTCAAACGGCGCCGTACCCGAGGGGTCTCCTCGGGGCTAAGGTGCGCCGGAGGCCTGGACCTCCACGGCCGTCTGCCTGGTGGAGAGGGGCAACGTGCCTCCTCCCCGGACCCCTGTAGCAGTCCCTGGAGCTGGGACTGCAGCCATTCTGGTCCTCTCACAGCAGCCTCTGCCCGCACTCGGGCCAGCAATTCTTCAACTCCCGACATTGTTTTGGGGAAAGGGATGCAGCCGAGCTGCGTGGCTTCTCCTGTGCTCTTGCGCTGAGAACTGGCGGGAATATTCCCGCCTTTACTTTAAATACCCCCCCCCCTCCTCCCATGTCTCCACCCCTACCCCTCCCCAACCGTTACCCACTCCTCTGCGGCCACTTTAACCCCTTGTTGTCTCCTTCTTTTTGTGCTCCAGGCTAACACCGGTCATGCAGGCCTCCCCTTCCAGTCTTCGCCCTCGGTCTGGCCTTACTTTATACACTGTTGTGTCTAGCAACAAATAGATAATCAAGGATGTGCCTGTAGCCCTATGAAGAGTAAGAAATCAACATAAAGACGTTGTTTTTCAACTTTCATTCACTAACCTTTTAAAAGTAGGAGGACACCCAACGGATCCCATTATAGACAATGGGGTCCATTGGGCTCTGTGTGTAACAGCGGAGATCTAACGCTAGTGTGAACCTAGCATCAGAAATTACATTGATATACAATATTGCAAATTATGAACAGGATACTGGAGAGACACAGGTAAACATATAAGGAACAGGAGAAGCTGCAGGCTGTACCAAATGTGGCAGTATTCATGGTAGTTTATAGGAATAGAAAAACTAGAATCCAAACAAGGACAGCTCCATCATATGATGTACACAAAATGATCCATTACAGTGTCACTAGACTATTCTGTCCAGCAAAATTCGGAAAACATCCATGTTCAGCTGAACTGTATAGGCAGTTTGGGAGGGATAGCTAGCTAAAACGATTGAGCAACCTAAAGTGGTTTTCTGAACTTTTAATATTGATGACCTATCCATAGGAAATGGTCATGAGTATCAGACTGGTGGGGATCCGACATCGAGAAACAGCCACAGGAATTAGTCCAAACTAAGCAAATTGCTCCCTGCCCTGTGTATTGTCAGACCCACACCAAGTAAAGTATTTGTACAAACATACAGAATATGTACATTACAATTAGTTTATATTCTTTTCAAATACTAGACAAAGCCAACAATAGTATGTACAGTTATATATATATATATATATATATATATATATATATATATATATATATATTTAAAGCTTTCTTGTACTGGGTAACAAAACTGAACAGTGTAATGGGATACTAAGAAAACACCACAGAGAATACAATCTTCCTTCCTTCTTCAGGATTAACATGCTACAGTGCTGGCCAAAAGTATTGGCACCCCTGCAATTCTGTCAGATAATACTCAATTTCTTCCAGAAAATGATTGCAATCACAAATGCTTTGGTAATAATATCTTCATTTATTTTGCTTGCAATGAAAAAACACAAAAGAGAATGAAAAAAAAAGTCAAATCATTGATCATTTTACACAAAACTCCAAAAATGGGCCGGACAAAAGTATTGGCACCCTCAGCCTAATACTTGGTAGCACAACCTTTAGACAAAATAACTGCGAACAACCGCTTCCGGTAACCATCAATGAGTTTCTTACAATGCTCTGCTGGAATTTTAGACCATTCTTCTTTGGCAAATTTCTCCAGGTCCCTGAGATTTGAAGGGTGCCTTCTCCAAACTGCCATTTTGAGATCTCTCCACAGGTGTTTTATGGGACTCAGGTCTGGACTCATTGCTGGCCACTTTAGAAGTCTCCAGTGCTTTCTCTCAAACCATTTTCTAGTGCTTTTTGAAGTGTGTTTTGGGTCATTGTCCTGCTGGAAGACCCATGACCTCTGAGGGAGACCCAGCTTTCTCACACTGGGCCCTACATTATGCTGCAAAATTTGTTGGTAGTCTTCAGACTTCATAATGCCATGTACACGGTCAAGCAGTCCAGTGCCAGAGGCAGCAAAGCAACCCCAAAACATCAGGGAACCTCCGCCATGTTTGACTGTAGGGACCGTGTTCTTTTCTTTGAAGGCCTCTTTTTTTTTTCATGTAAACTCTATGTTGATGCCTTTTCCCAAAAAGCTCTACTTTTGTCTCATCTGACCAGAGAACATTCTTCAAAAAAGTTTTTGGCTTTCTCAGGTAAGTTTTGGCAAACTCCAGCCTGGCTTTTTTATGTCTCTGGGTCAGAAGTGGGGTCTTCCTGGGTATCCTACCATAGAGTGCCTTTTCATTCAGACGCCGACGGATAGTACGGGTTGACACTGTTGTACCCTCGGACTGCAGGGCAGCTAGAACTTGTTTGGATGTTAGTCGAGGTTCTTTAGCCACCATCCGCACAATCTTTCCTTGAAATCTCTCGTCAATTTTTCTTTTCCGTCCACATCTAGGGAGGTTAGCCACAGTGCCATGGGCTTTAAACTTCTTGATGACACTGCGCACGGTAGACACAGGAACATTCAGGTCTTTGGAGATGGACTTGTAGCCTTGAGATTGCTCATGCTTCCTAACAATTTTGCTTCTCTAGTCCTCAGACAGTTCTTTGGTCTTCTTTCTTTTCTCCATGCTCAATGTGGTACACACAAGGACACAGGACAGAGGTTGAGTCAACTTTAATCCATTTCAACTGGCTGCAAGTGTGATTTAGTTATTGCCACCACCTGTTATGTGCCACAGGTAAGTAAAAGGTGCTGTTAATTACACAAATTAGAGAAGCATCACATGATTTTTCAAAGGGTGCCAATACTTTTGTCCACCCCCTTTTTTATGTTTGGTGTGGAATTATATCCAATTTGGCTTTTTGACAATTCTTTTTGTGGTTTTCCATTGACGACAAATTAAATGAAGATATTATTACCAAAGCATTTGTGATTGCAATCATTTTCTGGAAGAAATTGAGTATTATCTGACAGAATTGCAGGGGTGCCAATACTTTTGGCCAGCACTGTATAGACGGGGTCTCATGTATGCTAAGCAGTGTGAACAATAAAAAAAAAAGACAAAACGCATGCACACATAGATACATAGAGACGTTCAACCTAAGTATGAATTAGAAAAGATTATTATCTGACAGAATTGCAGGGGTGCCAATACTTTTGGCCAGCACTGTATCAATGGTATTGGTATGGTAATGAGATTAATAACTGGTATTAATAAATGATGTAGTTGTTTAGTTATGTGACTGATCGGGAGCCATTATAGTAATACATGCACTGCTCCTTTGTGATCTTTGTTTCTCCAACACTCTTACCACATTCTGATCTTAGTACCTGCATAATACTCTGATCCAGGGGCGTAACTACCGGGGTAGAAGTGGTAGCGACTGCCACAGGGCCCGGAACATTACGGGGCCCGGAGCCCTGTGGCAGTCGCTACCGCGAACCCCACAATCACTGCTATTGTTATACTCTGGGGTCTTTTCAGACCCCGGAGTATAACGATCGGGGGCCCAGGAGAGGTGAGCAAACATAAAAAACACTGTAACTCACCTCTCCGCCACTCCGCAGGCTTTGGGCCTGTTTGGTGACGTCCCAGACGTCAGCCGACGTCATTATGCGTCGCGACGCCAGCCTGGATCGCGCGAGATCCGGTCTGACTTTGAAGATGGCCGAAGTAGCGCACGGGAGTGCACCGGAGCGAGGAAGAGGTAAGTTGCAGTGTTTTCTATGTTTCTATCCTCCCCTGGGTCTCCGATCATTATACTCTGGGGTCTGAAAAGACCCCAGAGTATAGTAATCGTTCATGGGTGGTCCACTATGGGGCATAATACTGTGTGCAGGGGCCACTATGGGGCAAACTACTGTGTGTAGGGGCCACTATGGGGCAAACTACTGTGTGCAGGGGCTACTATGGGGCAAACTACTGTGTGCAGGGGCCACTATGGGGCAAACTACTGTGTGCAGGGGCTACTATGGGGCAAACTACTGCGTGCAGGGGCTACTATGGGGCAAACTACTGCGTGCAGGCGCCACTATGGGGCAAACTACTGTGTGCAGGGGCCACTATGGGGCAAACTACTGTGTGCAGGGGCCACTATGGGGCAAACTACTGTGTGCAGGGGCCACTATGGGGCATAATATTGTGTGCAGGGGCCACTATGCTGCATAATACCGTGTCCAGGGGCCACTATGGGGCATAATACCGTGTGCAGGGGCCACTATGGGGCATAATACCGTGTGCAGGGGCCACTATGGGACATAATACCGTGTGCAGGGGCAACTATGGGGCATAATAGTGTGCGCAGGAATGCGGTTTGTGTGTGTGGGGGGGGGGTTGGGGGCGGCGGTTTGGGGGGGTTGGAGGCAGCGGCTTGGGGGGGTTGGGGGCGGTGGCTTGGGGGGGGCCCCATGTCAAATGTTCGCCTTGGGGCCCAGCCAGTCTTAGTTACGCCACTGCTCTGATCTGATTATGATCATATCTGATCTGATATGATTTGAGCCAGGCCTATTAGAGGGGCCGATATTCAGGGTTATTATCAGCAAAGAGCACTACAGAATGCAGTATGACTGTAAATGTGCATAATTTGTTTGTTTTGTTTTTATATGTGCTTTAGTGACATGCATGTATAATGTGCATATGTATGAAATCTATTTGTATTTACAGTGTGTATTTGCTTATCTTATAGATGTTTGCATATGTGTGCATAATGTGTTTAGTAAGTGTCTACACATAAAGAGGCAAATTTAGGAAGACTGGCGTGTGCATAATGTGTAAATGCATGTGTAATATGTGTGCATATTTTATATATTTCTATATGCAGTACGTGTGTACATAAGTAATTAGTATATGTGTGCATAATGTGAATGTGTGCATAATATGTAATTGCATATGTAATATGAGTGCATATTTTATATATTCCTATGTACAGTACTTGTATACTGTTATAATACATGAGTAATTAGTATATGTGTGCATAATCTGTAAATGCATGTGTAATATGTATGCATATTTTATATATGCCTATGTACAGTACTTGTGTACTGTTGTAATACATGAGTAATTAGTATATGCGTGCATAATGTGAATGTGTGCATAATATGAAAATACATGCATAATGTATATCTGTATGTCTATAATCTGTATATGCAGGTGAAGACTGTTCACATTGGCATTTGTCAGTTCTGTTGTCTTCTCCGTCTTAAAAGCAGAACAATGAAATTGACGGCAGTTGCGCATTTATCCATTACATGTCAAACACCAACAGTGTCCAATAGGCCCCATATAACTAGGATAGTCGAATTACACAGCAGCATGCTGGACTATAGTTTCTGGCATGATGGAATCTGCGATGAAGACTCCTACCAGAATAGATATGAACAAAACTTAAGGTGTATATGTGTTGCTTTAAGTGTATGTGTGTTCATAATGTATATGTGCATATTTTATACATTCTAGTTTATATGTGGAAGCAGTATAAAGCAAGGGGGGCCTAGATCCCCTTTCTACACTGTAGCCCTTTGCTGCCAGGGTCCACACCTACTTCAAATGAATGATACACATTAATAAAGCATTGCTGTAGAAGTTGATGCATTGAAATAACTAGCTTGTCTGAGAGAATTCCTTTCATCATCTTATATTAAAACATTACTTCAGTTTTGATAATACAGGTGTGTAGTTTATATGATTTCTATAAAAGTAGATGATGCTACAAATGTAACAGAGCATATCGAGATTGGTAACACCCAGGGCAAGTATAAAAGCCGCAGGTGACGACTCCAGGAGACAGCAGTTGAGCAGAATCTTCTGAGCAGTTCACATTGTCTTCCAGCTTACGTTGTAAGAACCACCATGTCTCATCACTCCATCCTCACCTCCTCTGGACACAAGCACTTCAGCTCTTGTTCTGTAGCTTTACCTAAGCACTCCAGCTCTCACAGCATCTTATCCCATTCTTCTAAGCACAAACACACAGGACATGGACACAAGGCTCATCACTGCTTCAGCAGCAATAGTGCCCACAATATTGGATCCAAGGGACATAAGATTTCAGTAGGAAGTTTTCATAAAAGCGGACATGGATCTGGATTTGGAGGAATTGGTGGTGGTTTTGGAGGACAATCTGGTTGTGGAGGTACCACCCATGTGACTGTAAATGAAGGGCTTCTGGCTCCACTTAATTTGGAGATTGACACTAACATCCAGAGGGTGAGAAATGATGAGAAGAACCAGATTAAGGGCCTGAACAATAAGTTTGCTTCCTTTATTGATAAGGTAAGATCTATAAAGAAGCTGTTCAAAATATGTAGAATATCCGCTTACTTAAAGAAGACCCGTCACCTCTTCTGGACATTTATTAGACTACATGACCAAGACTGCTGTCTTAGAAAGGTCTTCTGGGATAACAGGAAAACCCAGAAGTCTTCTAAAATAATATAAAAAAGGGATATTAACTTACTCCCACTCCTCCATTCTGGTACTGGGTCCCCTATTCCTTCTAGTGTTGTGACTGGGCAAGCTGGAGGTGCAGAGGCTCACATGACTACTGTAGCCAATCACTGGCCTCAGCGGTCACATTTTGTTTACCGGTGATGTCATTGTTGATATATCATTGGAACCCAACATGTGACCTGTCATTGCCTGCAGTGGCCACATGAGCCTCTGCACTTCTGATCCAGCAAGAGTTAGCACAAGACGGAATAGAGGATACATCAACAGAATGGAGGATCGGGGTAAGTGAGTATACCTTTCTTTTTTTTTTTTTTTTTTATACCACCCCCAGCCACCCTTGAGTTTTCTACTTATCCTGGTACACCACTTTAATTTCTGCCAAATTTTTATTTTTTAGACACTTTTAGATGCATCAGATTTATAATCTAGCATGGACCATCTTTGTGGTGAAATATTTGTTATTTTTTGGCACATATATTATACAGTATTAGTAAATCCTCCCCTGCATTCTGCTGTTCTCTTGTTATTCTCCTGAGATACGCACTGAAACACTTTACTTATGCTAAAGAGAAATAATTCATTTTTATGACTTCACTTTTCTGAGCAGCTACACAGACCCAGCCTAAATATAAGTAGGCATATCCTTTTGACATATGGAGATGGAAAGAAGACTACATCATTTCCTCATGTAATAGCAGTAATAATCTTTACAGGACTAGTTCATAATTTTTTACTCTATTTCATTAAGGTGAGATTTCTGGAGCAACAAAATAAGATGCTGGAGACCAAGTGGGCTCTTCTCCAAGACCAGAAAACAGCCCGCTGTCAGATTGAACCTTTGTTTGAGGCCTTTATCAAGAACCTGAGGAGACAGCTGGAAAACCTGGAATGTGAGAGGGCTCGCCTAGATTCAGAGGGAAACAATATGGAAGGAACCGTTGATGACCGAAGAAGAGGGTATGGAATGTCAAATTCTCAAACTCTTTTATCCGCATTTTGAATTTTACATGCCCGATCCTTTTGTTCTCAAGGGATATAAGCAACCTCTAGAGATGTCTGGCAGTGGCTTACTCTCCATTCAACACAGAAGTATGCTATGCCAAGATGTGAGACCATTTGTATCAAGTTTTTATAAGAAATAGTTGTCTTTCAAGAGCTATTGAGTCTTTAGGATGTACCTGAATAAGATTCCCACCACAAAGGTCTTGATCATATTCTACTGAGAATCTCCAGGAATATTTAGTTATAATTGTTAGGATAAGATATGTAGATTTCTGAAAATGTTAACCAAGAAGTGCTCGTATAATTTATTTGAAAAAGATAAAAGCCTAAAAGGATGTATTTTTTTTCCCAACATATCCTGAGATGGCACAAGATTTAAAGCTTTAAAGAGGACCTTTCATCACCTCCAACACATTTGGATCTTTGTATCAATTATTGGACACTGCTCCATTGATTCTGGCACAGTTGGAATCTTTTCTCTAGCCCTTATCTTTCCTGAGCAATCAATGCTGTTATTTTTGGTGTCTGATATGCTATTTAGGCTCTGTACTGCCAGAGGGGCGGTGTCAGGCAGGAGCAGACAAGGGGGTGTGATCCTGAGCTCTGTCATTGGCTGCCTCTGATTGGAGCTCTGAATCACACCCCCTGTCTGACACCGCCCCTCTGACATTACAGAGCTTACATAGCACATCAGGAACCAAAATTGAATGTGCTTGTTACTCAGGGATGATGGGGGCTAGAGAGAAAATTCCTACTGTGCTGGAATCAGTAGGATGTCACCTATAAACAGATACTATGAACTGGAGTTGGTAGATACGATGAAAGGTCCTCATTAAAAAAAAAAAAACATATGATTTCATGATATTCTGTCACAAGATATCTATCCCATATGTGTCTGTGTGGTCCAGTGATTGCTGTGAAAGTTGCGGCTTGGCAAGTGTTTTGTCACTATGTCGTAATATTATATTGAATTTGTTTCATGAGAAATTGAAGATAAAATTTTTGCAGGGCACATCTGTATGGACCATGAATATCTGGAGTATACCAAAAACAAAAATTGATGTTTACATCTGTAGCCCTATTTGGGGGGGGTATGAGTATTATCCCTCCCGCAACAGACTCTGGCGCTGACCTGTGTGTATAATGGGACCTGAAGCCTTCGCTGAAGGGAAGAGTGGGAACATATATGAAATATATCAGTGCCTCCACCCAGGATAGAGCCTCTGTATTACAGGGAGGATCTCTTCCTGGGACTTACCCATGAAGTACAGTTAGTAGCCTTAACAAGGATTACTGTACTAATCTCACAGTCTGAAGAATACATACAGATACCACATAAGGTTATAACAGTAGCTTTATAAGAATCAACAGGGTAATAATACATACATAAAATATACTCAGAACACAGCAATACTACAACAACCAGCAAGTCCTCAACCGTCTTAGGTTATATACCCGGGTATATATATAGATATATAGCAAGAGTCCAGTGCACAATACCTCCAGGCAACAGAAGAGATGCAGGGGCCCCTGTGGATGACTGTGGATCCTCGGATGTCTCCAGGAGATGACAGACAGCCGATCAGGAGATGATGATGATGGTGAGATTCTTCACAGGCAGCAAACAGGGCGACGGTGACGGAAGTAGATGCAGGCCTGACTACCCTAACACTGAGTCCTTAACCTGCCAGCTAAACTACTAGTGCCACCGGGCCTCTAACTAGCTAGTTGGCCTTCGGAAGCCTAACCTATCACTGCCCTGAACTATATATATATATGGATCCCTAACTACGGTTACTAGCTAGGTCCTGTGAGTATATAGGGGGTAACACATACCTAACTATATACTGTGAAGTAAAGAGGAACAAGTGGCTCTTAGACTCCCCCAGACATAACATGTCTGTCTCAGCAGCTCTGCTCACATCTCTCCCCCCAGCAGCTCTGCCTCACATGTGTCTGACTCACTGTATTTACAAAACAAAACTTGCACTACATGCCTGGGGTCTCTGAAGCCAAACTGCAGGGGCAAAGAAGCCAGATACATTATATACTAGTAGAAATGGCAGTTCCCTACACTCTCCCTCTGGTGAAATTTTTACGTCACGTCAAAGACATACAAAGTCATAGTATACAGTCAACCTTACCAATGACAATATCAATATGGTTGCTTTTGCATTTACAGAGTCACAACAGGTTAATAGGTATACATACCAGCAGGAGCGAAAATTGGTAACATATTGACCAAAGTGGACACTGCACCCACCCAAGCATGGTATAAATGAGGCTGAGTAGTAAATCTGGGGTCCCCCAAACTATCATATGTCAGCATAGGTGGAGGGTGTCTAATTCTCTCTCCTCTCCGTACCTCTCTCTGAGGTAAACTAGCATGTCCAGGCCCTAAACTAGGGTTGTCTGCCATGGGAGGGGATGGTGCTGGTGGCGTAGGAGAGCTAGATTCCTGCTCATCTGTAGACACAGATCTAGGTACGAATTCTGGAGTTTGAGGGTTCATAGGTCTCCCTGAAGGAGAAGATACTGGTGATCTAGGAACTTCAGGAGCCACAGTCCAATCACTCTCAGGAGTTTCAGGAAGGTCAGGTGGAATATCGGCTAAGGACTGTGGAGAATCGCAGGCCGAGCCATCATTGGAGATATCCATACCATCAATCTGAGGTACAGGCAACAAATGATTTCTATGCCAAGTCCTGATCCTCCCGTCCCGTCCTTTTATCTTGTAGACTGGTATTCCAGGCAACCGATCTACCACTGTAAAGAGTTCACTCCGCCATCGATCAGCCAGCTTATGTTTTGCAGATGCTCCCAAATTCCGTAGCAGAACATGGTCCCCAGGGTTCAATTCTCGGTATCTTACTCGAAGATCAAATCTCCTTTTATTTCCTTCATTCACTTTGGCCGCATTTTCCTCAGCCAGCTGATAAGCACTCTTAAGCGTTTCTTTCAAACGTGCCACGTATCGGTAATGATCTCGATGACTGATACCATCGGTAGAGACTCCCAACAAGATGTCAATAGGTAGCCTAGGCTCTCTTCCAAACATCAGAAAGTATGGTGAATATCCTGTGCTCTCGTGCCTTGTACTATTATAGGCATGCACCATAGCCTCCACTTTTCGACTCCAGGATCGCTTATCCTCAATTCGTAAGGTACCAAGCATATCAAGTAAAGTCCTGTTAAATCTTTCAGGAAGGGCATCTCCCTCTGGATGGTAAGGCGTCGTCCGACTTTTGCGGATGTTCAACAACTGAAGTAACTCTTTGATCAGGTTACTCTCAAAATCCCGGCCTTGATCAGAATGCAACCGGTGTGGTAAGCCATAATGGATAAAATACTTTTCCCAAAGCACTCTTGCAACAGTGACTGCTTTTTGATCCTTAGTCGGAAAGGCTTGAGCATATCGTGTGAAGTGATCAGTCACCACCAATACATTTCCAAATCCTCTGGAGTCGTTGTCAATACAAAGGAAGTCTATGCAGACAAGATCCATGGGGCCCGAACTCTTCAAGTGTCCCATGAAGGCCGCTCGAACCGGGACAGTCTTCCTCTGCAAACATCTGCGACAGCACCTACACAGACGAGTCACGGTATCTCTCATTTTGGGCCAGTAGAATCGGTCTTGTATTAGGCCATAAGTCTTCTCAGGTCCCAAATGACCATGATAATCATGCAGACTTCGGAAAATCATCTTCTGAAAGCAGCTTGGAATAACTAGTTGGCGCCTTCCAGGGTGATCATGATACAGCACCACACGATAAAGTAGGCCATTGTCTATTTCAAACTTCTCCCAATCTCGTAGAAGTTGACTGCATTCAGAGGGTAGGGATGTCTTTAACATTTCTCTGTCTTGAGAACTCACTGCTTGATAAAGAGGTCCAATTAAAGGATCAGTCTTTTGACTCCAGATCATTCGCTTTGAAGATATAGAACAACTCTCAAAGGATCCTAAAGCGGCAGGGTAGGCAAACATGTCTGGTACAGCTTCGGGACCTCCCCCAATAGAGTCAATAAGCCGAGTTTCAGAAAAGGCTACTCAGTCTTCAACTACAGCAGCCATGGCACACAAAGCTCCTACTCCAGGACTTGGCACTTCTTCCCATTCATCCGCTACTTCCGGACTAGGTAATCCAGGCCGTCTTGATAGAGCATCTGCCCCAATGTTCTTAGGCCCCGATTTATACTTGAGTGTGAATTGGTAGTTGGATAAAGCTGCCAACCAGCGATGTCCTGTAGCATCGAGTTTAGCAGTTGACAAAACATATGTCAGTGGATTGTTGTCTGTTCTTACTTCAAACGTGGCTCCGTATAAATAGTCATGTAATTTATCAACAATGGCCCACTTGAGCGCCAAAAACTCCAATTTATGTACTGGATAATTTTTCTCCCTGGGAGAAAGACTTCGACTTATGAAAGCTATGGGCCGTAACCCGGCCGGGTATTCTTGGTGCAGCACGCCACCTAATCCTTCAAAGCTGGCATCTACATGTAGCACATATGGCTTATGTGCATCAGCATAAGCCAGAACGGGAGCTTCTGTCAATTTCTTCTTCAACAACTTAAATGCTTCTTCACAATCCGCAGTCCACCTATCGCCAAAAAGGCTTTTGGAAGACCCTTTCTTCTTTCCCGGATCTCCTGCATCACTCTTCAACAGGTCGAGGAGGGCTCGAGCAATTTTTGAATATCCTTCCACAAATCGTCGATAGAATCCACAAAACCCCAAGAAAGATTGCAACTCCGTAATATTTTGCGGTCGGGGCCAATTCACCACAGCTTCAATCTTACCAGGATCGGTAGCAACTCCTTCAGCAGAAACAATATGACCTACATAAGTGACCGAAGATCTACAAAATTTGCATTTGTCAGCCGACAACTTCAGCCCCTCTTCTTTTAAGCGATGGAGTACTCTCATGAGTCGTTCTTCATGTTCTTCCAGCGTCTTTCCAAACACAATAATGTCATCAAGATATACAAGGCATTCCCGGGGCACTAAATCACCTAACACTCTTTCCATCAACCTTTGGAACGTTGCTGGCGCACCTTTTGTACCTTGCGGCATACGAGTGAACTGAAAGAAACCCAAGGGGCATATGAAGGCTGTCTTTTCCTGATCCTCAGGTGCCATTGGGACTTGATAGTATCCCGATCTTAGGTCCAGCACTGTGAACCAACAGTTTCCATTCAGAGCTTCCAGAGCTTCTTCAATTCTCGGCAGTGTATACTGATCAGGTAAGGTTCTCCGGTTCAGAGTTCTGTAATCCACACATAGGCGAATTGCTCCAGATTTTTTTCTTACCACCACAATAGGTGAGGCATAGGGGCTCTTACTGTCCACAATGATCCCCTGACCTTTCATTTGCTGTAGAGTCTGTCTTAACTCATCAACATCCTTTGGAGCAACTCTCCGTGGTCGCTCCCGGAAGGGAGTAGAATCGGTCAATCGGAAAGTGTGTTGAGCACTTTTAGCACAACCTACATCCATATCATCCATGGAGAACACTTCCGATAATTCAGACAACTTCTGTGTCAGTCGCTGATTCCAGGCCTCTGGTAAATGTGGATCACTCAAGTCAAGATTGAGATTAGGGATTGCATCTCGGATTTGAATCCTGCACACTTCAGCGTATGGATTTACTCCAAGCACAGGGTAGCAGTGGGCCACATTCTGGTATGGTCCAATTACAATCGGATGCGGTGAACAGTTCCTCACTGTCACACAGGTAGATAACTCCACTTTATTTCTCCAGTCCTTTCTCTCTGGGATCACCATCCAGCCATTCTGGTTAATCATTTCTTCAGGGGTTTCCATAAGGACATAACTCCCCCCTTCAAGCAAATCGGGAGCAATGCTGGAGGCTACTCTCAGAATTCTCTCCCCGCCGGCAGGAACTTCCACGGTTCTCTCACCGATATGATATACCATTCCATGTCGATAGCCAGTAGACAGGGCATCACAGAGTTCTCTAAGATCAGAAGATATATTCACCGGCTGAGCTGCAGGGTTCCAATCTCTTCCAAGAAACTTCTGAAAAGCATAATGCACTGCGGGACAATTAGTGCCAAGTATCACAGGAGCTGCACAAGAATCCCCTGTATCAGGACAGACAAGAGCCGTAATCTTCATGGGAGCGACACTCTGATCTTCTAATTCAGGGACAGCTATAACTACTTGTAGGCTGCCATCTACAGGATATGATCCTGAATTAAGCCCCCACAATTTCATTTGTCCTGTAGACTGAAGAGGTATATCCCTCAGATACTTTTGGTAGAACGAGCGATAAATCAGGGTCACTTGAGATCCTGTATCAAACAGGGCAGGAGCGGCATGACCATTGACAGTGACTTTGACAACGGACCTGGAGCCCGCGATAGCGCCTCTAGTCTTTACTCGGCCCGCCTTCCTTCGGTGTCTTTGATTATGAATAGAGAAGACAGCACTGTGTCTCAATCCCTCACTGTCCTCCGTACACTGTCTGGCAGTATGGCCCGTCTGACCACATTTATAACAGGTTCTAGCATCCTTCCTCCATTGAGTGGCAGTGGGTGGAGTGGCGGACTGTCTAAGTTCTGACCGCTCCGCTGGTTTGTCCTTGTTTGAATTAGGAACAACATCTTCTTTAGAGATGCTTTTCGCTTTCTTAGGGGTACTAAAACTAATGTCAGCTTCTTGTTTCTTCACTAACTTCATTAAGTCAGGAAATGGAAGGACTCTATCAGATAGTAAGACCTTGAGTACTTGAGCAAGAGGATGATGAGGTTGTAACCCTCTCACCAACTGACTGGTTCTCATAGCGTCTACCTCTGAAGTAGATATAGCTGCATGGTACACCAGACGTGAAAGAAGTAGCTGTAAACGGTTAATAAAAGTAGAGACATTTTCCCCTTCTTTTTGACGAACCATTCGGTAATCAGCAACCATCTGGGCAAGGTCATAGTATGGCTCAAAGTGATCAGACAGTACTTGTATATAGTCCAATGCACTCACTCCTTCATGAGAGTCTCTGTACAAGCGGATCAATTCTGCAGCAGGAGACCGCAAACTTTCACTGATACGCTGCCGCTTGCCTTCTTCAGAGCAAGACCATTCCTTCAGGCATTGGAGAGTATGTTCTTTCCATATCTCAAAGTTTTCCTCCCCTTGTGGTACTGGGACATTACCAGAGAATACTTTTAGTTTCTTGTAGTGAGTGGCCTGCAGGCCCTGAGCTAACATTTCAGTCAGCCTGGCTAAAGTGCTAATAGCACTGTCACTAGAGGAACTGCTAGCGACGGCCATACTGGGGGGGTAACTGGCTGAGCGGGGTTCTTCCTTTACCTGAACCAGGGGAGGAACAGGAGGTCGGTAATCCCATGTAGTAGCTAGTGGGAGGTTCCCCTCTGAGCTATATCGCTTCTCCATATCAATGACTATTCCCACTTCTAAATCTCAGCAGTGCCTCCAAATGTAGCCCTATTTGGGGGGGGTATGAGTATTATCCCTCCCGCAACAGACTCTGGCGCTGACCTGTGTGTATAATGGGACCTGAAGCCTTCGCTGAAGGGAAGAGTGGGAACATATATGAAATATATCAGTGCCTCCACCCAGGATAGAGCCTCTGTATTACAGGGAGAATCTCTTCCTGGGACTTACCCATGAAGTACAGTTAGTAGCCTTAACAAGGATTACTGTACTAATCTCACAGTCTGAAGAATACATACAGATACCACATAAGGTTATAACAGTAGCTTTATAAGAATCAACAGGGTAATAATACATACATAAAATATACTCAGAACACAGCAATACTACAACAACCAGCAAGTCCTCAACCGTCTTAGGTTATATACCCGGGTATATATATAGATATATAGCAAGAGTCCAGTGCACAATACCTCCAGGCAACAGAAGAGATGCAGGGGCCCCTGTGGATGACTGTGGATCCTCGGATGTCTCCAGGAGATGACAGACAGCCGATCAGGAGATGATGATGATGGTGAGATTCTTCACAGGCAGCAAACAGGGCGACGGTGACGGAAGTAGATGCAGGCCTGACTACCCTAACACTGAGTCCTTAACCTGCCAGCTAAACTACTAGTGCCACCGGGCCTCTAACTAGCTAGTTGGCCTTCGGAAGCCTAACCTATCACTGCCCTGAACTATATATATATATGGATCCCTAACTACGGTTACTAGCTAGGTCCTGTGAGTATATAGGGGGTAACACATACCTAACTATATACTGTGAAGTAAAGAGGAACAAGTGGCTCTTAGACTCCCCCAGACATAACATGTCTGTCTCAGCAGCTCTGCTCACATCTCTCCCCCCAGCAGCTCTGCCTCACATGTGTCTGACTCACTGTATTTACAAAACAAAACTTGCACTACA
Organism: Leptodactylus fallax; assembly: GCA_947044405.1. NCBI lineage: Eukaryota > Metazoa > Chordata > Amphibia > Anura > Leptodactylidae > Leptodactylus > Leptodactylus fallax. The sequence goes on from CAMRHE010000426.1 coordinate 680,411, forward strand.
TGCCTGGGGTCTCTGAAGCCAAACTGCAGGGGCAAAGAAGCCAGATACATTATATACTAGTAGAAATGGCAGTTCCCTACACATCAATAACTATCTTTTTATTTATGGGTGAAATGGCTTTTTGATAAACTGAAAAGTAGCTTAAGTTTTCTAGGCCTAAATGAAAAAATGTAATTCCCCCAACCCCCACTTCACATTTGCCACTTATAATCCTATTGTCTGCTTATGCGGCAGAAGGGTCTTTGGGGCATCTCAGACACCAGGGCCCAGCTAATTCTTTAGCATCTCCCGTAACTGTGTTCCTTTTGATAACCTAGCATTTCTACAGAGACAGTATATGTTACAAAATAAGAAAAAATAATGTCACTGACAAGATATTAACCAATAACTTGTTTTCTATAGCTATGAAGAAGAGATGAGCAGGCGCACAGCAGCTGAGAATGAGTTTGTCAGCATGAAGAGAGTAAGTATTAAAATTATATGATAGCTATTATATACTAAAATCATATTGGGAGAATTTATCAATGGCTTTACAAATTTTTAATGGCATATGGAAAGTCACAAATTATGGTGAAATTTTAAAAGTGGTGAGAAAAGTCATAGATTGTAAGCTCTTGCGATCAGTCCTCACTTTTATTGACTTATTACTCTGTAATGTCTCATTTTGACTGTACATGAATCATATCACTTGTAAAGTACTGCAGAATATGTTTGTATAAATAAAAAAAATATTATAATTATTACTACTACACTTTATTATTAGTATTATTAATATTATTCTTAAATGTGGGCGTTTAGTGATAGGGACAAATTCACCAATGGGCTGATAGACTTGTCATAATTTATGGCTGATACTGGAGATAAAATAGCGCAAATCTGCACCTGCTCATTGCAGAAATAGAATTTAATTTAATAAATTTTACTTATTTTACTCCACTGAAGAATGTATTAAGACTGGCGTGTGAAACACTAGTCTTTCTAAATCTCTCACTTTGTCTTTATAGATCAAGAAACTGATAATATGATGGACTTATGCTATGTATCACTACAGTAATTATATATTTGCTTTAGGATGTTGATGCTGCCTTCATGAACAAAGCTGAACTTCAGGCCAGGGCCGACTCCCTCACCGATGAAATCAACTTCCTAAGAACTCTATATGATGCAGTAATTATCCTAAATGTGGTTCATTTTCACTGCATATTGTATTATTTGAGCCATACAAATATATGTGTTCTTTTTTCTATTTCTTACAGGAGATCAGCCAGCTCCAGGCTCAGATCTCAGACACCTCAGTGGTCGTCTCCATGGACAACAGTCGAGACCTGGACTTGGACAGCATCATCTCTGAAGTCAGAGCTCAGTATGAGGAGATTGCTAACAGGAGCAGAGCTGAAGTATGTACCAGTCAAGAGTGAGTGTATAGCATCTGCCATATCTACCTAATATTGATAAACAATATTTTTTAATACTTGATTTTTTTTTTTGGGGGGGGGGTCTACAGTTTGATGAGCTCCGTATGGCAGCTGGGAGAAATGGCAATGACCTGCAAAACAGCAGAAATGAGATCACCGGGCTCAATCAAACAATCCAGAGACTTAAAGGAGAGATTGAATATGCTAAATCCCAAGTAAGCATCAAAAATTCAGTGAAAGATAAACTTAAGTAACCTAAGGTTACTTAAAACAATAGTAATTCTTAATATGTTTATAGCGAGCTGCTCTGGAAAATGCCATCAATGAAGCTGAGGAACGTGGAGAAGCTGCAGTCCGAGATGCCAAGAATAAACTGGCTGAACTGGAGACGGCTCTACAGAAGGCCAAGCAGGACATGGCTCGCCAGATGAGAGAGTACCAAGAGCTGATGAATGTCAAGCTGACTCTGGATATTGAGATCGCCACCTATAAGAAGATGCTGGAAGGAGAGGAGTGCAGGTGTGTACACACTACTAGGGATATACAGTAACAATGAAGATTGTGCACAAGACTATATAGTATAAAAGCTTTATCTATTCAATACATAAACCAAGTGATATGTTAGATACTATAAAAACTAGAGACTAATAGTAACAAGCAATCTCAACTTTCCCTTTAATAGCCGTCTTTTGTTTAATTACTTACCCCATCAAAAAACATATAATATGGCAAAGACATAAAAGGACAAACATTAAAATAACTTACTGAATCACTATAGATCACACTAGTCATAAAAGTAGCAGAAATAGTTTAGCCAGCGTGTAAAAACTCAAAATACAAGCTATATAACACAAATATAACAATCCTTATTTTATTCTGTTTCAGGATGGCCGGTGACAGCTCGGTGAATATATGTAAGTATAAGAATTGTGCTGGTATGTATATGCTTTGGTAGAACAGTATAAACAAAGATACATAGCATTTTCTGGTTCAGTAGTCACATTGTGACATTTTACCACTTTCAGTGTTAGCAAAAGGCTTAAAGGGCACTCCCATCTGAGCCATTTACAGCATATCAACAGTATATGTCGTAAATGTTTTACAGCTGAGGGTACCATCTCTGGGATTACCAACTGTACAAGTAATGTTCTGCTGTCCTGTTCACAGAGCAGGAGACAAGTTGAGCACCTTGGCTAACATTAACAAGGCATTATGGGAAAGGAGCTGGGAGCTCATGCGCCCTCTGTTGGATGGAACAGATCCTCAGTTTGCTTTTGACTCACCGAGTCTTGAGACAGCAAAAGGGATTTTAGCCAAGCCAGGTTCACTTATCTGCATACAGCGCTGTTTCGGGATTGGCTAACATTGACAGCCACAGAATGCCCCTCATCTACATGGGGGTGCATAGGTAACAATTCCTACTGGACTCTGGCCTACAACATAAGATGACACCAGTACTATAGATAGCACATAGTAAGACGGGGCCCAGTTACATATTTTGCAGTGGGCCCAGGACTTTCAAGCTACACCACTGAGTGCCAGCCATACAATACACCACTGTCAGCGTCATTTCTTGCCAATACTCTTTACTTACAGTCATGGCCAAAAGTTTTGAGAATGATACAAATATTAATTTTTACAAAGTCTACTGCTTCAGTTTTTCTAATGGCAATTTGCATATACTCCAGAATGTTATAAAGAGTGATCAGCTTAACAGCAATTACCTGCAAAGTCAATATTTGCCTAGAAAATGAACTTTATCCCCCAAAACACATTTCAACATCATTGCAGCCCTGCCTTAAAAGGACCACCTAACATCGTTTCAGTGATTGCTCCATTAACACAGGTGTGGGTGTTGATGAGGACAGGGCTGAAGATCAATCTGTCATGATTAAGTAAGAATGACACTACTGGACACTTTAAAAGGAGGCTGGTGCTTGCCATCATTGTTTCTCTTCTGTTAACCATGGTTATCTCTAAAGAAACACGTGCAGTCATCATTGCACTGCACAAAAATGGCCTAACTGGGAAGAGTATTGCAGCTAGAAAGATTGCACATCAGTCAACAATCTATCGCATCATCAAGAACTTCAAGGAGAGAGGTTCCATTGGTGCCAAAAAGGCTCCAGGGCGCCCAAGAAAGACCAGCAAGCGGCAGGACCGTCTCTTAAAAATGTTTCAGCTGCGGGATCGGGCTACCAGCAGTGCAGAGCTTGCTGAGGAATGGCAGCAGGCAGGTGTGAGTGCATCTGCACGCACTGTGAGGCGGAGACTCTTGGAGCAAGGCCTGGTCTCAAGGAGGGCAGCAAAGAAGCCACTTCTCTCCAGAAAAAACATCAGGGACAGACTGATATTCTGCAAAAGGTACAGGGAGTGGACTGCTGAGGACTGGGGTAAAGTCATTTTCTCTGATGAATCCCCTTTTCCATTGTTTGGAACATCTGGAAAACAGCTTATTCGGAGAAGAAGAGGTGAGCGCTACCACCAGTCTTGTCTCATGCCAACTGTAAAGCATCCTGAAACCATTCATGTGTGGGGTTGCTTCTCAGCCAAGGGAATCGGCTCTCTCACAGTCTTGCCTAAAAACACAGCCATGAATAAAGAATGGTACCAGAATGTCCTCCAAGAGCAACTTCTCCCAACCGTCCAAGAGCAGTTTGGCGCTCAACAATGCCTTTTCCAGCATGATGGAGCACCTTGCCATAAAGCAAAGGTGATAACTAAATGGCTCAGGGAACAAAACATAGAGATTTTGGGTCCATGGCCTGGAAACTCCCCAGATCTTAATCCCATTGAGAACTTGTGGTCAATCATCAAGAGACGGGTGGACAAACAAAAACCAACAAATTCAGACAAAATTAAAGCACTGATTCTGCAAGAATGGACTGCTATCAGTCAGGATTTGGTCCAGAAGTTGATTGAGAGCATGCCAGGGAGAATTGCAGAGGTCCTGAAGAAGAAGGGTCAACACTGCAAATATTGACTTGCTGCATTAACTCATTCTAACTGTCAATATAAGCTTCTGTTACTCATAATATGAATGCAATTATATTTCTGTATGTGATAAAAACATCTGACAAACACACATAAAAACCAGAGGGCAGCAGATCATGTGAAAATAGAATATTTGTGTCATTCTCAAAACTTTTGACCATGACTGTACATATGTAAGTAGTCAACAGAGGACACTCCAAGTTCTGCACTAAAAAATATTTTCAAGATTGTCTTAAAATTCTATATATTTCCTGTCATCTACAGTCACTAATTTCCAATTCTTTGCAGCTGTCCTACATTCCAGCACTGGAGGCAAACACCATTCAGGAGGCCACCATGGTGGGCATCATCAATCTCATCATCACCATAAGAGTGGGCATAAATCCAACAGCTATGTGTCCAGCAAACATCACTCTGGTCACAGCCACCATTGTTGAAGTTGAATGGTAGACTACAGGCCTTTGATCTACACACATGGATGTCAGCATACTGTATAGATTATGCTTTCTCGCCATGCTTGATAGTTTAGCCTAGTTATATCACCTTAGTTTGTAGCATTGTAATAATAATAACTGCTTGTCTATGATGCCGTCAATAAACTGAGTTGAGTGCATAAATGAATATCGACTTTGGCTTATTATTATGGAACCTTATAATACAATTTAAAAATGATATTTCCATTAAATAATTTATTTGCCTTTTTATGTAAATACACATTTTTGCTGTTGTATTAGACTAACCATATCTGAGGTGGATTAAAACAGGTAAAAGAGAAGTATTGATAAGGGAAATGCCAACAAAGACTTCTAATAGGGCAGAGAAGTCTTTCACTCATGTCCCAAAAACAGGGGTTTTTAAACCAAATCTATGGCATCAGAAAGTACCCTTACAATTAACATCACTCTCATAGGAGAATTAGTATAATTGTACATGTGATATGTAGTTCATTCTAAAAAAGCATTATGTGGTCTGAACAACAGGCCTGTCTCTCTCCAAGGCATTGCTACTAGACTAATAGTTCCAAAACAATCCCCAACCAAGGTTTCCAGACTTGGTAGATTCTAAGTAATTAGATTATAGGTGAACATTCTTGAAAGACACAAAGTAACAAGGCCACATGTGAAAATATCAGGAATAAAGAAGACTATAAGCTGTAATACATATAATACAATATTAACTATTGATTAGTAAAGATTCTAATGATTATTTTTCATTATCACTGTCATCTTTATAGTTTTGCTTTTGGAGTATCTCATAAGTTGCACTGTTCTTATTCATCTCAATCCACTGACTATGGAACGTGATTACAAAGTATATCTAGAAAACTTATACAATGAATGAAAAATCTTTATTTCAATTTTTTTTCAATTGTAACCAAGTTAGCCAATGAAACTATATTGACAATACAGCATGTATCCAGTGCCAACCAATAGTCTAGAGCAGTGGGGTCACATACTGCCCGCTGTGCCATTCTGTGCAACCCTTATTTATCTCACCAGAGACATGGAAATCTGTACCTGATGGGCTCACTCGTGTTTTTTCCATGCCAGAAGTTGTGGCAAGAGGCATAAATTGAGGAAGTGCAGAGGGTCTTAAGGAGCCTATAAGATGTCTCTTCCCAATATGAGGAGACCAGTACTATAAGCAATACATTATAGTTGGGAGGCCTAGTACATTGACCTTATCACTGGCTTTGACCTCACCCATCTTGACCATTGGACATGGCCTTAACCGTTTACCTACTGGATATGACCGTACCATCAGATGCCATCACCTTCCCATACCATGCTGTGTGCAAACGGACCTATTTTGCATCATTTTTTCATCTAAGCTGTCAATAAAGATCAGCCTGCCGCCAGTCAGATATCTTACGTTATAATGATGATTAAGAAGCTGTTTGGAGACTTTACAAAACTATTTTAGATTCAGTCTATGCGCCCATCATGTGTAAGCCAAGATATTTTCTTTAATTCTTTATTTAACTTTTCACAATAAATGGCACGTAAATAAAAATCTTAACAAATTTCAATACAATTTCTTTACATTCCCAACGCACTGGGTTGTAGTGTATACAAAGGGGGTAAATGAAAAAAGAAGCAATTATATTTATGCAATTATGTATGTTGGGGATAGGTTGTTAGTAGTAGTATAATGTTGTACCGTGTTAGCCATTGAAAGTAGTGGAAGAGTGAAGAAATCAGGCGATACCTTTTAGAGGCTAACTGAGTATATTTGATGGTAAGCTTTCAGAAGTACTAGCTCCCTTCATCAGACATGGTGTTATACAAGAACTGAAAATTCACAGATTTTTTTATACCCTATACACATGGTCTTCAAAGGATTTTAGAGTCCTTAAAAAAACAACAAAATGCAATCTAAGTAGAGAAGTTATTTACAACCGAACAAAAAATAAACAATCTGGAAAGTTGTGGTGTGTGACAGAGGGATCTGTTATCTGTTTGCAATGAGCTGGTGATTTGTGACCCTCACAGTTCATACATAGTGTGACATGAAGCTGGCATGAATATTAAGTCCAAATTGCAGAGTTTGAAATTTTTGCATAAACTTGCACTCCCATTCTTTCCTCTCCTCCTGTGTCTTAAAATGTCCCATTAAAACCACAACCCGCAAATCTTCAATAGAGTGGTTCTCTCCGGAGAAATGTGCGGCCACTGGGAGATCTGTCCTGCTGTTATTAATATTGGATCTATGTGAATTCATTCGCTGACTAAGTCTCTGTCCTGTTTCCCCCACATAGAGGCCTGTGGTGAGACATTGCACACACATTATGAGATACACCACATTGGAAGACCTGCAGGAAAATGTCCCCCTAATTCTGTGCACCTGTTGTGACTGTGGGATAGGTACACTGTCAGCGGTGTGGATGTGCTTGCAGGTCATGCACCTTTTATGTAGGCAAGGTGAGGTGCCATTTTCAGTTGGGGCCTTCAGGGCACTCCGGACAATAATACGCCTCAGGTTTGGTGGTTGTCGAAACGAAAGGAGAGGGGGGACTGGAAATATGTCCTTGAGTCTGTTGTCCCTATGTAGCACAGGTCTTTCTATGTGAGCAGACTGTCTCTGTTAATGGCTGCCGCTTTGTTTAATTGGTTGTCCGTCACTTTTGGTTTGTATCCCAATCGGAGAAATTTCATCCTCAGATCCAGGAAAGGAGGGGGGGGGGACTGGAAATATGTCCTTGAGTCTGTTGTCCCTATGTAGCACAGGTCTTTATATGTGAGCAGACTGTCTCTGTTAATGGCTGCCGCTTTGTTTAATTGGTTGTCCGTCACTTTTGGTTTGTATCCCAATCAGAGAAATGTCATCCTCAGATCCAGGAGGTGCTTGTCCAGGTCTGCTTTGTCGGAGCAAATACGATTGTATCGTATAGCCTGGCTGTAAATAATAGATTGTCTTGTGTGCTTGGGATGGAAGCTGTCGTTTCTCAGGTAGGCCGTTCTGTCTGTGGGTTTGTGGTATATCGATGTGAGTATCCGGTGGTCTTTGATGTATATTGTGGTATCCAGAAAGTGAATTTCACTCTCTGAATAGCTAAGTTTAAGGTTGATGGTAGGGTGAAAGTCATTGAAGTCATTATGGAATTGAAGTAGGGCCTCCTCACCTGCAGTCCAGATAACACGGATATCATTGATATAACGAAGGTAAATCATAGGTTTGGTGGCGCATGTTGATAAATATTCTCCTTCCAGTTCTGCCATAAAGAGATTTGCATACTGGGGTGCACATCTGGTCCCCATTGAAGTTCCCATTCGCTGTAGATATAGATCCTCTCCAAAGGTAAAATAGTTGTGGCTAAGGATGAATTGTATGAGCTGCGTTACTGGCCCTGTTGGGAGGTTTTGTTTTGCCAGGTGTACCCAACATACTGCAACTCCATCCTTGTGGGAAACGTTGGTATACAGGGATTCCACATCCATGTTGGGATAGGTTGTGAATGGCCTTGTATGTCAGAGTTAAAATTTTATCTGCATTTGTTGGTCAATGGATTAGCAGAGGGGAGAGGCAGATGAGATATGAAGGGCGAGGTGGATTACCCGGCCAGCAGATTTGAGAGTGGATTGTAGAGGATTGGGAGGTCCCATAAAAGAATGTTGCAGTGGTCTAGGAAAGAGATGATGAGGGCCTGGATTAGCAATTTTATAGACTCAGGGTTGAGGAAACAGCGGATGATTTGATAACTATTTTTGAGTTGAAGGTGACAGCAGGTCTTATGGGCTTGGATGTGTGGTTTGAAGAACAGGGCAGAATCAAAAGTTACCCTGAGGCAGTAGGCTTGTAAGTGTAGAGCCATTAACTTGGATAAATAGATCAGGTAAAGGGGCTGAGGGAGGTGGAGGAAATATTATAAACTCATTTTTTCCATACTGAGTTTGAGAAAGGGAGAGAAGAAGAAGGAGACTATACTGCTAGACACTATGGGATCTGCTAGACACTATGGGCTATGACTTCTGCAGCTGCTGCTACAGGGACGTGTGATGGTCCCTATGTTATGTTAGGGCTCTTCCCCCTTCCTCTCCTTGTGAGTGGCATAACACGTACTTCTCTGTCAAGGCCGTATGGACAATACCTCCTCCGGACCTCTGATAGTTTGAGTATTGACTTAGAGGAGTGGGGCAGGAGCCTTAAACATGCAGATGCTCCTTTAACATGATGCCAATCCCATTATGCTGTCCATTTGATCACTTGCTCTCTGATGATCCAGCCAAAGGGCCTGGGAAACACATTGGAGCCTAATGCTACAGCGATTTTAGCTAGGGAGGAATGAATTCTAATCTAATAATCATAGCCCTGCTGTGGTGTTCAATCTTTTTAGAACGTGTCTTTATTAGCATGTAAACCATACTCCAGAGGGGAGTTTTCTTATAGCTAAGCCTCTGTCTAAGGATATCTACTGAACCAGTCAATTTAAATGACCCTCTAGACTCGGAGCCTCGGGAATATGGATCGTGGTTGTAGGGGGTGCAACCACGACCATGCTTGAAGGGGTATGGGGCCCACTGCCAGATGGAGATGGCTGGGGTCCCACAGCACTATGCTATACATCTTATTAATGGAAAGGGGTCTGGCGTTATGTGATGTCTGTACATGCCATCGGGCCCCTTTCCAATAGTAGCCTACCAGGAGAGATGATTAAAAATAAATTCTGATGATCCCCAACCCTCTTCAGGGCTCTTCCAGCCTGTGACTGAAGTCTTGTGCACAGGGGTCACTGTTGAAGTCTTTGATTATGCCTCAAGGTCATGTGGGGCACGGTGGTTTGATGACGTCAGCTTGCCCCACTTGACTGCTGAGGCCCTATCACAATCCCCAGCTGTGACCTCAGATATTGCAGAGTACAGAGTACCATCAAGATGAACTGGAGGGCTGAATATTATTCATGAGGTTCATGAGGTTTGCTTGAAGCTGTTCGAGGGGGCTCAAGGGAGCATTTTATACTGTGTGGGGCCACTGTGGAACATTATACTTGTAGGGTCACTGTGGGGACCATATTATATTGTGTGGGGCGACTGTGGAGCATAACATATTGTGTGCGGCCACGGTGGAGCATATTATACTGTGTGGGTCTTTTGTGGAACATTATAGTGTAGGGGGCTCTGGGGAGTATATTATACTGTGTGGGATCACAGTGGTGAGTATATTATACTATGTGTAATCACTATGGAGCATATTATACTGTGTGGGTCACTGTGGAGCATATTACACTGTGTGGGGGGCACTGTGGAGCATATTATACTGTGTAGGGCCACTGTAGAGCCTATTCTACTGTGTGGGGGCATTTTGATGCATATTATACTATGTGGGGCAATTGTGGAGCATGTTATACTGTGTGGGACCACTGTGGAACATTATACTGTGTTGGTGCACTGTAGGGACCATGTTATACTGTGTGGGGTCACTGTGGAGCATTATACTGTGTTGGGGTCACTGTGGAGCATATCATACTGTGTTCAGCCACAGTGGAGCATATTATACTATGTGGGGCCATTGTGGAGCATTATACTGTAGGAGGCTCTGGGGAGCGTATTATACTGCATGGGACCACAGTAGTAGGGTCACGGTGGAGCATATTATACTAGAATATTTTATGTGGCAGAGGATCTTTTGGGGCCCCCTCGGTCTAGGGTCCAGTAGTGGCTGTTACCTCTGCACTCCCTATAGCTATGCTCCTGTCAGTGGGGTTTAGAGACATACCATTTTCACTAGATAAAGGGTCACCCCCAGTAGTCAATTTACTCATATGTTTCCAGGAGGAATAACCAAGCAGTAGCATTGTTTTCTAAAAAGACATGTCAGTAGAGGTAAATGATCCTCTTTATCATGCCTCTTTAACGATCCATCTAATGCATATATGATATGAATAAAAAAGTAAAGAAAAATCTGAACCATGACAGAAATGACAAACATCTGTGAAATAGTTGACGGCATCTATATAAACCCCTCCCGTTGTTGTCACCATTAAATACTGTGGACATTAAACTATGATACAACACCTAACAAAAAAGCCGACCTGTTGCAATAGTATATATAAAAACATCATAAACATGTGTCATCAATGAGTAAACTAAACATTTAGAAGCTATATTGTGTTAGTTAGCACTGAAATTAAGCTCTGCCTCTAAACCCTACCTGTCTGCAGGTTGTTTTTTTTTATGTTTTAACCCCTTCTCAATCCATGACAAAAATTAACATCATGGGCAGCTGTCAGTTTCCCCACCATGGCTAAAATGTATTTCATATTGATCTCGCATATATTGTCAGCATCACCATAAGATCAGTGATCAGGTTAACTGCCATGATCAGGGAAAAATCTGATCATGGCGTTAACCTCTTCAGTGCTGCAGTTGAACGTAAACTCAGCACTGCGCAACTTTGCAACATGGTCGTAATAGCGAACACGAGACCGTATGGCTCAATTAACAGGGTTAATGTGACTGAGACAACTCAGGACCTGACAAAAGTCCCCATAGAAGTCTCTTGTAATTGCCTAGAAGGAGATCTTTACAATATGCCAGCATAGTCTTAATATGAATATGTGTATGAATAGTTAAAGTTAAACAAATGCCCAAAAAACAACAGAAGAATATTTTAAATAAAATACATTTTAAGAAAATCAATGTAAACTAAAAAAATGTTTAGTTTCATTATGACTATATCAATCTCTATTGTAAACATATATAACTAATGTATGGCCAGGATAAATGGTTAAAAAATAAAATTAAAAAACCTATAATTAAATAAATATTTATGGGCCCATTACATTCTTTGATAGTTCTTTTCAACCAAATTTGTTTAATAATGGTAATAGTAGAGCAGACCTGTGCCCATATATTATATATATCTGATCAGAATTTTTTTTTTTTTTTTGTAAGGGATGACGCTTTATATGCATTGCATTCAAGCCTTCTGTCCAGTATATAAGCTCAGGATGTAAATTTCAAATGGCGTTTTGTGATTGTTGCCTAAAGCCGGCCTTACACATGAGACTGGTGAAGTGGCAGATTTTGGACTGTCTGCTCATGGTTGGTTGTTCATATATAAACCTACAACAATTCAACCCATACAGCCAACTAAAGTTGGTCACAACCAAAATCTGTTATATTGGATCTGACATAATCTGTTGCGTATGGGCTAGATTGGAAGACTTGCTGGTGATTTTTGTATTGGTGTTTGTACTTCTAACACAACCATAAAGTGTCCATCATTTCCTGTTTTCAGCAATTCATTAACATCTAAAGACTTTTATCTGTTAATTTTCCAAGTGTCTGGGGTAGCCAAATATTCATTGGAAGGTTCATGGTCGTTCATGTATTTAGAACAGTTGGCCGTATGAACAATCAACCACAGTTCATTTCAGACAAGCAAATTTCATGTGCATGACCAGCTTTACGGTGGCATTTGTCGCTCATATGGTCCCATCACAAAAAAAAATAGAAAAAAAAAATAGTAAACTGCTATAGCATTTTTTTTACGGTAGCCTTCTGAAAAAGAGAGCAAATCTTTATGTTGCACTAAGTGCACAGATGGAGGATGAATTTAGCCTAACCTATTCTATTTAGCACTAGAGCAATATTAGGGTTGAAGGTCCTTGGTTATTTCCTTTGAACCTGTAACTTATAGAAATATTATATGATGTTCCATCTTCGACTTGCTCATATGATGTACTTGTACAGCGCACTTTGAAAGAAGCAAACATTTCACTATTTTGGACTGGTGCCGGGTTTATAGTTTGGTACTACCATTTTTCTTGCTCTGCACTACAGAGAAGAAGAGAACATATTCATTCTTCTGAGCACAGCCAATAATGTATATCATAGCTTTGATAATGCAGGCGTGTTGCTGAACTGCCTTCCATAAACTGAAGCAAATGATGCTACCATACAACACTCATGAAGTCGTAATGATTTTATGTGATTGTTAAAAACCAATACAAGTATAAAAGCAGCCGACAGAAGGTCTTCAGTACTGCAGCTATTCCTACTCACATTCACTGTACCACTTCTGTAGGTCACTTCCACTTCGAGAACAACCACCATGTCTCACATGTCTCATCACTCCATCCTCGCCTCCTCTGGACACAAGCACTTCAGCTCTTGTTCTGTAGCTTTACCTAAACACTCCAGCTCTCACAGCATCTTATCACACTCTTCTAAACACACAGGACATGGACACAAGACTCATCACTGCTTCAGCAGCAAGAGCACCCATAACATTGGATCCAAGGGACATAAAATCTCATTTGGAAGCTGTCATTTGGGCAAAAGTGGACATGGATCTGGATTTGGAGGTATTGGATTTGGAAGATCTTCTTGCTCTGCAGGGATCACCCCTGTCACAATAAATCAGAGTCTCCTTGCCCCATTAAACTTGGAAATGGACTCAAGTATCCAAAGAGTAAGAACTGAGGAGAAGAATCAGATCAAAGGACTGAACAACAAGTTTGCCTCCTTCATCGATAAGGTAAATTTTATAGTTTATTTAGCTAAGAAATAGATGGAGCCAAACAGGAATATACTTTGTAGAATATGAGTTTTAAGTTCTGCATAGACAAACTCTGAAATCAATGGATAACTCTGGAAATCTGTGTTCTTCTAAATCATTGCAGATGGAGCTTATCCAAATATCTCTTTTTTTTCTTTATTTGCACAAAGTACGATGATGGTTAATTTTAATATAATAGCACCACTAGTAACATTACAGCAAGTGCTAAAGTAAAATAGATCTTCTTAAAGTGACCCTCCAAAACTACCCCTTACTAAGGTCCATTCCCCTCAATACATGTATGGCTGTTACTTCATGTCCATCTTTTTCTCACTGGTGGTTTATATTCATTGTGTCCTCCCTGGAAATCAGATGTCTATGAACTTGTGTGTATGGACAATCTCTGATAAACCTGTGTTTCTACACAACAATCAATCTAAGGAGGCAGAACTGCGGAAAGAAGTAAGACCATTAGTCTAAACCAGTGATAAGGCAGGAGGTGTGTCTTAGACTACTTTGGACTCCCTGCAGGGATCTCAGCTAACTGTGCCATAGTCACAAATCAACACTCAACAGAAGCGCTGACAAACAATATCACAGTGTATAGATATACTTTGATCGGCATTATGAGGAAAAAATGTATTCAGCTTTTTTACTATGTGCCTTTGTATAGGAAGCTGCACAGACTATGCTTTTCTATGTAGCGTGGATTGTCTACCATACAAACATTAATAGCAGAACTTAGGTTATAAGCAAATATAATTATATCTATAATAAGTGTATATTATATAATAAGTGAACTTTATATAATAAGTGTACATTATATCTGCACATGCATGTAGGTAAGATATCTGGAGCAGCAAAACAAGATGCTAGAAACCAAGTGGGCCCTTCTACAAGAACAGAAAACAGCTCGGTGTCAGATTGAACCTCTGTTTGAGGCTTTTATCAGTAACCTCAGGAGACAGTTGGAGAACCTGGAATGTGAAAGCTCTCGTCTGGAAGCAGAAAGGAGCAACATGGAGGAAACAATGGAAGAATTTAAAAGAAAGTAAGACAACAGTCTTGAGCGCAAATTTCCTATTATGCACTTATAACAAGTTAGAGTTAGTTTAGGGAGAACAAGTTTAGAAGAGTTAGATTTAGGAATGTGATGAACCTGCCTTAAAAGATGTGTTTTTAGAGCACATTTGAAACTTTGGAAGTTTGGTAGTAATATGATTGTCGAGGGTAGTGCATTCCAGAGAATTGGTGCAACTGGAGGGAAGTCTTAGAGACAAGAGTGTGAGATCCATATTATTGAGGATGTTAGTCCTAGATCACTGGCAGAAGGAAGAGCATGGGTAGGGTGGTAGATAGAGATAAGGAAGGAGATTTAGGGTGGAGAAGAGCTTTGTGAAAAGTGAGAAGTTTAAATTGTACTCTAAAGTAGATGGGTAGCCGATGGCACAGACTAGAGTCATTGGGGTAGATTTTTGACAAATGAGCTTGACCTTTTTGCTTTCCATCCCCTTGACTCGAAGGAGCTAATTTGCATAAGGAAAAAAAGTTATTTTTTTGGAGGCAGAGTCAACTCTCACTTTAATTTTAGCAGACTTGAAATTTGCCTTTGAAATGCTGTGCAATATGAGTAATTTTGACATCCCACTTACAGGTATGAAGAAGAAATGAACAGGCGTACAGCGGCAGAGAATGAGTTTGTGTTGCTAAAGAGGGTATGTATAAACATCTAAAATAAGCCTAGATAAATGAGAATACTGCAATCTGTGATACAAGTTTTTTTTGTAGGATGTTGATGCTGCTTTCATGAGCAAAGCAGAACTGCAAGCTAAGGCCGACTCTCTGGCTGAGGAGATCAACTTCTTAAGGACACTCTACGATGCGGTAAAGATATTTTCTCTTTGTAACAAGCCTCCAATGTTTTGGGTTTGTTTCTTTACAATGACCCAGTAATAAGATAAGATGATACATATGTATGATGATTATTGATTATTTTCTGATTTCACAGGAGATCAGTCAGCTCCAGGCTCAGATCTCAGACACCTCAGTGGTCGTTTCCATGGACAACAGCCGAGACCTGGACCTGGACAGCATCATCTCTGAAGTCAGAGCTCAGTATGAGGAGATTGCTAACAGGAGCAGAGCTGAAGCTGAGGCCATGTACCAGTCAAGGGTGAGTCTAAGACCCAGATACTAAATATTCATCTACGTTTATAGACATTAACAACTTAGCACTTCCATTTTTTCCTCTATCAACAGTTTGATGAACTTCGTATGGCAGCTGGAAGAAATGGTAATGATCTAGAGAATAGCAAGAATGAGATTGCTGAACTAAACCGAACAATTCAGAAGCTCAAGGGAGAAATTGAATGCGCTAAGTCCCAGGTGAATGAAATCTAGCTTGTTACAAATAGGAATGAACCTTTCCTCTCTGCTGCCTGAGGAGAACTATAGAAAGGCACTCCCCACACCTGCAAAAAAACTACCCAACACAGATCTTTGGTTGTGTGATAGGACCCCCCTAATTAAAACTGTAGGACAAGTCCCTCCATTTACAGATCAAATAATCACCTTATTTTGACCCCACACAGTATATTATCCCTTTTATTGGCTCCCATACAATATATAGCCCCCTTTGTTTGCCCCGCACAGTTGCTACCTATTGGAATAAATCAATAGGTTGCGAAGAATCAAAAATGCCATCCTTATTTTATGCCAGAAGGCGTCGCCTGAGGCCATTGCTCATGGCAGATGTGCCGCTGCAAATATACATAATGAAATGTTGTAAATTGTATACAATAAGTAACCATTGTACAGTATGTGTGCATGTAGGACAAGAAATTATCCACTACATTACATAATAATCCTTAAAAGATTTATCCAGAGCTATGATATTGATTGCTGAAGCCTCTTTTCTACTTACCGCGCACAGCGCCGTACAATGTATTGTGCTTGGTAGGGAACAGTGAAACAATATTATATAATACCCAGCACGCTCAGTATTAGTAGTCTCAACTAACCTTTTCAAGTAATAATATGCCACTCTTGGTACCAATGGGATGCCACTGTTTGGAGAACACTGCCTTGTATCTTATATAGAACTGCTTAATATATTTATAGCGTGCTGCCCTGGAATCTGCTATAGCAGAGGCTGAGGAACGTGGAGAAGCTGCTGTCCGAGATGCCAAGAATAAACTGGCTGAACTGGAGAAGGCTCTACAGAAGGCCAAGCAGGACATGGCTCGCCAACTGAGAGAGTACCAAGAGCTGATGAATGTCAAGCTGGCTCTAGATATCGAGATCGCCACCTATAAGAAGATGCTGGAAGGAGAAGAACACAGGTGACTGCAGATTATATCGATATAAAAGATGTTACATACATATACTGTGTACTTGTACAAAGCTGTAGGACGCACTGATACATTTCTGCTTTCTTTCAGATTGGCTTGTGATGGCTCAGTGAGCATCTGTAAGTGATACACATTACTACTTACTGTATATTTATAGTCTACACATCTGGTTTCCTGGTATGATAAAAATTTTAAATCAATCTCCGCACTAACATGTTTTCTCTTCTCTAGCTGTCCTGCACTCAAGCACTGGAGGAAAACACCATTCAGGAGCATCCTCTCATGGTGGACATCATCATAATCATCATAATCATCATCAACATCATCATCATAGTCATCATCATCTAAAAGGTGGATTCAGTTCTGGCAGTGGAAGAAGTTATGGCCATGCACACACAAGCAAATATCACTCTAGCCATAAGCACCACTGCTGAAATGGAAGAGCTGTTATATATTTGCTGCACTTTTGGCTTTATCCCTAAGCTTATATTCCTCTTTGGTCGCTTAGCTATTTGTCCCTGCTTTTTAGAATTAAGTGCATATATGCTACCCCATATTGTTCCTCAATAAACCAGTATTTGCATGGCAGTCAATGATGTATTTTTGACCATTACCAGAAAAGGTTCATAGAAATGTAGGAAATTCTGACCACAAGTTGTACTAGTTATATAAGTTACACTAGCACCTGCTAGTATATTCAAAGGTTTTTAATTGTTTTCAATAAATCAGGGTACAGGATACACATTATAAACAGAGTACATACAATAGTAGAAAGTACATACAACAATTCTAATATAGAACAGTAAACTGTAGCAATTCAAATACAACAAACAGTAGTGGTGGTATAAGCAATCCTCTATGAATAGAGGGATATCACTAACCCGAGGTGTAGAGAAGGATCTATGTGCTTGTGTGGGGGTAGAGAGACCACATAGACAAAGGAAAGACAAGACAAATAACCAACAAACACATTGGAAAGTGGGGTTGGGGGGTTAGTTGTGTTAAGGGGGGGAGGGGGGGTATTTGCAGCAGTCAGGTAGTCAGAGGTGAGTTGCAGCAACTTGGACCATGTCTTCATAAATTGAGGATGTGCTCTCTTTTTCCAGCTCATTAGTTCTTCAAAGCGTGCGATTTGGTGCACCTTGACTTCCCACTCTTGTGTCGATCGGGGGGAGGTTTGCAGCCAGTGTAGTGGTATGACTGATTTTGCAGCAGTAAGCATATGTGTGGTCAATGAATCTTGGTGGGGTTTGAAGTGGAGAGATGGCACGGCCAAGAAGATCAGTTTGGGTTTTAGCACAAAGTCAGGAGAGAAGACTTGCAAGATGTGTTCCTGGACATGGGACCAGAAGGAGGAGAGAACTGGACAGTTCCACCAGAGATGTAATTAGATTCCGGGGTGGTCATGGCAGTGCCAACATGTGTTGTCGGTTGTGAGCTTTTCATGGAACAGCAAACCAGTCCCTTCCAGACATCCTCTGATAATTGGGTCCAATGCAGTGTGGCATTAGTTGCTTGCATCAGGTGGACCGAGAGAGAAGAGGTTGGAGATACTAGATTTGACAACCAGCTCAGTTGGACAGACTGATAATATTTAGTCCCTTAAAGACCAAGGGCATAATAGTACGTCCTTGGTCGCATGGGGATGTATGGAGAGGGCTCAGGAGTTGAGCTCTCTCCATACTCACGGAGGATGCTGGCTGTATAATTCAGCCAGGACCCGCCACTAACAGCTGCGATCAGTACTGACACCGATCTCATCTGTTAACACTTTAGATGCCATGGTTAAACCGCAGCATCTAAAGTGCGCAGGTGCAGTCGGTGCCACCGTCTTTTACCGATCACCGCCCTCTGGATCGTTATCGAAGGGTGGCGATCGGTTGTCATGACAGCTGGGAGCCTATTGAAGGGTCCCAGGCTTGTAATTACATCAGTTCTATTACACGCTGCCATAGCCATAGTATGAGCAATCAGACCACGTAGGGTTTAACATCCCTAGGGGGTCTGAATATAAAAGTAAAAGTAGAAAAAAAAAGAAAAAGTAGAAAAAAAAAAGTAGAAAAAGTAGAAAAAGTAGAAAAGTAGAAAAAGTAGAAAGAAAAAGAAAAAAAAAAGTAGAAAAAACACAAAAATCACAAAAGTTCAAATCACCCCCCTTTCCCTAGACCAAATATAAAAATAAATAAACAATAATAAACATAAACACTTTAGGTATCCCTGTGCTCAAAAATGCCTGAAATATTAAAATATTAAAATATTTATCCTACATGGTGAACGGCGTAGCAGGGAAAAAAAAATCAGAATAGCCAAATGGCTGTTTATTTCAACACTTTGCCTCCTAAAAATAATGAATAAAAAGTGATCAATCCATCAGAACTTCCCCAAATGGTATAAACAAAAACGTCATCTTGTCTTGCATAAAAAGACACCATACCCAACTCCATACTTGTAAATATGAAAAAGTTACAGGTGTCAGAACATGGTGACTGTAATGTCTCTGCCGTTTCGGGTCTCGGCACCGCCCTCCGCTCGCACGCTGTGACGAAGGAGGCATCTTCAATTTGGTTCTTTGTGTTAGCTTCTTGATGCTCAGTCTGAACATGGTCCTAGTTCTCTTGCTGTGTAAAGCCACACCCGTGTAATTAGGAACATTTCTCTCTGGACTGCATAGAGTTAATCTCTTCCTGGCCTGAGTGATTGACAGCCTGTGTACCTATCAGCTCTGGGGCTGGTCCCAGACTTTCTATAAACAGGTTGTCAGCCCTCACATGGCGGCCGGTTATTACACTTGTGTTTTGTCTGCTCTCTTTCTATACTCCTTGATACTTTGTTACTTGATTCTCTGACCCTTTGGCTTGCCCTGACTATTCTCTTGGATTTTGACTTTGTACTGCTTTGCTCGTTTGTTACTGACCCCTTGGCTTGCTCACTCTGCTTCTGTGTTGTTTTTGTCTTGTCCTGTTCTCTGTGTCACTTACCCAGTATAGGGCTTGTCTTCAGGTTGTCCTTTTACCATTTAGGGTAACTGTGGCAATAGGAAGGGACAGTGGCTGGGGTGAGATTAGGGCTCACTTGTCTCTGTCCTTCCTCCCAGACCCCTGCAGTAGTGTCAGGGTTGCTTCGGTTGGCAAGACCCTTACAGTGATACAAATTTTTTTTCTATTTTGCAAAGTTTTTCATTTTTTAAAAGGTATCAAAACATTACAAATATTATATAAATTTGGTATCGTCGTGATTATTCAGACCTACAGAATGCAGGTAACATGTAATTTTTACCACACAGTGAACGCAGTAAAAATTAAACCCATAGGAAATTGGCACAAATGTGTTTTTTTTTTTCCAATTTCACCAGTACATTGTGAATGGTACCGTTACAAAGTACAATTTGTTTTGCAAACAATTAGCCATCATGTGACTCTGTGAACTGAAAAATGAAAAAGTTTTGTCTCTTGGAATGTGGGGAGGTGTGATGATTCTGCTTAAATATGGCTATAACTCAAAGCTGTATTTTGGTCTTTGGGTAGCGTATCTCTTTACTCATAAGGTGCGCAGCCATAATCATAAGTATATTGCCAATAGTGGCCGGACTGGAACAATAGGGCTTTGTATCCATCCTAGAAGGGCTCCATTGAATTCATACACAGCCCTGAGTGATCAAAGCAACATGCATGGTGCAGCCTGCACTGGTAGATCAGACATGGTTGATAACATTGTATCATTTCACTTGGTCTCAGCTCTTTACAAAGAATCTGGACTTGAGTGGATTAATCCATCAGACTTGCTGTTGCTGATGACCTCATTCTGGGTGGTGTCATAAAGGGTATATAAGATGAGATAAGAGGTCAGTGGGGGGAGATTGTGCTGGGACTACAAGAGAACACTATGAGGAGTTTTAGAGACAGACTACAGGATATTACAGACACACCACTGTGAAGAGCATGCAGGCTGGATTATTGTATTGATGCCACATGCTAGGAGTTAATGCCGCTGCCTCCACTGGTGATTTCCACATGCCATGTGTGAGTGTTGGACTATAGAGCCACATCCAGGAGATGTGTGGTAAAGTAACTATTTCACTTTTATGCCCTTTTTATTTCATTGCACTGTATCTTGTAACTAGTAACTGTTAATGCTTGCATATATCTGCATATCTGTTCTGAACTGCATGTGTTAGATGTTAATACCGACCCATTTAGGGGTTAATAAATATATAAAATTTAGAAAGCTTGTCTTGTATTTATCTTGTGAACCCGGCACTCACTGGCGGTGAGTGTGGTTTTTATATGAAAGAAGACTCAGGTGTGAGCCAAAGCGGTGTTGGCACACTGAGGATCTTTCACAGGAGGGAAAAACGGAAATGCAAAAAATGAATTTGTCTCAGTCTTTAAGGGGTTAAAAATAACTGGGAGACCAATTTCGCTAGTGGTGCATTTTTTCACCAATTATGACTAGGCCACTCGTGGGGTCTTGCCTCTCCAGAAGAATCTTGTGAAGATGCTTTGAATATTCCTGAAGAATGCAGATGGGAGATGAATTGGCAGCATGTTAAGGCGATACAGTATTTTGGGGACTATATAAGTTTTTAGTAGAGTTTTTCATCCGAACCAAGACTGGGTAATTTGGTGTAAGTAGAAAGGAGAGATTTAAGTTTAGCAAGCAGAGAGATGAATTTAGTTTAGTAGAGGTTGTCAAGTGTCAAGTGTATCCCACTTGAAGAATCCATCCACGAGAATGGGGTGGATTGTTGTATTCGTGTTTTCACCGCAACTGGAAGGGTGACGTTTAAAATTTTGTATATCATGAAATTGACTTTGTAGTTAGAGATGTTGCCATATCTCTCCAGGAGTTCTACAAGAGCTGGGAAACCTTCCATGGGTTTTGTTATGATATAGAGTACATCGTCCACAAAGGCAGTAGCATGAAGTGTGTCAGTTCTTAATAGCATTCCTTTGATGTTGAGGTGTTTGCGGATTGCCTGCAGAAAAGTCTCCAGTGCTAGGATAAACAGAGACTGGGAGAGAGGTCAATCTTCGTGTGTGCCATTGTTTATGTCAAAGGTAGATGAAAAGGTGCCATTAACCTTGAGACATGCATGGGCTTGGAGTAGGGGGGATAAAATGGCATTGATAAAGTGTGTATGTAAACCAAATTTCTCTAAGGTCGCTTTCAGAAATCTCCAATCTACTCTATCTAATGCCTTTTCGGTGTCAACTCCTAGAAGAATCAGGGTGTGGGTAGTACCTCATGGTAGGTTGATCAGCAGCAGTAATTTGGCAGTGTTGTCCCTTCCCTCTCTGCCATGTACAAATCCAGATTGTTCTGCATTAATCAAAGATGGTAAAAGCAGTTTCGGTCATAAGGCTAAGATTTTTGACATTCAGATTCAGCAGTGAGATTGGTCTATACCTTCCATATAAGGAGTAATCTTTGTCTTCTTTTGCTATATTAGTAATATGCACCTCCTGAGCTTGTCTAGGAAGTTGCGCTCCCTGTAGAAGAGCATTATACATCAGAGTAAGTTGGGTGGCCAAGACGGACTGGAATTTCTTGTAATAAAGAAGTGGTAGGCCATCAGGGCTAGGACTCTTCCCTGCAGAAAAGCTATTATGAGTTTCCTTTATTTCGTTTAGTGTTATAGGTGACAACAGTTTATTTGCTGAATCAGCTGGCAAGGAGAGAAGAGACAGTTCTTTAAGGAATACTTTGGTTAAGTTGGCTTTCTCTTCTTCTGGAACTGCTGAAGCGTCAGATTTCAGATTTTACAGATTCGTATAAAAGGAAAAAATTCCGCTGCGATATCACGGGTGGAGATGTGGAGTTTACCAGCAGTACTTTTGATGGAGGAAATAAAGGTTTTGTCTTTAGCTCTGTGGATTAAGTTGGTCATGAGATGACCTCCCTTGTCTCCATGAGCAGACAGCATTTGTTGGTAGTGCAGGTGGTATTTGGCGGCTTTAGCATTAAGGTTGGTTGAAAGCTGTTCTCTCATGTATCTGACCTCTTCTTGTCCTTGGATAGCTAATGATTTCTTGTGCATACGTTCTAGAGTCGCTATGCGATTGAGGGGGTCGCCAATTGTCTTCTGTGTTGCCTTTTTTGGCTCTAGAAGCCAGTTAGAAGAATATTCCTTTAATATAGGACTTATGGGATTTTCATATGATTTTCAGGCCTATCCCAGGTGTGGTGTTGATCTCAAAGAAGTCTGAGAGGTGGGTTTGTAATGACTGTATGTTTCATAAATGCAGCCATACACATTGTAGTTCATATACTGTACCAGTTGACCCATGAACCCCACCAACATTAATGAGAATGGTGGCACTTCGAGCAGCCAATGGAAAATCTAGATGCATAAATAAACTCTGCAAGCTGAGTATAATGGTGATATTCATATTGAATGAGGCCAGGTAATAGGTGTAAGATCATTCGGGGAAGATTCTTTTTGACGTTCTTTGGACTATTGCAATAAAGTTTCAAACACAACAGACTTGTTTTTAGATAATGATCTGTCATATCTTAGCTCAACTCTTCATTTGTTGTTGAAATAGCTTCATTAAATAGGCTTTCCTATCAAAACAATTCAATTTCCATCCAAAATTGATACTCATATTCCCATAGCTCTCCAGGGCTCGCTCATGGTGCATGATGTACCTTTGCGAGCCTGTGATTGGGCTTTAGTGGTCACTTTGACATGCTGATGCCATGACACTGTGAGGGAGCCCAGGAGAGGTGAGGGAAGGTGAGTATTAGTGTTTATTACCTTTTCATGCAAGTTTGGTCTAAAACCAAATGAGGTTTGCAGCTTCTCTATCAAGCAATAATAATAATAATAATAACTGTATTTATATAGCACAACATATTCCGCAGCACTTTGCAAATGAAAGGGACATTATGAGACATTACAATGTGACAAATAATTAATGTATCAAACATTAGGAGTGAGGGCCCTGCTCACGAGAGCTTACAATCTATGAGGAAATAGGGAGACGCAAGAGGTAAGCGGGCTTGTTTGGTACAATGGTCCAGCCATCTTTTAATAAATAAGGTCATGTAACTGAAACTGTATAAGCCTTCACCAGACAGTATCTGTGAATATACAGATACTAAATGTAGGGTAACTTCTAGTTTAGGATAAGAAATGTTAGTGTAGTGTGTGGATGTGTAGAACAATGTCATCAGGTCATGTGATAAGCCTGCCTAAACAGATGTGATTTAAGGGCAGATTTGAGGCTGCCATAGTTGGGTATTAACCTGATTGTCCGGGGTAAAGCATTCCAAAGCAGCAGTGCAGCCTGAGTAAAGTCTTAGAGATGGTAAAAGGATGTTCGGATAACAGAGGTTACTAGTCTAAGTTCTTTAGCAGAACGGAGAGGACAGTTAGGGTGGTAGACAGTGACATGGGAGGAGATGTAGGGAGGTGTAGCGCTATGGAGGGATTTATACAGTGAGGAAAAAAGTATTTAGTCAGCCACCAATTGTGCAAGTTCTCCCACTTAAAAAGATGAGACCGGCCTGTAATTGTCATCATAGGTAGACCTGAACTATGAGAGACAAAATGAGAAAACATATCTAGAAAATCACATTGTCTGATTTTTAAAGAATTTATTTGCAAATTATGTTGGAAAATAAGTATTTGGTCAATAACAAAAGTTCATCTCAATACTTTGTTATATATCCTTTGTTGGCAATGACAGAGGTCAAACGTTTTCTGTAAGTCTTCACAAGGTTGGCACACACTGTTGCTGGTATGTTGGCCCATTCCTCCATGCAAATCTCCTCTAGAGCAGTGATGTTTTGGGGCTGTCGCTGAGCAACACGGACTTTCAACTCCCTCCAAAGGTTTTCTATGGGGTTGAGATCTGGAGACTGGCTAGGCCACTCCAGGATCTTGAAATGCTTCTTACAAAGCCACTCCTTCGTTGCCCTGGCGGTGTGCTTGGGATCATTGTCATGCTGAAAGACCCAGCCACGTTTCATCTTCAATGCCCTTGCTGATGGAAGGAGGTTTGCACTCAAAATCTCACGATACATGGCCCCATTCATTCTTTCATGTACACGGATCAGTCGTCCTGGTCCCTTTGCAGAGAAACAGCCCCAAAGCATGATGTTGCCACCCCCATGCTTCACAGTAGGTATGGTGTTCTTTGGATGCAACTCAGCATTCACTCTCCTCCAAACACGACGAGTTGTGTTTCTACCAAACAGTTCTACTTTGGTTTCATCTGACCATATGACATTCTCCCAATACTCTTCTGGAACATCCAAATGCTCTCTAGCAAACTTCAGACAGGCCCGGATATGTACTGGCTTAAGCAGGGAGACACGTCTGGCACTGCAGGATCTGAGTCCCTGGTGGCGTAGTGTGCTACTGACGGTGACCTTTGTTACGTTAGTCCCAGCTTTCTGCAGGTCATTCACTAGGTCCCCCCGTGTGGTTCTGGGACTTTTGCTCACCGTTCTTGTGATCATTTTGACCCCACGGGGTGAGATCTTGCGTGGAGCCCCTGATGGAGGGAGATTATCAGTGGTCTTGTATGTCTTCCATTTTCTAATTATTGCTCCCACAGTTGATTTCTTCACACCAAGCTGCTTGCCTATTGCAGATTCAGTCTTCACAGCCTGGTGCAGGTCTACAATTTTGTTTCTGGTGTCCTTCCACAGCTCTTTGGTCTTCACCATAGTGGAGTTTGGAGTGTGACTGTTTGAGGTTGTGGACAGGTGTCTTTTATACTGATAACAATGTCAAACAGGTGCCATTACTACAGGTAATGAGTGGAGGACAGAGGAGCCTCTTAAAGAGGAAGTTACAGGTCTGTGAGAGCCAGAAATCTTGCTTGTTTGTAGGTGACCAAATACTTATTTTCCACCCTAATTTGCAAATAAATTCTTAAAAAAATCACACAATGTGATTTTCTGGATTTGTTTTCTCATTTTGTCTCTCATAGTTGAGGTCTACCTATGATGACAATTACAGGCCTCTCATCTTTTTAAGTGGGAGAACTTGCACAATTGGAGGCTGACTAAATACTTTTTTTCCCCACTATAGATGAGTGTGATAATTTTATATTGTATTTTATAGTACTCTTCAGACGCCAGAGTATAATAGGTGGAGACCCAAGGAAGGTGTCATAAATAAAAAAAAAATATTTATACTCACCTTCCCTCACCTCTTTCGGGCCTCCTCGTGGCGTCCGGAGATCTGTGTCTTCCTCCTCCCAGCATGTGACGTCACAAAAGAGCATCAGAGTCGGGAAGGTGAGTATAAATTTTTTTTTTTATTTTTTACACCTCTCTTGGCCATTTTAATTGAACAACTTGGAATATTCAGGTTGAATCCCTTTTGTTGTTAACTGATTCATCCCACACTATTTATGAATGGTGATAAATACAGTTATGGGGGGAGGGGGGATCACAAACAAAATTATCACCCAAAAGTAGATTCCACCTTCAGAAAGTTTTGGAACTACTGTGTTAATATTTTTTTTTTTTTTTTAAATGGAACAAAACCTACATTTAACTGTTATATTGACTACATATACTATCAATGAAAAAGAAAAACACCAGTGATCACCTAGCCTAGCACGGTACACTTTAAGAGAGAACAAGCAAAAAAGATGTAATATGTTTCAGTGTAGAGGCACAATAACATGAAGTATTGTTCCGTGAGTTTCTGCTGCCCTCTAGTGCTTTTTTTTTTAATATTGCTGGGACTGTGTCAGAAATATATACAGAACTCAAAGAAAGATTATAGTTTTTCCGTTATGGAAAAATAAAATGTTCCCCTAGCGCCACCTATTGGAAGATAGATCTCTTTGAACATGTGACATGTCTTGGGATATATAAGCCTCATTTGTGCAAAAAGACTTTTGCCCATTTAGCAAGTGAAGAGTAGGAGGGGTAGGAGGGGCGTGCACACCACAGAAACTTCTGTAAATTACAATACCAATCTACTCTGGCTCATAGCTGGTGTAGATTTGCTTTCCTAGTGCAGGGGCTGTGAAAAGATGTACCAAATTTTTAAAAGGAAGGTACCTCTTAGTAACTTTGGGGCTTCTGAGTCCTGCACACTTCAGACTAGGTCTGGAGTATGATATGGTAGTCTTAAGAAATTTCTTACATGCTTTGGCACTAAATTCAAAGAGACCAATGGTGGAGGACCCATTGCTATTGAAATCAATAGTGACCGTCGGCTCTTCTGTGAGTGGCTGCTATGATTTTATTCAGTTTATCACACTGCTGCCAGTTTTTCCATTGTAGACAGCACTGAATGGACGAAAGGCAAACAGGAGGGGAGGAAGGAGGAAAGCGCTGACTGGCAATTCATGTGAATTGCTGAACAGGCCCTGTATTGTAAATACAGGCAGGGACCACCTGGCAATTCAAATGAATTTCCTGCAGTGTGAGTTAAAATTGGCAGCGCGACTCACCTGTAATGTTGACGATTGCTACCTTTGTACACGTAATTCATGACACTACAGATAAATACATACATTTGCAAGGATTGGAAGATGAACATTATGTCTCCCTTAAAAAACTAAATAAAGAAAAATGGCAAAAATATAAAGATGAAAAAAATAATAAAACTCAACTTTTATTTAGAAAAGTTAAAACACAGACATCCAAAATAAGATGTCACCCATAACTAACCTAAGTGATCCTCTAAATAAACCTATCCTAATTAAGGGGAATACATCCGGGTCAGATACCCTCTTATAGCCCCTTATTGTGATTATATAGGAATATAGGTAGATAAACCGCAAGGAAATATTATAAACCTGCGGTAAAAAATTGGAAACACCGCAGAACAATACTTTAAAACTGCAGTAAGTTTCACTGAAGCACTCAATATATCCTTGTCCTATGAATCCTAGAGATGGTATGTATGATATACTATTACAGTGGAGTTTCAATTCGCCAGTATAAAGCTCAAAACGCCACACCCAAACTCTATACAGACTAAACTGAGAAGGCAGGAGACCATTGGCCCTATCCAGAGCATGATAAACCAAATGCCTGATCAAGTCCTTCTCTTATAATAGAACATATGAATTTCCTCTCTCCCTCATCTCCCTACACGTTTCCCCCAGTGGATAGTCATAACACCAGGTTCATCAGGGGAATTTACAAGCTTCATACAGAAAAAATGCACAGATAGAAAGAAAAATGCGGTAAAAACTACAGTTCCTGACGCCCAGATGGTAGGCGCCGGTACTTCAATGTTAAGCCTTAATAGGTTTATTTAGAGGATCACTTAGGTTAGTTATGGGTGACATCTTATTTTGGATGTCTGTGTTTTAACTTTTCTAAATAAAAGTTGAGTTTTATTATTTTTTTCATCTTTATATTTTTGCCATTTTTCTTTATTTTGTTTTTTCATGTAGATTTTGACCCCTATTGATTTATGTTCTCCCTTGCAGTACATGGATTGAGGAGGTATTCATTATAAATAGCTACTTTAAATAGACTGTATGATTATCTGAGAGACTGGTCAGAATCTTTTTATTGCTTATACTTTGAATATATCTTTAAATTACTGCACATACAGTGGCTTGCAAAAGTATTCATACCCCTTGAACTCTTTCACATTTTGTCACCTTACAACCACAAACTTAAATGTATTTTTATTGAGATTTTAAGTGATAGACCAACATAAAGTAGCAGATAATTGTGAAGTGGAGCGAAAATCATACATAGTCTTCAAAATTTTAATCAAATAAAAATCTGAAAAGTGTGACGTGCAAAAGTATTCAGTTCCCCTATATCAATACTTTGTAGAGCCACCTTTCGCTGCAATTACAGCTGCAAGTCTTTTGGGGTATGTCTCTACCAGCTTTGTGCATCTAGAGACTGAGATTTTTGCCCATTCTTCTTTGCAAAATAGCTCAAGCTCAGCCAGATTAGATGGAGAGTTTTCTGTGAACAGCAATTTTCATGTCTTGCTACAGATACTCAATGGGATTTAGGTCTGGACTTTGGGCCATTCTAACACATGAATATTCTTTGATCCAAACCATTCCACTGTAGCTCTGGCTGTATGTTTAGGGTCATTGTCTTACTGGAAGGTGAATCTCCTTCCTAGTCTCAAGTCTTTTGCACACTCCAACAGCTTTTTTTTTCCAGGATTGCCCTGTATTTAGCGCTATCCATCTTCCCATCAACTCTGACCAGTTTCCCTGTCCCTGCTGAAGAAAAGCCTCCCCAAGCATGATGCTGCCACCATGTGTCACAATGGGGATGGTGTGTTCAGAGTGATGAGCAGTGTTACTTTTCCACCAACATAGCGATTTGCATTTAGACCAAAAAGTTTAACTTTGGTCTCAGCTGACCAGAGCACCTTCTTCCACATGTTTGCTGTGTCCCCTACATGGCTTGTGGCAAACTGCAAACGGCACTTCCTAAGTCTTTCTTTCAACAATGGTTTTCTTTTTGCCTCTCTTCCATAAAGACCAGATTTGTGGAGTGCACGACTTATAGTTGTCCTGTGGACAGATTCTCCCACCTGAGCTATATATTTCTGCAGCTCCTCCAGAATGACCATGGGCCTCTTGGCTGGTTCTCTGACCTGTGCTATCCTTGCCCAATCTGTCAGTTTAGGTGGACGGCCATGTCTTGGTAGGTTTGCGGTTGTAGAATACTTTTTCCATTTTTGGATGATGGATTGAATGGTGGTCCTTGGGATGCTCAAAGCTTGGGATATGTTTTTATAACCTAACCCTGCTTTAAACTTCTCCACAACTTCATCTCTGACCTGTCTGGTGAGTTCCTTCGTCTTCATGATGCTGTTTGTTCACTAGTGTTCTCTAACAAACCACAGAGTCCTTCACAGAACAGGTGTATTTATACTGAGACTAAATAACACACAGTTGGACTATATTAACTAATTCAGTGACTTCTGAAGGCAATTGATTGCACTGGATTTTATTTAGGGGCATCAGAGTACAGGGGTATGAATACTTTTGCACGTCATACTTTTCAGATTTTTATTTGATTAGAATTTTGAAAACCATGTATCATTTTCGTTCCACTTCACAATTATGTGCTACTTTGTGTTAGTCTATCACTTAAAATCTCAATAAAATAC
This sequence comes from Leptodactylus fallax, assembly GCA_947044405.1. Classification (NCBI taxonomy): domain Eukaryota; kingdom Metazoa; phylum Chordata; class Amphibia; order Anura; family Leptodactylidae; genus Leptodactylus; species Leptodactylus fallax. The sequence goes on from CAMRHE010000426.1 coordinate 710,248, forward strand.
ATTTATGTTTGTGGTTGTAAGGTGACAAAATGTGAAAAAGTTCAAGGGGTATGAATACTTTTGCAAGCCACTGTATATACTGTATATATGTTCTGCAGATTGTGTGAATGCAGGATTGCAGTGCCCTGTGACAGCATTATGATGTGTTGTGGTAGCTGCCCACTGTAATGACTTCATGGCTGTCAGCTACAGATGAAAGTACAAGCAATTGCATAGGCCAGGAAGAGCTTGATGGAAGAGGACACAGATAAGATGAATACAATTGTGAAGCTGTCGGCTCATTGCTTCACTATTCGCCCTCTGTCTCTGCTCCCGATGTCTTGGGAGCAGTGGATGCAATGTATTGACTTCACTTAAATGGCACCTGCTGTTCCATGAAGCCTTCGGGAGCAGAGACAGGAGAGAACAGCAGGGGAATGGGGAGAGGTGAGTATTTGTTTTTATTTTTGGATTGTTTGATGCATTATACTGTAGGCACCAGGAGGGGGACTATATATATATATATATATATATATATATACTGTGGTGGCACCAGGAAAGGGACTGTGGGGACAATGTGGGGCCCCTGAAGTTGGATCTTACGTTATGTTACACAGCCATCTGCTTCTGGCTCCAAGCACCATATAGTATTGCTGAACCATACAAAGGCTCACTGTCAGAGTTACCCTCACAAATTAGATACTTAGGGCCTATCTTAAGAATAGGTTATAAAAAGAAAATCCTGGATAACCCCTTAAAAATAACTATTAGGCTGAAGCCCCACGTTGGGAAAACGCAGCATTTTACAGTACCTGCACAGTGGATAGGATTCTGGCTAATCCCATCCACACATTGCAGAAAAAAATCTGCAGTGGAAAAGCTGCGTTTTCAGAAACGCCCACATTTTTGAAAATCACAGCATGTCAATTATGCCATATAGATATAATTGGCTACTCTGAAAACTCTGATAAATGCTGCGGAAAAAAACACATCTTTTCCAATTTTTTTCTGCACGCTTTTTTGTTACGCTTGGCTATGTGGGACCTTAGCTTTAAACTTTTGCGCCTCACCTGAGTGTTAAACCATAAAGCTTTTTTGCCTCTGTATGTGCAGAGAGAAAAGGTGAATTGCTTGATCTGAATGCGGTCTGCAATTGTCTTCTTTTGAGGAAGAAACACATGAGAAAATACCAGGTAACGTTGGGTTCACACCTGCGCTTGCACTACGTTCGGGTATTCCGTTCCCCTCTCCGCATGAAAAAAGCGGAGAGAAAAGTCCTGCAAGCAGGACTTTTCTCTCCGCATTTTTCCACCCTTTTCGGACAGAAACCGAGCGGAAACCACACTGACCCCATTATAGTCTATGGGGTCCGCGGGTTTCCTTAGGTAACCGCTTTTTTATGCCGAACGTAGTTGTGAACCTAGCCATACACATTCCCATTAAGAGAAGCATCAATGCAAGGCCTAATGAAATTATTTCAGCCTTGACCTGTTAGAATCAATGAATTGTATTTATATCTTACTTATGCAGGATAAATATCGCAATTTGTGTACTTTTCATTCACAATATCATTTCCATTTAGTTATCACCTTGGAGATTCGGCATTCAGCAGGTTTTGTTTGCTCAGCAACTGCTACAAAGCTGGAGTATAATGATCCTGTGATACTGAGCTATTGTGTGGTGACAGCTGAACCTGTCCACAGTATTGTCCTCCAGTTAGCACATTGTATTATTATGAAAGGGCAATGTTCCTTGAAGTCATAGAATAATATTTATAGTGCCATTTATTGTCTGCTTAATCCATTTCTGCTGTAAAATATAGATAAGTCTCAAATCAAATTATATTTTCTAAAGAATTCTTAATGTTGTTCTTACAGTAGTAATATATCAACCCTGTACATTGTACAAGTGACATAAAGACAGGTATCATGTACAATATACACTTCATTGCGAGAGTAGTAACTACCTCTATTATAGTATTATCTGCTTTGGGTATGTCACCTGAAAATAAACTGAGCATGATCTTTCCCACTTGGGGACCTTCAGTGATCATCTGTAATATGTGGGGAAACCCAGAAACAAGCATTTAATTTTCCTGCAGCGCCACCACAGGACAAATAAAGCAGTGCAAAGATCTCATTGACATGAATACGATATCTATTAAATGCATGGATGTGTTGGGTCCTTAAATGGGTTGTCCAGGATAAATTTTATTTTTATATATTAGGCTGGGGAAGATGGAAAAAATGTTAAAAAAAAAACATACTCACCTGTCCCCAGGCTCCGGTGTCTGCCAGCACAGTCCGGTTCTGCTTATCCGGTGTATTCTCCTGATGGAATTCCCCACCGCACGCGACCACTGAGGCCAATCAGCGGCCTAAGGAAAGGGACCTGGGACGTCACAGTGTGGTGGAGACTTTGGCCACAAGAAAACACCGGAGCAGCAGGACCTGACCGCGCTTGGAGAAACCGGAGCACTGGGGACAGATGAGTATGTTTTTTAAAAAAGATTTTTCACCTTCCCAGGCCTGGTTGAAAAAATTTAAAAATTATCCTGCAATACCTCTTTAAGAGTGAAATCAGCTTTGTAGCCAGGTGCTGAATGGTGGCCCATTCCAAATAAAATAGCCTGTTCATAGAGTTGCCACCTTTTCCACTATTGTGGAGTATTGAAAAGGTCAATGCCAACATACCTGGTATGGACTAAGAGAATAATTTCAGTATCATTGGTCATCTAGGACAGTAAGGAGTTAATGTTAGCAACCCTGATGGTGTAGTGCAGTGAAGGTTGTTAATAATACCTTGTGTCTAGAGATCAGAGCAGGAAAAGCAAGAGAGAACTCTGTGGTTGTGCAGCTGCAGAGTTCTCTCTATGTCCTGTAGGACTGAAGTGACGTACAGTAAAGAGAGAACCCTCTGTGCAGTGGCAGCATCATTTTTGCTTGCAATCATTGGTGCAAAAAATATCCAGGCAGACTGGATATCAACTGGCGAAGTGGCAACACTACCGCCAAAGGTAATATCCTTGTACAGTATTTATAAATGGTGTGTGCCAGCCTGCTATAGTGTAGACAGACATCTGGATGAATGTAGAAAATTATCAACTGTGTCTGTGTGATTAGATTGTACATGAAGACATTATCAATTTATCAATATTTGTATTTAATAAATGCTATTTTATAAAGAGGCGCTCCTTTAAATATGAGAAATTGCTCTACTATTGCACAAAACAGTGTAAAAAAATATTTCACTAAAGTAGCTTGCAAAATGTGCCAAACCTTTCATACCTTTCTTCTTTCCGCCTGGTCTCTAAATTTAAGACAATAATGATGATAAATTCACTGTATCTGGTGGTATTGGATTTGGTATGGCTTTGCTAAATCTGCCCCAGTGTCTTTGAAAGTGACAGACTAAGCTTTATAAATGAGCTAGAAGAGGAAGGTACTAAAATCCACTCAGTTGTTAAAACATCATAAATCTTAGTATACAATTAAATATTGCAGTATAATAATAATAATATAATAATAATAGTCCTTTAATAGTCCCACAATGGGGAAATTCAGTGTGTTACAGCAGCAAAGATAAGCAGATACAAATACAAATACAACATGTACAGGAATGTTCCAAGGTGAGAGGCATTACATTGATAGCAGACAGACAGATAGGGCGTAGCAGGGGGGGGGGGGGATTTAACAGGCAGAGAGATATTTTCAGTTCTCTGTGTGTAATGATCTCCGCTTAGGTCGGTGTTGGTTGTACAGCCTAACCGCGGTGGGGAGGAAAGACTTCCGATAGCGCTCCTTCTCACACCTAGGGTGGAGCAGTCGGTCACTGACAGTACTGCTCAGCGCGATCACAGTCTCATGCATGGGATGGGACTTCTTCTTCTGCATGGAGCTCACCACGGACAGTATCCTTCTGTCACCCACCACCTGCACTGGGTCCAGTGGGCTCCCCAGGACAGAGCTGGCCCTTCTAATCAGCTTGTCAAGTTTATTTCTGTCCCTGGTTGATATACTGCTCCCCCAGCAGGCCACTCCAAAGAAGATGGCTGATGCCACTACCGAGTTGAAGAAAGTTCTAAGAAGTGCCCCCCGGATTCCAAAGGCTCTCAGCTTCCTAAGCAGGTAGAGCCTGCTGTGGCCCTTCCTGTACAGGGCCTCCATATGATCTGCCCAGTCCAGCTTATTATTAAGGAGCAAACCCAGGTACTTATAGGTGTTCACAATCTCGATGCCCGTCCCCAGGATGTCCACTGGTTTAGGAGGGCTTCTGCCTTTGCGGAAGTCCACCACCATCTCCTTGGTCTTCCCCGCGTTAATCTTCAGGTGGTTCCGGTGGCACCAGTCCACAAAATCCCGGTTCAGTTCTCTGTACTCCCTGTCATCATCATCTGTGATGAGACCCACTATTGCAGAGTCGTCAGAATACTTCTGTAGGTAGCAGCTGGATGAGTTGCACCTAAAATCTGCAGTGTACAGTGTGAAGAGGAAAGGGGCGAGAACCGTACCCTGAGGTGCCCCCGTATTACAGATCACTGTACCTGACACACAGTCTCGGGCTCTCACGTATTGAGGTCGATTTGTGAGGTAGTCTAGGATCCAGTTGGAGAGGTGGTGGTCCACTCCAGCAAGGCCCAGCTTGTCCCTCAATAACCTGGGCTGTATGGTGTTAAAAGCACTGGAGAAGTCAAAGAACATTATTCTCACTGTGTTCCCTGGTTTCTCCAGGTGAGACAGAGCCCTGTGCAGAAGATGGATGATGGCATCATCTACCCCAATGCCCGGCCGATAAGCAAACTGGAGTGGGTCCATAGCGGGGCTCACTAGAGGGCGGAGATGTGTGAGAACCAATCTCTCCAAGATCTTCATCAGGTGGGATGTCAGTGCTACAGGTCTGTAGTCGTTGAGGTCCATAGGGTGGGGTTTCTTTGGAACTGGTACCACACAAGAAGATTTCCATAATTCAGGGACTATTTCCTGCCTCAGGCTCATATTATACATATATGTAATTATACCACACAGCTGGTCCCCACAAGTCTTAATTAGCCTTGCACTGATGTCATCTGGCCCTCCGGCTTTCCTCGCCTTGATCTTTTTCATCTCCTTCCTCACCTGGGCCCGTGTGAAGGTCAGACTGTGGCCAGATAAAGATGGATTTCTGGATTTACTGGTCTGTTGGGAAGTGGCCGCATGGGGAGAAGTCATTGTGGTGGGGGGAGCTGAAGGACATACTGGGGTGGGAGGAGCTGGTGTGTGATCAAATCTGTTGAAGAATAGGTTTAGTTCATTAAGCCAGTTAACATCTGCCTCAATCTGGCAGACAGACTGTTTATGACCCGAAATTGACTTAAGCCCCTCCCAGACCCCCCTTATGTCTTTTCTTTCCATTTGCTTTTCCATTTTTTCTTTATAACTGGCTTTTCCCTGCCTGATTTGATGCCTCAGCTCCTTTTGTACTTCCCTCAACCCCTCCTTATCTCTTGTCCTGAATGCCATCTTTTTCTCCTTAAGTAGTGTTTTTATATCAGAGTTAATCCATGGTTTGTTATTGGAGAAGCACCTCACCACTTTTGTGGGTACTGTGTTGTCCACACAAAAATTAATGTAGTCCGTTATGCAGTGTGTGAGTCCTTCTATATCTTCCCCATAAGAATCCTGCAGAACTTCCCATGCGGTTGTGTCAAAACAATCCCTCAGAGCCTCATCACTCTCCTCGGACCATATCCTCACTGTGCGCGTGACAGCTGGTTCTCTACGTACAAGTGGCTTGTACACAGGTCGGAGATGTACTAGGTTGTGATCCGATCTCCCCAGGGGCGGTAGGGCTGATGAGTTGTATGCCTCCCTCACGTTGGCAAAGAACAAGTCCAGTGTTTTGTTGTCTCTTGTGTGGCAGGTTACATACTGTGTGAAACTGGGCAGTGTGGATGATGGAGAGGCATGGTTGAAATCACCCGACAGAAGAAAGAGGGCCTGGGGGTGCTGAGACTGTAACTGGCTCAGCGTGGCTTGTAGGACCTCGCAGGCAGCGTCAGCTTTCGCAGTATTATATAGCTGATAATTTCTCTATTTCTACTGTTTAAGACAGTTGGAAGCCAGAATAGCTACTGTATTTATGACATGTACTAAGTCAGGGTTCTAGCAATTTGGCCCCCTCCTTTGTCAATCTGAAGCACTGGATCCATTTATATTGAAATGATAGGGTCTTTTCATGTATAGGACGATGCATATGAACAACCTATCCATGGTAAACTTTGACCCTCATCATTCTCAAGATCAGTATGCTGTCCAAGCTGCTGGACTTCAGGGATGTGATACTTATGACATTTATTATGGATACTGCTCTAACTACTGTTACCATCCATTAAATATTGGGGGGGGGGGGGTTACTTAAAGGGGTTTTCCAGGCAAAAATTAAAAAAAAAAAAAAAGTCTGTTAGTGCTATTAATGGGTTAATAAGTGCACCCAAATACCTAACAGACGCATAACCTAACCCTGCAGGAACAGAAGGCTATTACTTCACTAAAAGAAAATCAGGATATAATAAGAAAACCATCTGACAAAGGGGGCGCAATAGTCATAATGAACACCTCAGACTATATCCAGGAAGCAAACAGGCAACTGTCAAATCCCATCCATTACTCCAAACTTGGAAGTGATCCCACAGAAGCCTATATGAAAGAACTAAAGAGTATGATCAAGGAGTTTCCAGTCCAGATCCAGAATCAGGTAAAAGGACTTATCCCACAAGATCCCAGGCCGGGCTTCTTCTATATGCTCCCAAAGATACACAAAGATGGCAACCCTGGGAGGCCTATCATTTCTGGCATTGGGACACTGACAGAAAACATCTCAGGTTGGGTGGAAAATCTCCTAAAACCCCTTGTCAGGGATACTCCAAGCTATACCCAGGATACCACTGACCATCTTAACAAACTGAATTCCCTGGGCCCTCTACCTGAGGGTACCATTTTGGCCACCATGGATGTGGAATCCCTGTATACCAACATTCCCCACAAGGATGGAGTTGCAGCATGTCGGGTATACCTGGCAAATCAAAACCTCCCAACAGAACCAGTAACGCAGCTCATACAATTCATCCTTAGCCACAACCATTTTACCTTTGGAGAGGATCTATAGCTACAGCGAATGGGAACTTCAATGGGGACCAGATGTGCACCCCAATATGCAAATCTCTTTATGGCAGAACTGGAAGGAGCATATTTATCAACATGCGCCACCAAACCTATGATTTACCTTCGTTATATCGATGATATCCTTGTCATCTGGACTGCAGGTGAGGAGGCCCTACTTCAATTCCATAATGACTTCAATGACTTTCACCCTATCATCAACCTTAAACTTAGCTATTCAGGGAGTGAAATTCACTTTCTGGATACCACAATATACATCAAAGACCACCGGCTACTCACATCAATATACCACAAACCTACAGACAGAACGGCCTACCTGAGAAACGACAGCTTCCACCCCAAGCACACAAGACAATCTATAATCTACAGCCAGGCTATACGATACAACTGTATTTGCTCTGACAAAACAGACCTGGACAAGCACCTCCTGGATCTGAGGATGAAATTTCTCAGATTGGGATACAAACCAAAAGTAACAGACAACCAATTAAACAAAGCGGCAGCCATTAACAGAGACAGTCTGCTCACATATAAAAAGACCCAGAAAGAACCCTGAGTGCCCCTAGTTGTCACCTACAACCCACAGCTGGAGATCCTACGAAGGATTGCCAAAGATTTCCAATCTGTGCTACATAGGGACAACAGACTCAAGGACATATTTCCAGTCCCCCCTCTCCTTTCCTTTCGACAACCACCAAACCTGAGGCGTATTATCGTCCGGAGTGCCCTGAAGGCCCCAACTGAAAATGGCACCTCACCTTGCCTACATAAAAGGTGCATGACCTGCAGGCACATCCACACCGCTGACAGTCTACCTATCCCACAGTCACAACAGATGCACAGAATTAGGGGGACATTCTCCTGCAGGTCTTCCAATGTGGTGTACCTCATAATGTGTGTGCAATGACCCACCACAGGCCTCTATGTGGGGGAAACAGGGAAGAGACCCAGTCAACGAATGAACTCACACAGATCCAGTATTAATAACAGCAGAACCGATCTCCCAGTGGCCGCACATTTCTCCGGAGAAAACCACTATATTGAAGATTTGCGGGTTGTGATTTTAATGGGACATTTTAAGACGCAGGAGAAAAGGAAAGAATGGGAGTACAAATTTATGCAAAAATTTCAAACTCTGCAATTTGGACTTAATATTCATGCCAGCTTCATGTCACACTATGTATGAACCATGAACTGAACTCAATATTCATGCCAGCTTCAAATCACACTATGTATGACCTGTGAGGGTCACAAATCACCTCCTGATAGCAAACAGATAACAGATCCCTCTGTCACGCACCACAACTTTCCAGATTGTTTTTTGACCTGTTGTAAATAACTTCTCTACTTAGATTGCATTTTGTTTTGTTTTTTTTAAGGACGCTAAAATCCTTTGAAGACCATGTGTATAAAAATCTGTGAATTTTCAGTTCTTGTATAACACCTATGTCTGATGAAGGGAGCTTGTACTCCTGAAAGCTTACTTATAAATATACTCAGTTAGCCTCTAAAAGGTATCACCTGATTTCTTCACTCTCCCAAATACCTTTAGCAGTGTTTTGAGTGATTTCTGGGTTTTTCTTAGCATCTTCTGCAATTGTTTACATGGTGTAGCTTCCTGCTGCCTTAGCTGATGCAATGCATTCTGGTAGTTGTAGGCTCTCACACTATCCCCCTCTCCCTTTATGTAGCACTAAATTTCCTCCGAAAAACAGCCTTTACAGGAACATGGCCATAGCTTACTTATGGCAGAGGAATATATAACAGCTTGACAGTTATTTTTTGTTCAGTACTTTAGCTATAGTAATGGAACTGAAGGTCTTGTGGAATAACAAAAGTAAAATCCATCAAAATCCTCCTATGAGCCACAGTAGATTGCATCTAAAAAGCTAACAGCCTATCATTCTGGGGTACTCTAAAATACATAGATGGCCATTCCTTTCAGTGTCTGGATTTAATACAGCACCTTTATCTCCTATAGTAGATGTCGAAGGGGACATGATGGCCAACCACGACATCCCCTGGTATAGTTATCTGGTCCAGTGGTGTTTATTGGATTGAATATTAAAGAAGTTGTCTGGGATGAGAATACCCATCTAACAGGACAATTCAATTGCACATTATTCAACAAAATACCTTACCCCATTTCCGTGACGGGAAATGGGAAATGTTCTGTCTACCACAGGTCATAGATGTAGACAATCATGTACTATTTTCTGACACCTCTTCTGGTATTGTATATATGTACACTCTCGTTGTAAAGAGGTCTTTGACTTGATCTGCCTTGATCACATATTCTTAGATGGGGTTGACCTGTTAGGATTACTAAGTGAAGAAATATGGCCACAACACAGGCAAATATTTATAGCAAAATCATTATTCGTAATTCAGAAAGAAATGGACATATTCCGTTCTGAGTTGTCAGAATTCTGGTGCAGAAGGATGATATTGTGATGCACATTTGGCTCAAGGCCCTTTCTTGTGCCAAATGTGTACCACAGCCCCTGTTCTGCGCCTCACTCGCCATATTGTGTGAATGTGGGTGGAGTGGGATGGGTATAGGGGCAGGGCGGGGAACCTTTGGCCCAACAGATTCATTCTAATTCATGCCAGTTTTCTGGAGTGACTTTCTGGAGCGAGTTATAATGGAAATCTATCCCAGTTCCTCTCCTAAAGTGGGCTGCAAAAATAAGCTTCAGGGATCAATAGGAAAATTGAATTCCTAGAATCCCGACCCCATTTGGATCACAGAACTTTAACAGTCCCACACCTCAATGTTGTCCTATTGAATGATGGTTTGGGAAGGCTTGCCTAGTTTGTGATGCTGCAAGTTTTGAAATATGTCATAAATGTAATTCAGCATACTCAATATTGCTTACACCCCATAATCCTGCTAAATTATTTCAATGATATGTAAATATTAATAGTGAAATTCATAGGGTTGACACAGTCATATTCCTTACATCCTTGGAAAGGTGACTCTCAGAAAGTTTAGACAAGTAGTGTAAGAAGAGGATCTAAGATTTTTGCCTGTACCACAGGGTAACACTATAACAGAGAAGATAGATGGTTTAAAGCTGAGGCCCCACACTGCAGAAAATCTTCATTTTTTGTTGCAGATTTTGCAGCTTTTTTGAGCAAAGCAAGGAGTGGATTTAGCAGAAGGGAGAAGTATAAGAGTTTCCTTTATATTTCCCATTCCCTTTGAAGGCACAGGTGACTTCTCAAAATGCTACAGCAATATCTGCATTCCTTCAGAATAAAAATTTTAGCAAAGGGATGGACTGTAAAAAATTACAATAAGTATTACTTACTATCATACCCTATGCCTTTTATAGACTTTATAAATGCAAACCTTGTGCCTATTGCACCAGTAACGGCCAAGCTTTGCGCCTTGTACTGTAACCAGGGCCATTTCAATAGATTAGGGGGCCCTGTTCAGAGTTATTGTAAGTGGGCCCCCCCACGAACCCCCCCACCCACATAAGGCCCCCTGTCCACTCAACCAACTATGTTACACAAAAAAAAGAATACTCTCCTAACCTCGTTCCCACAGACCTGCAGGCTCTGGCTGTAATGATGTCTGTGACTCGGCGCTCATTGCACTTCCCTGCTGCAGACATCATCAGGCAATCACTGCCTGCCACCTAGAACTGCAGGACAGCACCCGAAATGTGGGACTGTCCTGCTGGATCTGTGGTGGCTGAGGGGACCTCTGCTGCCATAGGGCCCCGTGCGGCTGCACCATTGGCCCTATAGTTAAAGCGGCGGCCCTGACTGTAAACACCAAGCAAGTACTTGTATGATTAGTAAGATAATTTTGAGTACATGAAAGCAAATGTCTCCCAGTTTTGCCGACGTCAGGAGTCGTATGATATTTGATAAATTGAAGCATTATATATATATATATATATATATATATATATATAAATATACATAAATATATACAAGTACATATACTGTATATACAAAACCAAGTTATGTAGTAAATTGTGTGCTGTCTATATAGGTTTTCCTTGTTTCACTTTCAGCCTTTCACAAGATTCCTGTGTCACGTAGACATGTAATTATTCAATATATATTGCAGTACAATGTAACACTTAGAGAGCAGTACATGTGTACTGTATGTTACAAGTAATTTCTTATGACAATTTATCCTCTATGATTATTTTTATCTCTTCAGAGAAATGCTGGAACTTTGCCAGTTTGTACGTTTTTGTATGCTTGTAGACTATCCTTAAGAACAATTTACAATAACTGATTCATTTCTCTTTCTGCAGTTTCAACATTATAAAATTATTATAGTTTTATGGGGCAGACGCGCCAGATATAAATTATTATTACATTTTTCTTGAAGGTGTGTGAAAGAGTCTTAATTTTCAGGTAGTAGAAATAGGATACAGCATTGCCAACCCATAGAAGCCAATAAAAGGGTCTCTCTGTTTTATTGTTGACCAAGCCCAAAATGACATCTGCATATAAGGTCTTACTACCAGTTGATGCCAACAGAGCTGGTTCTGTCACAGACTGTTCTCCACTCTACTTTTGAGGCAACTCATCTTCTTTTCATAGCTATTGCAACAAGACAACATGCCGCACCAAACTTACTGTCCCTCCTCTAAATCTGGAGTTAGAAACTTCAGTTCTTCTTCTTCTTATACACCAAGGAATGTGAGTGGATTCAGTGTTGCCTCTTACCGGAGGAATCCAAGCTTTGGTAGCAGAAGCCTTTACAATGCTGGCTCAGGTGGAACCAGAATCTCAGTTGGAAGTGTTCATCCTGTGAGAAGCTCATACGTGTATGGTGGACGTGGATGTGGTGTTGGTGGTGGTAGTTCAAGCTTCAGCTATAGGGTTGGTGGTGGATACGGTGCTGGCAGTGGATTTGGTGCTGGTGGTGGATATGGTGCAGGTGCTGGATTTGGTGTTGGTGGAGGATTTGGTGGCTATGGTGTTGGGTTTGGTAGTGGATATGGTGGTGGACTTGGTCCAGCAGGCATCACACCTGTTACCGTTAACCAAAGCCTCCTTACACCACTAAATTTGGAGATTGATCCAGCTATACAGAGATTAAGGAAAGAAGAAAAAGACCAGATCAAAACCCTCAACAACAAATTTGCCTCCTTCATTGACAAGGTATTATACAGTCAAATATGTATCAATTTCAAAAAGGCTAAAGCATAAAGACGATCTGTAACAACTTTTTGACTAAATTACAGGTCCGTTTCCTGGAGCAACAAAATAAAATGCTGGACACTAAATGGACACTTTTGCAAGAGCAAAAAACCGTGAAAAGTTATCTAGAACCACATTTTGAGGGTTTCATAACCAATCTAAGACGCCAACTTGATAATCTTGGTGGGGACAGAATTAGACTGGAAGCTGATCTTAAAAATATGCAAGATATGGTTGAGGATTTTAAAACGAAGTAAGTAAAAACTGTCTGTACTAACTGGAACAAAATGTCCACAATGCAAAGGTACAAGTGTTGATAAGAATGTCTGTTGTGTCTATGAATACCGATGAAATTTCTATCATTACAAAAATACATTTTTTATCTTCCTGCAGATACGAAGATGAAATCAATAAGCGTACCGCTGCTGAGAATAATTTTGTTGTCCTTAAGAAAGTGAGTAAATAAGGTGTAACCTGTGACACTTTGTAGTTGTTGTTTTCAAAGCAAAAAATATTTGATAACTGATATTTCTGTTGTTGGTGATAATGAAGAATAATTTGTATTGGAAAGTCTTTGTCCTTGTATTTATTCCTTCTTACTCTCTGGAATATTATATTTGTCATTTTGCATGGTTCTCTGTATTTTCATTGTCTAATGTTATATTACTTTTGCATATTGAACTAAAATAGTTTGAACTACTCTTACAGGTTTGCAATTTACAGGTTGTTAGAAATCACTTTTGCTCTAGGTCTACAACATATGACACAGTCAGCCATAGACACTAGTTACAGATGTGCCTTTCCTTACCTTTCCTGTTGGTTCAACACAACCTGAGATATATGTCATGAGATGACCAGCTTTTAAAAAATGTTATTTTGCAATACTCTGTCCTAAGATGTCTATCCTATACATGTCAATATGTGACATCTAGTTGTGTTGTGATTTGTAGCTAGTCAAGTGTTGACATATTGTATTGAATTTGGAAATTGAAATTGGAGTTCAAGCTAAGGTAAGGGTTAGGCACCAAGTAACTAGTTAATCTAACAAATAGCCTATCATTTGACCCAATCTTAGACATAGTGGGACTGCAAACTAGTTGCAGGCTAATGTATTAGATACAGGCCAAGGGCAACAAACTAAATCTGTGCCTACAGATAACTCTGATCTGAAATGTTTTACCCCATGTATTGTACCTTATTTTATGCAATTTACCTCATATGTTACCTCATGGAGAATGCTGAACTATTATTCCCTGAGTAATTTTGTAACTTTGCTATTGTGTTGATGCTGATGGCTGTATAGCCATATTGAGATAGCTATATTGGACAGCAGACCTTATTCTGCAGGTCAGAATCATCGGCCAAACTATTGTTTCATGGTTGGTAAATCCCAAGAGAATATGACAGAAGACTACTAATATTGACATTGACTACAAAAACTTTCTGCTGTATGGTGAAATTATTTCAGAAGGTCTAGTTGGTCTATGTAACTGCAGTACCTGAAGCAGGTTTCTGAAAATTGTGATTTTAATTTTATGGCTTTGCTTTGTATCATTCATATTGCAACCTTTAGCAAAGTCAATTTTAAGATAGTCTTAATTTACAAGATATTATTTTATGTTAAATTGGCTCAGATCCAATGGCATTTAGGCCTGCAGCCTACACTAGATGTATCCAATGGGATATGTCCAATGGAAATAATTCTTTTCAATTAAGTAACTGATCGATAAATATATGTAAATTTGCTTCTGGGTTGGCTTTGAAGAGATTTTCCAGTTTAGAAATTCCATTTTCACAACTCTGTTAGGCTACTCTGTGTTAATAGAAGGGGTACACTTTTCAGGATCCTCCTGTCTTAGTCAGAGTAGAGTGAGGTTACAAAGAACATCTCTCAGTCTGGAGGATCTGTCCTATCCTTCACGATATACACAACCCACTAATTGGAATGGGTACTGTGTAATACTGCACTTCACCTGTGGTGGTGCTGCAGGGAAACCACACACTTACAGGTAGGGTGCCCCATCAATTACAGTTAATAGCTGGGGCCTAAGTATGGAGAAAACTTATGATCTTGTTTTTGTTCAGGTAGCCTTCAAACAGTCAGTTAGGATTGTGCAAAGTAGACAACACGCCTTCAAGTGAATCTCCTAAATTGTTGATTGAAGCTAACTAGTTGATATAAATGCCCCACACCTTGATCGCCTGGTAATGTTGGTAATGTTATAACATACAATCTCTTTTATTTAGGACGTGGACTCAGCCTTTTTGTGCAAAGCAGATCTGGAGGCAAAGGTGCAAGCACTGATAGATGAAATCAACTTCCTACGAGAAATGTTCCAAAAGGTAATAATATTGTACTCTGTATAAGCACTCTGTAAGCACTCCTACCCTATAATATGCATAGTTGATTCTCAAAACAGATCACCAATTCAACTGTTTCCATTTATAATACAGTATTCTATAGACAGTGTCTGCATTAACTTCCTACTAAGATATCAACCTCTTGCACCTCTACATAACATGAGAGATATCGCTTACACCATAACTCATTTGTGTTTCTTTGCCATGAAAAGCAGCAGCAGAATTACGGTCTTAGCCTGGGATCTTGGTCACACACAAGTGCATTTGTAGTAACCTACAAAATACCACAGATGTCCAAAAAACAATGGAAACAGTTCCCACAGCAAACTATTATTGCTCTTCGAGGTACATATCATCATGTAATGTCCGGTTACTATTATATTTTAGGAGATCGAGCAGCTCCATAACCAGATCTCAGACACCTCGGTTATTGTGTCTATGGATAACAGCAGAGACTTCGATATGGAAGGTATCATTGCAGATGTCAAAAGTCAATACGAGGACATGGCTAGCAAGGGCAGAGCAGAGGCTGAGACATGGTATCAAAATAAGGTGAGTGTTTCAGTTTTTACAATAGGTTCTAGCCACAATTATGGACAAAACTAACATTAAATGAATTATCTGTTAGAATTCCAAATTTCATTAGATGAATAGATTGATGTTCCCTATGTTCTTCTTTTCAGTATGAGGAACTGCGTATCTCCGCTATTAAGCATGGTGACGACTTAAGGAACACTAAAGCTGAAATTGCTGAGCAGAACAGAATTGTGAACAGACTTAAGGGAGAAATAGACAATGCAAAAGCACAGGTACCATTATTTTTATTGATATAACATATTGACTGTTTTGTAAGCAATGGTCAGTCATGAACATATAGCCCACTACTACAACCCATACAATAAGATAATGATGTTAGGATAATGAAACTAAATACCTTCAATAGCTGATGTCCAAAGGCTTGTTCAGCCAAAAGCTATTCCTTCCCACTCCACCATACACATGTTAACTTGGCTCAACTGAACATGCCTGTGTTTTCAATGGGGAAAGAAGAGTATATCACTGTCAGACAACTCTGTTGGAGCATCATGTCCTAGAGAAACAAAGGATTGGGCATGTGTATGTGCCTGTATACACATAAGATAGTTGGCTGTTCCCAACAAAATCAGCAGATTTGGCTGACTTTTCTCTTTCATCTATGTGAGTGGGGAGCTTTAGACTGTAAAATTTACAAATTCTACAAATATATATGAGTGTGTTGCTTCTAGGGGGGATATACTGCCTCCATCCTGTAGACCAATAGTGCATTCCTTGCGCTTTCATGCATTGTAAGCATAAGATCTTAGGAATAGTATATCTAAGTTTTTCTCTTTCATCCTTAAAAGCGTGCCAAGTTAGAAGCTGCTATAGCAGAAGCTGAGGATCGAGGTGACGCTGCTATCCGAGACGCTAAAAATAAACTTACTGAGTTGGAAGACTGTCTACAGAAGGCCAAGCAGGACATGGCACGTCAACTGTGTGAATATCAGGAACTGATGAATGTTAAGCTGGCTCTGGATATTGAGATCGCCACCTACAGGAAACTGCTGGAAGGAGAAGAGAGCAGGTGAGTAGCAGGGGGAGTAATTATTTGACTAAAATCAGGTTCACACATTATCCAAAAAAGAACAGTATATTACACTGGCATGTTGAGACTTTCAGTGTCCTTTAACAAAATCAAAATAAGGACCACTAGACAAGACATTTTCTTTTAAAGGAACTGTCCAGTCAAGTGTTCAAAACTGATATGTAAGCCAATAACTACAGGGGTTATTATCTTGCTATTTATTTTTCTCAGAACTTGCTGCTTGGCTGCTTTCTATTTTAGTAACATTAGTGCAGAAAATTGATCTGTGACTTCTGCTTAGCTACCAAGCCTACAAGAAGTCTGAGACACACCTCCTGCGTCATCATTGGTTCAAGCTGCTGCTGTCTCCCTTCCCCTGCAGCCCTGCCTATTCAGATGGCTGCTGTGTATAAATACAGGTCTATCTCAGGTTAGCCAGAAAGACAAAGCAAAGCCAGAATAGATAAAGAAATCAGATAAAGAGTCAGTCTTATGGGAAATATTCAATGGACTTCCTATCAATTCCATTATAGAAAATCATGGTCAGTCTATCCAGGATATCGATTCATCAATTAAGAAACTATTAGAGATATGACAGACGAATGCTCGGTCCACACTAGCGTTTGAGTCTCAGTAGGAGACTCCATCCCCCATTCCGCCTAAAATAGGTGGAGAGAAAAGTCCTGCAAGGAGGACTTTTCTCTCCGCCATTTTTGGTGGAAACAGGGCAGAAACCCAGCGGATAGGGTTTCTGTTTTTCGGAAACCTGAACGTTAGTGGAACCTAGCGTAAAGCTTTAATGTTTCTTTTAATGTCATGAAAATCAAAAATAATGAATGGAAACTTTCCCTTTAATTTAAACTCAATTAGAAATATAATTTTAGCGCTGGCAGCGTCCAGATGTTTCACAGTTTTCACTTAATATTTCTGATTTCAACTTCTTAAGAAATAGTTTGGAGGAGTGGACACTGTTTTGGAATTTTGGTGGAGCCTGCATTATTTTGCCTCATAGTCCAAGTTTGGATGAAGCAAGCCTTTGTATGAGCATATTGCTGCGTATCGTATGATTACCTCTGCCCTGTTAAAATGTATAGTCATGCACAGTGATATAAATAACTTTTACCTCCTAATGGAAACTTATTTTTCAATACATAATGGTTTAAACAATACATAACGTCATAGCATGCCACATACATTACACTGTGAAGACATTAGCTGATCGGTGTGGGTGCCAGGTATCAGATCATCCCAGATCTCATATTGAGGACCTACTCTAAGGATAGGCCAACAATGCATAATCTTGGACAACATCTTTAATATTAAAATTCATATATTCCAGAATTTCTAAAATAAAAAATGCACACATAACCTGTGGGGTCATTACAATACAGAGTTATTATTTTGTGGGTCTTCTATTATGATTGGTATTATTTTATTTATTTACATAGTGCCAACATATGCATTGTAGCATTGTGCATTGACTGTCATCTGTCCCTGTCCCCATGCAAACTCATGGATGCTGCCTTTAGTCCGATTCAAAGTCAGCAGTGCACGGCAATGGTGCTAACCACTGAGTCGCCATGCTACCCATATATGTATATATATATATATAGAAAGAGAGAGACAGACACAGAGATCAAGTGTTTTATTCAACTATTTTTAACCAAATATCCTTTGTTTATTGGCAGGTTGGCTGGAGATGGCGGCTCTGTCAGCATCTGTAAGTATCACTCTGTATATTGCAGTCACCATTTATCATTTTTGGGGAGACATACAGTGACTAATGTTTGTTCTTTACAGCGGTGGTGAGCTCAAGCGTTGGAGGAGTCCTTTCTTCAAGTGGAGGAAGTTATGAAAGTGGAAGTGGATTGCACCATGGAGGATCTGGATTCAGCTCTAGCAGTGGAAGAAGTGTCATTGGAAGCAGATTTAGCAGCGGAAGTGGCCTTGGCTCCAGCTCTGGATATGCCACAGGGGGATTACATAGTAGTTCTGTTGAGCATGTTACAGGTGGTCTGCACAGCCCCGGGGTGTACTCCTCTGGCGGAGGCAGCTCAACTGTTAATATTGTCAGAAAAACAACATCGACCGCAAGAAAGGCCTAAGGCTTGTAAGGTTTAATGGGCAACTTTCTGGTTTTGTGCTTCCCTGTACTTCCTTACACTTAACTTTACATCCCTTTAAAGCAAGTTGATACTTACCTTTACTTTAAAGGAAAGTGTTATACTAAATAAATTGGCTCTATTAGTCATATTTTTGAGTTTTAAAAGATGAGAACAAAGTTTTTGACTTATACAACACTATAAAAAATTGTTGAAATAACTAGGCCACCAAAATAAGATACTACCATAAGACCTAAACATTGACCCTCTCCATATATATGAATCAATGGTGTAACCTGAAACTTATGAGCCTTAATGTAAAATGTTTACTAGCGCCCCATACTTATCAGGTGCCACTTATACTAGTGTCATCTTATATGGCAGAGTGGTCATTGGGCCATCTGAAGCACCAGGGCACTCCTAACGCTGTGCCCTTTGCATAGATCTCAGTGTATTAAGAGTATCCATTCTACGATCATTACCATTCATCATGTCCCAGCCTGTTTTAATTATAAGCATTTTGCTTTTCCCTCTGCATTTCTGATAATGCATTTTTGTCTTATATCTACATTTCACTTGCACTTCCTAGCTCCATTCTTTTCAGCATGGTCCGCAACCTGTCTATGCAAAGCTATAGTCAGTCATATATCCCTTCATGAACAGGCCATTTCTGGAGGTAAAGAGTATATGTGTAGCACTGTGCTACAGAAATCCCCATCATATGCCCATGTAATAGATTTTCATTGTTAAATCTCATTGGCTTGGTGAAAAATTAAATAGATTGAAGAATCTGCATGTACAATATAGATCAGAACAATGAATACAGTAATTATGGAATGTCATTATGTCGGTTCATTCTTCTAACCTGGATGTGTGGAAATTGCTGGGATATATTGAAATGTGTTTGAAACTTCCTAAAATAAACCATTTTCTGCTTTTCTCACTCAAAATTCTGTCCTTTTTGCTTATTTAAGTAAATGTGGTAATATGGTTTCCATTTGCACTTATTTATTAATTCCTTGAGGTTATTCCAGTCTCCCCTTAAACCACGAGTTTATCTAAACATAATGGGGAAATGCACCAGAATTGTGGCACAGTTTGCACCAAAAAGCTGGTGTACATGCTCTTGGCCACATCTACTAAGTGTTTTAAAGAGGACCTTTCACACCTCCACCAACTCTTGTTCTTAGCCTTTGGAAATAGGTACCATTCCACTGATTCCAGTTAGAAATTTTTCTCTAGCCCCAATGTATATCAAAGTGCCCCCAGTTAGAGATGGTACACCGCTTGATGTTTTCCTGGCAGTGGTCACTGACAAGTTTAGGCATGTCAGATGCAGGTTTGTAGATAACTTGTCATATCAAGAATCTGTAGCACTCACATCCCTGATGCATAATGAAAACCCTGTTATAAAACCCGCAGATAAGGGGGGTAACATGGTGGTTCTCAACAGGGATCAATATGTGAGAATATGTAGAGACATTTTAATGGATAGTAGTGGATATCAGCAATTACCAGGTAATTCATCAACAGAATTTAGCCACCAATTGAGGGAAATCCTGATGGCAGCCAAAACTGACAGGTTGATCACTGATAGTGAATATCAGTTTCTCCTCCAACAATATCCGTAGATTGCCACCTTCTATAGTGTACCAAAGGTGCACAAAGGTACCCAGCCCCTAAAGGCACGACCGATAGTGTCAGGTATTGGGAGTCTTACACAGAATGCCAGCCAGTACTGTGACCAGATCCTGCGCCCATTCGTGGCCGAGTTACCATCTTACGTCAGAGACATGAACAGGCATTCTGCTCAAGCTGGAGGGAGTCATATGCAAGCCTGGCACGTATCTGGCAAGCCTCGATGTCAAGGCCTTCTACAGCTCCATCCCCCACACTAGGGGATGTGAAGCTGTGGGGGAATTCCTTGGCACGAGGGGTATTTAATTTGCCAGGCACAATAGGTTCACGATATCCCTCCTGCGGTTCATGCTTGAGCATAACTACTTCATCTTTGATCATAAATTCTTCCACCAGCTCAGGGGAGTGGCCAAGGGAAGTCCCTGTGCGCCAACTTATGCTAACCTCTACCTGGGTTGGTGGGAGAAGTCTGTCGTGTTCTCTGAACATCTCGAGCTGCGGATGGGTGCTGCAGTGATCTGGTTGCGATATATTGATACTGTGGCAAGATACTCCAGAGAGATTTGGTCAATTGGTTGATGTTTTCAATGATAACGACCTAGGACTGTACTTCACCTATGAAATACACGAATCAGAAATATCATTCTTAGATTTGTCTATCACGAAACAGCCGGATGGTCGTTTACACACTAACATCTATCGTAATAAAACATCAACCAATAGTCTTTTGAGATGGACCAGCTGGCATTCTACATCATTACGCAAAGCCATTCCTAAGGGCCAATACTTGCGGGTTCGTCAGAATTGCTCACAACCTGGTGACTTTAAGAAGGCTGCAGACGATCTGAGGCAGCGTTTTAAAGTGAGAGAGTATCCAGATAGTACCCTGAGACAAGCTTACCACACTGCTAGAGTACAAGATAGACATTCGCTTCTTGTACCTAGAATACGTGAGACGTCTATGACAACCCCCATTATAGGTATCTATGACTGCGCGTACTGTCAGATTAGGGATATCCTCCAAACGTATTGGGGAATCCTTCAGATGTGGGACATTTAGTTGGGGACTCGCCTACCATCACCTATAGGAGGAGCCCCAATATAAGGGACCAGCTGGTCCACAGCCACCTGTCACCTATGACAAGCAATACCACCTGGCTAAGATCTTCTCACCTTACTGGCACTTTTAGATGTGGCAGGTGCCGTGCGTGTAATCTGATTAATAAATCAAAGACATATACTAATGTCCGCACTGGTACTTGTTAGTCATTGCGTGCAAAGACAAACTGCCGCACTAAAGGGGTTTTGTATCTTATTACATGCTCCTGCGGTACACAATATGTGGGATAGACGATCAGGGAATTGCGTACACGCATACTTGAACACGTGGCCGATGTTAATCGGGGTGATGATACCCCGGTAGCAAACCATATCAATCACCAACATCAAGGAGATATCTCTAACATCAAATTTCAGGTGCTTGAGGTGGTTACACCACCAGTTCAGGGGGTAATTTTGATAGGAAAATTCTACAAAGGGAGTGTAGATGGATCTATTTATTACAAACTGTTAGACCCATATAATGGGTTTAATGGGAATGAAGTGGTGGTTTGATATTTTTCATTCCTATATATCTGTAAGAGGCTGTACGAACAAATGAGATTTTCTTTCGTAAGCCGCATTTATGCCATAGGTTTGTATATCGAGTGGTCTTATGGTTGTAGGCAAATACATCACGTGGCGATGTCATGCTATGTACTTATGCGACCATCTGTTATATATATCAATCCATATGTTCTGCGGTATGGATCAAGTCTTGATAGATCTTGTAGCACTATCCAGGTTCTCTTCAGCCTTTATTAATCTGCATTTACTGCGTGTGATCCTGATCATTGCCTCTATATGCCCACTATATGACGCTATACTGGCCTCGGATTTCCACTATCCCGGAATGTATTAATATTTACCTTTTAATTATTACTTAGTCGCTATAGTCTCCATAGAGACAGAGGATGCTTTGATAGTCCTCTAATCTGCCCATAGTAGGAGGTAGTGCTTGGCTAACATGTGCTGATTGGATGTCTCAGGGGGGATGGTCAGGTTTGTCCTCCCATAACTCCTGATTGGTCCTTCTAGCCCCTAGTCACACCCCCATGGGCGCATCATTCTACCGCTGCTATTTCAGGCACCATGCCGACGGCCGCGCGTCAGCGTTCATACTAGTACCGGCAGGCAGGCGGGAAGGTGGTGTCACTAGCCGGTGGTCACCTCCTGTCCTGCTTTTTTGTTTATCTCTGTCAGTCATTCTGTTAGTCTGACGTATTTATAGCTTATATCTCCTGATAAGCGATAGCTTACCTATGGCGAAACGCGTAGAGGTATTTTTTAGCAACGTTAGGGAGACAGACAGACAACTTCAATAGCACTGAGACAGATTGTATGTACAGTCATATGAAAAAGTTTGGGCACCCCTATTAATCTTAATCATTTTTAGTTCTAAATATTTGGGTGTTTGCAACAGCCATTTCAATTTGATATATCTAATAACTGATGGACACAGTAATATTTCAGGATTGAAATGAGGTTTATTGTACTAACAGAAAATGTGCAATATGCATTAAACCAAAATTTGACCGGTGCAAAAGTATGGGCACCTCAACAGAAAAGTGACATTAATATTTAGTAGATCCTCCTTTTGCAAAAATAACAGCCTCTAGTCGCTTCCTGTAGCTTTTAATCAGTTCCTGGATCCTGGATGAAGGTATTTTTGACCATTCCTCTTTACAAAACAATTCCAGTTCAGTTAAGTTTGATGGTCGCCGAGCATGGACAGCCCGCTTCAAATTATCCCACAGATGTTCAATGATATTCAGGTCTGGGGACTGGGATGGCCATTCCAGAACATTGTAATTGTTCCTCTGCATGAATGCCTGAGTAGATTTGGAGCTGTGTTTTGGATCATTGTCTTGCTGAAATATCCATCCCCGGCGTAACTTCAAATTCGTCACTGATTCTTGTACATTATTCTCAAGAATCTGCTGATACTGAGTTGAATCCATGCGACCCTCAACTTTAACAAGATTCCCGGTGCCGGCATTGGCCACACAGCCCCAAAGCATGATGGAACCTCCACCAAATTTTACAGTGGGTAGCAAGTGTTTTTCTTGGAATGCTGTGTTTTTTGGACGCCATGCATAACGCCTTTTTGTATGACCAAACAACTCAATCTTTGTTTCATCAGTCCACAGGACCTTCTTCCAAAATGAAGCTGGCTTGTCCAAATGTGCTTTTGCATACCTCAGGCGACTCTGTTTGCGGCGTGCTTTCAGAAACGGCTTCTTTCGCATCACTCTCCCATACAGCTTCTCCTTGTGCAAAGTGTGCTGTATTGTTGACCGATGCACAGTGACACCATCTGCAGCAAGATGATGCTGCAGCTCTTTGGAGGTGGTCTGTGGATTGTCCTTGACTGTTCTCACCATTCTTCTTCTCTGCCTTTCTGATATTTTTCTTGGCCTGCCACTTCTGGGCTTAACAAGAACTGTCCCTGTGGTCTTCCATTTCCTTACTATGTTCCTCACAGTGGAAAATGACAGGTTAAATCTCTGAGACAACTTTTTGTATCCTTCCCCTGAACAACTATGTTGAACAATCTTTGTTTTCAGATCATTTGAGAGTTGTTTTGAGGAGCCCATGATGCCACTCTTCAGAGGAGATTCAAATAGGAGAACAACTTGCAATTGGCCACCTTAAATACCTTTTCTCATGATTGGATACACCTGGCTATGAAGTTCAAAGCTCAGTGAGGTTACAAAACCAATTTTGTGCTTCAGTAAGTCAGTAAAAAGTAGTTAGGAGTATTCAAATCAATAAAATGATAAGGGTACCCAAATTTTTGCAGCGGCCAAATTTTGGTTTAATGCATATTGCACATTTTCTGTTAGTACAATAAACCTCATTTCAATCCTGAAATATTACTGTGTCCATCAGTTATTAGATATATCAAATTGAAATGGCTGTTGCAAACACCCAAATATTTAGAACTAAAAATGATTAAGATTAATAGGGGTGCCCAAACTTTTTCATATGACTGTGTGTCAATACATTGTGTTCAGTAGGTTTAGTCGGTTTGTTTAGCTGCAATTCACACTAGCAAGCAGCTGTGGGTTCAGAGAGGGTCACTCAGAAGCATAGAGGCACTAGTTATATAATATAATCTCTCTATGGAGATATATGATTATAAACTAATAGTGCCCATGTGTGGATAGACTGCAGATAGTGGCTGCTATCAAGAGTCACAGTTGCTGCTAATTTCAGGGCATGCACAGATTTGTAATATGATGGTAAAATTATCAGCCATTATAACAACTAGCCAACCATCAGCTTTATCTGTGCTGCTAAGTATACACAAGTTTCATCAGTGGAGCTGAGACAGATTGTATGTATGGTAATACGTGGTCTTCAGCATGTTTAGTCGGTTCATAAATTAGCCGCAATTCACACTAGCAAGCAGCTGTGGATTCACAAACTCAGAGGCACTAGTTATACAATACTATCTCTCTATGGAGATATATGTTTATAAACTAAGTGCCCATGTGTGGATATACTGCAGATAGTGACAGCTATCATGAGTCACAGTTGTTGCTAATTTTAGCGTTGTGGGCATGCACAGAGCTATATGATGATGGTAAAATTATCAGTCAATATAATAAATAGTTGACCATAAGGTTTATCAGTTATACTGTGCTGCAAATTATACGCAAGTTCTATCAGCGGAATTGTATCATATGTGCGGCTGCACATGATTACATGTACACATCATAGTATAATTTTCACTTTTAGTGGACTGTGTTCCTTAATAAAAGCTAAGTTTTAGATGTTTTCCTTACATTTTTTTTTTTGTTGATGTATACCAAAGTTGCACAAAATGGTGAAAAGCAAGCCAACTAATAGGTGGTATAGACTAGACACGAAATATGCACCAATTTATCACCATTGTGATAGGCTGAGTTTGCAATGTTTAAATCTGGTAAATCTGCCCCTGATTAGATATTAATGGAGCTCAACCTTTCACATACCTAGGTCTGTGATCCAGAAGAAGGTAACACAAAGTCAGCGTTATCAACTGATCATAAGTTCCTGAATAGTACATAAAACAAGGCATGTTTCTCCAGGATCCCGGATGACTTTGTGTTTAGATAGGTATAAATGATATTCTTTATAATTTTTCATGGTTTTCCATTTCACTGATTTTTTAATAAGATGTCCATAAAAAGTAAAAAAAAAAAAAGGTTCATAACCCTGCATTGAATCTCATGGCCACTTGTCTCATAGGGAAAGAAAATTATTTCCAGATCACAGGAGGCAGTAAGTTAATTTTTAGATCCACAGAACTTCATTCATGATTATATTATTTGTGATTCTCTGTTCCAAAAATGTTAATCTCTATAGTTGTATAACTGATCTCTGTGGAAGAGTGAAGAAATCATGCGATACCTTTTAGAGTCTAACTGAGTATATTTGATGGTGAGCTTTCGGGTGTACTAGCTCCCTTCATCAGACATGGTATTATACAAGAAACTGAAAATTCACAGATTTTTTATACCCTAAAGACTCTGACATGTCAAAGTGACATAATAAATAGGTATTATGGTATCAACAATTAAGAATATTTATTATATGATGAAAGCTGATACAATTTTCTAATATAATTTTTGTGTTTAATTTCCTTAAAGGGTACTTGAATTTTCATGAAAAGTTTAAATATGTGGAGGGTCTTGCTGGGCTGTCTGTTTTATGACTGTATAATCCTTCATACATGGTATCCTATCATATGTCCCCATATGGCTGAAGCACATTTTGCACTATACTTTGAGGGTGTGGGCCTGTACAATAAGGAGCAGTCTGACCTCCCGCCCTATCCATTATACCTAGTTTGGGTTGTTTACATGCAATTCTGCCAGGAGTAACTGTACAAAAGCAAATAGCTGAAAAAAGCCCACGTGACCATAATATAGGAGATCCAGGAACACTGCAAATATAGAGCTGATATATGCAGGTACCCAGTACATTCTAACATCTACCATGTATGCATGGTAAGAGACACAGGAAAAGAGCAATCTATGAGCACAGTCAGTAAAGCTGCTTGCTTTCTGTGAATAATATCCCACCTGTAATCACACAAGTAGCTAGAAGTACATACAGTGCTGGCCAAAAGTATTGGCACCCCTGCAATTCTGTCAGATAATACTCAATTTCTTCCAGAAAATGATTGCAATCACAAATGCTTTGGTAATAATATCTTCATTTAATTTGTCTTCAATGGAAAACCACAAAGAGAATTGTCAAAAAGCCAAATTGGATATAATTCCTCACCAAACATAAAAAAGGGGGTGGACAAAAGTATTGGCACCCTTTGAAAAATCATGTGATGCTTCTCTAATTTGTGTAATTAACAGCATCTGTTACTTACCTGTGGCACATAACAGGTGGTGGCAATAACTAAATCACACTTGCAGCCAGTTGAAATGGATTAAAGTTGACTCAACCTCTGTCCTGTGTCCTTGTGTGTACCACATTGAGCATGGAGAAAAGAAAGAAGACCAAAGAACTGTCTGAGGACTTGAGAAGCAAAAATGTGAGGAAGCATGAGCAATCTCAAGGCTACAAGTCCATCTCCAAAGACTTGAATGTTCCTGTGTCTACCGTGCGCAGTGTCATCAAGAAGTTTAAAGCCCATGGCACTGTGGCTAACCTCCATAGATGTGGACGGAAAAGAAAAATTGACAAGAGATTTCAACGAAAGATTGTGCGGATGGTGGCTAAAGAACCTCGACTAACATCCAAACAAGTTCTAGCTGCCCTGCAGTCCGAGGGTACAACAGTGTCAACCCGTACTATCCGTCGGCGTCTGAATGAAAAGGGACTCTATGGTAGGATACCCAGGAAGACCCCACTTCTGACCCAGAGACATAAAAAAGCCAGGCTGGAGTTTGCCAAAACTTACCTGAGAAAGCCAAAAACTTTTTGGAAGAATGTTCTCTGGTCAGATGAGACAAAAGTAGAGCTTTTTGGGAAAAGGCATCAACATAGAGTTTACAGGAAAAAAAAAGAGGCCTTCAAAGAAAAGAACACGGTCCCTACAGTCAAACATGGCGGAGGTTCCCTGATGTTTGGGGGTTGCTTTGCTGCCTCTGGCACTGGACTGCTTCACCGTGTGCATGGCATTATGAAGTCTGAAAACTACCAACAAATTTGGCAGCATAATGTAGGGCCCAGTGTGAGAAAGCTGGGTCTCCCTCAGAGGTCATAGGTCTTCCAGCAGGACAATGACCCAAAATACACTTCAAAAAGCACTAGAAAATGGTTTGAGAGAAAGCACTGGAGACTTCTAAATTGACCAGCAATGAGTCCAGACCTGAATCCCATAGAACACCTGTGGAGAGATCTCAAAATGGCAGTTTGGAGAAGGCACCCTTCAAATCTCAAGGACCTGGAGAAATTTGCCAAAGAAGAATGGTCTAAAATTCCAGCAGAGTATTGTAAGAAACTCATTGATGGTTACCGGAAGCGGTTGTTCGCAGTTATTTTGTCTAAAGGTTGTGCTACCAAGTATTAGGCTGAGGGTGGCAATACTTTTGCCCGGCCCATTTTTGGAGTTTTGTGTAAAATGATCAATGATTTGACTTTTTTCATTCTCTTTTGTGTTTTTTCATTGCAAGCAAAATAAATGAAGATATTATTACCAAAGCATTTGTGATTGCAATCATTTTCTGGAAGAAATTGAGTATTATCTGACAGAATTGCAGGGGTGCCAATACTTTTGGCCATCACTGTACATGTACATAGAAGACTTTTTTTTTACATTAAAAGATATGTGATATGAAGAATCTTCAGTCCTGTGCAGGCTGTGAGGAAAATCAGCCCCTTCTATTTGCATTCACTGTGTGAAGAGCAAAAAACCTCTCCCCTCTCACCTCATTCTTTCCATCTTGCTGCTAGGGATGTACTTCCCTAGTAACAATGCAGTCAACTGTAAATTAGCTAGAAGGAAGACACCTAGTGGCAAAAACTTTACAGAGGTTTTTTAGTCAAAAAGCAGCAGCATTTTAATTGTAAGTGCATCACATGTTGGTTCAGAATCACATGCTTTATGAAATGAGACTAAGTTGTCTGAAAAGTTAGCGACCAATTAAGTCATTCTATAACAAGGCTATTTAATTTTTTTTCCATTGGGGCCTCAGCAGCCAGAACATTGTGATGACTCAACTTCACCTTTGGTCAGAATCCAAGTCACAAATTTCGAATTTACCCCAGGATAATGTGTCTGCTGAACACAGTAGAACAATGGAATAAGCACAAAAGCAGTCAATTATGTTGTTAAACCAGAGCTGGTGAAGCCAGAGAAAGCAACGCTCTCCTCAGTGGCATAACTAAAGTCTTGCGGGCTCTGGTGCAAACTTTTTCCTGGGGCCTCCTACCCCCTCCCTAGAGCGAATTCTTGATAGTGGTGGTTACGGGTGCTGCAGCAATATCTCTGATACTACAGTCATGGCCAAAAGTTTTGAGAATGATACAAATATTAATTTTTACAAAGTCTACTGCTTCAGTTTTTCTAATGGCAATTTGCATATACTCCAGAATGTTATAAAGAGTGATCAGCTTAACAGCAATTACTTGCAAAGTCAATATTTGCCTAGAAAATGAACTTTATCCCCCAAAACACATTTCAACATCATTGCAGCCCTGCCTTAAAAGGACCACCTAACATCGTTTCAGTGATTGCTCCATTAACACAGGTGTGGGTGTTGATGAGGACAGGGCTGGAGATCAATCTCTCATGATTAAGTAAGAATGACACCACTGGACACTTTAAAAGGAGGCTGGTGCTTGCCATCATTGTTTCTCTTCTGTTAACCATGGTTATCTCTAAAGAAACACGTGCAGTCATCATTGCACTGCACAAAAATGGCCTAACTGGGAAGAGTATTGCAGCTAGAAAGATTGCACCTCAGTCAACAATCTATCGCATCATCAAGAACTTCAAGGAGAGAGGTTCCATTGGTGCCAAAAAGGCTCCAGGGCGCCCAAGAAAGACCAGCAAGCGGCAGGACCGTCTCTTAAAAGTGTTTCAGCTGCGGGATCGGGCTACCAGCAGTGCAGAGCTTGCTGAGGAATGGCAGCAGGCAGGTGTGAGTGCATCTGCACGCACTGTGAGGCGGAGACTCTTGGAGCAAGGCCTGGTCTCAAGGAGGGCAGCAAAGAAGCCACTTCTCTCCAGAAAAAACATCAGGGACAGACTGATATTCTGCAAAAGGTACAGGGAGTGGACTGCTGAGGACTGGGGTAAAGTCATTTTCTCTGATGAATCCCCTTTTCGATTGTTTGGAACATCTGGAAAACAGCTTATTCAGAGAAGAAGAGGTGAGCGCTACCACCAGTCTTGTCTCATGCCAACTGTAAAGCATCCTGAAACCATTCATGTGTGGAGTTGCTTCTCAGCCAAGGGAATCGGCTCTCTCACAGTCTTGCCTAAAAACACAGCCATGAATAAAGAATGGTACCAGAATGTCCTCCAAGAGCAACTTCTCCCAACCGTCCAAGAGCAGTTTGGCGCTCAACAATGCCTTTTCCAGCATGATGGAGCACCTTGCCATAAAGCAAAGGTGATAACTAAATGGCTAAGGGAACAAAACATAGAGATTTTGGGTCCATGGCCTGGAAACTCCCCAGATCTTAATCCCATTGAGAACTTGTGGTCAATCATCAAGAGACGGGTGGACAAACAAAAACCAACAAATTCAGACAAAATGAAAGCATTGATTCTGCAAGAATGGACTGCTATGAGTCAGGATTTGGTCCAGAAGTTGATTGAGAGCATGCCAGGGAGAATTGCAGAGGTCCTGAAGAAGAAGGGTCAACACTGCAAATATTGACTTGCTGCATTAACTCATTCTGTCAATATAAGCTTCTGTTACTCATAATATGAATGCAATTATATTTCTGTATGTGATAAAAACATCTGACAAACACACATAAAAACCAGAGGGCAGCAGATCATGTGAAAATATAATATTTGTGTCATTCTCAAATCTTTTGGCCATGACTGTAGAAAGGGTTACACCACTGGCTGTCCTATAAGAACCTTTATTATTTACTTCCAGAGGAAGATAATCTGTCCTGGTCATGTCATGGTCACATAGATGCACTGCACATTACAGAGAGAGCTCTGAGGAATGCATTGCAACTTAATAGAGCATCCTCATTAAATGATGCATCATCCACAACAGCATGAACACATCCTAAAAATTATCAGGGCATAGTATATTGGAAAACTGAATTATGCAATAAATAACCTTTATTGGTTGACATTAATGGCCAACTATTATCTTAACAGCCAGTCCTGTATTAACAGTTTCCGAGACAGAAATATTTTTTCGCCTTTTGATAGCTTTACATACTGACATGTGCTCGTACTAAGATGAAGCATTAGAGCACCTCTGGTCTTCTCTTGTTGCGGGTTTACACACCAATGACATTAATAAGATATGGAGGCTGGTAAAGCATTCAGTCCCATTGTACACGTCAACATTTTATAAAAATTCTGGGACTTTCCTAACTTTCTATGAAGACATTAAAAAATCCCCTAATAGGCAAACATTTTTTTTGTGATAGGCAAACAATGTTTTTTATGGTTATGTGGGTGTACCCTTTTTTCTGGTTATTTCTAATTATATATGTTATGATAGTTACAGCAATATTAAATAGTAGGATTTAGAGATGAGCGAATCGATTCTGCAAAAGTGGAATTCGATTCGAATTTCAGGAAATCTTCGATTCTCCATGATTCCGGATTTCCTGATGCTTCGTAGTAACGAATATTTAGTAAGGACCTTTGTGATATCAGACGGTCACATGATATTCTCTAGTGATGTGATTGAGTAGGCGTGTCTTTGCTTGTTAGCAGATCCTTCCACATGAATAAAAGTTGTTTGTGCTGGAGAGAGAGAGAGACATGACTGCGGGATCCAAGGGCTTCCGGCATTTTGCCGCCTACCCGCCTCTGTAGCCCGGAAATAGCTGTTTATTCTCCACAAAGTAATTAGAATTGAAGCAAATTTTTTTGGAACTTAGAATCGAACTGCCGAATCTAACTTTTGAGAAATTCGCTCATCTCTAGTAGGATTGTTTTTTATTTCTGGTAAAAATTGTCTGAAAAATTCTCAAACAGTTTAAAGGAACAATTAAAAATTTTATAGCATAAAATTGCAAATTCTCCTTTAAATTCCTCCTACTGTAGTTTGTCTCCTACTGCAGCTGAAACTAAAGAATATGTCAAGAAATGTTCTCTGTATTTCCTTCGAGATGAGATGCCACCCCTCCTTTCTTTTCCTTACTATCCTGTTTCTGGCTGTAAGACAACAGTCTGCAGCAGGAGGCACCACCTTGGATAAAATGGTGTACTTGTCAGGTTAAGAGAATTGTTGCTGTCTTGTTTATTTGATGAGTTGTGTAGATTATACATATGTTTTATCACCATCTACCTTTATTAGCTCTTGTATGTGAAGGGCTGGCAGGGGTGCTGGAAGGTCACCAGACACTATTTGTGTCACAGAAAGAGGTGCCAGATGTTAGCACAGGCCCATGCTGGCATAGTGGTTAGTGTTGTGGTATTGACCATTACTCCACATAATTAGTTAAGATGGGCAGGAGAGCTCTTAAAAGAACGTGGGGCAGATTTACTAATGTGGGGGATTTATCACATGTTTTATGTTGAAAAAATTTAGGTAATTTCATCCATAATAACTATTAGCCATATTCATCATATTCTTATGGCAATTTTTAACAGATTTGCACCTGTCTAATATTATTTGTGATTTCTCATTAAAAGTGGGTGTGACCTGTATGGTGCTGAGATATTAGTCAAACTCAAAGTCTAATACATTCCTAATCCAAAGTCATATTTCTAGGTACAAAATCACTCCACCCCAACATAAATCTGTAAAAAGTCCCATTATATACTAAAAAGTCACAATAACACAGGAATTTCACAAAACGACAAATGATAATAATAAATTACATCAGTTTTCAAAATACTGTCCTTTTTCAAATTGCACCAAATTCATCAAACAACTATTTTATGAATTTGTCTCAATTGACACAATTTTTTTTTTACATTATATGAAGCGGTATGTGAAGTCATTTTTAGGTTCATCTGATAAATCCCCCCAGTGTGTATGCAGCCCTTATAAGGTGCCAGAAGGGACTGCTAACAGTGTCTGAGGTAGATGGGCCAAAAAGCAGCCATTGAGGAGTGTGCCAGAAGACTGTAAGCAGAATTAAAGAGATCAGCAGGCTGCCTGGATTCATGAGTTGTTTTATCTGTAGGGCAAACAGTGCATCTGCACTGGGCCATATGGTAGCGGGGGCTCCCTCTGCCAATCTGGATCAAGTGGAATAGTCCTGCATTTCTGGTGCTGTCCCACTGCTCTGGACAGCAAGCAATAATTTCAACTCTATCTGCATTCTTAGGAGGCAGATAGAGTTGAATACAAAGGTGGAGTATGAAGCTATCATGACAGCACTAAAGCCAGAGCCTGCATGAAGCTCTGTGGGGACGGGGTGAGGTGAATAAAACTTTTTTTTTTAAATTTGTTATTTATATACAGTACAGACCAAAAGTTTGGACACACCTTCTCATTCCAAGAGTTTTCTGTATTTTCATGACTATAAAAATTGTATATTCACACTGAAGGCATCAAAACTATGAATTAACACATGTGGAATTATATACTTAACAAAAAAGTGTGAAACAACTGATAATATGTCTTATATTCTAGGTTCTTCAAAGTAGCCACTTTTTGCTTTGATTACTGCTTTGCACACTCTTGGCATTCTCTTGATGAGCTTCAAGAGGTAGTCACCTGAAATGGTTTTCACTTCACATGTCAGGTTTAATAAGTGGGATTTCTTGCCTTAGAAATGGGGTTGGGACCATCAGTTGTGTTGTTCAGAAGTCAGGTGGATACACAGCTGATAGTCCTACTGAATGGAGTGTTAGAATTTGTATTATGGCAAGAAAAAAGCAGCTAAGTAAAGAAAAACGAGTGGCCATCATTACTTTAAGAAATGAAGGTCAGTCAGTCCGAAAAATTGGGAAAACTTTGAAAGTGTCCCCAAGTGCAGTGGCCAAAACCATCAAGCGCTACAAAGAAACTGGCTCACATGAGGACCGCCCCAGGAAAGGAAGACCAAGATTATACTGCAGTATGTGGGGGCCACTAAGGGGGAATTAAAGTGTGTGTGGGCCACTAAGAGAGCATTGTACTGTGTGAAATTTATTAAGAACTATATAATGTGTGTGGGCCACTAAGAGAGCATTGTACTGTGTGAAATTTACTAAGGACTATATAATGTGTGTGGGCAACTAAAGAAGCATTATACTGTGTGGGAGACGCTAAGGGTGCATTACACGGTGTGGAACTACTAAGGGAGCATTATACTGTGTGGTAGCCACTAATGAAAAACTAAACTGTGTGGGGTCACTAAGTGGGCATTATACTTGAGAATGTGTGGGACACAATGGTGCTTTATAATGTGTGGTGGCCACTAATGGAGAACTATACTGTTTGCTGGTTCTTAAAGAAGCATTACAGTGGGTTCACACCTGCGCTTCAGTCCGTCCGTTGCCAATCCGAGTGAAAATCTCAGGGAACGGGATTGGCATCGGATAGCGACAGGTTAGCGACGCATTGGTTAAAAACCCATTCATTTGAATGGGTTTTTAAAGCAATGCACGGGTGTGCGCTTACACCCTCTGCGCTGCGAATCCTTTTTTTTTCGTCGGAAACAAAGTTGGACATGCAGGACTTCGTGTCTGACGAAAAAAATCGGCTTCGCAGCGCAGAGGGTGTAAGCGCACACCCGCGCATTGCTTTAAAAACCCATTCAAATGAATGGGTTTTTAACCAATGCATCGCTAACCTGTCGCTATCCGATGCTAATCCCGTTCCCCGAGATTTTCACTCAGATTGGCAACGGACGGACTGAAGCGCAGGTGTGAACCCACCCTTATACTGTATACGGGGAATTATACTGTATGAGGGACACTAAAGGGACACAAAGTGAATACCTGGAGTCAAAAAGTACAGAGATGGGGTAAGGGTTATGGTTTAACACAAATTTGTCCTTCTTTGTGTTTGTACAGGACAGTATGCCCCTAATATTTTGATAAAAACATATATTTAAGGGATTGAGAAGCATGGTGGCTCAGTGGTTAGCACTTTTGTCTTGCAGAGCTGGGGTCCTAGGTTCAAATCAACATCAGCAAAGAGTTTGTATGTTATCCAAGTGTTTGCGTGGGTTTCCTCCAGGAACTCCGCTTTCCTCCCACACTCCAAAGACATACTGATAGGGAATGTAGATTGTGAGCCCTATATGGGACAGTGACTGACAATGTCTGTAAAGCGCTGTGGAATACGTTGGCGATATACAAGTAAGTAAAATAAAAAATAAATATTACAGGGAAAAACAATAGCAGGATAATAGCAAGTGGTGCAAAACAAAGCGTTACTTGCCTCTTCTTCTTTCTCCCATTCCAGTGGTGAGGTCCCTATCCTGCCCACTTAATTCCAGTGATGACATGTTTGGCTCCTCATGTAGCCCTCGCAGTCATTCATTGTTATTATTATTATTATTTATTTATTTATATAGCACCATTAATTCCATAGTGCTTTACATTTGCGGATTTACATACGGTATGTGAACCGAGAGCAAGGCAGGTGGTTTGGACTCCGCAACCAGAAATGAACCAGTTCCACCAGACCAGTTCCTTTCACGTGGACTCACTAGTCCTGTTGTCTCTTTACACTCTGTTTGTCTCTGGACCAAGATACAGCTTAGCTGTACAGAAAAATCTCCACACCAGTTCAATACAACACTTGCCTTCTCTCTTGCCAAGATGGCTGCTGCTCTCTGTCTCGTCACTTCCTGCTTCTCTGCTCACACTCTGTCTGCAGAACAGGCAGGCTGACATAAAAGGGGGGGTCTCACTCCAGCATCATGTCACAATTACAATGGCTGCTGTCTTAAAGGAACAGAATCACAGAAATACATTCAACATTAACAGTTTATACAGACAAATGAAGCTTAAGACAACATTGGCTGTCTCTTACATATTCCCCCCCACTTTAAGATTGGCAGTCCCTGCCTATGACTGTATATCCAGAGGGTTGTACTTTTATGCACAGGGTGGTAGTATACCGATGTATGGCAGGCCAAACAAACTCATCCTGCGCATACCGAACACGGGGAATACCAGCATTTGGCCTAGTGGTCCGTCTGAGAACCGGTGGTATATTATGGGGTGCTGCAGCTATGGGCTGAGAAGGACCAGCGGATTCCGCACCAGAGGGGGCACAGGCCGGAGATACAGTAGTCACAGGTGGAACATCCCCAGGAGCAGGGATCGGCCAACAATCATCCTCCTCGTCGGAGGCCCATTCCGCACCTCCATTCTCTGACTGTGGGAGCTCATTCACATTGGCAGGCCCATCGTGATTTGTCCCTTCAGAATGACACAGGCGCAACATATTTCGGTGAAGTACTCGAACACAATCAGTTCCTTCTTTCTGGACCTGGTACACTGGCCCATTCGCATACTTGCGGCCAACAACACGATACGGCAAAGCCTCCCATCTGCTTTCCAATTTCCCTTGGGGTTTCTTGACACGAACTAGCACCAGGTCGCCTGGTTGCAATGGTGCTTCTTGCACTGGGGTCTTATCAGGATGGGGATGTTCTTGCAGGCGCTGCCGCACCAATCGATGGATCGTCTCAAGTCTCTGCCGATGCGCCCGCACCCAAGAGGTTGGATCCCTCGGAGGGAACCCATCCACATCATTCAACTGTAATTCTCCTATACTTCGCCCAGACCGCCCAAAGAGAAGTGTATAAGGAGAGTACCCCGTTGTAGAATGGACCTGATTGTTATAGGCCCACACCATTTCAGACAAGAACTGAGGCCACTGTAACTTCTTGTCTTCCTCCAGAGTCCGCAGCATCTGTAGCAGAGTTCTGTTGAATCTTTCACAGGCCCCATTTCCCTGAGGGTGGTATGGAGTCGTGTGCGACTTCTTTATCCCGTAGATACGTTGAACTTCTTTCATTACGTGTCCCTCAAAGCAGGCGCCCTGGTCGGAGTGGATGCGTTGGGGGCACCCATATACTCGAATGAAATCTTGGCACAGAGCACGAGCTGCTGACTCAGCTGTCTGGTCCTTGGTGGCGGTTACCACCGCAAATTTGGTGAAGTGATCCACCATTACGAGGCAATACTGGTGTCCGCTATTGGATGGGCCTACCATTAGATAGTCTATCATGACGATTTCTAAAGGTTCCTGGGTCACGATGGTTTGCAGGGGAGCTCTCTGTTCTATTGCCTTATGGATCTCACAAGTTCGACAGCTGCAGCATACTTCTTCGACCATTTGACGAAGACCAGGGCAGTAAATCAGTCGCTGTAACCAACGAAAGGTCTTCTCATGACCAAAATGTCCATTCTTATTATGAGCCTCAACTGCCAAGGAGCGAGCCAGTTCACTAGGCACCACAATTTGGTATCGAATGTCGATCTCAGAAGGTAAATAGACCTTTCGGCATAGCACTCCATTTTTCATCTCCAACTTTTCCCACTGACTCAAAACAGATAATATCTCACGTGTCAGTCGTTCTCTTTCCTCTCTACAGGGCTTCTGGCCTTTCTCAACACACTTGATCATCTGCGCCAGCCCCTCATGGGTCTGTTGTATCTGTGCCCATTCCTGTCGTGAGGGACCAAAGAAAGGAGCCA
The DNA here is from genome assembly GCA_947044405.1 of Leptodactylus fallax. Taxonomy (NCBI): domain Eukaryota; kingdom Metazoa; phylum Chordata; class Amphibia; order Anura; family Leptodactylidae; genus Leptodactylus; species Leptodactylus fallax. The sequence goes on from CAMRHE010000426.1 coordinate 747,112, forward strand.
TTTCAGTCCCCTCCATCTCAAACTGATTAGTGGCGGTCAAGGCCTGTGAAAATCTGCTGAAATCGGGCACCTCCACATGCTCCAACTCATGATCCACGTCTTCTGTGGGGGTCTGGGCAGTTACCCTAGAAAGTCCGTCAGCATTCTGGTTCTCTGTCTTGGACCGATACTTAATGCGGTAATTGAATGTAGACATTCGGGCTATCCACCTCTGCTCTAACGCCCCGAGCTTGGCATTTTCCAGGTGAGCTAGTGGGTTGTTGTCAGTCAGTACTAAAACTTCAGCACCGGTCAAATATTCAGAGAATTTCTCGGTCATGGCCCATACCAGTGCCAACAGCTCCAATTTAAATGAACTATAATTCTCGGGGTTTCTTTCAGAATCTCTCAAAGACCGGCTGCCGTACGCTATGACCCTCTCCTGGCCATCCTGAAGCTGGGAAAGCACTGCTCCAAGACCATACAGGCTTGCATCTGTATATAGCTGGAACGGCAAGTGGTAATCAGCATATGCCAAGATTGGGGCTGTTGTCAGTGCATCCTTCAATGCCTGGAAGGCTTGTTCCTGTTCAGGTCCCCACTTCACGGACCGGTTCTTTGGACCACCGGATGTGCCTCGTAGGAGAGCATTAAGTGGTGCTGCTACCTTGGCGAAATCCTTAATAAACCGTCGATAGTAACCGGCTACTCCAAGGAACGCCCTCACTTCTCGCAGGGTAGTCGGTATCGGCCAATCTTGAACAGCCGCTATCTTGTCTCTTGATGGTCTCACCCCTTCTCCTGATACGCGGTGACCCAAGTAATCAATTTCAGATTGGAACAACCGACATTTACTGGGTTTCAATTTGAGCCCATGTTCCCGCAATCTTCGAAATACTTGCCCCAACTGGTGGAGATGGTCTTCAAAGGTCGCAGAATACACTATAATGTCATCCAAGTAGATGAGAGTGAACTCAAAGTTGAAGTCACCGAGACATTTCTCCATCAACCGCTGAAACGTTCCGGGTGCATTTGTCAACCCGAAGGGCATCCGGTTAAATTCGTATAGTCCCATGGGCAAGATGAATGCCGTCTTCTCCTTGTCTTTTGTGGCCATCGGCACCTGCCAATACCCACTAGCCAGATCTAGTGAGGAGAAGTACCGGGCTCTCCCTAGCGCTGAGAGGGACTCCTCAATCCGTGGCAAGGGGTAGGAATCTCGTACGGTGCAAGCGTTTAACTTCCGATAGTCTACGCAAAATCGGATGGACCCATCTTTTTTTCTTACTAACACCACAGGAGCCGCCCAGGGACTCTGGCTTTCTTGGATGATCCCACCCTGTAGCATCTTAGCTAACAGTTCTTTCACTTCCTGATACAACTGTGGAGGAATTTGTCGGTAGCGCTCTCTAATTGGAGGGGTGTCTCCTGTGGGAATCTCATGGTAGATCCCTGTGGTACATCCAAAATCTTCAGCATACCGTGCAAAGGTGGCTTGGTTCTCCCACAACAGCTCATCTACCTTCTGCACCCATTCCAGAGAACATGAACTTACATCCATCTTCATCTGTTCTCGAATTGCACAGCCATTCCATTCAGAGGTGGGTTCCTCATCTTCTCCCATGGACACAGTTACGGTCCACTCATCCCTTTCAGTCGGCTTCAGCTGCATTGGAGTTAATTTCCTTACTTCCTCCGGAGTCACATAGATGTTAGCCAGCAGCCTCCCTGGGGTCAGGTCCACACTCTGGTCCTGAGTGTTTACACATCGAAGTGGTACTCTTCCATTGCGAACTATTGCCAAGGAACGGGCCACTAGCGGATCAACACCTCCTTCGGCTGCCTGCAGTGGTTCTACCAACACAGCTATGCCCTCTAGTTTCCGACAGGTGCCTACGGGCATGGACACTATTGTCTCCCGACTGGGTGGCAGTGTAACTTTTGTATGCAAAGGAACTGAAATTCGAGCCAGAGGACGCTGTGCATCTGAACTTTTCTGTAAGCCACATGTCCGGATCAGCCGCTGGAAAGCTGTTTGAGTAGGCCGATGGGTGGTGATTTCTTTCCAATAACCGTGACCTTTCTTTTCAAAGAGGATCTGATCTAATTCTTTTAACACATTCATCCCCAAAATGACAGGGACCTTTACTTCATGTGACTCCTGTACCACCACAATGCCTTTCCTACCTAGATCTTGGCCACATACCCGGACATTTATCCAGGCCACTCCCACGACCGGAACTGGTAACTGGTTAGCTACGACCACTCGTACGAATGTATGGGGATCATATTTCACATGTTGCCGGAAGTACCGTTCATAACAGTCTCTACTCAAGGTCGTTACTTGGGAACCCGTGTCAATCATCCCGGTAACCGGAATACCCTCCATTTCCACCTGTATGACCGGACTTGCAGCGATCAGGTCATCATCAGGGCATTCTCCCCACATAGTCTCCTTGTCAGTCTCCCCTACTACACGCCCTTCAGCAGCAGGGGACTTCAGTTTAACGGCGGTCTCTCATAAGTTTGTCGCTGCTCTGGACATCTAGCAGCAACGTGGCCCATCCGTCCACACTCCCAGCAGCGTATCCCCCCGTCGTTCTGGCCATCTGTTTGGGCCCCTTCGGTAAGCCCCTTCGATTTCTCCTGAGCACTGCACTAAATGATTTGGACCCCTTCGGTAGGTCCTATCCTCACCCCTCCAGCGGGGTGGTGGGTGATTCTGACTTGCTGGGTGTGGATGGCTCACCCTTTCATCTCCAGTCTTCTGGAAGTCTGCAATTTTCATAGACTGCTCATCACAACGAGTGTGCAAGTGTTCCATTTGTTCTTGCAGTTTCTGCATTACTGTGAGAATTTCTTTAACCGTCCCTTTTTCTACTGTCTCTGAGCCAGAACTAGCCCCCTGTGACAAAGTAACTCCAACTGCGGTCTGCGGCCTCGGGACCATACTATTGGCACGGGAGATGGCCTCTACCTGTACATCATGGAATTTAGCATCAGTCTCTCGTCGTATAAAATCCTGCATAGTCACAGTTAAACTGCCGTCACGTATCCCCAGGACAAACTGGTCACGGAGAGTCCGATCAGGGTTACAGAAGGCTGGCGAGCCCCCTCTTTCCTTCCTTTGAATATCTCGGAGCAGTTCTTGTAGGGCATTTGCATATTGGGGAAGGCTTTCATTCTCCTGTTGTACCCTCTGGAAGAACCGAGCCTGCAGAGACCCCAGCAATGCAGTTTCTCCATAGATGGTTTCTAGAATCTGGACTACTTGCTCAAATGTCTGCCTTTGTTCAAATGGCCTCAGTATCACCGTGGTCTTAGCATCCCCTTGTAATGTCAATATTGCTAGCTCTACTAGTACTTCTGGTGCGGTCTGGTACATTCGCTGTATCATTCGTATCTGTTCCACCCACATACTCACTGACATATTATTGCCATCAAATTTAGCTAACTGACTCATTATAGCCCCTGCTGGCATTCTTCCTCCAGCACCATTCTCCCGAACGGGTGCGTCACCGTCCATTCTGGTAAGCGGATCCTGCCGACTACGCCAATTTGTGAACCGAGAGCAAGGCAGGTGGTTTGGACTCCGCAACCAGAAATGAACCAGTTCCACCAGACCAGTTCCTTTCACGTGGACTCACTAGTCCTGTTGTCTCTTTACACTCTGTTTGTCTCTGGACCAAGATACAGCTTAGCTGTACAGAAAAATCTCCACACCAGTTCAATACAACACTTGCCTTCTCTCTTGCCAAGATGGCTGCTGCTCTCTGTCTCGTCACTTCCTGCTTCTCTGCTCACACTCTGTCTGCAGAACAGGCAGGCTGACATAAAAGGGGGGGGGTCTCACTCCAGCATCATGTCACAATTACAATGGCTGCTGTCTTAAAGGAACAGAATCACAGAAATACATTCAACATTAACAGTTTATACAGACAAATGAAGCTTAAGACAACATTGGCTGTCTCTTACAGGTACACAAGATATACAAAACAGATAATACAAACAGTGACCAACTGGCACAGTGGGATAGAGGGCCCTGCCCACAAGGGCTTACAGTCTATGAGGGAAGAGATTGTCGGTTACAACATTGCTGCAGTGCGGAACCTGTGACTGCCAGGGATGACCAGAGCCCCACCAAGGAAAGAGGTGAGCAGCACTGCTTTTTTACAATTCCCTGCTGATATCAACATTTTTTTTTCTCCTGAAAACCTCTGTGTTGAACAACGTCATAAGCCATACCTTTTTTTACCCTGTCTGGTATTTTTTGGTTGGTAGCAAGTAAAGCAGTAAAGTGTTAACTGCTAGGAAAACAAATTTTAATCTGATGAGTCATCCAGGATCTCTGCTAGTGCTGTGGATGTGTATTATATACCAGGCTTCCCAGGAATCCTTCAGACCATATTGGGCCTAGCCGCCAGTGTCATACAGAGTGCAATATATTCCATCCACAATGCCTCTAAAGTAACCTGTAGCAATCAACAGTATGGAGAATCGTGTAGATGTGTCTACAGAGGGTGTAGAGTTCAATTTTTGCAAACCACCCTATTTATATAAAGCAGTGCAAAAATAGAATCTGCAGAATAATATTTTTCTATGGATTTTAAATGTGTCCACATCATGTTTTTGCAATGAACCAGACATACACACGTGGACAAAATTGTTGGTACCCCCTCGTTTAATGAAAGAAAAACCCACAATGGTCACAAAAAAAAAACTTGAATCTGACAAAAGTAATAATATATAAAAAATCTATGAAAATGAACAAATGAAAGTCAGACATTGCTTTACAACCATGCTTCAACAGAATTTTTAAAAAAAGAAAACTCATGAAACAGGCCTGGACAGAAATGATGGTTCCCTTAACTTAATATTTTGTTGTACAACCTTTTGAGGCAATCACTACAATCAAACGATTCCTGTAACGGTCAATGAGACTTCTGCACCTCTCAACAGGTATTTTGGCCACTCCTCATGAGCAAACTGCTCCAGTTGTCTCGGGTTTGAAGGGTGCCTTTTCCAGACAGCATGTTTCAGCTACTTTCAAAGATGCTCAATAGGATTTAGGTCAGGGCTCATAGAAGGCCACTTCAGAATAGTCCAATGTTTTCCTCTTAGCCATTCTTGGGTGTTTTTAGCTGTGTGTTTTGGGTCATTATCCTGTTGCAAGACCCATGATCTGTGACTGAGACCAAGCTTTCTGACACTGGGCAGCACATTTCTCTCTAGAATCCCTTGATAATCTTGAGATTTCATTGTACCCTGCTCAGATTCAAGACATCCTGTGCCAGATGCAGCAAAGCAGCCCCAGAACATAACAGAGCCTCCTCCATGTTTCACAGTAGGGACAGTGTTCTTTTCAAGATATGCTTCATTTTTCCATCTGTGAACATAGAGCTGATGTGCCTTGCCAAAAATTTAAATTTTTGCCTCATCTGTCCATAGGACATTCTCCCAGAAGCTTTGTGGCTTGTCAACATGTAGTTTGGCAAATTCCAGTTTTGTCAGATTCAAGTTATTTCTGTGACCATTGTGGGTTTTTCTTTCATTAAATGAGGGGTACCAACAATTTTATCCACGTGTGTATACTACAGTGGAAACAACACATTTGTGTGCATGCCATCTGTTTAAAACCCATTGTGATGTCACCTTACTGTAACCCACTTACAATAGCTCACATGATGTAGACACACTTGTGATGTCACAGCAGCTGATGTAAAAATGACATCAGCCAGGAGGCCGGAAGAGGACACTGAGGGACCGTCAGACGCTGCGAAGGACTCCAGGAGAGATGTAGCAAGGTGAGCATAATTGTACTACCCCTGCTCCTCCACTTATTATAGTCTGGTGTCTGAAGAGATCCCAGAGTATAATAATGATTCTTGTGACAAATTTGTTTTCTTCCGAACCAGTTGGCTGATCTTTAAAGGACTCAATGTTATGCCACAGTTGCTTTTTAGAATTGCTTGTTGCAGGAGGTCTGGACAGTTCGCGAGTAACAATAAGTTACAATGTGCTAAGCATGTTAAATGGATTCTAATAGAGAGAAGAAATAGATGTAATAGATAAAAGAAAGCACTCGTTGATTGTAATGTCAATCTGTATTCCCTTAGTCCAGACAGCAGCACAATATGGGGTATCTCTGCTCCTGTGTGTTGTTTAGGACAGGTGGAACCTTTAATTAGCACCAAAAAGGTGCCTCCTACTAGCCCTATAAGAGGGCACAAGAGACCTCCCTCCACTGTGTAAATTATAAAGTAACAGGAAACAAGCTTCTAGGGAGGGAAGCCTTGTGCTGCTGTCTGGACTAAGGGAATACAGATTGACATTACAATCAACGATTCCCCTTACGTCCGACAGCAGCACAATATGGGGAGACAGCAAGTAATTCCCCTAGGGAGGGTTTCCTCGCCTTACAACGTCAAGGACTGACTGACCAAAGGCAGTTGTCTGGAAACTGCGGATGTCCAATGATAATGTTTAACAAAAGGTCAACTGAGATGACTATGATGCAGCCGCACAAATCTGGTCCAATGGTAAGGACCGATACTCAGCCAGAGAAGTCGACAACCCAGGTCGAGTGGCCGTAGAAAGACTGGAGGGAATAACTCCTGAATAAGAAAGGAAGACTTAATTGTCTCCTTGATCCATGTGGATAGAGTAGGCTTGGAAGCCTTGAGGTCTCTGTTTTTACCCTGCATATCAATTAGTAGGCTTTCGGCCTTCTTAAGCGGTTGAGTGTGGAATAGGTAAATCCACAGACACCTTACCACATCTAAGGTGTTGAGCTTTTCTTCCTCCTCAGAGATTGGAGAGGGGAAAAACACAGGTAACGAAATTAGCTGATTGCTATTATAGTATGAGGGGACCTTAGGGATAAACCCAGGCAAACCTAAGGTGCACCCTATCTGCAAAAACAAAATGTACGGTTCTCTAGAAGAGAGGGCCTGGAGTACCCCTACTCTTTGGCAGATATAATAGCCAACAAAAAAGTGTTTTTGTAGGCTAAATATTTTATCTCCGTAGTCTCCAAGGGTCCAAATGGAGGACCGCACAGGCCTGTAATGACGACCGCAAGGTCCCACTGGGGATGATACTGAGGGCTTTAGCCTCATTGCCCCTTTAAGGAACCTTGCAACCAGAGGATCCTGAGACAGACGTCTGTTCAAATGAGCGGAGAGGGCCGCAATCTGCACTTTCAAAGTGGCAGGGGCAAGGCCCTTATCCAAACCGTCCTGAAGAAAATATCAGCTGTTGAAGGTTCTAGATTATTAATACCCTTCTTGGAGCACCACTCCATGAAAATCTTGGCTGTCCTCTGGTAGTTCTTATTGGTAGATTCTGCTCTTGCAGAATAAAGGGTCTTCAGGACGGCCTCTGACAGTCCTCTATCCTGCTGTAGGGACTGCGCAACCTCCAGGCTGTCAGGTTGAATCTCCAGAGATCCTGGCACTTCAGAGATCCTTGGGAAACCAGGTTCTGGATGGGGGGAAGCCTCCAATATATCCCTCGACTCATCTCCATGAGTTGGGAAAAACCAAGCTCTTTTTGGCCAGAATGGAATGATGGCTATCACAGAGACTTGGTCCTGTCTGATTTTCATTAATACCTTTGGTATTATTGGAATTGGAGGGAAGATGTATGCCAGCCTGGACCTCCAAGGGATGGACAGGGCATCCACTGCCAAGGGATTGTCCTCCTGGTAAAGGGAACAGAACTTCTCCACCTTGGCGTTGAGTCGGGTTGCCATGAGGTCTATTTCTGGAAGACCCCTGTTCAGGGTAATCTGATGAAAGACTTCTGGATTGAGTGACCATTCTCCTGATACGGCATAACCCCGACTCAACCGATCCGCTACTATGTTCAGGGAGCCCTTGATGTGAACTGCGGATAAATGGGTTAGATTTTTCTCTGCCCATGTAAATATCAGATCTGCCTCCCTAAGGAGGGTTGGTGATCTGGTGCCTCCCTGTCTGTTCACGTACAGCACTGTGGTCATGTTGTCTGACCGGATTTTGACTGCTCTTCCCCTGGGAAGAGGCAAGCAATAGAGTAAGGCACGATATACGGCTCTGAGCTCCTTCCAGTTGGACGAGGTCCTTTTTTCAGGAGCGCTCCAGACTCCCTTTATGGAGTTTTCGTCCAATGGGCTCCCCATCCCGAGAGGGATGCATCTGTAGTCAACAGGGTCCAAGAAGGTTGGACCGTGGACCTTCCGTCTTTCAGGTGCAACCACCACTTGAGGGAAAAAGACGGGTCCTGGGGGAGAGTCAAATCTTCTTGCTGAATGTAAGAAGGGAGCGATCCCAAGCCTCTAGTAACTCCTTCTGGAGGGGACGTAAGTGCCACAAGGCCCATGGGACTGCCTCCACTGAGGAAGACATCAAGCCCAGGATCTTCATCAATGTTCTGATGGAGGCTATCGGCTTTTTGAAGATGTGCCGGACTGCCGCAACCAGCTTCTCCTTCCTTGCTGGTGTCAAGGAGATTTGCAGGCGGACTGAATCTAGGAAGTAGTTTTCTCAGAGGAACTTCCTTCGAGTTGAAGGGATCGTTTTTGACTTCTCCCAATTTATAAGCCATCACAGACTCTGAAGGCTGTCTGTAGGTACTGGAGCAGAACAGACTCTGACTGGGCCTTTATCAACCAGTCGTCTAGATAAGGCACCAAGAATATCCCCTGAAGCCTGAGGGCGGACGTTATGGGGGCCACTACCTTTGTAAAGGTGTGGGAAGCAGAGGAGATCCCGAAGGGTAGTGCTGTGCATTGAAAGTGCTTCCTGTGGCCGGAAACTACTACGGCAATCCTTAGAAAAAAACCTTCTGTGTGGAGGTAAATAGAAATATGCAAATTTGCGTCTTTTATATCCAAAGTCACAAAAAACATCGCCTTAGAGGAGAAAGGTGGTGACAGACTTTATGGTTTTCCTATGGAAGCGCTTCTTTTTAATGAAGCGGTTGAGGTACCTTAAGTCTATGATCATTCTCCACTTGGCTGCCGGTTTTGGCATCAGGAAGACGGGAGAATAGACACTGGATCCTTCTTCTAGAGAAGGGACTTCCACCAGGGCTCCCTTGTGAATGTACTCTCGGATGAAGCATTCCAGGGAGGCTGCGAGTTAACACAAACCGATCCTGAGGAGGACGGAGGAACTTGATTGCATAACCTCTTTGGATTACCTACCGGACCATGGGTCTCGAATTTTTTCCTGCCCGCAGTTGAGAAAGTGGGAGACACGACCTCCGACAGGAATCTCGGCCACAGGAAAACTGCTTCTGATGTCAAAGGCTAGGCTTGACTTTTTTATCATCAGACTTCGGAATCTCCGGCCGGCGCCTCTAGAGGAATAACTAGAGCCTCTCTGGACTGCCTTCCACGACGAGGCGGATAGCCTCTACCACGGCCAGATCCAGACCTACCTCTGAAGGCCTGGGGTAAAGTTTTACCCTTCTTGTCGGCCAAGCCCTCTAGGATCTCGTCTAGGGCACAGCCAAAGACTCTACCCGGCTCAAAGGGTAATACGCACAAATTATACTTTGAGGGGAACACAGCTCTCCAAGGTTTTAACCATAGAGGTCTTCCTGCTGCAGTGTTCTTGGTAAGTGCCAGAGATTTGGCCGCCAGCCTTAATTGATGGTGGGAGGCTTCTGTTAAATATTCAGCTGCTAGGGAAACTGAGCCTAGAAACCCTAGCAGCTCGTCTCTGGAGACTCCAGAGTCATCACTTTCGAGGTGGACCAGGTCAGTACATAATTTGGCTGACACTTCACAGGACGCAACCGCCACAGCGGTCTTGGGCGAGGCAGCTGAATAAGCCTTCTTGAAGGTATTGTCGAAGCGCCTGCCATGGCGTCGTGCAGATTTGCTCCATCATCTGATGGTACCTTAGTGCGGCAGGACAGTTTAGCCACCGCCATATCCACCTTGGGAGGAGGACCCCATTGGGAGGGGAAAATGTTCTATTACATGCCATCTATACAAACTACAACCAGACAGCTTGGCAACTGAACGTAGCTGAGGACCCGTCTACCCTTAGCATAATTTTTTTCAAGTAAGACTGAGATAAAACTGAGTTGTATCTGACTCTTACCTGCAAAATCTCACACCTATTGAGTGCCGCTGGTAGCCTTTGTTTGGCGGTGATCGGTTGCCACACTATCTGGCCCTACCCAAATGGCTGACGGTTGGGATCTTTGTTAATGGCTGTTTACTTCAGTTTTCTGGTGGGCCAACCCAGTAGTTTATTTACCCATTAATCCTCTTTTGATTTGCTTTGTCTATCCTGGTGCTCATAATGTTCTGACAAATTACCATTGCAGCCTATGTCAGAATTTAGATGCAGATATGTTCTTGCAGTAAAACACAACCTACTGTTTATTATACAAATAAACAATGGTAAAAGATGATGCAAAAGCAATGCTGCAAAAAAAAAAAACTCTTGTTCTAGTGGCACATCAGGTTACTACTGACTACCAACTACTGTAAATATTCCATCCTGTAAGGAATGCATTGCTTAATAGTTGTGAACATGGTGCAGTCCACACTATGAATTTGCCAGGTAATGAACATGTAAGGCTGGGTTCACATCTGCATTCAATTACCGTTCGGGGATTCCGTCCCCCATACTGCTTGAAAAATTTAGAGAGAAAAGTCCTGCCACAAACCTGGCAAACCCCATTATAGTCTATGGGATCCACGGATTGGGTTTCAGTTTTTTGGGTCCCCAAGCAGACCCGAAGAACGGAAACCCCAACGCAGGTGTGAACCTAGCGTAATAGAAATATGTGAAGAAGTTATCATCTAACCCAAGGATACATGAGCCAATATTACATTTGCATATATAATCCAAGTTCAGGGTAGTTGCAGGTAAATCGCAGATGAAATGCTGTGGATCCAGTCAGGTGTAGTAGGAAACAGCAGTATAGTAGTGCGACCTACTTCAGAATCTGTTCAGCCAATAATAGGGGTGCACACAGTGAAGGGAATTTATCAAGACTGACATTTCTTATGCCAGTATTGATCTTATATGTACTTGAGACACCAGCCTCATGGCCCTCCATACTACACAAAATAAAACTTATACCAGCTAGCAGCTAAAATTTACAACAGTTTTTCCTACTAAGCTCTCTCCATGCTCTGGCCACCTTTCAGACAGTGGTTAGCATGGTGAAAAACAATAAAATACAGTAAAAAATAGTTTTTAGTGCCATAAAACTGGTGTAGGAAGCTGCCAAATCTTCTGTGATGGAGACGTACAGTCCTTGAACATTGATGATTGGTAATGGTGCCTCTCCCTTGTGGTCCAGAAATTTCCAACACTTTCCTTATACAGAGGTATTGATGGAGATCCAATGCACAGTCTCTCTTTACATCTGCTTTATGTCTCAGCACAGGGTTTCTTCCTCCACGATTGCTTATGGGAAAATGAAATGTCAGATAAAATAAAGCAAACTGAGCATTAAAATATTGTCTGTATAACCCAGTTAGGCATGCAGGGCTGCATTAAAAAGATTAAAATAACCAGGTCCAGATGGTACAGTCATATGAAAAAGTTTGGGCACCCCTATTAATCTTAATCATTTTTAGTTCTAAATATTTGGGTGTTTGCAACAGCCATTTCAATTTGATATATCTAATAACTGATGGACACAGTAATATTTCAGGATTGAAATGAGGTTTATTGTACTAACAGAAAATGTGCAATATGCATTAAACCAAAATTTGACCAGTGCAAAAATTTGGGTACCCTTATCATTTTATTGATTTGAATACTCCTAACTACTTTTTACTGACTTACTGAAGCACAAAATTGGTTTTGTAACCTCACTGAGCTTTGAACTTCTTAGCCAGGTGTATCCAATCATGAGAAAAGGTATTTAAGGTGGCCAATTGCAAGTTGTTCTCCTATTTGAATCTCCTCTGAAGAGTGGCATCATGGGCTCCTCAAAACAACTCTCAAATGATCTGAAAACAAAGATTGTTCAACATAGTTGTTCAGGGGAAGGATACAAAAAGTTGTCTCAGAGATTTAACCTGTCAGTTTCCACTGTGAGGAACATAGTAAGGAAATGGAAGACCACAGGGACAGTTCTTGTTAAGCCCAGAAGTGGCAGGCCAAGAAAAATATCAGAAAGGCAGAGAAGAAGAATGGTGAGAACAGTCAAGGACAATCCACAGACCACCTCCAAAGAGCTGCAGCATCATCTTGCTGCAGATGGTGTCACTGTGCATCGGTCAACAATACAGCACACTTTGCACAAGGAGAAGCTGTATGGGAGAGTGATGCGAAAGAAGCCGTTTCTGAAAGCACGCCGCAAACAGAGTCGCCTGAGGTATGCAAAAGCACATTTGGACAAGCCAGCTTCATTTTGGAAGAAGGTCCTGTGGACTGATGAAACAAAGATTGAGTTGTTTGGTCATACAAAAAGGCGTTATGCATGGCGTCCAAAAAACACAGCATTCCAAGAAAAACACTTGCTACCCACTGTAAAATTTGGTGGAGGTTCCATCATGCTTTGGGGCTGTGTGGCCAATGCCGGCACCGGGAATCTTGTTAAAGTTGAGGGTCGCATGGATTCAACTCAGTATCAGCAGATTCTTGAGAATAATGTACAAGAATCAGTGACGAATTTGAAGTTACGCCGGGGATGGATATTTCAGCAAGACAATGATCCAAAACACAGCTCCAAATCTACTCAGGCATTCATGCAGAGGAACAATTACAATGTTCTGGAATGGCCATCCCAGTCCCCAGACCTGAATATCATTGAACATCTGTGGGATAATTTGAAGCGGGCTGTCCATGCTCGGCGACCATCAAACTTAACTGAACTGGAATTGTTTTGTAAAGAGGAATGGTCAAAACTACCTTCATCCAGGATCCAGGAACTGATTAAAAGCTACAGGAAGCGACTAGAGGCTGTTATTTTTGCAAAAGGAGGATCTACTAAATATTAATGTCACTTTTCTGTTGAGGTGCCCATACTTTTGCACCGGTCAAATTTTGGTTTAATGCATATTGCACATTTTCTGTTAGTACAATAAACCTCATTTCAATCCTGAAATATTACAGTGTCCATCAGTTATTAGATATATCAAATTGAAATGGCTGTTGCAAACACCCAAATATTTAGAACTAAAAATGATTAAGATTAATAGGGGTGCCCAAATTTTTTCATATGACTGTATATACACCAAGTCCTAAGAGAATTGTGCAGAATAATAGATAGACCCTTATTTCTAATATTTAAGGCATCTATAATGACCTGGTGTGGGCCACAGGATTGGCACATAGAAAATGCGACACCAATATACAAAAAGAGGTCAAAAAGTGAACCCTGAAACTGTAGACCTGCCAGGATCTCTACGTACCCTGAAGATATTATGGTAGTTGGCCCCCGTCCTGTGTTCAGGCTAAAGGGGACGAGATTTTTCATTGAATTGCTGGTCACTTGGGCTCCGAAGTTCTGTTTCCTATGCAATTGCTCCCAGGAAGGAGGGATTGCATGGCATACAAGACATCGCAGAAAGCGTCAAGGACACAGTACTATTCCTAAAAACTCAGAAATGGTACTTCATTGCAGCAGAAACCTAGTTAGTATGTGGAAGAACTTAGTACTTCAGATTGATTCAGACATATAGAAAAACCAAACAAATAACCCCTTTAAAAGAAATATAGTTATTTAGTCTTGAGAAGTGTTTAAGGGGGGACTTGGTTATTCTGTATAAATATATAAATGGCTCATGCAAAAACATATGGGGGAAAATTTTTCCATGTGAAATCCCCTTGAGGCCGTGGCCCCACTTTGTGAAAACGCCGGAGATTGGCTTTTACAGTACCTGCAAAGTGGATGATATTCTGACTAATCCCATCCAAAAATTGTTGCATTTTTGTAAATCGCAGCATGTCAATTATACCTACAGAAAGGCTGGCGTTTTCCGTATACAGTAGGTATAATGGAAACAGAAAGTCCGCAGAGGAAAACTCTGCAAACTTTCTGTGAAAAGATTCCGCCGTGGTCTTTTCCACAGTGGTTTTTGGCTGCGGCTCGCTACATGGAGCCTTAGCCTTAGAGACAAAAAAAAAAAGAAAACAAAAAAAGATTTAATCTCCAGAGGCGACAAGGCTTCTTCACTGTAAGGACTGTGAACCTGTAGAATAGTTTACCCCCAAGGAGCTGGTCACAGCAGCAACAGCTGACAGCATCAAAAACAGCTTAGATGCCTTCCTACAGTAAAATAGCAAGGATGCTTATGTAAATGTATAGAATTCTTGTTTTCTTCACTCGTCCCTTCATGTCCTTGGTTAAACTTGATGTCCATATGTCCTTTTTCAGCCATATAAACTATGTAACAGTAATCAAGAATAACATCTTTAGATTTCTAAATTTATTGTGACTAGTGATGGGCAACCTTGTGATAGTCGGCCTCCCCATGTTTCATTTTGGGCCAAAGTCCTATTGTTATCTCTTTAGACCCCAGAGTATAATAATTCGAGGACTGGGGAAGGTGCAGAAAAGTAATAAACAGTTCATATTAACCTCCTCACCACTCTGGGGCTCTACCACAGTTTCCAGTCTTCTTTCCTGGTGTCTTCCAGTTTCTTCCATCCTCTTGGGTGATGTCAGCAGTCCTACAAGACCTCTGAGACCTGTGATTGGGCCTCAATGGTCACATGTTGCACGTTAAAGTCACCCAGAAGGCCAGATAAGGCTGGAAGAGACTGGTAAAGAAGACCGGACGCCTTTGTGGAGACCTGGAGAGGTGCAGAAAAGTGAGTATGAGCCTTTTTTTTTTCAGCCTCCAATCGTTATACTCTTGGGTCTGAATAGACCGCAGAGTATAATAAAGATTTGTGTGTGGCGAACACCAAAAATCTCTGGTTCAGCTGAATTTTAAATTTTGGGAACTCTAATAACAAAGTTAATATACTATACTCTATAACGTATGGTTTAGGGTTTTAGTGGTCAGGGTCAGATTACAGCTGTGGATGGTTTTTACTTTATCATTTTTAGCTCTGTTTGAGTTAGAGGAGAGCTAGTCTAGATATTTATAGCTTTCTTTGCTTTATAATATCATCATATACAGTAACAGTACTGTCAGCCTCATGAAGCTAAATGTGGAGCAAGAGTGAAATATTACATAACACTACATAAACTGTGTTAAGGTTGTCACATATCTGTGATATTTCTGCAGAAAGTGCCACTAGCAGTTCATAGTACTTTACAATTTCAATACATTTTAGCTTTGAGGAAACATCTTTCTATTGCATTTTCCAAGAAGTATAATAGGCGTTAGGCAGTCATGCATAAGAATAATCATACCTATAGAATATAGTAGTATCTTTAGTGTAGTATCTTTTTCACTGTGGACACAAGGAACTGCACCAGTAATTCAATTATGCAATGTAGCACAATATGGCAGTGCATACTGTGGCTTGCTATGAAAGTGAAAGTAGCGATAGTAGTTTGTCCTGGTTTGTATTTAGTAACATG
The DNA here is from genome assembly GCA_947044405.1 of Leptodactylus fallax. Classification (NCBI taxonomy): domain Eukaryota; kingdom Metazoa; phylum Chordata; class Amphibia; order Anura; family Leptodactylidae; genus Leptodactylus; species Leptodactylus fallax. The sequence goes on from CAMRHE010000426.1 coordinate 762,589, forward strand.
AAAAAACATTAAGCTCATAAAAACATCATGCTAATACACACTGATCATACCATAGCAATAGTGTAGACAGGCAGCACAAAGTACAAGGTAGTGGAGATATGTAGGTTGCCTTGTTTGACTCCTCTATTAGTCACATCAACTGGATTGAGCTGATCAGTGTAAGATCTTTTTATGTTACTAGACTTGGATCAGAAGGTTCTCTTTAGTACATTGTATGTTTTACAACGCTGGAGAAATAACTGTTCGAAGTGACCATCCCCCACCCTCATTTTCTCTACATTAACACAGCCTGTAATCCATACACAGTAGGCAGTGAGAGGCAGAAACAACTCTCAATACAGAAGTAAGGGTTATGGTGGGTTCACACCTGCGTTTGAGTCCGTCCGCTGCCAATCCGAGTGAAAATCTCGGGAAACAGGATAGTCATCGGATACCGACAGGCTAGCGACGCATTGGTTAAAAACCCATTCATTTGAATGGGTTTTTAAAGCAATGCGCGGGTGTGCGCTTACATCTTCTGCGCTGCGAAGCTGTTGTTTTCGTCGGACACGAAGTCCTGCATGTCCGACTTTGCTTCCGACGAAAAAAAGGATTCTCAGCGCAGAGGGTGCAAGCGCACACCCGCGCATTGCTTTAAAAACCCATTCAAATGAATGGGTTTTTAACCAATGCGTCGCTAACCTGTCGGTATCCGATGCCTATCCTGTTTCCCGAGATTTTCACTCGGATTGGCAGTGGACGGACTCAAGCGCAGATGTGAACCCACACTGAGAATAAAGAGATGCAGGATTTCACAGAAAGGAGACAAAATCTGTTAATAAAGTATGTTACAAAGTTTATTAATGACACAAATAAAGCCAGAAAATCTAAAGTTCTTTGAAAGTCTATGTACACTTTAAATTCATCGACTATCATCAAATTCCTCATTGGGTGACCACAAGGCATATGCATCGCAGGTATATGAATGGCAGATTAAACTAGTTCATAGGAAAGGCTAAGTTGTGAACTATAGTGTCTGGTTGGATAAGTATAACTATGTTATTTAGAATCGATGCACATTTGGTGACATGAAGCATGATATACACCAATAATTATATGTCCATTGAATGCGATTATGGCAGCAGATAGGGGTCAGCACCCAGAAGCCTGTCACTAGGTCTCCAGCTGTCCTTCTCAGACCACTTTTCTCAGTCCACATACCTGGGACACCCCACAAGGCCTTCCATTTTGGAGATGCTCTGACACAGTTATGTAACCATAATCTCACCCTTGTCAAAGTTGATCAAATCCTTATGCCATACTATTTTTTATGCTTTCATTATATAAAAAAAACTAATTGTTCACTTGCTACCTAACATACTTGCCAAGCTTCACAAATTTGCCAGGACAGTCCCTAACGTTCCGGAAGAGTCCCGACAATTTTGGCATGCCCTGGTCAGAATTACATACAAAGCCCTACCCCAAAGTGAGCAGGTCTTTTAGGTTTAGGGGCAGGACCAGCCTGTCTAGAGCAGGACAGTGGCAGGACTTAGTCTAGATCCAAATGAACGTGCTACAAGATGGGGGTGAAAAATGCACATTTTTTACAGCCATTTTGCTCCAGGGGCGCCCGTTTTCACGGATCCCTGACATTTGAGTGCATTAAGGGATACATGAAGAAGGGCAAAAATAGAACATGATCTATTTTTTGATGGTCTGTTAAAATGGATCATCATAAAATCGGTCATAGATCATCACATGGACAAATTGTATCCTACCCCTTCACAGGTACCACTGTAATAAAATAAACAATGGTATTCACTTTGCCTGTCTAGTTTTAATGTTATGGATGATTTATGTACACAATAATAATAATGATAATAATTTAGAAGGTTTTGCTAGCAGCTTTCATGCTGCCATGATACACACCCAATATGGTAAACCATTTCTCATTCCAGCTTTTAGCCATGTTTCTACATTTTTACTCATTTAATTAACAATTCTGGATTTATTATTGCCTTGAATAATTTTAACTTGTAATCTATTTATATAGATTCTTACTGTTCTTGCATTTTTTTTCTCACTACAGTAATTTATCCCCTTTCCACATGGTAAAAGTTATAGATTTGGGAGGTGCGACCCCTGTGACCACCAGCAATCATGAAAATTGCACTCCAGTCTGAATGGAGCGGTGATCAGACAGACACACTACTGGTCCATTTATTTCTAAGGGACAATAGTGATAGTTGACGCTGTACTTTGGCTGTCTCCAGTAGTCACATTGAATTAAATGTCTGCTTGCCCTATCGTTCATGGTCGATGGGTTGAACATCCACCAATCTGTAACTTATCCCCTACCCTGTAGATAGGGAATTTTAGTGTGAAAATCCTTTTAACCCTTTGGGTTGCAAACCATAAAATGGCAATCCCTTTCTTATATTATACTATAAAAGATGGTTTGTTGTTGTTCATTGATAACAAGATACTTACTCAAGAGGTAGGTCTGGCTAATGTTGGAACTGCTGGATTAAAATGAGTGTTCACCATTGACACCCTTTTCATTTACTGATATTTATTTATGGTACAGCACTTCAAATCTGTTGCATAGACATAATGGTAAAATATACATTTCTGTACTGTCTACAGCTACCTCTAACACTAGAGGGAGTATAGGCACTTACTTCCTACTTCAGGCAGTGTAGACACTTAAATCCTGCTTCCTTACTTCCTACTTCAGGCAGTGTAGACACTTACATCCTGCTTCCTTACTTCCTACTTCGGGCTGTGCAGACACTTACTTCCTACTTCATGCAGTGTAGTCACTTACTTCCTACTTCCTATTTCAGGCTGTGTAGGCACTTACTTCTTACTTCCTACTTCAGGCAATGTAGGCACTTACTTCTTACTTCCTATTTCAGGCTGTGTAGGCACTTCCTACTTCATGCAGTGTAGGCAAATACTTCCTACTTCAGGCAGTGTGGGCACTTACTTCCTACTTCCTATTTCAGGCTGTGTAGGCACTTACTTCTTACTTCCTACTTCAGGCAATGTAGGCACTTACTTCTTACTTCCTATTTCAGGCTGTGTAGGCACTTCCTACTTCATGCAGTGTAGGCAAATACTTCCTACTTCAGGCTGTGTAGGCACTTCCTACTTCATGCAGTGTAGGCAAATACTTCCTACTTCAGGCAGTGTGGGCACTTACTTCCTACTTCCTTACTTCCTACTTCAGGCACTGTAGGCACTTACTTCCTACTTCAGGCAGTGTAGGCACTTACTTCCTACTTCCTATTTCAGGCTGTGTAGGCCACCTACTTCCTACTTTAGTCTGTGTAGGCACTTGCTTCCTACTTCTGGCTGTGTAGGCACTTACTTCCTACTTCAGGCAGTGAAGGCACTTACTTCCTACTTCCTATTTCAGGCTGTGTAGGTCACCTACTTCCTACTTTAGTCTGTGTAGGCACTTACTTCCTACTTCAGGCTATGTAGGCACTTACTTCCTACTTCCCGTTTCAGGCTGTGTAGGCACTTCTTACTTTAGGCTGTGTAGGCACTTACGTCCTACTTCAAGAAGTGTAAGTACTTACTTCTTACTTCAGGCTATGTAGGCACTTACTTCCTACTTCAGGCAGTATAGGGACTTACTTCAGGCTATGTAGGCACTTACTTTCTATTTCCTATTTTAGGCTGTGTAGACACTTAATTCCTGCTTCAGGCTGTGTAGGCCTTTACTTCCTACTTCAGGCTATGTAGGCACTTACTTCCTACCTCATGTTCCAGGCTGTGTAGGCACTTACTTCTTACTTCAGGCTGTGTAGGCACTTACTTCCTACTTCAGGCTATGTAGGCACTTACTTTCTACTTCAGGCAGTGTAGGGACTTACTTCCTACTTCAGGCAGTGTAGGAACTTACTTCTTACTTCCTATTTCAGGTTATGTAGGCCACTTACTTCCTACTTCAGGCAGTGTAGTCACTTGCTTCCTACGTCAGGCTGTCTAGACACTTACTTCCTACATCAGGCTGTGTAGGCACTTACTTCCTACTTCCTCCTTCAGGCTATGTAGGCACTTATTTCCTACTTCCTATTTCAGGCTGCGTAGGCACTTACTTCCTACTTCCTATTTCAGGCTGTGTAGGCACTTTCTTCGTACTTCCTATTTCAGGCTGTGTAGACATTTACTTCCTACTTCCTATTTCAGGCTGTCTAGGCACTTTCTTCCTACTTCCTACTTCAGGCTATGTAAGCACTTACTTCCTACTTCAGGCAGTGTAGTCACTTACTTCCTATTTCAGGCTGTGTAGACACTTACTTCCTACTTCCTACTTCAGGCTATGTAAGCACTTACTCCCTACTTCAGGCAGTTTAGTCACTTACGTCCTACTTCCTATTTCACGCTGTGTAGGCACTTACTTCTTACTTCCTACTTCAGGCAATGTAGGCACTTACTTCTTACTTCCTATTTCAGGCTGTGTAGGCACTTCCTACTTCATGCAGTGTAGGCAAATACTTCCTACTTCAGGCAGTGTGGGCACTTACTTCCTACTTCCTTACTTCCTACTTCAGGCACTGTAGGCACTTACTTCCTACTTCAGGCAGTGTAGGCACTTACTTCCTACTTCAGGCAGTGTAGGCACTTACTTCCTACTTCCTATTTCAGGCTGTGTAGTCCACCTACTTCCTACTTTAGTCTGTGTAGGCACTTACTTCCTACTTCCTACTTCAGGCTATGTAGGCACTTACTTCCTACTTCCCGTTTCAGGCTGTGTAGGCACTTCTTACTTTAGGCTGTGTAGGCACTTACGTCCTACTTCAAGAAGTGTAAGTACTTACTTCTTACTTCAGGCTATGTAGGCACTTACTTCCTACTTCAGGCAGTGTAGGGACTTACTTCTTACTTCAGGCTATGTAGGCACTTACTTTCTATTTCCTATTTTAGGCTGTGTAGACACTTAATTCCTGCTTCAGGCTGTGTAAGCCTTTACTTCCTACTTCCTACTTCAGGCTATGTAGGCACTTACTTCCTGCCTCATGTTCCAGGCTGTGTAGGCACTTACTTCTTACTTCAGGCTGTGTAGGCACTTACTTCCTACTTCAGGCTATGTAGGCACTTACTTTCTACTTCAGGCAGTGTAGGGACTTATTTCCTACTTCAGGCAGTGTAGGAACTTACTTCTTACTTCCTATTTCAGGTTGTGTAGGCCACTTACTTCCTACTTCAGGCAGTGTAGTCACTTGCTTCCTACGTCAGGCTGTCTAGACACTTACTTCCTACATCAGGCAGTGTAGGCACTTACTTCCTACTTCCTCCTTCAGGCTATGTAGGCACTTACTTCCTACTTCCTATTTCAGGCTGAGTAGGCACTTTCTTCGTACTTCCTATTTCAGGCTGTGTAGACATTTACTTCCTACTTCCTATTTCAGGCTATCTAGGCACTTTCTTACTACTTCCTACTTCAGGCAGTGTAGTCACTTACTTCCTATTTCAGGCTGTCTAGGCACTTACTTCCTACTTCCGGCAGTGTAGGCACTTACTTCCTACTTCCTACTTCAGACTTCCTTCTCTGACCCCACCCACAAAGGAATTATCCTTACCAATATAGCAAAAATAGGCCCCTCGACCAAAGTGACCTTCTCCAAAGTGTATTCAACTGTATCTGTGTCATGAAGACACACAACAGGCTTTCTGGGACAGTCCCTGAAATTGTGAACAGTCCTGCTGCATATGGGACAGCTGAGAGTTCTTTTCTTATATGATTCTTGTCTTATTCTGTCTACTACACGGTATAATTATTTTCGAAAATATATTATAAATGTGCTTATTTTAGGTTTGATCTCCTGCCATATAAAAGCACCTCTTTTAGGGGAATATGTTATATAAGATAAATCAGAATAGAAAACTGCAGGAAATCTCTTAACTGGGTCAATTCTCTGCACTCTCCTAGCAACATATTATGTTTTCCTCTGTTTTCTAGGGCTGACTCAGCGATAATAATAAGTTTGCATGTAGTGTAGTAGTAGCCACTCATAGATTGGACAGGCATAATATGTGGCACACGGTATCCTTCAAAAGGCCATGTTTGTTGGATTATTTTCTATAAAGCTGAAGGAGCAGCAATGTTTTGTAATGGATTCACATTTGCAACCACACAATGTGTTTAGCCTTTGACAGGTAAATTGCTTTTGCAGGGTGGTTAACCGCTTCAGTCTATTAACTCTCACCCTTTGTAAACAATTAAAGTGCAGTTATAGCGCCATTAAGGAAAACTCATAGAAACAAGTCAGTCCAGGGCATGAAGTGTTCACAAAATATCTGAAATACTTTCCTCCCAACCCCTTCAACACAAATGCCTCTTTCTGCTCTTATCAGGCAGTTTTGCTGCTTTCAATCCCTCTACCAAACTACCTTTCAATCTGAAAATCACTGCTCTATCCATCTCAAGACAGATTGCAGGTCACATGACTCAGTTGGCTTATGTCTATATAAGTCTATGGAGAAGGGAGGGGAAAGAGTGAGCAGTAAGTACAGGGAATAAAGAGAAGAAAGACTGGCTTAGTCTGATGCTGCAGCTGCATAGAAGAACTCTTCTATAGGGGCTGCAGTTTTCCCCCTCCTTCTTCTCCTCTAATGCTAGTACATACCTCCCACCTGTTCCAAATTCAGTAGGACAGTCCCGGATTCCACGTCCTGTCCTGGTCAGCGGGAGGTATGTCCCGGCTTCAGCTCATCTGCGCCCATGGGGGCAGATGGAGGAGAGGACATGAAATTGTTGGCAGCTGGAGGAGGACATTAACTTTGGGGGTAACTGAAAGGGGGCATTAAACTGGGGTCAACTAAAGGGGACATTAAACTGGGGGCAACTGAAGGGGAATATTAAATTGTGAGTGCATCAGGAGAGGGTCTTTATACTGTGGGGGCAGTTGGAGGGAAACATTATAATGTGGGGGCATATCATGTTATGGTGGCTGTAGGGGCATTATACTGTGTGGGGGCACAAAGAGAAAAGGATGGAAATGAGTGGAGTTGAAGTAGTGGATGGGGCTAAATTAACCTTGGCACGCTGCGTGCGCCGCACATTATGTCCTTCTTTCTATCTTTTGAAAGTTGGGATGTATGCGAGTGGAGGAGGACATTAAACTGGGGGCAGAGTGACAGGGACATTAAACTAGGGGAAGGTGGAGGGGGACATTGAACTGTGGGGGCAGATGGAGGCGGGACATGAAACTGGTGGCAGCTGGAGGAGGACATTAAACTAGGGGCATCTGCAGGGGGACATTACACTGGGGTCAACTAGAGGAAGACATTAAACTGGGGGCAGCTGGGGGGGGGAAATTAAACTGGGGCAAGTGGAGGGGAACATTAAATTGTGAGTGCATCAGGAGAGGGACTTTATACTGTGGGGGCATTTAGAGAGAAACATTATAATGTGGGGGCATATCATGTTAGGGTGACTGTAGGGCATTATATTGTCAGGAGGCACAAAGAGAAATGGATGGGAATGCACGGAGTCAAAGTAGAAGCGGGTGGGACTAAATTCACCTCAGTACACTGCGTGCACCACACATTATGTCCCTCTTTCTATCCTTTGAATGGTGGGAGGTATGGTAGTGCACATGGGCTAGGAAGTTTAGGAGGAGAGAGCTGAGATTAGGTTTCTTGCGTCTTGTCTTTACAGTGAATTTGGCCATTCTGTTGGAAGGAATCCCCCAAGTAAATAACAATATATAATGGCCAACAGTAGCATACACTCTGTGACAACAATACAACCCAGTACAGCTGTACAGGGAAAGTTACCCAACTTATGTGTAGTTATGCTTTTATTAATTCCCTGTTTCCTATACCCCTGCATTATTATACATGTTTACCTTTCAGGTGTTTTGGAAAGCTGAGTAACAACCAATGGATGGATATTCTGAATACAAGATCTCACTATTGCCCTGATACTATATGCATATGAACTAGATAGAATACCACGCCAGATTTGTTTTTCAGGATCCCAGGAAAGCTGGGTAGCATACCAGGTAATGCTGTAATAGGGGCTATTGAATAATAAATTAAGTCATAAAATGTGGTGTAGTGACACAGTCACTCAATGGTTAGCACTGTTACCTTGTAACATCTGCATGGAGTTTCTATGTTCTCCCCGTGTTTGCGTGGGTTTCCTCCGGGTACTCTGGTTTCCTCCCACATGTCAAAAATATACTGATAGGTAAATTGGCTTCCTGTAAAACAATTGACCCTTGTGTGTGTTGGGGATAATGGCCTGTATGGTAGCTACTAACTCCCCTACTCCACAACACTTCTTGCGCTTTGAGTCCCTTGTGTGAGAAAAGTGCATTACAAATGTTTGTCATTTTCATGAAATAAACTTTCCTGATCCAGAGCTACCGAATACTATATTTACCTGCATAAATCTATCTCATCCATAGCTTTCTTGATTTGCATTTCAGGGTTCTGGGAAAGCTGGGCAGTATAACATGTGAAACTGTAATAGGGAATACTGAATACTACATTTAGAAAAAAAAATAAAAAAAAATTGTGCTATATCATGTTAGTCATGATTTTCAGGGTCCTGAAAAGCTGGGTAGCAAACCAGATAATGCTGTATTAGGGACAGGGGATAAGTGTCTGATCACTGGGGTCCTGAACACTGGGTTCCCCAGTGATCAGGAGGACAGGGGACCGAAAAAACGGCCCTCCATTAACTTCTGTAGGGCTGCAGCACTGATGGAGATTATCCCTGTGCTGTGGATAGGGGATAAGTGTCCATAACAGCACAACCCCTTTAACAGATATATCTATAAGGATCCCAAGAAAGCTGGGTAACATACCAGTCAATGTTGTAATACAGACTGCTGCTGTAGCAAAATCCACCTATATAAATATCTTTCTAAGTTATGATACAGCTAGCTAGTTTTGCCTAGCAGGAAATCTGGGAAAGCTGGGTGATTTGCACAAAGTAGGTTAAAATACATTGTGACTTCATTTTCAATCTACCTGGTGAAGTTCTTCTGATTTCCAGGCCCTACCTCATTTCTTTAAAATGACCACCAGCTACTTAGACTACTCTATAAGCAAAGGTTTGGTAGTCTGAGACATTCCCCCTCTCACAATGATGGCCAGCTAGGAGAAGGGAGAAGTGTCTCAGACAACCAAATCACAGTGTACATGGGAACATGAAGAGGGAACTGGGATGTAGAGGACGAGTGACAGAAAGGAAAAGGTGGGGACCAGGTATTTTAAATTAAAGGGGTTGTCCAGGCAAAATTGGACAATCCCTTTAACTTTTAAATAAACGGGGACAGTGAAAAAAATAAAAAAAAATGCATAATCACCTGTCCCGATGCTCCGGTGTCCTCCCGGCGTGTCCCATTTCTTCTGCTCCAGCGGCTTCTCCTGGGTCTCTTCCGGAGTTCCGCTGAAGCCGCTGATAGGCCAATCAGCGGCCTCAGCAGGCCTAAGGAAGAGGACCCGTGATGTCACAGGTAGTGACATCGCATGCCATTCGCTGATTGGCCTCAGCGGACACGTGACTGCTGAGGTCAATCAGCGGCTTCAGAGACCCGTTCAGCAAGAGGACACTGGAGCATCGGGGACAGGTGAGTATGACTTTTTTTTTTTTTTTTTCAATGCCCCAGGCTGATTTAAAAGTTAAAAGGGTTGTCCACTTTTGCCTGGACAACCCATTTAACTCTAAAAATGTTATTGTGAACCACTGAATCACTTTTTTCTAATTTTCTCACCTTTACATTTCCATACACACTCTGTAGTCTATGAAGGTGACACAGACAAAAGATATAGAGTGGCAGGAATTTTAGTATAAAAATACTGCCTTTGAAGATCTTGGTCATATTACACATATTGAATGAGATGTCTACAATATGTCTTGTATACAGCAGTCCATAAACCTATGCAGATAAAGATCACAGGGATATGAACGTAAAGTCACTGTACACACCCTTCCCTAACACTGTACCAAGCTTTTTTTTTCACCCTTCCCTTTTGACACACCTAGATTTGTGACTTTACACTGGCAGCACACGATTTCCTCCTCAGCAGGCCATGTAGTTTATGGAATCACACCCTTCACTGTAAGCAGACCCCTTGTCCTTGTAATATTAGCTAAGCAGTAAATAACACAAATGATTCCTCTGGCTTCACATAAAAGCACAAGTCCAGCCAGCATCTGGCACTGATATGCAAGATATCAAAGGTTGTGTATCACTAATCTCATAGTTATACACATGAAGAATTCCCATAATTTACAATACTGAGGCATCCATGTGATAGGAAAGTCTATGCTAGAGATGAGCAAGCTTTTCAAAATAAATTTTAAGTTCACCAGTTCATACCAATATAATGCAAATTGCCTCAAAAATTTGTGTATGGCACTGTGAGGGCTCTTAGGACTGTATCTCACACCTTTCTAGATAGTTAACTCAAACACAGACAGTATTGCCAAAAGTGATAGCAACAGGTAAATACCAAATATGGGTAAATGGATGGTACCAGATACAGCTTAATGTTTAAAGATGCCCTGTTGATTTTTTTTTATGCTTTTCAAAATTAAAAAATGGTCCAAAAATGATCTATTTTTGGGACAGGTGCCTGTCGTTATTTATATACACATGGTGCTATTCGAAGAAGCAAGTGAGCCAAAATTATCAATTTTTTGGGGAGTAGCATGTGTAGCAAGAAGCTATGGCTTTTGGTGTTTAGAAAGTGAAGAAGAGAAATGTTTCAAGTTTCTGAACATTGGCTTAAAGTCACAGTGTTACTGTCCTCATCATCCTGCAGTGACTGAGATGATGAGTGAGTCATATACTCCACAATCTCATCTTCTTCCATAATTTTATGCCATTGCCTGCTGCAGATAAAAGTCAGCTTTAACCCACTGTTACTACTACATGTCAGAGGATTGCCACCCATGTTCTTACTAGTGGTGGAGGATGACGTGGCATGGATGTTTACTTCTCCTGTATTACCATGTCCTTTGCATCCTCATATTGACAAGACATTTTTTATTTCAGGCACTTTTATGCAAAAATTAAAGCTAAATTGCAAATGTATTAATGTAGTATATACAACTTCACTGGGTTTTTTGGCATTTGGCAAGGGGAAACAGGCCAAAATTTATTCTTAGCCCACATTAACATGACCAAGATTCATTCAGTCCATGTCTTTCCCGGACTTACTGGCCTGAACAATATGCCAGGAGAGGGACTCCTAGGCTATTAGCTAGTACCTGTAATGCCTGCTAGATTCTAGTAGTGCCTGCCTCCCAGTGACATACTGTCCTGTACTGATTTTAATTCGGTATAGTATGTCATTGAGAGGCAGGAACTCCTAGCAGCATAGATAACCATATTTCTAGGAGTCCCTCTCCTGGCACACTGTTCAGGCTGGTAAATACGGCCAACACACGGACTGACTTTCAGAGGTGAAACTTGGTCGTGTGAATGCAGAGTTAGTCACAGTTGTATCTAACTTCGATGAGTTTTTTGTTGTTTGTCAATGAAAAACTGGGCAAATTTTACGGTACCACTTTGATACAACAAAAACTCAATTGCACAGGTACTATTAAATTGTAATGCATATACAAGTGCATCTCAATAAATTAGAATATCATCAAAAAGTTATTTTTTTTTTTTTAGCAATTCAATTGAAAAAGTGAAACCCATATATTATATCGAGTCATTACAAACAGAATGAACTTTTTCAAGTGTTTATTTCTGTTAATGCTGATGATTATGGCTTACAGCCAAGGAAAACCCAAAAGTCATTATCTCAGAAAATTAGAATATTATATAAGACCAACTGTAAAAAAATTATTTAACACAGATATGTTGGCCAAATGAAAAGTCTGTACAGTAAATGCCCTCAATACTTGGTCGGGGCTCCTTTTGCATGAATGACTGCATCAATGAGGCGTGGCATGGAGGCGATCAGCCTGTGGCACTGCAGAGGTGTTATAGAAGCCCAGTTGCTTGTGCACATTTTTCTACCACACTTTTTCCTTCCACTCAACTTTCCATTAATATGCTTTGTTACAGCACTCTGCGAACAGCCAGCTTCTTTAGCAATGACCTTTTGCGGCTTACCCTCCTTGTGGAGCGTGTCAATGACTGCCTTTTGGACATCTCTCAAGTCAGCAGTCTTCCCCATGATTGTGTCGTCTACTGAACCAGATTAAGGGACCTTTTTGAACACTTAGGAAGCCTTTGCAGCTGTTTTGGGTTAATTATTCTAATTTTCTGAAATAATGACTTTTGGGTTTTCCTTGGCTGTAAGCCATAATCATCAACATTAACATAAATAAACACTTGAAAAAGTTCACTCTGTTTGTAATGACTCAATATAATATATTTGTTTCACTTTTTCAATTGAATTACTAAAAAAAATAACTTTTTGATGATATTCTAATTTATTGAGATGCATTTGTAACTTCACTGGGTTTTGATGTTTGGCAATATGAAAAAAAAAACTATATCCACAGGACAGGTGATAAAGTGTCTTATCACTGGGGGCCCAATTGCTGGGTCCCCCACAGTGATCAGGTAAATGGGGGACTGAGAGCAGTGTGGCAGTGCGCTTGCGTGGCCAGCACTCCTTCACTTCCGGGACTGTAATGTTCCTGTCCTGTGGATAAGTGTTGGGAAACACCTTTAAGTTCCAATTAAATCCTGCCTAAGGCAATCGCTGTAAAGTGTTGTGGTATACAGTTTTGCAATATATGCAAGGGATATAAATAAAAGTAAAATTTTTCCACCGAAGAAAATGGACAGATATAAATAGCAAAAAAAAATATCTATTCTGTTATGTTCAGTCTTAATTGCTGTATTTTTCACAGGGCCAAAAATATATCCATAAAGGAAATGTGTGCAGTCTAGTCTGATTTCCTGTATGTAACATTGATGAAGTATTATTCTAGATATTATTTTTATATCATCCCTTAAACATTAATGATGGAATAATCGATTCAGCAGATTTGAGATTTGCAGATCTACATTTTGGAGCATCAATAGGAACTATGCAGGGATTAGGAATACAAGTAGTACACTTATAAAACCAGAATTAATTTAGGAATACAAGTAGTACACTTATAAAACCGGAATTAATTTAGGAATACAAGTAGTACAAGTTATACAAGTTATACAAGTTATAAAACCAGAATGAATTTTCAGGTCATGTACAGTATGGGGTGATGGTGTATTTTGACCTAAATTTTGAGAATTTTTAACATATTCCAAAATTGAGATTAACTAATCCTTATGACCCCTGCAATGATGCATTTCGTCGTCAAGCTGGTAGTTATCTCATAGTAGTGCTAGACCAAAGATACCTTTTAAAAGGTATCGCCTGATTTCTTCACCCTTCCACTACTTTCTATGGCTAACACGGTACAACATTATACTACTAGACCAAAGAGAGTCATATGAATGAAACTACTATTGGACAAAGGATTGTCAACAGCTTTATGTACATAGTTATCAGAATTTTCATTGTCAAAATCAGGGAATTTAAAGGGATTTTCAGGGCAAAAAATGAATTTTCAAAAAAGGTCTGTTAGTGCTATTAATAGGTTAATAAGTGCACCCAAATACCTTTACCAGTATTTTGAGTGATTTCTGGGTTCTCTGGGAGCTCCTGGCATCCTCTGCATTTGTTTACATTGGCATCTTTCTATTCCTACAACACCCATGTTTCCTTGGTCTGCACTCAGAGCTGACTCACTGGTCAGTAGGGTTCAACACCCTCACACGCAGCTGTTTGAAGAGGCTATAGCATTAGGTAGAAAGATGCAGCCTCTTCACTGCTTATCAAGTCCAGTGCCAAACACTGTATAGTGCCTGTGCTTTGAATCTCAACTCATCGCTCACTAAAGCGCTGTTTCAATCAGAAGAATATGGGGTGCCCGCTGTTGTACTCCCACTGATCTGCAACTGATGACCTACTTAAGTTTGAGCTTTCAGTATTTCAGTCCATGAAACCCCTTTATTTCTATATTACATGTTTAATTCTATGTCATGGTATTAGCACACGTTGCGTACAGTAATTCCTGAACTGTAATACTTACACTAATATTAGTCTAAAGGGGAGAATTTATAATCCATTGTATCACTGTAGAAGTTAGCCCGGGATATCCATTGTTGGACAAATACCTTCCAGTCTATTAAACAGTTAATAGCTATGTGTGCTGCTATGTATACAAGCTAGCTGCCATGTTCCTCAGGGAGACTCAGCAGGAAGCTATGGTGACTGCTTACCTTCCTGTTAGCTTTTCCTGAGAAGAGTCAGCATTCCAGTAAGGCCGTGTCATTGTCTGTAATATACTGGATATCGCAGCATGTATATGTACACAAACTCCAGTGACAGCTCAGCTCTTGCTAAAAATCTGTATTTGGCTAAAGTAAAACGCTGTGGAAAAGTTGTGGGGTTTTTTTGCAGACTTTTTGCTTTTTTTAACCCATGTAGCTTTAAAAGGAATGGGAAATATAAAGGAAGTTCTTGTACTTTTAACTCCACTCCTGGCTTTGCCTCAAAATACTGCAACAAAATCTGAAACCAAAAACACTAATTTTACACAATACGTGGCCTCGGCATCAAGGGGATTTGCAGAACAGGTTGATAAAGAAATCAAATTGCACCAACCCAAATGTTGGCATGAAAATGCAGACTCCAGGCTGACTAATACTAAAATAATTACCAAACTTACCTGAACTTATCTATGCATACTGTATACATTAACGTTACTATGGGTCTGTATTGTACAGTCTGCACCCAAAGCCTGCTGTTGACCCCTACTGTATCTCCATGTACCTCTGAAGTGTATAATATATCTATATATATATATATATATTGTGAGAGTATGAACCCAGAGCGTGCTAGTGAGCGACCCAGGGCCAGGCCTGAAAAGGTCCTCAGCCACACCTATGGGTGGGGCTCACCTCCAGACGCAGTGTGTACAGCAGGAGAGACTGCTGTGGAGAGACCTGCAGGTAGCAGCAGTGGCACACCGCTAATGAGGCAAAGTGAGGCGGCTGCGCCAGGCGGCACTGTCCGGCACTGTCTGGGGGGCGGCATTTTTACTATTTAATGTAGACCAGCCCAGGACAGGCCGCTTTAAAAAAAAAAACAAAGCTGAGCGGGGCCTGTCCTGGGCTGGTTTACGAGATGTCGCATCTCAGCGCAGGCGGCGATACAATGACGTCATCACGCCACCTACGCTGAGACACAGACATCGCGGACAAGAAGAGGAGGCGGCGGCGGCTGCAGCTGCCTCAAGGCATCGCAGGTGAGTATACCTTTTTTTTTTAATATATAAATAGGCCGTAACCTGATGGAGTATCCCCACCAGGTCACGGCCTATTTATTTACCTACACCGCGTCTGCTCGTGGCCGCCTCCGCTTCCCCTTCTGCTATGGGACACAGAAAGGGAAGTGGATGCCGCTGTGAGCGGCCGCGGGCATCGGTAAGTGAGGCCTCGGGCCTCAAATACTACTATTATTATACTCCGGGGCCTTTTCAGACCCCGGAGTATAATAATCGGAGGCCTAGGGTTGGTGAGGGAACATAAAAACCAATGTTACTCACCTCCTGCGATCCGATGTAACTCCGAGCAGGCTTGAGGCCTCTGGTGACGTCACCAGGTCGCGTCGCCGGCCTGATCACGTGACGTCTGTGCGCGATTAAACAGGGCCGAAAGCTGCAAGGAGTGCACCGGTGTCCAGGATAGGTAAGTAACACTGGTTTTTATGTTTGTATTCTCCCCTGGGTCTCCAATCATTATACTCTGGAGTCTGAAAAGACCCCAGAGTATAATAATAGTTCATGGGTGGCCCACTATGGGGCATAATACCGTGTGCAGGGGCCACTGTAGAGCATAATACCGAGCGCAGGGGCCACTATGGAGCATAATACCGAGTGCAGGGGCCACTATGGAGCATAATACCGAGTGCAGGGGCCACTATAGAGCATAATACCGGGTGCAGGGGCCACTATGGCGCATAATACCGGGTGCAGGGGCCACTATGGCACATAATACCAGTGCAGGGGCCACTATGGAGCACAATACCAGTGCACGGGCCACTATGGAGCATAATACCGTGTGCAGGGGCCACTGTGGAGTATAATACCGTGTGCAGGGGCCAATACGGAGCATAATACCGTGTGCAGGGACCAATATGGGGCATAATACCGTGTGCAGGGGGTCACTAGGGAGCATAAAACTGTATGCAGGAGTTGCTGTGGAACATAATACCGTGTGCAGTGGCCACTGCGGGGCATAATACCGTGTGCAGGGGCCACTATGGAGCATAATACCGTGTGCAGGGGCCACTGCGAGGCATAATACAGTGTGCAGGGGCCCCTGCAGGCCATAATACTGTGTAATACTGTGTGCAGGGGCTGCTGTGGAACATTATAGTGTGTGTAAATGGGGCGCTATAAACAGGGGCTATGGCACCTGTTTATATTATACGCTGTCTGTTTATAGTGGCCGTGTGATGTAATTGTAGCCTTGTCACATACTGTAGACATGTACAGGACGAGGCTGTAGTTACATTACATGGTCGAGATGAATGACACTATGTAAACAGAGAAGCGGTCATGGCGCTTACACAGGTACCATTCAAACAGCTGATCAGTGGGGGTCCTGGGTTTTTGAACCCCACTGATTAGTTTATTAATGACCTGGAAAACCTTTTAATTAGTTAACACCTGGGGCATTATTAATAAGGGGCACTATTTATACAGGGTACACACGGATGTTATTAATATAAAGATGCACTTGGGGGTATTATTCATTATGGGGGGTTATATCATATATTTTATAATTGGGGGTAGCAGCAGGATGGGGGCTTTGTGTAGGTGAGGACAATTTGGGTTGGATGCCTGGAAAAGTGAGGAGCCAAAGATGTCTGTGTTGCAAACTTTACAGAGACAAGTCACAGCTGGAAGAAGTGGTCATGGCGGTCCAAAGGGAAGAGAAGGGAAATGTGAAGGATTAGTCAGAGACGTCACCTGTAAGTCACAAAATGTTACTGCCCGGTATTCACCTAAATGATAGAGGATAAATACCTGAGTGATGGGGGTCTGTCTGCTGAGACCCCCACTGAGCCTGAGAATTGGGTTTTTTCCCCCACTGGGTGGAAATTCAGCCTGGCCGTAGCCATATATATAGGTATGTCGCTTGGTGGATGGACGAACCCGCATGGCTCTCATTCACTTCAATAGGAGTGCAAAAGATACCCGAAGTACAGTACTCAGCTATCTGCGGGGCTCCTATTATAGAGAATGGGGGCCACGTGGCCTCGTCCATCCACCAAGCAGAAGATGTGTGACGTTACTTTCATTGTTAATGCTGTGTTGTTGATCTGATACTGAAGTAATACAGGAAGAAGAATTCTTAAAAACTGTTTTATAACTTTGTGTATTGTGTATATTGTGCGACGATAACAGTGTGTTAAACTAGTAGCATGGAAACTCAATTTTATTTTTTGGGAGGGGGGGAGGCGTCTTTCTATAGTCCGCCTCAGGCAGCAAAAAGGCTAGGTTCACCACTGGGTAGCAGGTGTTTGCTGGAACCAGCCGGAGACAGACAGTCGGTCTGTCCCAAGAGGACTGGGGAAAGGTCTGATTGAGCCAGGCTACTTCTTGCCCCCAGAGGCTAGTAAGGGAGCAAGTAGTGAGTTAATACCCTATGTGTGGGTCAGGCTGTTTGTTGTTTTGTTCATGTACCTTTGGTAAAGCTGAATAAAAGCCATTTAATTTGGATTAGCACCATCTGAATGCTGCTTCTCCGGCACCCAGTACCACCCACACCGCTGTAGAGTCCAGGAGGCTGCCGCTTTTGAGGCTAAATCCCCCCAAATTACCACAATATACTGTATATACATATACGTGTTTTTCATAAATACCATGAGAAAAGAGAAGAATAAAACAGCCACCTAATCCATGGTATGATGTATTAAAAGAGTCTTCCACCAACAAAATCGCTAATAACCCACTTATATGCTGTTATAGGGACTGCTAGTAAAATACTGAACATACATTTTATGTCAGAGTGCAATCATTCTGTGAAAAAAAATCTAATTTTAATCTTCACGTAAATGAGCTGTTTGGTGCACTTCGGGTATGGTCACACCTTCCAAGGCCATGCCCTGTGCCCTGGGTGCACCAAACCGCTTATTTACATGCTAATTAAAAACAGAATTTTTTTTTTTGGGGGGGGGGCAGCAAGATTACATATTGCACTGACACTACAGGCCACCATACGCATAACAGAAAAGCTGCCCAAATTTGTAGATTTCAGTTAGACTCCACAACTATGTCGTGTATGTGTATGAGAGCTCAAAACGGATGTTGTGGAGGGAAAAAAGGATAGGACATGTGCAGGATATGTGCAAGTGACTAGAGGCACCCCATACATATAAAAGTTTGTCCATAGCTGCCAATTTCAGTGGGACAGGATGACTATCTTATACGGGGGGCAATGTTAGCCACCTTTCAAATGCACTTAGAACACAGTCAAAATACATGTATGTTCAGCCAAGCTGAGTGTGCATGTGTATGGGAGGGTCAGGATTGCTTAGAATTTATGCCACAGGAGCTCATAAGACACATTTATCAAATATATTTCCTAAATAAGAAATTGTTACTAGGAGGTAAAGGAATATACATACATTGTTTCCATTGAAACCCTAGTGTGCACAGACTAGGCAGGTAAAGCATTTCAGCAACCTTGGCCTTCAGGTAGACTGTGTATTATGCCATATACTTCCTCCCCCACCTATTGTATAACTGGTTAACAACCTCTACAAGTACAAAGTGCAGAAGTGCGAGAAGATATGACACACACATGCAGTATTTTTGAATTGGAAGGAAATTTATTGAAGATGTTTAACAATTTCACACCATACATAAAATCCCTCCCTAACAAAGTCAGAAGACTTCCACCAACTAACACAGACCAGACGTTACAGAGTGTAAAATGGCCGCTTTCCAATGCTGCTTCTTATACAGATGCAGGTACAAACTTTAAAGGCATCAGGGACTTTTATTGCAGACATTTTGCCGTCAGGCAGCTTCCTTGGCATCAGCAATATGGATAGACTTTATTGTTGAGGATGAAATATAGCACCGAATATTTCTACTGATATATACAATAAAGGAAATTCTCTCTCTGCATAAGGATACTATAAAATGTTTAATCCACCCAGAAATACTGTAATTTTTTTTTTTTTTTTTCGGGCATCACCTCTATACTAAACATTGACCTGCAGAGGTTTCATAAGGCTGCTGTAAGATGGCCTTAAGACTATGATATAAGCACCAGCCAACTGTGATGTCACTGTGTGCACTCAAGGAGAACACAGACTTAAAGGGCAGTAAGAGGGAGCAAAAGAGAATATTGTAAAGACAGAGAGGTGTTGCTTTTAACAACATCAGTGGCCAACCATACCCGCAAACAGACAAGTTTTGTTGCAGATACTTGGCACAACAATGAGATTTCATAATGCAAGGCCCCTAATATGGTGCCACTATTCTGCAAAATAAAAAATGTTTGAATTGAAAGGAATGAATGGCACTGCTGATGTCATCAGTCATGGACTATAATAGCTTCTTAGTATTTAATGCTGCTTCTGCTGGAAGATGTTGTCACAGAGTAGGACTTCACAGCACTAGATGATCCACCACCGCTGCTGAACTTCACAGAGCTGCCTCCGAATCCTGATCCAGCACCAAAGCTGGTTCCAGAATAGCCCCCAAATCCACTTCCACCTCCAATGGCGGAGCTGCTTGAGTTCAACACAGCTGTAAATAAAAAAAAAGTGGTTAGGATTCCTGTGTGCAGTATGGAAAGACCTCTTCTACATAAATACTTGACCCCAAATGGTCACTTTATTATAAATACAGATACTTACATACGCTAACAGCGCCAACACCATCACCAGACAGTCTGAAAAGGAACAGAAAAAAACAGTGTGAATTATTTTTTATTTGTTTATATGGAAATTTTACCAAGTTGAAAAACCAGGGCAAAATAGAATACTTAATAAAGTCATATATAATACCTACTAACAACAAACTACTAAGAGCCATTTCCATACCTGCTCTCTTCTCCTTCCAGCAGTTTCCTGTAGGTGGCGATCTCAATATCCAGAGCCAGTTTAACATTCATCAGCTCCTGGTATTCACGCAGTTGGCGAGCCATGTCCTGCTTGGCCTTCTGTAGAGCCGTCTCCAGTTCTGACAGTTTTGAGCAGGCATCCTTTAGTGCCATTTCACCACGCTCTTCAGCCTCAGCGATCTGTGCTTCCAGTTTGGCACGCTGAATAATAATAAAAAATATATATATAAATATATATATATATTATATGGTCCATCTACTGTAATCTTGTATATTATATTAGTGTATTTGTCTGTATAATTTTTAGAAAGCAGGTGTATTCAGAAGTCAGACTGTGTGCATTGTGCAGGTAGATAGAAATGCATTATTTAAGAGCAGCAGCTGATCACACTATGAATCATGCACCCACACCCTGCCCTCAGACTAAACTTTCACAAAGACATCTACACAGCAACTAATCCGAGTATATGCTTGCTGCTTGCTTTTTGTTGCTTCCAGGCAGCATTAAATCTCCCGTTATTGCACCTGCTATAAAATGTTATAAAGTACCAATGCTACATTATCTAAAATTCAATAGGGAGACAACAATAGTACAAAAAAAAATGAAGTGGAAAACCTTTTAACCTCTATGGAGACACCAGAAATGAGTCCGTTCTGTGAGATTTTATTGGCAACTAGTAAGGCTTATGAATCAAGCCACACCAATCCCCAATAAAGACTCACAGAGAGGACTCATTTCTGGTGTCTCCATAGAGGTTTTTACTATTGTTATAACCATTATATAAACTCCTTTCATATTGACTTACTGTACTGATGTGCCCACCTAAGCCCTATTCTATCCTAGTCACATAACCAAGCCTTTTCTTCCATGTAGGACGTCATGTATATCCATCATCAAGGTCTCTCTGCACATGCCATTCATTGGGCTGGGTAGCTAAACTACTAAGGTGATGCACTAAAATGCTTCGAGTGTGCATGTGCCACTGAGGCTGTGATGTCATGTGGGCCATCATGGCATATGTGTTTTCCAACTATTGCTAAAACTACTAACAAGTCCCATTCCCAGAACCAGCACATCAGACCAAGCCAGGTATCCAGGACAACAGTGCAAAGCACAATTCTGAAATATTGTGTGTTCTACATCTGTGAAAATGCAATGATGCCTTGGTACCTTACGTTAAATCTGTCAGGACACTAAAATTACCTGGGCCTTCACATTCTCAATCTCAGCCTGAAGTCTTTGGATGCTACGGTTCAGCTCAGAGATCTCAGCCTTGGTGGAGCGCAGATCATCTCCATGACGTCCAGCTGTGACTTGGAGCTCCTGGAACTGTAGAGGCAAAATTTGCAATAAGTTTAGCAATCTCCTATAATGCATCGGTAGATTTAGAGCTGCTGGAAAACGAATCTAAGATTTAGAGCAGCATGTCATATCATTCATAGAATTCATTGTAAGCTTACTTTGTTTTGGTACACAGATTCAGCCTCAGCGCGGCTCTTTTGGGCAATTTCTTCATACTGAGCCCTAACTTCAGCAATGATGCTGTCCAGGTCCAAGGCTCTGTTGTTGTCCATGGACAGGACAACTGAGGTGTCTGAGATCTGAGCCTGCAGCTCACGCAGCTCCTGCAGAGGTAAAAGGATATCCCAATTTAGAAATAATAACACTAGATGAACAGATTGAGTAGATATCAATGTAAGAGAATCACTAACTACATATAGTGCTACTTACAGCATCATACAGGGCCCTCAGGAAGTTGATATCATCGGTCAGAGCATCAACCTTGGCTTCCATCTCTACTTTGTTAAGGTAGCCAGCATCCACATCCTGTAAAGAAAAGAAAACCATCAGGAAATTCCAGGTTCCTCTGAGCGACAGCACATAACTACATTGTCTACAGCCATACTAGGATCTTCTAGCAGTCCATAACTAATCTACTTCTCCTTTACGGTACTGAAGAATCTAATAATAGGTTCATCCAGAAGCTGGAAGATGTCTTTACCCTGACTGGACTATATAATTAAGAAAATCTTACCTTCTTGATTACAACAAAATCATTTTCAGCTGTAGTACGCTTGTTGATTTCATCCTCATACCTGTGAAGGAGGAAAGAAGAGACATGGATGGTGAGTACAGTTGGCAGGAAGGGCTTGAAATGCGAAACAAAAAAACAACAGTATTCCCTTTCTATTCGTTGTTATATAATCTCCTCAGGAAACTGGGCGGCCAAGTTTTTCCTTTCATGCTCTGTTTAATGAACCTTACCTCTCCCATGCTAGGTTATCCTGAGAATCATGGCATTTCAGACCAAGATACTAGGCTACCAGACCTTGTTGTAATTTTTCTTGTAAATGTCTCTAATGTGATATCTCCGGTTTGAACTGGGCAATAAAAGATTTCATAGTGGGCATAATCTCATGCCAACATTGTGCAAAAAAGTGTGCTAGGACTTTAGAAACAAAATGTAGCTGAAAAGTTCCTCCGGGAAGGAAAAGGTTAGGTTGTGTGCTGTTATGTGTATCAAGGGAGCCTTCATTATAAACTTTGGCAGGAGCTAGTGTTTGTACTTAGTGTTACTAACAATGGGCTGATCTCATGAAACCGTCTAATACTTGCTCTTATATGGTGGAAATATAAAATCTCCAGTAGTTCTGAGCACTTGTGCAAATGTCTGTAAACCCCCCCTATACCGTGCACAGAGAACATTTATACTGAAGTACAGTATCCCTGTACTGCAAAGTATGAACATGCGTATATGTTTAACTCTAATAAAGAATTTTTGGAGGATGGACTAGATATCGATAATTAGATCAAATTAGAATCTCCGTTGTGTGTGCCAGGCCCCTTTGTACAGGATTTGTAGATCTGACTTGATATAGATTACCTGCTATTGACTTTCCTCTATGAGACACACCCCAGGTTTATCTACATTGTTTGCTTTAGTTCCTGGCAGCCTCTGCCTGGCCAAGGCAGGATTTTGCGAACCCTGCCCCCTTTCCACTTTCTATGGTCCCTTTAGGGTGTGGCACTCGCCCATACAAAAAGCCTTGCAAGTATTTTGTTACAGTAATGTACAGTAATGTGTCTGCCCACACAATTTACAATATGCATACAATTCCTAATAATGCCTGCATTTCTAAAGCAATCTAAAGTTTCATATGTTGTCTTACTTGTTCTTGAAGTCTTCAACCATGTCTTGCATGTTCCTGAGTTCTCCATCCAGTCTGCCCTTATCGCTGACCAGGGCGTCTACCTGCCTCCTGAGGCTGGTAATGTAAGCTTCAAACAGGGATCCAATGTTGCTGGCTGAAGAAGTCTTCTGTTTCTGCAGAAGTTCCCATTTTGTCTCCAAAACTTTGTTTTGTTGTTCCAGGAATCGTACCTGTTAGTAGAAAAAATGCCTGAATGACAATGTTAACACACCATACCGACAGTGTAACAGTGTATTAGATTTTTATAACATGCACCTGCTGCGGCACTTATAAGGTTAAGGATTAAGGTATTACCTAGTTGTACTGTGCTCTTGGGAGCTGCACAGAGTTTAGAGCAGTCACAATAACACTGCAGGCAATATGTCATTTCTAGATGGTGTGTTCTATAACTCTTAAATGAATGAAATCTGGACTTTAGTACGGAGTCTATGCATGTATTAGTCTTATCCATGTGATATGTACACTTTATACATTTTTAGTATACAGTTGAATGTCTCCAACCTACTTTCATCAAACGACACGGTTGGTAAACTAATAGAATAAATGATAAAACTCTGTAGTTGCATCCTTTACCTTGTCAATGAAGGAAGCAAACTTGTTGTTCAAGGTCTTGATCTGCTCTCTCTCTTCCTTCCTGACGTTTTGAATTGTGGGGTCAATCTCCAGGTTCAGGGGTGTCAGCAGGCTTTGGTTGATGGTAACTTCCTGGATTCCAGGTCCAGAGACATGGCCACCTCCGAAGCCGCTTCCAAGGCCACCACCGAATCCAGACCCAGCTCCAATTCCATAGAGAGAGCCACCACTGACACCACTTCTGCTGCTGCCAACACTGTAGGAGACACTCTTTCTCACTTGGCCAAGGTTGGACAAGCTTGAGCTGCTGAAGCCTCCTGACCTCCCAAATCCTGCACCAGCTCCAGAGGATGTGCGAGTCTGGCTAATTCTAACTGAGCTAACACCTCCTGCAGGGATAGCTGAGCGAGTGCTGAAGCCTCTTTGTTGGAAAGCCATTGTGCCAAGTGTAGATGATGAGAGGAGAGAAGCTGGTGCTGCTGGTCTGCTAGAGGGATGCAGTGTCTGTCAGGCAGCAGCTTCCCCTTTATATGATGGTTTGTAGGAAGGGGGTAGGGGCAGAGGGATCAGCTTACTGTATGTCACAGCTAGGTGTGGCTGGCTGCCATCCATCTTCAGTTACCTGCAACTAGGTCCCCACCTCCCTCCTGATTCACGCCCACTGGCCACTCCAGTCTGGACACATACAGTCATTCACACTGGACTGGAAATCTGCAGAGAAATCTATTGCTTGATATCTTACCACAGCACAATTGTAGTCTGTATATTTAAAGGCACCTGCACTATCTACAGTTGCTGCATGTTGGGCATTTAGCATTGAGGGGGTTAATAAGATTTGCTCAGATCAGACTTATTTACACAATGACTCATATTTAGATAAGGATAAAGAATTTACAACCAAAGAAAAAAGTCAAATTCTTTTCATTTCCAACTCAAAGTTCATTAAGCTTTCAGTATAAGTACATGGAGACGGCAGATACTGTATTATATGTCTTGTGGCAGAAGAATGTGCTCAGCTCAGGAAACTTCTACATAAGCCGCACAAATATTTTTTGTAAAGTGATACTTGTCTGCAACCAAGCATTATGAAAAATGCTAAATCTGAACTGTTGCTTGAGATATAGCAGGTATTCGAGCCCTAGTAATATGCTTTAGTTTAATCTGTGAACTGTGAGATTTTGGTGTGTCACTGTAGAATGTAGAAGTCATAAGTCACTGACCAGAAGGGTGTGTTACTGATCCCAATTGTGTGGTCTGAATGCTATGTTGGTGTTGGAAAGTTCTTACTCAGAAATGGATCAGACTCATTTGCTCCCTCTGCAATAGTTGTTTTAGCTTTTTGTTCTATATTTTTTTTATTGGAGATGTAGGATTATTATTATTATTGTCAATGTTTGTCTGACTACAACTCCCAGCATATGCAGCCAAAAAGCTTTAGGGATATACTATAGGTGCATGTCAATATGACCTGGACAAACAGTTATCTGTAGATATTAGATTATTGTTGGCAGATCCCTTGGTTTTTGATTTGCCAATAATATAATCGTAAAGTTGCAATTGTCAGTTAAATAAAGGGGAACATTTGCCACCTATCTGGGACCCGACCAATCACTATAGGGGGTCCCCATTTTTTAAGCAGCGCTTTTCATTGTTTTTTTGCAGAGTTTTCTGCTATGGACTTTCTGCCTTTACTATACCTATGATCCAGAATCCCATTCACTTTGCAAGTGTTGTAAAAGGCAGCGTTTCTACAACGTGGGGCCAGAATCCCATTTACTTTGCAGGTACAGTAAAATGCAACATTTCCGCGGCGGGGGGCCTCCCCCTTGGGTGGGTGGCGGAGGCCGGGGTGTTTTTTGGGGGCCGGGGCCCTGTAAACAATGTTCCTTTTGGGGGGGGGGGGGTTTTTGTTTTTTTTTGCCCCCGGGGGTTATTTCGCCAAAAAAGGGGGGGGGGGGTGGGGGGGGGGGCCCCGGTGTTTTTTGTGTTTTGCCCCTGTGTTTTTTGTTTTTTTTTTGTTTTGGGGTGGCGTGGGTGTGGGGTTCTGTTTTGCCGCCCCAACAAAAAAAAAAAAAAAATATATTATTTTTTTTCCTCCCCTCCCCCCAAAAAAAAAAAAAAAAACAAACAAACCCCCCCCTCCCCCTCCCCGGGTCCTGTTGTTTTCCCCCCCCCCCGGCGGGGGGGGGCGGGCCGCCCCCCCCCAAAAAAAAAAAAAAAAGGACTTTTTTTGTTGTGTCGGGCGCGGGCCCCGCGCCCGGGCGGGGGGGGGGGGGGGGCAGGGGAGACCGGAGCGCTGCGCAGTAAAGCGCAGGGATCTTGACTGGGGGCGGGCTGTAGGGGGGACCAATAACGCGCTAGGGCGCGAAGAATTGGGGGCGGGGGCTTAACCCCGTTCGAATTGACTATGCCGCGCAGCCCGGGAAGCGGCCATTCTGGAGCTGCGCGGCATGCTAACGAGCGGTCAGCTCCCTCCCTCCCCCCACCTTTTCACTGTAATGGCATCCCTCGATACCATCCTGGAGCAGATCAGAGCTGCTGCCGGCGTCCATGGTGAGGCCTGGCTGCAGGAGCGGCTGGCTGACATTATGCAGCCTGCCGCCCCCCCCCCCCATTAACCCTTCACTACCCCCGGAGGCGTCTGAGCGGCGGCGGCGGCCGCGCAGGACTCGCCCGCCGGCACGTTTGAGCCCTGATGAGCCCCCTAGGGCCCGGCGACATAGGAGTCCCTCTCGGGCCCCTCCAGGCCGGGCACCCCGCTCCACTGCTCAGGCGCGGAGGTCCCGGTCTGGGAGGAATCCTGCCAGTCGCCTGGCCCCTGCGGAGGTGGAGATCCCTGCCACTGGCCTCAGTGGGGGGACCTCCACATCCAGTCTCCATATGGCTACAGCACGTGGTGCAGCGGTCCCCTCCTGTGATGCTCCAGCGGGAGGGGGACTGTGTCTTCAAGTCCCGTCGGTTCCGGCTTTCCAAGTGCCCTTGGTACAGCAGCGGGAAATTCTGAACGACGAGCAGCACGGCGCTGGCCCCTCCTTCACGGCACCACAGCCCCGGTCCGAGGTGCATCCAGTGGTTTCAAGTGCATACGCGGGTGCAGGTCAACCTTCCCAGGGATGTCGGTCGTGCTGCAGCTGTCAGCGGGATGGTTCTCAACAATCAACAGGCGCCAGCGTTCTCCTGTACAGCGACCCAGGTCAGCAGGATGCAGGACCGTCGACTGGTGGGCCCACAGCACCTACGCAGTCTGGTGAGTACCATTCATTGTCGTGTCCGTTTCCTCCTATTCTAATGTCCCAGGGGTTAGGGATAGATAGGCCGGAGTCCCCAGTGGGTGGTGGTGTAGCTTCTGAGGGGATTAGGGAGCTATTGGGTAGCGTGAGGGAGCTACTGTCGCGCTGCGAACAGAGTGTTAGCGGTTCCCCGGTGGCGGCGTGGGTCCCTCCTGCGGTTCAGTCAGTAGCGTCACAGAGTGCGCCGGTGGTAGGGGCTCCGGCGGGTGTCACAGTGTCTGTCCAGACAGATAAAGAGAAGGTTGATTCGGTGAGGCTAGACGACAGGGCTCGGGGGGAGGTTTATGTGTGTTTTGAGGGTCCTCTAGGGGCGCATTTAAAAAAGGAAGTGAGGGAGAAGATTTGGAAGGACGAGTACGTCGAAATCTTTTCCTTGCTCCCTTTAGCTAAATTTAACTTAGACAAGAGTAAGAAGGAGGATAGCAAAAAAGAGGAGGAAGAAAAACGTAGGTGGCGCCTGATTCCACAGACTTTTGCTAATTGGCTTCAGGCCTTTGCCATTTTAGCGAGTGTCATTGGTGAAAAGGCTCCTGACAACTGTTCGGGGCTTTTTTGCTATCAGGACTCTATAGGTGAGGCGTATCGGGTGTATGGGGGTCAGACATGGCTGCGGTATGATGAGCAGTTCCGTCAGCGTAAGGCGGTTCGGCCCAGCATACGGTGGGACCAGAAAGATATAGGTTTGTGGCTTCGGGTTATGGCGCCAGCTCGCTTTGGCCAGCCCTTTCCTGGGGCGGCCGGTGGAACCGGCCATGGTGGTCTCAGTTACGGCTCAGGGGGGGCAGGTGCACAGGCCCAGCAACGTTACGGGCTGTGTTGGCAGTTCAATGAAGCCCAATGTAAATTCGGCTTCAACTGTAGATTCAAACATGCCTGTTCATTCTGCGGAGGGGTGTCCCATGGTGCGGCACGTTGCTTGCGCAAACAAAGGACCAAGGCCTTGCCTAATAGTGGACAAGGGGCAGACGCCGGTGAAGCTGGAAGCCATGCTTCCGTACCTAAATAGTTATGTTAACAGGGAGAGTGCAAAGTTTCTGGTAGAAGGTTTTAGGGAGGGTTTTAGGATTCCCCTGCCGACGCACACAGTCCCCTTTTGTATAACTAACTTGAGGTCGGCAGCGGAACACTCGGGGGTGGTGTCCAAAAAACTGAGGAAGGAGGTGGCCTTGGGGCGCATGGCGGGCCCCTTCGCATCACCCCCTTTGGAAGGTTTAATTGTATCTCCTTTGGGGGTGGTGCCGAAGAAGGAGCCGAATCAGTTTCGGCTCATACATCATTTGTCTTATCCCAAAGGAGCGTCGGTCAACGATGGTATTGCACCCGAGCTTTGTTCGGTAGTATATACCTCGTTTGATGCAGCTGTGCATTGGGTACGGCGTTGCGGTCCAGGGGCCCTCTTAGCTAAGACGGATGTGGAGGCGGCGTTCAGGTTACTGCCGGTACACCCTGACAGCGTTAGGTTACTGGGCTGCTACTGGGACGGCGGGTATTACGTGGATCGTTGCCTCCCTATGGGTTGCTCAATATCGTGCGCATACTTTGAGGCGTTCAGCACCTTTTTAGAGTCGGTAATTCGGGATGTGGCGGGGGTTGAGTCAGTGATACACTACCTCGATGATTTCCTCTGTATAGGTCCGGCGGGCTCCGATGTATGCGCGGTTTTGTTGGCAACCGCGCGGTGGGTCGCCAGTAAGTTTGGGGTACCGTTGTCACCGGAAAAGACTGAGGGTCCGTGCACTAGATTGAGTTTCTTGGGCATAGAGCTTGACACTGTGGCAATGGAGTTCCGGTTGCCTGGTGACAAGCTGGTTGATCTTAGAGAGAGGGTGAGGCGTGCTCGTCACATGCGAAAAATTGCGTTGCGCGACCTCCAGTCATTGTTAGGCAGTTTAAATTTTGCCTGCCGCATTATCCCCATGGGTAGGATTTTTTGTCGCCGGCTGGCAGGGGCCATGAACGGGGTGTCAAATCCACGACACTTTATTCGGCTGGGGGTGATACATCGGGAGGACCTGGCAGTATGGGACACTTTTTTAGACCAGTTCAATGGTAGATCACTGGTCCAGTCAGCAGTGATCGATGTGTTCGATTGTGACCTCTTTACGGATGCGGCAGGGGGCCACGGTTTTGGGGCCTATTACAGGGGGCAGTGGTGCGCCGCTCCTTGGCCTGCGTCGTGGCGTGAACAAGGTCTGACGCGGAATTTGATTGTACTTGAGTTATTCCCGATTTTAGTCGCGGTGTCCATATGGGGTGGGGCGTTCCAGGATAAAAAAGTTAGATTTCATTGTGATAACATGTCAGTTGTGTCGGCCATTAATAATGTGACTGCGTCTTCTCCTCCAGTTATCAAGTTGCTTCAGCGTTTAGTATTGCGTTGCTTGTGCCTGAATGCATGGGTGGTGGCAGTGCATGTTCCGGGGGTTAAAAATGACGTTGCTGATTCTTTGTCTCGTTTCCAGTGGGAGCGGTTTCGTGCCCTGGCTCCGGGGGCGGAAGTGGAAGGGATTCCATGTCCTCCAGAATTATGGGACTTGGTTTGCGAAAAGCAGGGACATTGATTCAGGCATCGTTGGCCCCCGGCACCTGGGATAAGTATTCAAGGGCTTGGCAGCTTTGGGAGGATTGGGTGGGAGATTTAGGTCAGGTACATACTGATGAGGATAGGGTTGGGGCTTTATTGTTCTTGTTAAGCCGTTGGTCTTCAGATGGATGGTCCGTGGCGAAAGTTAATGGTGCGGTAGCGGCGTTGGCATTTGGTTTCAAGTTGAGGGGTTTGGCGGACTTTACCAAACATTTCTTGGTTCAACGTGTGCTTAAGGGGTTCCGCAGGGGCAGGGGAAGTAGTGACACACGGCGCCCGGTTACATTTCAGCTTTTGGAGCGTTTGGGGTTGGAACTGGGCCGTTTTTGTTCTTCGCACTATGAATGCGTTTTGTTTCACCTGGCTTTTTCTCTAGCCTTTTTCGGGGCTCTCAGGGTGGGTGAGTTGGTGTCCGTGTCGACTAAGCGGCCGGGTGGTTTACAGGTGGATGATGTGTACATGGAGGAAGGGGTCCTAGTGGTCAGGGTTCGCAGGTCTAAGACGGATCAGGCGGGGGCAGGGAAGTATCTGCGCCTGGGTGCGGTTGTAGGGTCAGATATGTGCCCGGTGCGTTGTTTGCTTGTTTTTCGGGGGGTTGGTTCCAGCTTCTGCGGGCGGTCCCCTCCTGCGTCATGAGGATGGTTCGTTCCTTTCCCGTTATCAGTTCTCGGCTGTTTTTAGGGGTTGTTTGGACTCGCTGGGCCTTGACGCCTCTCGATATGCTCCACACTCTTTTCGCATTGGCGCAGCGACAGAAGCAGCTAGTTGGGGGTTGAGCTCGGAGGTGGTCCGACGTATCGGTAGGTGGGAATCGCAGAGGTATAGATCATACATACGTCCACACCTTGCCCAAATGTGAATCATTGTGTTGTTGGGTATTTTCTCCGCCCTCCCCCTACTTTATTTCTTCTTTCGTAGGCCCTCCTGCTCGGTTAGTCTGGATCTTCGGCCATTCTTTTGTGTTCTGGGGCGCGGAGAGGGCCGGCGTGCGGCGGAATGGTCGGCAGCTGGGGTTCGACAGGGCTGCGGTCGTTGTACGTTGGATTGGAGTCCGAGGTATGGTGTGGAGTCGGGTCATGCCCGAAATCCACAGGTGCACGAGGTTGGATCGGTCTCCGGACATTATCGTGATACATGCTGGTGGCAATGACCTGGGGGTTCGTCCCTTTCGCGATTTAGTGAGGGACATAAAGTATGACCTGTTGAGGTTGTGGTCCATGTTTCCGGGGATTGTTACCGTGTGGTCCGATATTGTACCGAGAAAAACATGGCGGGAGGCTAGGTCTGTTGAAAGGCTCAACAAGGCCAGGATTAAGGTTAACCGGGCTGTTGCGGGGTTTGTGTCCAGGAACGGCGGTGTGTGCGTGCGGCACAAGGAGTTGGAGTCTGGGGAGGGGGAGTTTTGGTTGCGGGACGGGGTCCATCTGAATGCGGTGGGGTATAGATTTGTGGACGCTAGGTATCCAGGAGGGTGTTGAGAGGGCCCTGGAAGTGTGGCGGGTCTCTCACGCTTAAGGGATTAAGGCGTGCTCGCAGTGGCGGGTGGGGTCCTTGGAGTTGGTGGTCAATTGGCTAAAAGGGTGGAGTCAAAGGTAGGCTCCACCTATACATTTGGTGGTAATTGCACATTTTGGTGGATGGCCTGGCGCACGGTGAACGGTTACAGGGTAAATTGGCCCTGGGAGCTGGTACATGGAAGAAGGAGTTCGTCTTTATTCATGGTGCCGCCGAGCCGGTGGTCGCGGCTGGTGGTAAATTTATGGTGTGGTTATGTTAGCGCCAGGCCGGGGGATTGATAGTTTTTTGTAGCTCCAAGGACTCTTACCCAGGTTAAGCGTTTATTGTTAAATTATTTTAAGTTATGCAAATTATAATAAGTTATACTTGTTGTTATTTATTTGTTGTTTGTTAATAAATACGGCTGCTGTGGCCGATTTAATCCAACCCTTTGGTCTTGGTTTATTTCTAAGGGGGTGGGGGGTTTGAGAGCTGGGGGGCAGGGGTCGAGGCTGGAAAAGAGGGGGAAGGCATTTAGGCCCAGCAGTTTGGGTATCAAAGGTGGTGGGGGGTTCATAGGGGGACCCCGTTATCAGCAATGCCCAGTCAGGGGAGACCGGAGCGCTGCGCAGTAAAGCGCAGGGATCTTGACTGGGGGCGGGCTGTAGGGGGACCAATAACGCGCTAGGGCGCGAAGAATTGGGGGCGGGGCTTAACCCCGTTCGAATTGACTATGCCGCGCAGCCCGGGAAGCGGCCATTCTGGAGCTGCGCGGCATGCTAACGAGCGGTCCCTCCCTCCCTCCCGTTTTTTTTCTCTTTCTTGGGCTATTTTAACTTGTTTATCTTTTTGCAGGTGGTGTCACGGTGGCCTTGGCGGGTGGGGTCCTTGGAGTTGGTGGTCAATTGGCTAAAAGGGTGGAGTCAAAGGTAGGCTCCACCTATACATTTGGTGGTAATTGCACATTTTGGTGGATGGCCTGGCGCACGGTGAACGGTTACAGGGTAAATTGGCCCTGGGAGCTGGTACATGGAAGAAGGAGTTCGTCTTTATTCATGGTGCCGCCGAGCCGGTGGTCGCGGCTGGTGGTAAATTTATGGTGTGGTTATGTTAGCGCCAGGCCGGGGGATTGATAGTTTTTTGTAGCTCCAAGGACTCTTACCCAGGTTAAGCGTTTATTGTTAAATTATTTTAAGTTATGCAAATTATAATAAGTTATACTTGTTGTTATTTATTTGTTGTTTGTTAATAAATACGGCTGCTGTGGCCGATTTAATCCAACCCTTTGGTCTTGGTTTATTTCTAAGGGGGTGGGGGGTTTGAGAGCTGGGGGGCAGGGGTCGAGGCTGGAAAAGAGGGGGAAGGCATTTAGGCCCAGCAGTTTGGGTATCAAAGGTGGTGGGGGGTTCATAGGGGGACCCCGTTATCAGCAATGCCCAGTCATGTGCATGTGCCCATAGAAATGAATGGGTGGGTGTGCTATCCGGAAAAACGGGGGGGGGCGGCGGGCGCCGCCCCCGGGGCGGGGGGGGGGGGGGGGGGGGGGGGGGGGAAAAAAAAAAAAAACTGCTGGCTCCAACCCTGGGGGGGGGGGAAAAAAAAAAAAAAAAAAAAGTAAAAAAAAAAAAAAAGGGGGGGGGTGTGGGGGGGGGGGGGGTTGGGGGGGGGGGGGGGGGGGGTTTTTTTTTTTTTTTTTCCTCCCTTGTTTTTTGTTGGTGGGGGGGGGGTGTGGTGGTGGTTGGGGGGGGGGGTTGGTTGGTTGGGGGTGGGGGGGGTGGGCTGGGCTGCCCCCCCCCCCCCCCCCCCCCCCTCCTTCCTGTTTTGTGGTGGGGGTGGGGGGGGGGGGGGGGGGGGGGGGTTTTTTTTTTTTTTTTTGGGGGTCACTTCACTTTTTAAGCCAGCTCCCCATAGCACAGGTAACTTTGTGTTAAAACTGGACAGGACAGAGGAGGCTGGTTCCGATCACGTGACCTGGGGTCAGAACCATCAGAGAATTCCTAGGTCCGACGTGAAAAAAACTCAGAGGAAGTAAGTAACCCCTTTAGCCCCTAAAATCCCTATGGCTAAGGCTACACATAGCGGCTCCACTGGGGGAAGCACACTATGAACACACTGCAGCAGACTCACCTGCAGCAAAAAGCAGTTAATTTTAGCTGCTATTTGCCACAGATTTTATTCTTGCGGCTGAGCTGGTATTCAACCTTTGCATTGCAAACCTGCATCAAGATCAAGAAATTGACCTTCTTTAGGTTCACAACCTGCAGCCCAAGACCCCTTGTGCTACAGATTTTTATCTCAGCAGTGTGTGCACGGCATTTGTTTAAAGCATAACTAATTTTTCAAACAATTTTTGATTTTCTCCCAGCATTTGTGCCATTAATAAATTATGGAATATACTTTATTAGCAAATTTTAGCTCCTTTCTATCAAATCCTGGTGCTTCTTAATTCTTTCCTTAGTTTCTGTATTGAGATCTGTACACTGCTTTCACTAGGTGTATGGGTGTACACACTCTTGTATAATGCAGAGAAGCTGAAGCTGTTCTGGGTCTCTGCGGTATACATCAACTACTGTAGTCATAATGCACTATATTTGAGTTAATAAAATGTGTTTGAAGAATACATCACTTTTCACAGTTTTGTCATTTTTTGCAGGGTTTGGATCCAGTGTCTGTGGATCCTCATGGTCAATCCAACCTTAGCATCGAGAATTGTGCAACCACAGGCAGAAATCCATTGAAGAAGACAGAGAAATGTATATGCGGTGTATGCAGTAAAGATGGAAGCAGCGATGCTGCCTCTTTTAGTCTGTGTGATCATGTGATTGCTGCGACCATAGGCAGATAATAATAAGGGTGAAATATGTGGTTGCCCAGGGCTCAAGGCTGCAAGGGTGCCAGTGGCAAGCAAGTGTACATTTGCCCTGATTATAATCTGACATTCCAATCAATTGTATTGGCATCCACCATTACAGTTTATTACTGAGGTGTGGCGCAGTAACCTACTGCAGGTGAGTATTGTTGGGCGAACCTTGCGAGATTCACCATTTGGACTGAACATGTCTGAACCAGAAGTGCTGTTATTATAATTAGTA
Source organism: Leptodactylus fallax (assembly GCA_947044405.1). Taxonomy (NCBI): domain Eukaryota; kingdom Metazoa; phylum Chordata; class Amphibia; order Anura; family Leptodactylidae; genus Leptodactylus; species Leptodactylus fallax. The sequence goes on from CAMRHE010000426.1 coordinate 796,949, forward strand.
GAGGCCCAGGGGAGGTGAATAAACATAAACAGTGTTACTCACCCTATGCCGGACTCCTGAATGACATCAGGTATAACTAAGGTTTGTGATTGTCATGATATATAGCAGGGATCAGCAACCTTCGGCACTCCAGCTGCTGTGAAACTACAACTCCCAACATGCTCCATTCACTTCAATGGGAGTTCTAAGAACTGCAGAGCAAGTATGCATGCTGGGAGTTGTAGTTTTACAACAGCTGGAGTGCCGAAGGTCGCCTACCCCTGATATATAGACATGTGTGGCAAACTCCAAAATTTCAGGTGAACCAGAAATTTTTGGAACATTCTTAATGAGAACTGGAACAGTCATCCCTATGTATGTTTTTTCATATTACTAGAGTAGGGGCCACTATAGGATATTATGCTATGTGGAAAAATTATCCTTTTATGGGAGCAAATGTGAAATCAAAATTGTTTGTTTTTTTTAAGGCCAACACTGTGCTTCCAACAATGTGGTATAGTGGAACATGATGGACCAGGCCGTAGGACATGTCTGACTGAGTGGTGGCAGTGGCTGCAGGACTCCTATCTATGATTTTTATCACTAATATGCCTGAACTTGATTAAATCTGACTAAAGTATATTCTAATTCTCCTACTCCTAAGATTGTCTAGCTCTATTGCAAGCTTTGCAGCACTCAGTGCTCTGTATCATAAAGAAATGTATAACAAATCCATCCCCTACTTCCACCATCACTGAAATGTCTTGTGTTCCAGTCCACACATACTTATATACTTTATATGACATCAGCTACCACTGACTATTGACTGAGAGGCTGTCAGTTGGCACCAGAACATCACAGTAACTCACAAGACATTTGTCTGTTTTGTATTTTACTGTGCAATACATGTGGAGGCAGCCATTTATTCAGTTTTGTTAAAAATGTAAAGAGTGTGGGGATAAGAAAATCCATGTGCCTTTATTAAGCACATCGGTACTCACCCAAAGTAAGTGTCCTTTCACAAACCTGTCAATTAATGTCCGTTGCTCTTATCCATTATAGAATGAGAGCAATGGACATTAACAACTGTCTGCATGCAGGTCTTTTTCTTCAGTTACAACAGTAAACAAACATTACGGAAGAAAGTGTCTATCATGTTTTTTACATTATAGTCAATGAGAATGGACACAGACAAAGGGGGCTCCGTCTGCATCCATCAATCTGCTACTGATAATGTCCATTCCTCTGAAGGTGACACATATTGTTGTGTTGCCGGGGGGCAAGGATAGAACATTTTGTTCTTATAATTTTTTTAATACACTGTGCCCCCATAAGGTCATAATAGATCTTGGGGGTGGGACATTTTAGCATTATGTTTTTTTTCTGCTGAAAAAATGCAGCCTCCTAAGCTACACTGGAGAGCTGATCTGGGTCCTCTAGAACTCAGCAGCTCATACAGTTCCCAGACCCTGGCAGTCATGTAACCGCTGGGCCAGAAGTGGAGACGCATTATGGTGGCTCATTGAGCGCTGTGTACACAATGATTGGGAAAGCAGGGACAGTAATAAACTGTCCCTGCCTTTTCTATAGGGGTTCTGGCCCCACTTCCTATAGCTGGTAATTTTTTGCAGCTCCATATATATATGGATATACGTTCTTGCAGGGTAAAGCGTGGGCTACCTGAATGTATATAGTCACAGATGGTCTGGGAGTGATTGAAGCACAGAGTAACGTAGCTGCCACCAGTCAGCAGCTTATTCCTCTCTCCTTACTGGGAACATATGAATGCTCGGCTAAGTCAAGAATGCATGTGTATGGGTAGATCAGGAGGATGGGAGTCTTTATCTTATTGATTATTTACGCAACCAATCCCTTCACTTTCAGTAATATGACTTACCCTAACTTTGTAATCTACAGTACAGTAGGTATTGCACTTATTGACTGTATTGTACTCCATATAGCAATGTTTTACAACCAGCAGTCAGAACTATGTTTAGAATGATACAGTAATTGCTGGTGGAATTCAATGGCATCCAGCCATTCAGGCTCTGCTATCCCTTGCTGAGCAGCATCTTATCTTTGGTTGAGAGTCCTGTTTAGTTTTAAGACATAGAATGTTTGGGCGTGTGAATTGAGGAGTGGAGATGCGGTAGAATACCAAAGCAGACAGTTACAGGGTTCACCATCACTCTTACTACTGAACTATCATATGCCGAATTCAACTGTGTGTAGAATTCATCCAGTTACATTGAACTTTTTTTTTTTTTTTTTATATGCCAACTTTTTCCAGATTTTTAGGTCATGCTTTATTGCCTAATATTTTTGTTCTATATATTTTTCATACTCTTTTCAGATATATATTTCCACAAATTGTAAAGCCAGCCATGCACAGATAGCTATCAGTCAAATGCTCATCTCGTCCAACCCCCACAGCTTAACCAAGCAGTGCATGTCTACTGAGAGAGGAGAGAAAGAGGTGTCTGGTAGTAGCTTATCTCACAGACAAATAGGACCAGGCACTTGAAATCCATAATCTGCCACTGGGGGAGAGTTGGGAGGCACTCCTACACATTGACTGGAGCCATCAAAATTGGTGGGTTTGAGTTATACACATCTAATGTGTATAACCAGCTTTAGTGGAAAACACCAGATAAGGTAGACACATAGGACAAAGTATAGAATGCAGATGGCCATGCACATTACACAAGCCTGCTGATTTTGACAGGTTTAGGCTACGACCCCACGTTGCGGAAACGCAGCTTTTTTTGTTGCAGATTTTGCTGCGGTTTTCGGAGCGGTTTTGGAAATTGAAGCATTTCAATTATACCTACAGAAACACTGGCGGTTTCCATATAAGTGTACTGAAATCAGAAAGTCCACAGGTGAAACCTCTGCAGACCTTCTGTGAAAAGTGCTGTGAGAAAAACCACAATGTTACCGCTGCGGTTTTTCCTGCAGCGCTTTTTTTTCTGCAGCCCACTATGTGGGGCCTTAGTCTTATTAAAACCCAAATGCCACCTTAATTAAATTTATTGACCCTCATATTATGCCCCTGATTCACCCTGACATAAATACTGCACCTCTAATGGCTCCTTATATCAATGACCACCCCCTTATGTTCATAATGCCTCCTAATATAAATGATGCCCCCTAATGGCGCCTTATATAAATAACCCCCCCTTGTATTAATAATACCTCCTAATAACCCTTATATAAATGACCCCCCCATCGTCATAATGCCTCCTAATGAATCCTCCCTTATAGTTATGTTTCCCCCTCCTATCCACCCCTTATACTATTAATATACCCACAACTAAGCTAAAAAAACAAAAACAAAAGTTATACTCACCTGCAATGCTGATGAATGGAGCCGCCGGCGCTTCCTCCCTGTCCACGCACAGGACGTCTGTGTCTGATGAACTGACTTCTTGTCCACACATGAGAAACTGTATCAGCTGGAGAGTCTTATTGTTGGTCACATGACACAGCTGAGGACCAGATAAGAGCAGATAACTCACAAATACACCCACCGGTAATAAGATTACCTTCACTACAATTTACAGCATGTGCCTTTCTAACACAGCAGAGAATAAAAATTTTTGTGGGAGTTCTACTTTATCTAAAGCATTTTCTGTATATGGAGTTTTTTTTGTGGAATGGGATAATAATTTCACCACTAATAATAGTGTCAGTACCTTGTGATACCTGACATACAAAAGACTGATCTTCTTACATCCTTGGTTGACAGGATGAAGGGAATTTACAACCATTTGCAGTCATAACCCTAAAAATTCTTTGTCCAGTATAACAATGCAGTTTCTCCCTATCCCGGAGAAAACCACTCTATTGAAGATTTGCGGGTTGTGGTTTTAATGGGACATTTTAAGACGCAGGAGGCGAGGAAACAATGGGAGTACAAGTTTATGCAAAAATTTCAAACTCTGCAATTTGGACTTAATATTCATGCCAGCTTCATGTCACACTATGTATGAACCATGAACTGAACTCAATATTCATGCTAGCTTCAAATCACACTATGTATGAACTGTGAGGGACACAAATCACCTCCTGATAGCAAACAGATAACAGCAAGAATTACTGATCCCTCCGTCACGCACCACAAGTTTCCAGACTGTTTTTTTGACCTGTTGTAAATAACTTCTCTACTTAGATTGCATTTTTTTAAAAGAATCTAAAATGCTTTGAAAACCATGTGTATAAAAATCTGTGAATTTTCAGTTCTTGTATCACACCATGTCTGATGAAGGGAGCGAGTACTCCTGAAAGATTACTTATAAATATACTCAGTTAGCCTCTAAAAGGTATCGCCTGATTTCTTCACTCTTCCACTACTTTCAATGGCTAACACAGTACAACATTATACTCCCTTCCCTGAAGCATCAGACCTACAGCACATAGCGTAAGGTCAGGCAAAGTCAATACAATTGTTATTGTTTCTAATGCATCTGCATAGTCTTTAGCTTATAAATATGTCACACAGCAAAGTAAATCCATTAACAGAGTTTACATTTTTATTAAATTGATAAAATCAGATATTTTACTTTGCCACATTGGTTTTTTGCGGTAGGAATCCATAATATGAATGACATGAAATTGTCTCATGTAAATTTTAGCTACATCCATGACCTGGAAAACACAACCTGAATGGTTATTACTCTAAAGGTGTCCATTTGCGTTTACTAGCTGTCAGTTGAATGCTCCCCTCATACTGTTGCATACTCGGCTCAGATGAGTGTGCATGTGTTTTAATAAGTCGTTGCCAGGCACCTATGGTGGAAGAGTGAAGTAATCAGGAAATACCTTTTAGAGGCTAACTGAATATATTTGATAGTAAGCTTTCGGGAGTACTAGCGCTCTTCTTCAAACATGGTGACTGATGAAGGGGGCTAGTACTCCTGAAAGCTCACTGTCAAATATACTCAGTTAGCCTCTAAAAGGTATCGCCTGATTACTTCACTCTTCCACTACTTTCTATGGCTAACACAGTACAACATTATACTACTAGGCACCTATGGTGACTCTCTTCATAAAAAAAAGTTGCCACCCTGAGAATGTACTCTAATCTGTGGGCAGCAAAGACGGACAAGGACCGACCACTGGACTCCTAGTCCTAGAACGAGCAGAGATACAAATGAATAAAGTACACGTCATATGGAATCTTTTCTAACAACATTATATAGAGTATTCTGCAAAGGTTTTAGGTAGGCGTGGAAAAATTCTGCAAAGTAAGAACAGAAAATAGAAAAATAGAAGTGATAATAGTTTTTTGTCAATCAAATGCAAAGCAAATGAATAAAATAGAAATCTAAATCCCATCAATATTTGGCGTGACGATCCTTTGTTCTTCTAGGAACACTTGCAGACAGATTTATTTATTCAGCTTACTTGTATAGCACCATCATATTCCGCAGCGCTTTACAGACATTGACATTAAAGGAACTCGGCAGGGAGGTTGTTCCTGCCATCTTGGAGAACTAAGCACAGATCTTCTGTAGATGTAGGCTTCTCCAATCCTTATGTCTATTCATGTAATCCCAGACAGACTGGATGATGTTGAGATCAGGGCTCTGTGGGAGCCACATCATCACTTTCAGGATTCCTCCTTCAAAAGGCGCTCCCACCAAATATTGAAGTTATTTAGATTCTTCTTTTCTTCATTCACCCTGCATTATGTTAATTGAGCACAATAAACTATTAACGCTTCTATTTTTGTTAGCATTCTTACTTTGCAGCATTTTTCTATGTCTACCTAAAACTTTTGCACAAAATTGTGTATCAGTCTCCTCAACTCACTCTCTATTTTCAATTTGACAGATTCACTTTAACAAAATCCACCTTAGCTTGACAAATGTAAGGTTTCATGCACAACGGATGACACGTGGATGATTTGGTCTGAGTGTCATCCGTTTTACATCGATTTCAATGAGCAGCTTGGATCCGTGAAGACAGATCTGAATAAGACATGCTGTCTAAATATCAGAACGGAACACCGGTAGATACTCGGATTGCACATGTGCATGAAGTCTCATAGGAAGGGACCAAGGTTATGTACATTTATCACATCCAGGCTGTCACCCTAACCAGAAGCTCTGAAGGTGAACATATACTTTAAGGTATTTTCTGGTATTTTAAGGATTACATAATTTCTACACAAAATATTTAAGCAAGTCATTATAGGAGACATCTGATTTCCCCTTTAAGAGCCTGGTTTTCCCTTGTGTGTGTGTGGAGGCCTTCAGCTTTCCTATGTGATTTCAGACATAGCTCTGCATTGTTTCAGCAGACAATCTGTTTATTTGGATAGGGATTAGGATTGGTAGATTAAGTGTCTGCAATAGACACCTCTATACTATGTTATAGAACACCCCACCTGCGCATTCTGTTGTATGTACAATGTAGGTGCCTGTACTCACAACTAATTCTCTACCATATACTATATGTCCCAAGTATCTGTATGAAGCGCTATATTCCAGATGATATCTACTGAAACAATAGATACGTCTTCATAATGACCCCCTGACCTTGTCCCAATAGTGATCAGTCATTGACATTCCTCAACTTGTCCTGACCTGTTCTAATGCTTGAACCATCTAATGACCACTGGGCCTGAAGCTTGTGTAACACGTAAAGGGGAAATATTTGTGAAACCCATATGTATCTGGCCAGAAAGCACATTGAGGTCAGTGAATGATAGGGGCCCATACAAGGGTCATCGAAAAAATGTAAACAAATGAAAAAGCCCTAAAAGACGGTTTGTAGCAAGACAACTACCGCTTGTCAAACTGCCATGTAGGGATGTAGCAGCCTTTTAATGTCACTCAACAAAAGCCATTGAAAAATATTAAAGGGGTTTCCAGGATTTGTCCCTGCCACTCTGTCGTCTGCCGCCAGTGCTGTAAGTCTTGAGCATCACTTGACCACTGAGATGAATCAATTGCCTCAGCAGTCACCGGTAAGGAACCAGTGACATATGTCAGCGACATCACTGGTCCCTCTCCAGTGACAGCCACACAAATCATGGACAACTGTCATATTGTACTAACTGCAGACAACCCCTTTAACTAAAATGTATGTTATGATGCTGGGAGGAAATATTACATAGATTTTAATAGAGTTTTAAGTTTAATCATTCAAATAAGCTCAGTTTGTGCCGAGAGCATGCAAATACACAAGGTGCTCACAGGCTGGCTGCTGTGTGTATCTCCAGCGCTAGACCTCATTCACATGAGTATACTTCATGTCCATATCGGATCTGTATTTAGAAGTGTCTGAATATAGAGGTTATGTTGGTTAATGCAGATAGTCACGGGGCTATCTTTTTATCTCCATATATTAATTGCGAAGTATATTGTGAATATTGTCTACACCAACAGATGAAATGGAAAGATTACGATTGGCAACTACTGCAGCTTTTCAGCACCCTATGAGGTTCATTTAAAGTATAACTAAACTTTTGGACAACCTTTGATTCTCTACAGTCATGGCCAAAAGTTTTGAGAATGACACAAATATTATATTTTCACATGATCTGCTGCCCTCTGGTTTTTATGTGTGTTTGTCAGATGTTTTTATCACATACAGAAATAGAATTGCATTCATATTATGAGTAACAGAAGCTTATATTGACAGTTAGAATGAGTTAATGCAGCAAGTCAATATTTGCAGTGTTGACCCTTCTTCTTCAGGACCTCTGCAATTCTCCCTGGCATGCTCTCAATCAACTTCTGGACCAAATCCTGACTGATAGCAGTCCATTCTTGCAGAATCAATGCTTTCATTTTGTCTGAATTTGTTGGTTTTTGTTTGTCCACCCGTCTCTTGATAATTGACCACAAGTTCTCAATGGGATTAAGATCTGGGGAGTTTCTAGGCCATGGACCCAAAATCTCTATGTTTTGTTCCCTGAGCCATTTAGTTATCACCTTTGCTTTATGGCAAGGTGCTCCATCATGCTGGAAAAGGCATTGTTGAGCGCCAAACTGCTCTTGGACGGTTGGGAGAAGTTGCTCTTGGAGGACATTCTGGTACCATTCTTTATTCATGGCTGTGTTTTTAGGCAAGACTGTGAGAGAGCCGATTCCCTTGGCTGAGAAGCAACCCCACACATGAATGGTTTCAGGATGCTTTACAGTTGGCATGAGACAAGACTGGTGGTAGCGCTCACCTCTTCTTCTCCGAATAAGCTGTTTTCCAGATGTTCCAAACAATCGAAAAGGGGATTCATCAGAGAAAATGACTTTACCCCAGTCCTCAGCAGTCCACTCCCTGTACCTTTTGCAGAATATCAGTCTGTCCCTGATGTTTTTTTCTGGAGAGAAGTGGCTTCTTTGCTGCCCTCCTTGAGACCAGGCCTTGCTCCAAGAGTCTCCGCCTCACAGTGCGTGCAGATGCACTCACACCTGCCTGCTGCCATTCCTCAGCAAGCTCTGCACTGCTGGTAGCCCGATCCTGCAGCTGAAACACTTTTAAGAGACGGTCCTGCCGCTTGCTGGTCTTTCTTGGGCGCCCTGGAGCCTTTTTGGCACCAATGGAACCTCTCTCCTTGAAGTTCTTGATGATGCGATAGATTGTTGACTGAGGTGCAATCTTTCTAGCTGCAATACTCTTCCCAGTTAGGCCATTTTTGTGCAGTGCAATGATGACTGCACGTGTTTCTTTAGAGATAACCATGGTTAACAGAAGAGAAACAATGATGGCAAGCACCAGCCTCCTTTTAAAGTGTCCAGTGGTGTCATTCTTACTTAATCATGACAGATTGATCTCCAGCCCTGTCCTCATCAACACCCACACCTGTGTTAATGGAGCAATCACTGAAACGATGTTAGGTGGTCCTTTTAAGGCAGGGCTGCAATGATGTTGAAATGTGTTTTGGGGGATAAAGTTCATTTTCTAGGCAAATATTGACTTTGCAAGTAATTGCTGTTAAGCTGATCACTCTTTATAACATTCTGGAGTATATGCAAATTGCCATTAGAAAAACTGAAGCAGTAGACTTTGTAAAAATTAATATTTGTATCATTCTCAAAACTTTTGGCCATGACTGTAGTATGTCATTAATAAATATTGTAATATTTTTTCCTTAACAAATTTTGGCTCCTTTTTGTGAAACCCAATTTATTTCCCTGTTTCTTGGTATCTGGAATCTGTACACTGTTTGTACAGGTGGGCAGAGTTATATGTCACTGTTACTGTTCATAACTCCAGAAATAATGCAGGTAGATATTTGTGTTACATGAAATCTGAGAGTCTTATCTTTCATATGACAACAGAATCACTGTTCTATGTTATAAAATGCCCAAGAGTTTGAAGATAGTAGTGTATATTAAGGAGATATATATGTCCAGTTACACATAGCTATCATAAAAAAAATATCCAGTTTGTTTGTTCTACAAGCAGCTTTACCAAGGCTTGTTTTAATGGTCACTAGCATGTCCACACCTGACCTGACAAGACAAGTCTGATGACAAAGATCCTCCAGGCTAGATGGACATTCTTGGCCTGAACTGGAAAACAAACCTTTTGTCTTGCACATAAACTCTGGGAAGTAATTGAGCCTTGCTATGATTTAGGAGGAATGTTGTTATACTGTAGTGAGGCATTTCTTTCTATGTATAGAGATGTTTGCTGTGATAAAAACACATTTATTGTTTTCTATGTTGTACTTTGATTTTTATCATTGCTGGCACACAAACTGGTTTAGTAACTTAAGGGGACCATACACATTCAACGACTGTTAGCTGGAGACTATTTCTATTCCTCCTCACTCTTAGCTAAGGCATGCATGTGTTTTCTATGGGGAAAGGGGCTTATTTCCTGTGAACATAAGGGATCAGACATTTTGAAGTCCAACATTCCCTCCATCCTTCTTTACCTTAAATTACGACACCCCCATACTTATAAGGCTAAATTCACATCTGCTTATTTTCATTCAATTGGATCAGAGCAATGGACTAATATAATGGCAGATGCAGATAGAGTCCTCTCTGCCTACATCTGTCATCATTCACTGCAATGTAAAACCCAACATGGTTTACTTTTCAAATGTAGGTCAAATTTAAAAAGGCTCTCAGAGACTACTTGAGGGTAGTGTACCTCTTGGAGAGAGATTATTGACTGCTAGACACGTTTCTACAGCACACTCAAAAACATTTTGCTCAGGGGACACAATTGAGAGAAGCAGGATGGTTGTTCTGAAGAATTGCCCGCCAGCTCAGACAAGCAAACCGTACAGAGGATCATTTGAGATACCGACAAGCACAAGCAGTTCTTACAGTTTCTTTGTTCACCATCCAAAAACAGGTAACACCTCCATTCTTTCCAGGTGCTTACCAGGTGTCACTGCACTCAATATGTTTTCTGCCATTGTCAGCCAGCCGCCGCTTACGTTTATAGTGGTGTCATGAACAAGACTTCTGGACTACTATAGACTGAAACTGTATCGTATTTAGCCAAGAATTTAGCAAAGGCTGTGTTTGGGATCCAACAACAATCAGGTTTGAGTATAGAGGCCTCATGGTGAGTGATTTGGTCCTGTTTTTGCTGTGGAGTGACACACTACTCCAACTGCTGGTGTGATGATCTGAGAGCCATCACACACAACAGTCGGTCACCCCTAACAGTGATATGAAGGACACTAACAGCTCAGCAATGTGTAAGATATCCTACAGCCACATGTGCTGCCTCTCATGGCAGGGCTTTCAACTGGCATTTTCAACAGTATAATGCTCACCCACTTACACAGCAAGGGTTTCCCAGGAACATCTGCCAGGTTGCAACACTTCCTTGGCCTGCCTGGTCACCAGATTTATTGCGCTTGATTGTGCTTTTGTTGGACCACCTGGGACTCCAGTTTCAGCAACCTACAAATGTGCACGATTTACAGGATACCATACGGAACCTGTGTGCCTCCATGCCCAACCATATCTCATCTTGTGTCTAGTTGTCCCCAATAAACTTATCCTTCCACTCTAATACTGTAATCACTTACATACAGTCATGGCCAAAAGTTTTGAGAATGACACAAATATTCTATTTTCACATGATCTGCTGCCCTCTGGTTTTTATGTGTGTTTGTCAGATGTTTTTATCACATACAGAAATATAATTGCATTCATATTATGAGTAACAGAAGCTTATATTGACAGTTAGAATGAGTTAATGCAGCAAGTCAATATTTGCAGTGTTGACCCTTCTTCTTCAGGACCTCTGCAATTCTCCCTGGCATGCTCTCAATCAACTTCTGGACCAAATCCTGACTGATAGCAGTCCATTCTTGCAGAATCGATGCTTTAATTTTGTCTGAATTTGTTGGTTTTTGTTTGTCCACCCGTCTCTTGATGATTGACCACAAGTTCTCAATGGGATTAAGATCTGGGGAGTTTCCAGGCCATGGACCCAAAATCTCTATGTTTTGTTCCCTGAGCCATTTAGTTATCACCTTTGCTTTATGGCAAGGTGCTCCATCATGCTGGAAAAGGCATTGTTGAGCGCCAAACTGCTCTTGGACGGTTGGGAGAAGTTGCTCTTGGAGGACATTCTGGTACCATTCTTTATTCATGGCTGTGTTTTTAGGCAAGACTGTGAGAGAGCCGATTCCCTTGGCTGAGAAGCAACCCCACACATGAATGGTTTCAGGATGCTTTACAGTTGGCATGAGACAAGACTGGTGGTAGCGCTCACCTCTTCTTCTCCGAATAAGCTGTTTTCCAGATGTTCCAAACAATCGAAAAGGGGATTCATCAGAGAAAATGACTTTACCCCAGTCCTCAGCAGTCCACTCCCTGTACCAGAATATCAGTCTGTCCCTGATGTTTTTTCTGGAGAAAAGTGGCTTCTTTGCTGCCCTCCTTGAGACCAGGCCTTGCTCCAAGAGTCTCCGCCTCACAGTGCGTGCAGATGCAGTCACACCTGCCTGCTGCCATTCCTCAGCAAGCTCTGCACTGCTGGTAGCCCGATCCCGCAGCTGAAACACTTTTAAGAGACGGTCCTGCCGCTTGCTGGTCTTTCTTGGGCGCCCTGGAGCCTTTTTGGCACCAAAGGAACCTCTCTCCTTGAAGTTCTTGATGATGCGATAGATTGTTGACTGAGGTGCAATCTTTCTAGCTGCAATACTCTTCCCAGTTAGGCCATTTTTGTGCAGTGCAATGATGACTGCACGTGTTTCTTTAGAGATAACCATGGTTAACAGAAGAGAAACAATGATGGCAAGCACCAGCCTCCTTTTAAAGTGTCCAGTGGTGTCATTCTTACTTAATCATGACAGATTGATCTCCAGCCCTGTCCTCATCAACACCGACACCTGTGTTAATGGAGCAATCACTGAAACGATGTTAGGTGGTCCTTTTAAGGCAGGGCTGCAATGATGTTGAAATGTGTTTTGGGGGATAAAGTTCATTTTCTAGGCAAATATTGACTTTGCAAGTAATTGCTGTTAAGCTGATCACTCTTTATAACATTCTGGAGTATATGCAAATTGCCATTAGAAAAACTGAAGCAGTAGACTTTGTAAAAATTTATATTTGTATCATTCTCAAAACTTTTGGCCATGACTGTACAGTATATCATCATTACATTCACACATAGAAAGTTTCTTTCCTTTCCAACAACTTCTTCTTGGTGTGTTATTTTTTTCCAATAAGTGTATTAGTACAAGGACAAAAACTTTTATTATGGTAATAAAAAAGAGACAAACAAAAAAATATCTTACAACAATGAAAAGGCACCACAATGGTTCTGACGTCCCTAAATTCTGTAATAATGCTAAGCAAGAGGAAAAACCAGGAGAGTCTGTCAGTTGTAGCTGTTTATAGGTTTTAATGAAATCTGGGTGAAGATCTAACTATCACAATTGGAAATGTGTCCTTTCAATGTCAATGGAGTCATCTACCATGAATCTTCTTTATCTTCGTTGTGATACATATCACACTACTGTATGTTATATCAGTACTTAGTATCAGGATAGTAGTTTCCACGCTAAAATAAGATTAGTCTGAGATCTTCACTGAAATATTCAGACAACTAAAGGACTCTAATTTACAGAATATTTCCTGCAATTAGTGTCACAAGAGAATATTTTGTTACATCATGTTTCAATCCAGAGATATAACTTGAAGCCTCTCGGGCACAATGCAAAATATACAACAGGTCCCCTACCATCTCCTTAAGGAGCAAATGACCGCTGAGCCCCAATGGGTAGAAGAATTGGTTGTAATTGGATATGGAGTAGGCTTAGCTTTTGAGACTGCACCATATTTTCCCTATGCACATCAGCCATACATGTACAGTGGATGCAGCCAAAGAAATAATGGGGTTGTCCAGTGAAGTAGTAACCTTATCAATCTCCCATAACTCCCTTTCCAACATTTTCTGGCCCCCTGCTGGTCTCTGTAGTTTCTGCTCCATCGTCGACATCCCCACATCTTTAGACATACAACCATTGTGGCCAATCATTGGCTTTAACAGGTCACTGTTGCCACCAATGATTGGCTATATCAGTTCCATATTGAGTTGTCATCAATAGAGAAGGAAGAACAGAGACCAGTAGTGGAGCTCGAGGTGTCAAAGTAAAAGTGGCCTTTCTAAGCCATTTTTTTTTAAATTGACTTACCTGTAAAATAAAAGGCATCAAGATAAAGATTTTGTTTTCAACACAAAATATCTTTATTGGAGCCTTTGCATATTACAATTATTGGGACATACTTTTTATGTCTTCTATGCCAGTTTCCTGATGTACAAGACATAAAAAATTTGCTTGTTTGCACAAATAGCGTTTTTGTACAAAAATGTGTGACTTTTTCTGTTTTGCGCCTTCCCTTGCTGCTTTCCTGGTTAGAAGCATGGCGTGGCCAGGGCCACCACTAATGTGAGATTTATGATCATTTGTACCAGTTTACATCAAATTTCAATCCAGACGTGCAAGCCCGGTAGAGGGTGCATCTGATTTATGAAGAGACATGCACCTCCACATAAATGAGGCTCACACTCCGCTGGTGCAGGGGATATGAAGAGAGGCATTGAAATTGCCCCATTGACCGACACTGAGGTCTTTATCAAGCGCTGCATAAGTGCTGATAAGTGTTGTAGTATGCAAAGGCTCCAAAAAAGATATTCCATGTTGAAGATGGTGACATATCCTTCTTCTTAGGGTTCAGCAATTGACCTGGTTTGAAGATTGGGTGAATCATGTGCACATCTGTGGGAAGAACCCTGAATATTGATGTTTGTAGAGCCCTGGTATTCAAATGTTGTCAGTATTTTAGTAAGGTCCTGCAGAATGGTGACTTTTTGTCTATCCTTTTGGAGTTAGCTACATTTACATTAAAACAAAATTGCTTTTGATGAGACTAAAGAATCGCAAGGAAATTTAATTCTAACCCGTGTTTTATTATTATTAAAAAAAAAAAAAAAAAAAAATACTGAATTTCCCCATTGTGGGACTATTAAAGGATTATTATTATTATTATTATTATTATTACAGAGGTATATACAGTAGTCTATAGTTTGCCGTATATGACCTATAGTTTGCAGTATATGACCCGCTGATGGTTTATAGGAAACTATAGTTGGATATTGCTCTTGCTTGCAGCATGAAAAATTGTGCAACGTGTATCTGAGATGTTCTAATAATGCAGCTTCCTAATATTTTAGCCTCAAAAGCACAGATATCCTTTATTCATATAGGGATTATACCATATATTGTATATATCATATACTGTTAATATTTGTTGTTCAACAAGTGCCAGTTTATTTAATGGGAACATTTATACAGACTGTTAAACTTCCAAAGCTCTCTATATACACACAGCATGTCGTGTTCTTAGAGCAGCATTATCTTTTAGCACCAATGGATGTTCTTCACATCCACGAACGATGACTTGTCTCCAATAATTTTTAATTATTCATTGGATGTTGATACAGTATGTATGAATGGACCATGGCTGTACTATGGTGAGACCATGTGACTGCACCATCTGTATGCCCTGGAGGATGGGTTTGGCTTTTACATTTTCCAGGTACTGCTGTTGAACTGTCGTTGAACTGTAAGGTAAGTATTTGTCATAGAATCTGACATCTAACATTGCATGCCTAATTGACATTTTTTGCCAAAAATTGTTTTCCAGTGCAGTTTATGTAGCTTACTCTTTGATCTTTCATCAGATATGAGCCTTTGACAATTCTTTAGATACAGAGGTATATTATTATGTATTAATGAATTAGCAGTGGTAGATTAAGAAGATCATAGAAATATTTTGTCCTTTCCCTTCCCCACTGCCATCTTGCCATGGCTATAGTCAACATAATTTTTCTGTGCTAGCATTCACAACTTAGTGTTATCAAATGGCTGTGTCTCCACGCAGTAACGCTCCATTCACCAACACCATGTGCACTTTTCAGGTCAGTAAAGACGGAATGGATAACACACGGACTGGTGCTCTTTTCAACGGCCTGGACACACATCTGTATACACTACGGGTGTGTGTATTGGGCCATAGAAATGAATCTGAGTCTGTACTTTTATCTGCAATTGTGGATAAAAACTATGGTCGTGTGCATGAAACATAACAGTGGCAAAGCATCTCTGACAGTATCAGACTGTGTAGGGACCCACTCTCTTGACAAGGAGAATGGTAACACACATTTGTACGTGAGGCTGCCCGACACAGAGACTTTTTGTAATACAAATATTTTTGTTTTTAATGATTGCAAATGATTACTAAAGCAAACATGTTAGGAAAGGTGAGAGTTCATCTATAAATCTGGTAGCTCGCAGGTGACATCTTTTCTGGTTGGACTCAGTGGGGGAATTCATCAACACATGTAAGCCCGTTTTCTGGTGTAGATCTGTAATAATGTGGCCACATCCCCCATTCTGCACCTTGTTCGCCACTTTCTGCAAATACATAAGTCCAACATATTTATCAAAACACACAGTAATTTTCTGGAATCTTATGCCTGTACTGGATGTATGGGCAGCATGGTGGCTCAGTGGTTAGCCTTGCAGCGTTGGAGTCCTGGGTTCGAATCCTGCCAAGGACAACATCTGCAAGGAGTTTGTATGTTCTCCCCATGTTTGCGTGGGTTTCCTCCGGGTACTCCGGTTTCCTCCCACACTCCAAAGACACACTGATAGGGAATGTAGATTGTGAGCCCTATATGGGACAGTGACTGACAATGTCTGTAAAGCGCTGCGGAATATGATGGCGCTATATAAGTAAGAAAAAATAAATAAATAAAATCCTCTTGATAAATCAGGCATGTCTTGGATGTATCAGGAGGGCCAGTCTTAATAAATGTACTTAATCTCAGTCTGGTCCAGACTGCCATGATGACTGCAAATATTCCTGCTGAGACATCTTTGATCCTTTGCTTTTCCTCTGTAAGAAACACAAATAAATTCAGACCCCCTAAACTAATACATATCCCAAACACTCATAGACAGTTACTCACACTCTGACTTATGGGGCCTTCCAGCTCTGCTCACTGACTTTAGGATCTGGACATGCATGGTCATGTGACCATATGTGTGCAGGTCCTTCTACGGTAACCAGTCCTGTATATAGCTCAACTTTCAGGGACTACTGCACATCCTAGCTTTGTCATTTTGTTGCCACAATCCATGGCAAACACTGCAACAAAATTGCAATGTGAATAAAATTTTGGGGTAGGTGTAGACCTCCAACAGCCTCAGGAGGCCCCCTAGCTGTCTATATTGTAATTTGCCATTATGAATTAGTAAATGGAATTTTTTTCATAAACAATTTTTATTTTTACTCACCTGCAGGTTACAATGGGATCACAACTTGAGCAAAATAGATAAAAAAGAACTGTAAAAGAGATAAACGATGAATAGGTGATGATTTAAATGGGGTGTCCAGTGAATGAATATTCTTTAGAATAGTGTACAAAAAAAAAAAAAAAAAAAAAAAAAAGAATAATCCTCATCACCAGGAGTGGCAGAAATGATCCCCCACCACTCTACTTCCTGCCGCAGAGATGACATCCAAACACAGGGGCATGTGACTGCTGAAGCCAATCTCTGACAGGTAGGTTTTTACCCTGGCACTGGGTGGGGGATTCTACCCCGATAAGGTGGAAAAACCGTTATAAATGGTGCATCATGGAGGGTGAATAAATCATAAAAACTGAGCATAAATCATAATAATTGAGAAATGAATTATGGATCTTATGCTAACAAACAGAAGATTTTAAGCGGATTGTAACTTAGTAGTATGAATAAAGGTTATATGAAGCCCTGAGGTGCTACAGCTCAGCTAAATACATTCTACTACCAACCAGCTACATTTTTTAAACACCGTTTAGATAGTTTCCAAATATATCAGTATAAAAAGAGAGAGCATCAATTCTTACTTGGTAATCGTGCAAGTAATGCTATTAGAAGTCGTAGGCTAAGGCCCCACCCTGCATATCGCTGGAAAACTCTGCGGACTTTCTGCCCCTATTATACCTATATGGAAACCACCAGCATTTCCCTAGGTATAATTGACATGCTGCGATTTACAAAAATTCAAGTGTTTTTGAAATTGCAGCATGGCTGCTGTGGATTATTTTCTGCAATGTGTGGATGGGATTAGCCAGGATCCCATCCACTTTGCAGGTAATGTAAAACGCAGCGTTTTCACAATGTGGGGCCCCGGCCTTATACAGGGTGGACAAAAGCAGAAGTCTCTTTCCTTTCTGTGGGTTGCTCGGGATAATGGATAAAGGGAGAATGACATGTTTACCTATCGCAGAAGATGCTTTCCGTCAGCAGCTAAGCGCAGATGTGCCGTTTTATCATGTCTGGAAACAGCTTGACATGATGACATGAATTTTGCTGTTTTATTTTGGTAAATGTCTGAGGATTAGTTTCACAAACCCTACCCTTCAGGTAACCCCACAGATAACAGTTAGGTCAGGTGACAGTAGAGGCCACAACAATTTGCTCACCATACGTTCTTTGGTAATTGTGACATGCCCTGTCTTTATGAAGCAGTACTCACACTAGTGATCATTTAACTGTGTCCATAGAATTGCTCAAAAGTCTTCATGTACAGGGCTGTGTTCACATTGTCAGTAAAGAATATAGAATATTCAAACTACAGTCTTCATATCTATAGCTGTACACCAGACATGGTCTCTTGGATCACGGAGTGGCTGTTGGTGTGTGAACCGAGAGCAAGGCAGGTGGTTTGGACTCCGCAACCAGAAATGAACGCACACGCGGTAGTTCAAGAAAAAAATATATATTTACTATAAGTTAATAAAGGCTAGTTAAAGGTAAAATGACAGGGATAAAGTCAAGCAAAATATACAATATAGCATGAACAATTTCAAGGCAAATTCTGCAATGGTTTCTACTTTTACTCTGTCCACTTCTGCAGTATGGACACTGAATGAACAATATACTCAAAACTATCCCTAACTGACCCTGACTTCACATTTGGGTGCACCCCCTTTTCCCCAGTGGTCCAGGTGGACCGCTTACAGTCCGTAGAAGCGCGCGGTGGGGCCCAAAGTCGGTCCTTTCTTTTATAGTGAAGCGTCCTCTCCTCACGGTTATCAGGATCTTGGGAGAAATGAAGTCCTCTTTAACAGACAGGGAAACCAAATGAATGCAATGTAATCCAACAGCAGATTCCACTCAGCACACTGACAGTCCTGCCGAATCCTAACACTGAGCTGGGATGTGAGCCGGGATTTAGCAGGTGCTGTCCAGTACGTCAACAGCACTGCGAGTCTCTATCTGTGGTATCCAAATACACAGTCACAATGTCAGTCTCACTGATCAGCCACTGAGCACAGTTCCTTTCACGTGGACTCACTAGTCCTGTTGTCTCTTTACACTCTGTTTGTCTCTGGACCAAGATACAGCTTAGCTGTACAGAAAAATATCCACACCAGTTCAATACAACATAGACACCTGTCTTCTCTCTTGCCAAGATGGCTGCTGCTCTCTGTCTCGTCACTTCCTGCTGCTCTGCTCACACTCTGTCTGCAGAACAGGCAGGCTGACATAAAAGGTGGGGGTCTCACTCCAGCATCATGTCACAATTACAATGGCTGCTGTCTTAAAGGAACAGAATCACAGAAATACATTCAACATTAACAGTTTATACAGACAAATGAAGCTTAGGACAAGATTGGTTGTCCCTTAGGGGTGCCGCTTTTGAGAAATTTTTTTTTTCCCCTTCCTTTTTTTTTTTTAAAAAATCCTTTGGGGGGGGGGGGCCCCCTCCTTTTTAAAAAAAGTTTTGTGGGGGGGGGGCGGGGGTGGGGGTTGGCCCCTTGCGGTGGTGGTATTACACCCCCCCCTTTTTTCTTTCCCCTTTTTTTTGGGGGGGGCCCCCCTTAAAAAAAAGATCCCCCCCCCCCGGCCTATTAATTTATTTTTTTTTCTTTTGGTGTGTTTTTGGTGGTGGGGGGGGGGGTGTTGGGGGCCCGGGGCCCCCGCCCGGCTGTGTTTTGTTGTTTTGGTGTTTTTTTTTTTTTTTTGCTTGTGTTTTTTTTTTTTTTTTTTTTTTTTTCGCTGGGTTTTTTCGCAACTCAGTCCTACTCAAGTGAATGGGGTGAACTGCGATACCAAGCATAGCTTCTATACAAATGTATGGCACTGTATATAGTACCAGAAAAAAAAGCGACACTCTAGGATTCCAAAAATGCAAAGAAATCAACCGGATTCTTTATTCCATATCACAAAAGGAGTTGAATTTCTTGCTCTGGTAAATTGAGAGCTCTGATTGGTTGCTGTTGGCTACAAAGAGTTTTACTGTAAGGTTTCATGCACACGACCAAGTGTACAGACCAAGGGGGGTCAGTTCTTTTTCAGGGGAATGCACTCAGATGACATCTGGGTGTCATCTGAGAGCCTTCCATTCCCCATTGCTTTCAGTGGGGGGTTCTGATCCGTTCTGATTTCACGGAGCATCGAAAGCCCCTTTGGACAGCACACTCAGTTGTGTCCATGGGAGCTAAGGTAGAGAAGGAGACCCAATGAGCATTATACTGTACAAGCCAAAAGGGAAACAGAGCCTTGTCTTTCATGGCCTATCTTGTACTTCTCCTCTCAGTTTAGCATAGTTTGAACAGAAAAGATCCACTTATACAGTAGTGTGTGAATAAGGCCTAATAATAACACCAAGAACATTTCAATCTATATGATGTAACAAATGGTATACACTAACATTTCTCACATCTCTACCACATAGCTGTCTCCTTGCGTTTTACTGCTTAGTCACATAAAAAAATATTTGCAATTTGCAAAGCTTCCGCAGCCTTGAGCTTGATCATGTCATTGTGTCTGCTTGACAGATTCATGGCCATAGGAAATGAAAGATCAGGGTTCATCAAATGTTCTAGAAAAGTCGTCTCACAAGAGATCTCGAGTGTTCACATTTATAGGATATCCTTATAATAGGCCATCAATGTTTCATTGGTGGGGCATTTCTTAAATGTGCCTTCTTTGTGCCCCCATGAGGGGGTTGGAGTGAATGTAATGAATGGCTGGCAGAAAACATGGATGGGCCTTTTAGGATGGAAGGGGAGGAGTAAGATGAGACAGTTGGAAAAGCCCAGGAAAGGTACTATTTTGGGTGAGGACGGACAATAAAGAGCCACCATCCACCCCCCTTCGCATGTCATTGATTCAAAAAAAAAAGTGGTGTGGTTTATCTGGGGAGAAGTTCAGGAACCAGGGGACAGATATATATATACAGTATATATATATATATATATATATATATATATAATAAATACATTGTGGGTTTAATGTTTTAGTCACAGCAACGGGTTGGCTGGGGGTTGCCAGTGCTGGAGTACTAAGTGGCAGATTTCAGAGGCTGTGGGGAGCCGGGAAGGTTCTGGACTCCCCAGATTAAAAGCCGGCAAAAACGATTTGGTCTGGTTGGGATCTGATGGTGGATAACGGGTCAAGTCCCGAGCACCCTTAGATAGGTGAATTGGTGACTCCGAGCTGGGTAAATGGCTGGGGGTAAAATAAAGAGGTAAAAGGTGTTATATGCCAGATCTGGGGGCTCCAAAGTCCTCCTAGTCAGGTTGAATTTATTATGGTGGGTTTAGAAGTTATGGACGTTGTTCATATTTGGATAATGTATGTTCAATAAACTTCGCTATTGTGGTCAATGAATTCCAGTCATTTTCCTTGTGCCGTTATTGATCAAGCTGAGAGCAGACCAAGATTGGGGCGAGTCGACAATCTCGTGTCAAGTTATTAAACAATGGAAATCCCAAGTGTTGCATCAAAAATGAATACACGAAAATGCAAATATTATCGATTGGGTTGTCCTCATTTGGCCAACAGCTATTCCAGATAAGCTCCACATGCACGTGCATGTTTGGTTTGGCCAAGCATGCATATATTCTGAATGTGGAAAGAGGAAAAAGCAATGGCAGGACACCACAGGTGGTGGCTTAACTCACTTGAGAACAAAGTATTGACATGGCCAATCCTTTGTTCCTGACATATGCCTAATGAACATTAGACAAGCACTTCATACACATAAGGTATTTAGCCTGTAAAGATGGTCAGACCTTACTAATGGGTGTCGGGCTCCGACAAACACTCTCAGCAGACAACGAACACAGCTGGTGAACCTGAACAACCTTTACTCAGGAAACGGCAACCAGGACTTTGCACAGAACACACTGGGAAGATTTATTAATAATAGTGTTTTGTATGGATAACATAATCATTGCTGGCATGAGATGCACAAGAATTATTAAGAGGCTCTGGCCATTTATTAATTTAGGCACAGCATGGGAGGCCATATATGCTAGAAATCTACTCCAGTCAGCGTCAGCATGGCGTGAGTTAAAATAAATTTGTTGGGCCGACACATCCCCACCTCGGCCCACCTTGGTCTCCACCCTTCTCTGCCCACTTCTGTAAAAAGTGACAAGTGGAGTGTAGAGCCAACAACTTGGTGCATATTTGGTAAAAAAAAAAGGTGCAGCGCACAAAAGTGGCGTAGATGGGTTAGTAAATTGCCCCCACTATGTCACTAACATACAGTCCTCTGTAGATCTTTACTCACATGGGTTGATGGCCACACAATACTCCACAAAGCATAATAAGGACAAAGCTCTACATATCGGGTCTGCTGCAGGATATCTGCGGTGTACATCCTGCAGCAGACCCGACATGTAGGGCCTTGTGCTTAATGATAAGTTAAGGGGACAAAGGCAGGTTTGGAGGTGTAGTTGTTTGTAGTCAACTCTGTAGAAACAAAGCGCCACTTCTTTTAACTGCGTTCTTTCAGTTAAGGTATCAGTAGGATTAAAAGCTTGTATATTGCTAAGTCAGATGTGTAGTGGCAGTTCTGGTTGCTATGCTTACTTGGCACACATTGCAAACATTGCTATGTATGATAAATGAAATCTATACATATGCAAAAATATTGCCATGCACAGGTCAGTGGAGGTGACGCATAGCAGGGACAAATCGCCGATAGCAGAATAAGCTATGTAAACATATCTGGATAATAAAAATGTAGTTTACTCACATACCCTCCCTGATGTCAAAATCAACAAGCCTATGAAAACGTGTATGTAATATTTATCTCCTTCTTATGTTACCGACGTCTACAGATATTAGTCTTATTTAGGAAAATTCTGGTACGATGCAAAACAAGAAGAACTGAGAATGTTCTAAGAGGAGTTTGGAGATGAATCTAAGCTCTGTATCTGGCAGGGTAAAGGAATGTAAGATTCCAGCAGCCCAAGGAGGAGTGTCCGCATTACAGGTGTGATCCTAATACCCTAATGTCCCCCTCCCCCAATTGTACCACCCTAACAGGAGCTGTTGTGGCAATGTACAGTAGGCAGGAGAAGATATTCCTCACTATGACCACTGAGCACATAGCATTGCCTTGAGCTGCATCTATGGCTTTTTGATTCCAAAGCCACAACCAGTGTCCACAGTTTTTGATTGAATTTTTTGCAGCTTTTTCTTGAGATGTAAAGCAAAGCAGTCTCTAAGGGTAAAGCCACACACAGCAAAACACTGCTGAATATCTGCAGAGACATGCAGCAGTGTTTTCCACTATAAAAACTGATGTCTTGAGTACACTAGTGAATCTATCTGTTCCCTGCTTCACCATTCAGCCCCTGTCTCTGCTCCCAATAGCTTGGAATCAGTCAGGGGTTAAATAGTGACATCACCACATTGCGCTTGCTACTGCTAATCCGCCAGCAGCAGAGACCAGAGTGGTTTCTGGGGTACCGTGGCAAGGTGAGTATTAGTTTTATTTTATTTCTGTGCATTTTTCTGTGGGGTCATCATGCTACATTAAGGAGGACATTATCCAGTACGGGAAAAATTAAGGGGGACATTCAGGGGCGCACCGCTAATGAGGCGGCCGCCTCAGGCAGCACTGTCCGTCACTGTCTGGGGGGCGGCATTTTTACTATTCAATGTAAACCAGCCCAGGACAGGCCGCTAAAAAAAAAAAAAAAAAAACAGAGCTGAGCGGGGCCTGTACTGGGCTGGTTTACGAGACTCGCATCTCAGCGCAGGCGGCAATACAATGACGTCATCGCGCCGCCTACGCTGAGACACAGACATCGTGGACAAGAAGAGGAGGCGGAGGCTGCTCTATCAAGGCATCGAAGGTGAATATAATTTTTTTTTTATATATAAATAGGCCGTAACCTGCTGGAGTATCCCCATCAGGTAACGGCCTATTTATTTACCTACTGCCCCCCGCTTACCCTTCTGCTATGGGACGCAGAAAGGGAAGTGGATGCCGCTGTGAGCAGCCGTGGGCATCGGTGAGGCCGCGGGCCTCAAATACTACCATTATTATACTCTGGGGTCTTTACACACCCCGGAGTTTAATAATCGGAGACCCAGGGGAGGTGAGGGAACATAAAAACATATCCTACTTACCTCTCCTGCGATCGGTGTTACTCTGAGCAGGCTTGGGGCCTCTGGTGACGTCATCAGGACGTGTCGCCGGCCTGATCACGTGACGCGTGCGCGCAATTAAACAGGGCCGAAAGCTGCGGGGAGTGCACCGGTGTCCAGGATAGGTAAGTAACACTGGTTTTTATGTTTGTCACCTCCCCTGGGTCTCCGTTCATTATTCTCTGGGGTCTGAAAAGACCCCAGAGTATAATAGTAGTTCATGGTTTGGCCACTATGGGGCATAATACCCTGTGCAGGGACCACTGTGGAGCATAATACAAGTGCAGGGGCCACTATGGATCATAATACCAGAACAGGGGCCACTATGGAGCATAATACCAGTACAGGGTCATTATGGAGCATAATACCAGTACAGGGGCCACTATGGAGCATAATACCAGTACAGGGGCCACTATGGAGCATAATACCAGTCCAGGGGCCAATATGGAGCATAATACCGTGTGCAGGGGCCTATATGGAGCATAATACCGTGTGCAGGGATCACTAGGGAGCATAAAACTGTGTGCAGGGGTTGCTGTAGAACATAATACCGTGTGCAGTGGCCACTGCGGGATAATACCGTGTGCAGTGGCAACTGCGGGGCATAATACCGTGTGCAGGGGCCGCTGTGAAGCATAATACAGTGTGCAGAGGCCACTATGGAGCATAATACCGTGTGCAGGGGCAGCTGCGAGTCATAATACCGTGTGCAGGGACTGCTGTGGAACATTATAGTGTGTGTAAATGGGGCGCTATAAACAGGGGCTATGGCGCCTGTTTATATTATACGCTGTCTGTTTATAGTGACCGTGTGATGTAATTCCAGCCTTGTCACATACTGTAGACATGTACAGGACGAGGCTGTAGTTACATTACATGGCCACTATAAGATGAATGACACTATGTAAACAGAAAAGCGGTCATTGCGCTTACACAGGTACCATTCAAACAGCTGATCAGTGGGGGTCCTGGGTTTTTGAGCCCCACTGATTAGTTTATTAATGACCTGGAAAACCTTTTAGTTAGTTAACACCTGGGGCATTATTAATAAGGGGCACTATTTATACAGGGTACACACGGACATTATTAATATAAAGATGTACTTGGGAGTATTATTCATTATGGGGGGTTACATCATATATTTTATAATTGGGGTAACAGCAGGATGGGGGCTTTGTGTAGGTGAGGACAATGTGGGTTGGATGCCTGGAAAAGTGAGGAGCCAAAGATGTCTGTGTTACAAATTTTACAGAGACAAGTCACAGCTGGAAGAAGTGGTCATGGTGGTCCAAAGGGAAGAGAAGGGAAATGTGAAGGATTAGTCAGAGACGTCACCTGTAAGTCACAAAATGTTACTGCACTGTATACACCTGAATGATAGAGGATAAAAACCTGATTGATGGGTGTCTGTCTGCTGAGACCCCCACTGAGCCTGAGAATTGTTTTTTTTTCCCCCCACTGGGTGGGAATCCAGCCTGACCGCAGCCATATATATAGGTCTGTCACTTGGTGGATGGACGAACTCGCGTGGCTCTCATTCACTTCAATGGGAGTGCCAAAGATAGCCGAAGTCCAGTACTCAGCTAACTGCGGCACTCCTATTATAGAGAATGGGGGCCACGTGGGCTCGTCCATCCATCAAGCAGAAGATATGTGAAGTTACTTTCATTGTAAATGCCGTGTTGTTGATCTGATACTGAAGTAATGTAGTAAGAAGAATTCTTAAAAACTGTTTCATAAGTTTGTGTGTTGTGTATATTGTGCGAAGATAACAGTGTGTTAAACTAGTAGCATGGAAACTCAATTTTTTTTTTTTGGGGGGGGGGGGCGTCTTTCTATAGTCCGCCTCAGGCAGCAAAGAGACTAGGTTCACCACTGGGGACATTATACTATGAGGGCCACATTGAGGGGAACATTACACTGTGGGGACCATATTAGGATGGATATTATACTGTGGGAGACACTCTGTGGGGGATATTATATTGTGGTGGTCACAATAAGGTGAGCATTATATTGTTGGGGCCACAATGAGGGGGTATTATACTATAGGGGCTACAAGGCAACATTATACTTTATAGTAACCACAAGGTGGAAATTATGCTGTGTGGGGACCACAAGGAGCATCATACCATGTAGAGGCCATTATAGGAGCATTGTACTGTGAGGGCACTGTGAATGGGCACAACCAAAGGGGGCGTGGGTGGGGTTGGAGGCGGGACTTACACCTAAATCTGCAGATTTTGTCCCTCTTTCAGTCCTTTGAAAGTTGGGAGTTTTGTGATTGGTGCTCAGTTAAAGTGTCCTTACACAGTCCAATATATACTATACCTGTATGGGGACTGACAACCATTATACAATTGTTCGTCCCACATACAGTTTGCATCATAGTTGGCAGTACAAACCTTGTTTGCTTGGGGAGATTTACTGCCAGCAACAATGATTTTTGCTCCTGAATAATGAAGAGCTCAGCCAACAAATGAGCATGTGCAGATTTCAGAGCCTTTTACATGAGCCTTTAACCTTACATGGCCCTTACCTACACTAAACTATATATCAATCTGCTACGCTCCTCCTGCTCTATACCATGCTGCGCACAGTTATTTATAATGTGACAGATTCAATTTCATGCTGGCTCAGTGGCTAAGGCGTCACATGCAGCACTGGTATTTTCAATATTGATTGACTATCGACAGCTATTGTGCACTCTGGGAATAGTAGTTTCTCGATAGCTGGAAAGACACAGGTAGTTCTTTAAGAATAACAAGCATATTTTAGGCTAAAGCTCCATGCAAACGACTGAGTGTGCTTCCAACATGGAGCCAAGTTTGCAGTGGAATGGGGAATTCGGATCTATTCCGTTCCAGGTCAGATGTGCTGGGTCTGCTGAGGAATGAACGTCGCAAATATCCTGTAAACTCCTACATAAGGTAAAAACCAATTAGGAAACAACTGGTTTTAGCCACAGCTTTCAGCCACGTTTCCTTGATGACTGGCCCAATCTTTTAACCTTCGAAAACCACAGATGAATACGCAGCGATAACTGACACCCTGATTGACATCCGCAACTCAAGGTACTTTGCGCTGTTTGATTCCGCAGTGTGTTCTCTGCTAACCTGCTGCGAGTATGCAACTTTGGGTTTTAGCCTAAGCCCCCTTGCAGACGACCGTATGAATGGTCAGTGTACTATCTGGGTTTTTCCCGGATAGCACACTGACCCATTAATTTCTATGAGCCCCTACTCATGACCTTGAATTATACTGTCCTGTGTGTGGGCCAACAGTACGGGCCGCAAAGTATGGAACAGGTCCTATTCCTGTCTGAATTTGCGGCCCTGCTTCCGGAAGCACGGCCAGTGCACAGGCGGCACACAGATGACATCTGTGTGTCACCCATACACCGCCCGTGCCATTCATTCACAGCAGCCAGTTAGGACACGGTCGTGTACAACTGGCTTAAAGGGGGTATTCCCATGAACATAATCATATCTATATTTGTAGATAAGTAAAAGTTAAACATTTTTGCAAATATAAGTAGTTGAAAATTCTGCAGAGTTTTAAAGATTTTCTCTAACTATCTTAATAGTGACAGTCTGTTTTACTGATCGGTTGCCAATAGATACGACCACAAATGCAGAAACTTTCTATGGTCTGGGACTCGTCAGGAACCCAGCCATGATTTTCTTATTGTAGCTGTGTTATCAGGCAGGAACACTACATGTATCAGAAGATATCCCGGCCACAATAAGGAAGTCATGGCTGATTTTCTGAGCTTAGAAAGGTCCTGCATTCATGGTCGTATCCACTGGCAACCAATCAAGACAACAACTTGTGACCACAAGATATTTAGAGAAAATCTTTAAAACTCTGCAAAATGTTTAATTACTTATATTTGCAAAAATGTTTAACTTTTAATTATCTACAAATTTAAAAATTGTTATGGTCATGGGAATACCCCTTTAAGTCACTTAGAATCAACATATTAATGGAATAGTTGAAGGAAGACCAGACATTAAAATGTTGCTATGAACGACTTTTACATTTCCAGATTGTGCTGCAGATTTTTACATCCTCACAACTGATGGAGAGAAATTTAGAAAATGTTATTGCTGAAAGGTCAATTTGGACGTGTCAAAGGTCTCTCTAATAAAGGTGTGGACCCTAAACTGAATTTCCAGTCTGCTTAGCTTCCAACAACATAGCAAACACAATACCATGTCAGATTATTTCAGGGTATTCTACACATTCTTACCCTATTATAGCGCTCTAAGCTCCTCAGGCCATCTCTCACTTTGTCTGGCTTCCCTCACTCCACCTGTATTGTAGCATTCCTCTTTTTATGTAACTTCTATGACAAACTCAAGTGAAAGATTTATTTATATGCTCAGATTGTGAAGCATTCTTAGACGTGAAGTAGAGAAATCTGTCACATCTATTCTCTTCATATATTTGCATCCCTGTGTTACATTCAACATGTGCCTAATCCCTATACAAAGATGCTTTACATACCTTACTTAGAACATGTCATTATTAGATCCCATGTCAAGATGAGATTTTCTCCTTTCATGTCTTTTAGCTAAAAAAATTTTTTACTGTTCCAATCAATGTAATCTCTAAATTACCATACTATACAGTCATGTAACTACAGAAAAATGCAATATATCTGTCGCCATATAAACCTCCTATGACATTTGATGGTCATAACTTGAACAGGTATTGTCACTTTGCTGACAGTGTAACAGGGTGATCTGGTCCACAATGGTTCTCATGCTGTTACATGTTCATATTGGCTCCAGGTCCATTGCGGTCTACAAGATAATACTGTATTACCAGCAAATCTGGACATACCAAGGATCAGGTCATACTGCAAGGACTCTTGAGCCACGTTCCTTAGAAATAACAAACATTAGTCGACCGTCAGAATGGTCTTCATGGCTAGAGGGATGTTTTTACACATACACTAGGAGCAGTAAAAACAGAAATATTCTGTAATATCTTTCCGTTAAAGAAATGAATTTTAATGGTCGGACCTGGTTAACTAGGAATAATACTAAAAAAAAAATCCTCATATCTGGGTGGATGCTATCACCAAGTAGAGGGGAGCTCATCTATGATCCAGAAAGGGAGTCTGTCACCAGAACCCAATATACCCACCCAGATAGATAAGTTAGGGTCACCTGAATCAAATGGTGTTTTCCCTTGTGAATTGGACTCCATTGCTGCTTTTATAAATATACAAATTAACTCTTTGGAACAATAAAGGTGTTGCCTCTTACCTCTTTGGAGCAATGAGGGTGTTGATCTTACCTCTTTAGAGAAATGAGGGTGTTGCCTCTTACCTCTTTGGAGCAATGAGGGTGTTTCCTCTTACCTCTTTGGAGCAATGAGGGTTTTGATCTTACCTCTTTGGAGCAATGAGGGTGTTGCCTCTTACCTCTTTGGAACAATAAAGGTGTTGCCTCTTACCTCTTTGGAGCAATGAGGGTGTTGCCTCTTACCCCTTTGAGCAATGACAATGCCCTCTTTACTTCAAAGTAAGTAAAATTTATCTTGAGGACCTGAAAAATCTGCACATAACTCAGACAGCCCATTGGTATTAATGGCTTCTGTGTAATGCTTTATTTTCCCTCCCTTCTCCACTCTCCCCTGAAATGAAATGGCAGACACACACTGACTGTGTGAAAACTCCCTCCCTGGGGTCTGTGGTGTGTCACATTTCTTCTTCAGTCCGTGCAGCACCACATATCTGATCAGACAATAAATCACTCCCCCATCCACGGTCAGTATGAGTGGCTTCAAGTAGCAAGAAGGTCACATGCTGCTGTGACATTTTTTTGCTGGCTGAACTGCTCACAGGGAGGGGTAGGGAGCTTGTAAACGAAACATCACAGCGATGTCACGTGACCTTAAAATAAAGCAGATAAATGTTGCCAAATTTAAACAGGATATATATTAAGAAGTGTTTCGTAATGATGCATCCTGTTATTTGGCCCATATTTTTAAAAAACTGGATAACCCCTTTAAGGATTTAGGAATGACTGGTTCTGTGCCCCAAGGCTAGCACATAGCAAATGTGGTGCTAATATTCAAAAAGGATGAGCCTGGAAACTATAGGCTGGTAAATTTAACCTTATGCTAAGAGAAAATTATTTGAAGGGTTTTTAAGAAATGCTGTCTTGGAGTATCTCAATGATAATAAGCTTGGGCAGATATGAAGTCGGAAGATAACTTCCAATGTAGGCTATGGCATAAACCTCCACTTGGCACACGGCCACTTGTAATATGTTGCAAAAAGTACTGGCTGCTGGGATTGAGAATACATCCAGTTTTTATTTAACTGTTCAAATATAATGCTTTCTGGGTACGCAGACCCCTTTTTCAAATAACAGAGAGCAGCTCTGAAGCTTGGGCAAAGAAATGGCAGACGTGTTTTAATGCGAATTAATGTAAAGTTATGCACATGGGCTGTGGAAACAAGTTTTACAATTAAGTGTCAAATAATAAAACACTGGGTAACATTACCACTGACAAAGACTTGGGGATATTGGTGGCCAGTAAACATAATTGTAGCAACCAGTGCCAGGCAACTGCTGTCAAAACAAATAAAATCATGCGCTGCATTAAATGATCACTAACTTTTCAGACAATTTAGTCTCATTTACTAGAACATGTGATTCTGGACCAAAATGTAATGTACTTTAATCTCAAATGTTGCTGCTTTCTGCCTGAAAACCCTTTCTAAAGTTCCTGCCATTGGGTGTCTCTTTTATAGCTAATTTGCCTGTTACTAGAGAAGTCTGTCCATAGATTCCATTAATAGCAAAACGGCTTCACAGTGAATGGACCAATGTGTGACTGGTCTGTGCACAATTTTGGGCACCTGTATATAGGAAGGATATAGCAGAACTGGAGTGGGTGCAGACGAAGACGACCAAGGAGATTAAAGGGAAGGGTGGATTAGAGTATACAGACAGGTTATCAAACCTAGGATTGTTCACTTTAGAAAAGAGACAGTTTAGGGGTGTCCTAATTATGAAAATATATACATGAATGGACAGTACAAAGATCTTTCTAATGATCTCTTTATACCAAGGCCTGTAACTGTAACAAGGGGAGGATATCTACATGTAGTGGAAAAATGGTTTTACCATAATCATAGGAAGAGCTTCTTTACATTAAAGGGATTGTCTGGGATAAACTGATATTTGTACTCTAAGCTACCCACCCCTCCACCACCTACCTTCTAAATTACTTACTGCACCAAAAATCTATAATTACCTAGATCGCCGGAAACGGAACGTCACCAATAATATACCACCCCATCATACTTACCTGTCTTCCTGTCTGGGAACTTCTGGGCATGAGACGTCATTTCTTCTGGGCATCTCTACTGCACATGCTGGCACTTTGGCTCTATGGCACAGGCATGGGCGGCTGGCAGACGTCAAAAACAGAACGCATGGGGCACCCAGAACAAGTGAAGTCACATGCCCAAAAGATCCGGCCATGAAGACAGGTAAGTATGATGGGGTGGGGGGGGGGGTGAGTTAGTTAGGAAGGGCTATTAGTGAGCCCTTGTTCAACTTGGTAGGTTTAAAAGTTGGACTTGTGTCTTTATCCAACCTTATCTACTATGTTACTATATGAACATGCATGTGAATATAGGAGTCAGGAGGTGAATAGGCATCTTTATATATCATTACTATTATTATTAATATTATTATTACTTTACACAGAGAACAATGCTTCATATGATATGTACAAACAAGGCACTTTTTATGATGTTACTTTTAATAATTTTCTTTTTGTTAGCTGGATTATTTGTAAATCTTGGATGGGAAGCGGAAGAACCCTTGCTCTGCATACTTATACTGGGAGCAGCCACAGTGATTTTTCTCATAGCAAAAATATTACTCATACAATAGATTACAAAACCATAGTAGGCACAAAATGTTACTGAAGTTCCTAAATATACCTACTGTAAATAGTATTTCTCTAGCTATGTTTCTATATATGATATATATTCTATAGAGATGGATGAACCAACTCGTACCGACCCGGGTTCGACTCGAATATACCAATTTCTTAATTTTTTTATGAAACTGAACAAATGGCCGCTGCATTATCTTCAGACTACAGAGTATAATAGGTGGAGGGGGTGTGAAAAAAATAAAAAACATTTATACTCACTTTCCCTTACCTCTTTTGGGTTTCCTCACGGCGTCCAGCGCTCTCCTGATGACGTCATAACGCTCTCCACCAGCAGTCACATGGGCACACCATTTTTTACTGACTATGTTTCTCATGTGGTTTTTAGTGCAATTCTGGATTCACTTTATTAAAAAAAAAACTGCATTTAACAATAATAATAATAATAATAAAACAACTGCATTTACCCCCCCCCCCCCCAACAGTTTAATAATACTTCCCTTAATCTTAGCCAGCTTCACACAATGCAGTTTTGCTGCAGTATGTCCTTGTTTTTTCAGTTTCCAAACCAGGACTACATCCAGAAGTGAAAGTTAATTTTCTAAAATTAAGACACAGACACACACGACAGTGAAACACAGCTGTCTGACGCACGTTTTTG
This sequence comes from Leptodactylus fallax, assembly GCA_947044405.1. Taxonomy (NCBI): domain Eukaryota; kingdom Metazoa; phylum Chordata; class Amphibia; order Anura; family Leptodactylidae; genus Leptodactylus; species Leptodactylus fallax. The sequence continues at coordinate 829,456 of CAMRHE010000426.1, forward strand.
CAACAACCTTTAAAAAAAAAAACTGACATGATCTGCTTGCAGGACTTTTCTCTCTGCATTTTTTAAGCGGAGTTCAGGACAGAAACCGCGAACGTAGAACAGGCGAAGGTGTGAACATAGCCTGACGTCCATTTTAAAATGGATCAGTGGATTGGGTCAAAAAGAAAGACCAATGAAATCTGTCCATTTTTTTTGGTCAACAACTATCCTTTCCCCCATACACATGAATGCTTGGTTTGGCCAAATATACTTGTGTTCTGAATGGGGAGAGGAGAAGTGGCCGTTGCTTATCTCTCCAAAAAAAGAAGGATCATGCACTTTGAAATTCTCTTCTCTGAATCTGCCAAAAATGGTGAGTTTGGAGGCCCTCCAATGAATGGTGGCCGGTCCCCGAAAATATACAAGCAAACAGTATATCTAATGTGCATGGCCAGCTTCACACCCTACTAAATCCCTAATACCCTGTAAAGAAGTGTGTATAAAATGTGTCTACAACCTATAACCCCAGCCTAAGAATCATAATCCTCACATGCCAGGATGTGCAGGTGAAATATTCATCAAAGGAGACTGAGATCTGACATTTACTGTAAAAGTTATATGGTAGAATATGTACATCACAATGTGACATGGAGATGATGGTCCCATACTGTACTTTCATGTTCTAACACTTCACATAATGAATGTACAAGTAGCTAGCTATCGGGGGGGCACTGACTTTATAGGGCCCACTCCAGGGTTGCGGCAAGTGCACACAAACACTTCAACTGTATCGGCATCTGCAGGTCACCGATGCAGTTGAAATACATAGTTGATCAGGAAGCAATAGCTTCCTGTTCTGTCATACTATAACCTGTACACGTAGCAGTGATAGGGTGAGCAGTACCTCCTCCTGCACACAGCCTGTGCGCATCTTCTATTTTCTGGCCAGTGGTACCATAGAATAGGGTCAAGGTTCCAGGAGGAAAGTAGAAGATGCACATAGGCTGTGTGCAAGAGTAAGTCCCGTCCGGAACCTTGAACCCTATTCTATGTATTCCCCCTACCACAATGACTTCACCCCCTGCGGTTACTTCCCACCAGACCAGTAAAACCAGAAATCCGTCTTTATCTGACCACAGTCTGACCTTCACACGTGCCCAGGTGAGGAAGGAGATGAAAAAGATCAAGGCGGGGAAAGCCGCAGGACCAGGTGACATCAGTGCAAGGCTAATTAAGACTTGTGGGAAGCAGCTGTGTGTATAATTACATATATGTTTAATATGAGCCTGAAGCTGGAAATAGTCCCTGAATTATGGAAATCTTCTTGTGTGGTACTGTTCCAAAGAAACCTCACCCTATGGACCTCAATGACTACAGATCTGTAGCATTGACATCCCGCTTGATGAATATCTTAGAGAGATTGGTTCTCACACATCTCCGCCCTCTAGTGAGCCCCGCTATGGACCCACTCCAGTTTGCTTATCGGCCGGGCATTGGGGTAGATGATGCCATCATCCACCTTCTGCACAGGGCTCTTTCTCACCAGGAGAAAGCAGGGAACACTGTGAGAATAATGTTCTTTGATTTCTCCAGTGCTTTTAACACCATACAGCCTGGGTTACTGAGAGACAAGCTGGCCCTTGCTGGAGTTGACCACCACCTCTTCCATTGGATCCTAGACTACCTCACAAATCGACCTCAGTATGTGAGAGCCCGGGACTGTGTGTCAGATACTGTGATCTGTAATACGGGGGCACCTCAGGGTACAGTTCTTGCCCCTTTCCTCTTCACACTGTACACTGCAGATTTTAGGTGCAACTCATCCAGCTGCTACCTACAGAAGTATTCTGACGACTCTGCAATAGTAGGTCTAATCACAGATGATGATGACAGGGAGTACAGAGAACTGAACCAGGATTTTGTGGACTGGTGCCAACGGAACCACCAGAAGATTAACGCTGGGAAGACCAAGGAGATGATGGTGGACTTCTGTAAATGCAGATGCCCTCCTAAACCAGTGGACATCCAGGGGACGGGCATCGAGATTGTCAACACCTATAAGTACCTGGGTGTGCTCCTTAATAATAAGCTGGACTGGGCAGATCACATGGAGAGCCTGTACAGGAAGGACCACAGCAGGCTCTACCTGCTTAGGAGGCTGAGAGCCTTTTTAGTCCAGGGGGCACTTCTTAGGACTTTTTTAAACTCTGTAGTGGCATCAGCCATCTTCTTCGGAGTGGCCTGCTGGGGGAGCAGTATATCAACGAAGGATAGAAATAAACTCGACAAGCTGATTAGAAGGGCCAGCTCTGTTCTGGGGAGCCCACTGTACCCAATCTAGGTGGTGGGTGACAGAAGGATACTGTCCATGGTGAGCTCCATGCGGGAGAATAAGTCCCATCCCATGCATGAGACCGTGATAGCGCTGGGCAGTACTGTCAGTGGCCGACTACTTCACCCTAAGTGTGAGAAGTAGCGCTATCGGAAGTCTTTCCTCCCCACTGAGGTTAGGTTGTACAACCAACACTGACCTAAACGGAGATTAGTCCATACAGAGAACTGAAATATCTTTCTGTTTGTGATATCTTCCCCCCCAACCCCCCCCGCCCCCAGGCCCCCCCCCCCCGCTACTTCTTATCTGTCTGCCTACAATCAATGAAATACATCTACCTTGGAACATTCTTGTATATATTGTATTTGTATTGCTTATCTTTGCTGTAACACACTGAATGTCCCCATGGTGGGACTATTAAAGGATTATTATTATATTATTATTAATGCGGGTATCATTCATTTACAGGGGATTTTTATACCATGTATTTTATAATAGGGGTTAGCAGCAGGATGGGGACTTTGTATAGGCAAGGAAAATGTGGGTCACATGTCTGGAAAAGTGAGGAGCCAAAGATGTCTGTGTTGCAAACTTTACAGAGACAAGTTGCGGCTGGAAGAAGTGGTCTAGATGTAGGAGACAAGAAATGTGAAAGATTACAGTTAGAGAAGTCACCTGTAAGTCACAACATTTCCTTGTACTGTATTTACTTCAACTGTATGCAGAACCCTGTATACAGCCAGTATCTATCACTATACGGTCACCGTATAGTGATAATATCGGTATACCCAGGTAGGGGGCAACTTGGATATGTTTGCCCCCTGTGCCGAACGCCTAGCTACGCCTCAGGCCTGAGGTATACTGAATAATCATATTACAGTACATGTCACATCTGTATGTCCCTCCTAGGCCTCATGCTCCAGACTCCTTGAGACAATAAATAAGTGAAGGTAACGGTTCCGCTCTGCTGATCCTAAGCCTGATTCTCTATACACAAGAACCAAAGCCACAGACTTAATCTTCTTATCTTGCTCAACTAGTAGAGTAGGTTATGGAATAGAGAAAATTGATACGTATCAAACAATCTGAGTGTAACAATCTTATCTTGTGATATGAGCTGATGTGATATTATAGATTTCTTAATTTGTTTATTAATGTATTTATTTCCTTTTTCTTATGTATTTGTAGCATTGTATGCCTTTCTGGCTCCCCATCGCCACTACAGATCTTTCCTGCAGAACTGTATCTTGACTATGCTTATTGATCTTTGACTGCTATAACCTGTATCATATTTCTGGCTCTTAGTGGGGACAGAACTTTCCAGGATTATGGCTCTATGATTGGTGTGTCTTGGGGTCCCACCTTAGGATGGTGCAGTGTATGCTATAAGGCAGAAGGCTCAGTGGTTACAAGGATCTTACAAGAGGCAATGGGCTTAGTGTCAACCGATTTAGAAGATCTAAATAGACTGTAAGAGAAGGCACAGGCTTGACAGTTGCACACCTTGCAGAGGTACAGTTCTTAGTGGTTTTATTTTTTACAGAGGCACACTGTCCTTTGCAGATGAGTCAAACCGATGGTTGCTGGTAACACACTGTTCAGTGCTAGTACGCCTATGCAGTGGTGTCCAAACTTTTTGCAAAGAGGGCCAGATTTGGTGCAGTGAAAATGTGTGGGGGGCCGACCATTCAGCTTGACAGTCTTATAACCATTAAAAAAGACATTTAATGTCTTCATAGATGTGCTGTATTATTTACCGCTAGAAAGCCGACAGCCAACATGAAAGGTCCTCTTTAACATTAAATGCAAATGAACTATTTTAAGAAATGTTTATTGCAAATGGCATACTTTTAATTTTTTCACACAGAGCTCAAAAATTATCCCCGTCACTGCCCCTACACAATATAATGGCCCCTTCACTGGTCGCTCTATAGCAGTATTGGGTCATTACTTACCTGTCTGCTCCCCAGTCCCACTCTATCTCTCTGCTCCTGGAACACTGTTGTGACATCATGTGTGCCCAAAGCAGGAAGAAGCGGGAGGCACTGGAGAACAGACAGGTAAGTATTGGTACTGAGCTTGTAGGCCACAGGCTCAATATGGCCTGTGGCCTACCAGTAGCAGAACCGGGTTGGAGGCACCACTTTTCCCTGGTTCTGCTGATCCAATTTTAACAACAGGATTGGCAGAACTGGGGAGAACCTGGCTGCATTCACTTACAGCTCACCACTCCTGCTTGCGGCCTCCTCTTCTCTCTTCAGCCTCCAATGGGCTCTGTGTGCCGCACATCAGGTTGCGATGATGTAATGTAGGACACATGGGGGCCCCCTGGAGGCTGAAGAGGGAAAAGGAGACAGCAGGAGCAGGGAAGTTAATAGGGGCATTATCGGACCTCCACTGCCTATTAAAAAAGCAGTGGAGGACCGTTAGGGCCACCTAAAGAAAACAGGGCTGATGGGTCATTGTAAATTTAAGCACGGTGCACATTTGGCCTGCGGGCCAGTCTTTGGACATGCCTGTCTTACACAGTGTATCCCTTTCTCTTTCACAGCAGAATTATCAGGTGTCTTTGCATTTCCACAAGAGCATGTTCCCTAGAGTATGCTCCCATATGTGACTCAGGCTTACAGTATGATGCAAAAGTTGTAGGCAGGTGTAGAAAAATACAGCAAAGTAAGAATTCTTTCAAAAATAGAAGTGGTAATAGTTAATGTTTGTCAATTAACAAAATGCAAAGTCAATGAACCAAAGAGAAATCTAAATCTCATCAATATTTGGAGGAGGAGTCCTGGAAGTGATGGTACGGAGAGCCCTGATCTCAACATCATCCAGTCTGTCTGGGATTATATGAAGAAACAGAAGGATTGGAGCAAGTCTACATCCACAGAAGATCTGTGCTTAGTTCTCCAAGATGTCTGGAAGAGCCTCCCTGCTGAGTTCCTTCAAAACTGTCTGCAAGTGTACGGAGAAGAACTGAAGGAAGGTAAAGGGTGGTCACACTGAATATTGATGTGATTTAGATTTCTCTTTTGTTCATTTACGTCACATTTTGTTAAATGACAGAAATAAACTATTAACACTTCTGTATTTTAAAGCATTCTTACTTTGCAGCATTTTTTCCACACCTGCCTTAAAAAATTTCACAGTAGTGTAGCTCAATGCTGTGGCCTACACTTAAAGCTACAGTGTACATCAATGTAATATATATATATACAGTACAGACCAAAAGTTTGGACACAGCTTCTCATTCCAAGAGTTTTCTGTATTTTCATGACTATAACAATTGTAGATTCACACTGAAGGCATCAAAACTATGAATTAACACATGTGGAATTATATACTTAACAAAAAAGTGTGAAACAACTGAAAATATGTCTTATATTCTAGGTTCTTCAAAGTAGCCACCTTTTGCTTTGATTACTGCTTTGCACACTCTTGGCATTCTCTTGATGAGCTTCAAGAGGTAGTCACCTGAAATGGTCTTCCAACAGTCTTGAAGGAGTTCCCAGAGATGCTTAGCACTTGTTGGCCCTTTTGCCTTCACTCTGCGGTCCAGCTCACCCCAAACCATCTCGATTGGGTTCAGGTCTGGTGACTGTGGAGGCCAGGTCATCTGGCGTAGCACCCCATCACTCTCCTTCTTGGTCAAATAGCCCTTACACAGTCTGGAGGTGTGTTTGGGGTCATTGTCCTGTTGAAAAATAAATGATGGTCCAACTAAATGCAAACCGGATGGAATAGCATGCCGCTGCAAGATGCTGTGGTAACCATGCTGGTTCAGTATTCCTTCAATTTTGAATAAATCCCCAACAGCGTCACCAGCAAAGCACCCCCACACCATCACACCTCCTCCTCCATGCTTCACGGTGGGAACCAGGCATGTAGAGTCCATTCGTTCACCTTTTCTGCGTCGCACAAAGACACGGTTGTTGGAACCAAAGATCTCAAATTTGGACTCATCAGACCAAAGCACAGATTTCCACAGGTCTAATGTCCATTCCTTGTGTTCTTTAGCCTAAACAAGTCTCTTCTGCTTGTTGCCTGTCCTTAGCAGTGGTTTCCTAGCAGCTATTTTACCATGAAGGCCTGCTGCACACAGTCTCCTCTTAACAGTTGTTGTAGAGATGTGTCTGCTGCTAGAACTCTGTGTGGCATTGAACTGGTCTCTAATCTGAGCTGCTGTTAACCTGCAATTTCTGAGGCTGGTGACTCGGATGAACTTATCCTCCGCAGCAGAGGTGACTCTTGGTCTTCCTTTCCTGGGGCAGTCCTCATGTGAGCCAGTTTCTTTGTAGCGCTTGATGGTTTTGGCCACTGCATTTGGGGACACTTTCAAAGTTTTCCCAATTTTTCGGACTGACTGACCTTCATTTCTTAAAGTAATGATGGCCACTCGTTTTTCTTTACTTAGCTGCTTTTTTCTTGCCATAATACAAATTCTAACACTCCATTCAGTAGGACTATCAGCTGTGTATCCACCTGACTTCTGAACAACACAACTGATGATCCCAACCCCATTTATAAGGCAAGAAATCCCACTTATTAAACCTGACAGGGCACACCTGTGAAGTGAAAACCATTTCAGGTGACTACCTCTTGAAGCTCATCAAGAGAATGCCAAGAGTGTGCAAAGCAGTAATCAAAGCAAAAGGTAGCTACTTTGAAGAACCTAGAATATAAGACATATTTTCAGTTGTTTCACACTTTTGTTGTTAAGTATATAATTCCACATGTGTTAGTTCATTGTTTTGATGCCTTCAGTATGAATCTACAATTGTTATAGTCATGAAAATACAGAAAACTCTTGGAATGAGAAGGTGTGTCCAAACTTTTGGTCTGTACTGTATATATATAAAATTTTATGTGCCCTCCCACACAACATATATCTCCGAGCACCTGCATAACATGGGCAGCATTAACATATGAACAGGTCTAAGAGTAACCTATAACCAGCACCAAGTCACCACGGCAACAAGTAATCTGGAGGACCACAGATGTCAATACATTACCCATCATTTTTATGATTTAAGAAGGCTGTTACTGGGGATAAATACAGTACATAACAAACCAGTACTCACCTCTCTTTCTTCCTATGTTTCCAGCAGTGGCCACTCCATTGGTCTGTACTGTATACAACTCCTCTGCTGACGTCACCAGTGATGTCCCATTTGTTCTAGGGGGCCGCTGTAGCCAATTACAAGCCTCAGCAGTGAACTCTTCACAAACGGTATGGGACCTCTATACAAAGCAACAGAGTTACTGCCACTGGAAACTGAGGCACAGGAAGAAGTGAGTACTGGTTTTAATGTTTATATCCCGAGTAACATTCTTATTAGATCATAACAATATGAACTCGACAACCCCTTTAATGTTTAATCTCCTCACATCATATAATCGGTACAGTATATCATGTTTGCTATATAGGGTGCTGTATAACAGTAACGGTAACTTTACATACAGATAAAGAAAATCTTAGTGATGAGCTCATGTAAAATCCCTATGGTAACATATTTTGCAGTGCTCCATATACAAGTAATGTGTATAGGCAAGTACAACAATTATATAATTCTAGTAAAACAAATGAGAGGCTTAGTAAAATACCTTTAAGTTTTAAAAACAAGTTAAGATAATTGTTCCAAGGTGTACAGCAGTAATCCCCACATGCGGGTAACTGTGCAGCACGTGGCGGGTGTAAATATTATTATTATTATATTCTGACTCATTTTTCTATGATAATTTTCCTATAAATTAATAAAAAGTACTAAGTTCTCCTGTCCTGTCCTGTCTGCGGATTTATCACACAGAGCATGCTGCAACCATCTCAGAACAGTAAATATTATAGATGGCAATGCTGATGTCAGACTTTAGAGACTGGTACAGTAAGGCCAGAGCTGGGCGTAGCCTGAGCGGAGGCCGCATGACATGGCCTGTAGGTGAGGGCTATGGTTGCGAGGGGGAGGGGAATTGACTCCGGCGGGAGTAACTATGGGGAGGGGATATAGGGAACCGGCTCTGCTTCCCGCGGTCATTCACCGCTGGGAAGGAGCCATTGACCCGCCCACCCTTGTTGTTTGATTAGGCTAGGTATTGGGTCATTTGCGGTTACTTGTCGCAGCAGTTGGCGGGGTGGGGGGTCCTTGGAGTTGGTGGAAATTTGGGGGTGGGGAAACATGGTGGTTAGTTTCCCCTACAATTAACTACGGTTTTTGGTTGGTCTGGCTGCTTTTGAGCTCCTGCTGGGTGGTGTCCGGGGAGTGGTTTGTTATATGTGGTGAGACTGCCATCGGTGTTTATGGTGCCCCTGAGCCTGTGGTTTGCGGCTGGGGGTAACTTGATGTGATGGACAGTGTGGCGGCCAGATCTATGTAGCTCCAAGGACCTCCCCCTCAGGAAATATATATTTATTTCAGGAAAGTTAGGTTTTATTTGTTAATTTTTGTTATTTTGTTATTTATTTTTTTATTTGTGTATTTATTATATATAGGGGGTTATATTAAGGTTATTTATTTATTTAGGTGGGTTTTTGGATAAATACAGCTTACAGTGCTGGCCAAAAGTATTGGCACCCCTGCAATTCTGTCAGATAATACTCAATTTCTTCCAAAAAATGATTGCAATCACAAATGCTTTGGTAATAATATCTTCATTTAATTTGTCTTCAATGGAAAACCACAAAAAGAATTGTCAAAAAGCCAAATTGGATATAATTCCACACCAAACATAAAAAAGGGGGTGGACAAAAGTATTGGCACCCTTTGAAAAATCATGTGATGCTTCTCTAATTTGTGTAATTAACAGCACCTGTTACTTACCTGTGGCACATAACAGGTGGTGGCAATAACTAAATCACACTTGCAGCCAGTTGAAATGGATTAAAGTTGACTCAACCTCTGTCCTGTGTCCTTGTGTGTACCACATTGAGCATGGAGAAAAGAAAGAAGACCAAAGAACTGTCTGAGGACTTGAGAAGCAAAATTGTGAGGAAGCATGAGCAATCTCAAGGCTACAAGTCCATCTCCAAAGACCTGAATGTTTCTGTGTCTACCGTGCGCAGTGTCATCAAGAAGTTTAAAGCCCATGGCACTGTGGATAACCTCCCTAGATGTGGACGGAAAAGAAAAATTGACGAGAGATTTCAAGGAAAGATTGTGCGGATGATGGATAAAGAACCTCGACTAACATCCAAACAAGTTCTAGCTGCCCTGCAGTCCGAGGGTACAAAAGAGTCAACCCGTACTATCCGTCGGCGTCTGAATGAAAAGGGACTCTATGGTAGGATACCCAGGAAGACCCCACTTCTGACCCAGAGACATAAAAAAGCCAGGCTGGAGTTTGCCAAAACTTACCTGAGAAAGCCAAAAACTTTTTGGAAGAATGTTCTCTGGTCAGATGAGACAAAAGTAGAGCTTTTTGGGAAAAGGCATCAACATAGAGTTTACAGGAAAAAAAAAGAGGCCTTCAAAGAAAAGAACACGGTCCCTACAGTCAAACATGGCAGAAGTTCCCTGATGTTTGGGGGTTGCTTTGCTGCCTCTGGCACTGGACTGCTTGACCGTGTGCATGGCATTATGAAGTCTGAAGACTACCAAAAAATTTTGCAGCATAATGTAGGGCCCAGTGTGAGAAAGCTGGGTCTCCCTCAGAGGTCATGGGTCTTCCAGCAGGACAATGACCCAAAACACACTTCAAAAAGCACTAGAAAATGGTTTGAGAGAAAGCACTGGAGACTTCTAAAGTGGCCAGCAATGAGTCCAGACCTGAATCCCATAGAACACCTGTGGAGAGATCTCAAAATGGCAGTTTGGAGAAGGCACCCTTCAAATCTCAGGGACCTGGAGAAATTTGCCAAAGAAGAATGGTCTAAAATTCCAGCAGAGCATTGTAAGAAACTCATTGATGGTTACCGGAAGCGGTTGTTCGCAGTTATTTTGTCTAAAGGTTGTGCTACCAAGTATTAGGCTGAGGGTGCCAATACTTTTGTCTGGCCCATTTTTGGAGTTTTGTGTAAAATGATCAATGATTTGACTTTTTTTTTCATTCTCTTTTGTGTTTTTTCATTGCAAGCAAAATAAATGAAGATATTATTACCAAAGCATTTGTGATTGCAATCATTTTCTGGAAGAAATTGAGTATTATCTGACAGAATTGCAGGGGTGCCAATACTTTTGGCCAGCACTGTATATATATATTTGTATCGTTTGTAATAAAATGGCTGCCGTGGCCAATTAATCCAACCTCAATTGTGTTTGTCTTTATTCTTAGATAGTAAGGCGTGGGGCTAGGGGGAGGAAGGTGTGGTCGCAGCATTGGTAAGTACGGGTGAAGGAAAACCCAACATCCTCAGTGCCACTGTCAAGGAAGAGACACTTGTAAAAGCTTCTGCTCGAATTAAACTTCCTGTGGGATCATGTTAGGGTACTGGATATGGTGAATACCTGACAACTTATATCAGGGATATTCCAAGGATGGGAACAAAAATAATAGAAAGGAAAGTCCAGCATCCATAAAAATGGGGAACTTTATTTCATATCCAAAAAATCCACAGGAATAGGTGGAGCACCATGGCTTATGTGTTTCAAGCCTTAGCTATGACTTAGAGGCACTAAGACTTGAAATGTGTAAGCAATGGCTACTCACCTGTTCCTGTGGATTTTATGGATAAGAAATAAAGTTGCCCATTTTTATGGATTCTGGATTTTCCTTTCTATTATTTGCTGTCCCACTGCTTCTTACACATCTGTGCATCCATATCAGGTAAACTGGACTTTCTTAAAGGGACCTTTCACCAACTCCAACTCTTTGCATCCCTCAGTAGCTGCTGCTCCACTGACTTTGGTGTAGTTGTAATTTTATCTGTAGCCCCCACCATTCCAGAGAATTTGGTGCTGTTAGTTTCAGCACTTATTATGCTAATTAGACTCTCTACTGTCAGGTGGGCGGTGCTGGGTGGGAACAAACAGACAGAGACCACCCACCTGACAGTAGAGAGCCTAATTAGAATATTAGATGCTGAAAACTAGTGACTAGAGAAAAACTGCATCGGAATTAGTGAGGTGACAGCTATTGAAGAAGTCAGAGAGTTGGAGTTGGAGAAAGTGCTGAACAGTCCCTTTTAAAAAAGCCCCCTATAGTTTGTGAATCACAAATAGTGCATTGCAACCCCTTCAGGACTAAACTGAATACAGACTACAAACCTGACCCTTTAAATAAATATACACTACACAGTAGACCTGCTCAAGATATAGGCCCTAGTCTAGCCTTTTAAACTGACACCAGGTGAGACTTACCCAATATACAAACCCCAGACGAGAACCCCCTGCATACAGGTACCAGAACAGCCATCAGCCCTGTATCCAGACCCCAGAACAGACTACCTTGTATAAGGATACCTTACCAGACTTACCCCTGTATACCAGACCCCTCCAGTTAACAAGCCGCAGACCAGGTCCTCTTTGCTTATAAACCCCTTCCCCATTCGCAGACCCCAGACTGAATGCTACCTGTTTACAGACCCCAGGAATGTCCATCACATTCCTGGGAAAGTTGACATAAGTATGGTCAGTGATAGGGGCCCACCTCTATTAGCCAGAGCAGACAGACTCTGCAAAGCACAGCTCTTAATTCACAAGGTACGAACACTGCAGGGGACTTATAGACAGCGCCTCAGTTTGGGTGCTATCTCCTAGGAATGTAAGTCTGCAAGTTGAAAGTGGTCTTAAAACAAACTTAATTTAAAATAATTGTGGTCTTTGCGCTAAGTCATCTGTGTAACATAGTATATTAGCAATACCAAGCCTTATATATGAAATTCCTGCAGACAAGTTTCATATTCTATAATTCCTGCACCTCATGTATCAATCCTGTCTCATTTTTCTAGTGCCGTTTAGAAATGAAATGACAATGCTATGTGGGCACGGTTCACAAATATGCCCCACCTCACCCCCGCCCGTCCTCCTTATCGTACATGTTTTCAAAAACAGGAGTTCTCTGGGATGTGAACTATTATTTTATGCATTTTCCCCACGGAAATAAAGCTGAAAAACACTGGCATCATATCCTCCTCTTTGCTAATCAGGCCGGATCCTAAAAGCAAAGCAGCAGTAAAATTCTCAGATATTGACCGTTTGTGTGCATACCAGGCAGCAGGGGAAATGCTGGAATCCAGGATTTTCTTATACACAAATGCACGTCAATATTATAGCACATTATTGATGTGTTAATGATCACAAGAGGCGATGCTGCATTTACACTATAACATAAAGGTAACACAAGTGTCTCTTTCTTTTATGGCCCTCTGAATGGACTCCTGCATTACTAGCATGGTTTACCCATACCTCTACTTCCATGTGTTCACAGATAGGTGGAGCACAGAACTTTACCCCTGCAAGTTTGCTTTGTGGTTAACCTGCCACATTAAAGTATTATGGAAACCTGCATATTGTAATCATGTTATTGAGCTGAAATAAAAGAACATTCATATTCTTCCTTTTCCGTATCTGTAGTATGTTTTGGAAAATACTTGACTCTTATAATAGAAGGTACTCTTTACTTTGGAAAGAGCAAATCTATTCATACTCACATCGCTCCTGAAAGCATACTTCCATTTATAAAACAACTTGTCATTATTATTATTATTGTTTATTTATATAGCATCATTAATTCCATGGTGCTTTACATTTGAGGGTTTACATACGGTACACAAGATGTACAAAACAGATAATACTAACAGTGACCAACTGGCACAGTGGGATAGAGGACCCTGCCCGCAAGGGCTTACAATCTATGAGTGGAGAGGGATAGAGACAGAAGGTGGGGGTAGAGGCTGTACAGGTGGTGGTGTGGTGACAGTAGTGTTATTGGAGGTTGTAGGCCTTCCTGAATAGGTGAGTCTTCAGGGCCTTCTTGAAGCTTGTGACTGTGGGGGTCAGTCTGATGTGTCTTGGTAGTGAGTTCCAGAGGATGGGGGATGCACGGGAGAAGTCTTGGAGACGGTTGTGTGAGGAGCGGATAAGAGCAGAACGGAGTAGGAGGTCTTTGGAGGATCGGAGGTTACGTGTAGGTAGGTAGCGGGAGATTAGGTCGGAGATGTATGGAGGAGACAGGTTGTGGATGGCTTTGTATGTCAGCATTAGTAGTTTGAACTCTATTCGATGGGCGATGGGTGGCCAGTGAAGGGACTGGCAGAGGGGGGCGGCTGATGAAGAATGGAGGGAGAGGTGTATTAAGCGAGCAGCACAGTTTAAGTTGGACTGGAGGGGGCGAGAGTGTTTGCTGGGAGGCCATGGAGAAGGGTGTTACAGTAGTCTAGGCGGGAGATTATGAGGGCGTGGACTAGCATCTTTGTGGTTTCAGGGGTGAGGAAGGAGTGGATTCGATGGATGTTCTTGAGTTGGAGTCGGCAGGAGGTGTTGAGGGTTTGAATATGTGGCTTGAAGGATAGGTCAGAGTAGTCAGAGTCATTAATGAATAGTACAAGTGAATATACTGTAAGTCACTTTGTAATATATCTTATTAAAGAAATATATTTTCTTCTCCACTTATCAGACTAAGTTTTTTTTTTTTTACATAGAAGTCTATGGAGAGAGGAGGAAGAGGAGGCCGCTGTAAAAGACACACAAATGACACTGTTACTCTGTGATTGAGAGAACTATTTTAACACTGCTGTATCTTCAAGATAAAATCTCTACCACTGCACAAAAAGAGACAATAAATCTGCCAGCATGTGCCTTCTCCTCTCCTATCCTATCGCCATAGACTTCTGTGCTTGAGAAAAAAGACAGGCACTGATAGTATAAACCAAGTGAAGATAAGCAGGGGGAGAGCAGCCTAAGAAGTGGAGAAGGAAAACTTTGTTATAGTCACCTGCACTATTCATTTATGGAAAGTTGTTTTATAATTGGAGGGACTCTTTAATAGAAATTCGCATTGCATTCCTGAGCTGGTTCAATCCAAATGTCACAAATTGTTAGGTTTTTTACCAAAATCAAACATATGGAGATTCATCTCAGATTAACTAAAATGGCTGGGGCAACATGCATTGCAGTAAATTATTATACTCTGGGGTCTCTTCAGGCCCCAGATTATAATAGGTGGAGGGCCAGGGGAGGTGAAGAAAATAAAAACTATATTTGTCTTCCCTCACATCTTTTGGGCCCCCTCGTGGCATCTGGAGCTCTCTCTTGGCCTCCTTGGTGATGTCATGCGCCGGGGTTCACCACTGAGGCCTGTGATTGGGCCACAGAGGTCACATGGACATGCCGAGCGTCATGATGTCATAATGACGTATAATAATTTCACTTCCACTTCTATCTGAACTTGTTTGACCAGAAATTAAATGAATCTTGAGAGGATCACCCATCTCTAATCCTGAGAAATGTTCGCTAGAGCATCAGAGCCGTGCTTGGATTGAATTACAAAATAAAGGCACTAAAGGTAGATTTGCACTAACCCAGTAGAGGAAGGCAGATAGGTTGGGAATAGTAGTCAGTCACAAATGGGTTCGCGGTAGCTGTAGTCTGCTTGAGGAACCCTCCAGAACTCCTCAGTAATGTTGCAGTGAAGAGGGAGCTTACAGTGTGGAATATGATAAGTAGTAGTATCCCATGGGGCACTTCACTGAAGTAAGCCTCGCTGAGCCGATCTATCAGTGATCTCTGAACATAATGGGGAATTTATCAAGATTTGCCTTTTATATAGGATACCCATCTTCCAATCCTCCTTCTGTTTACCAGACTTTGCTATTTTATATTAATATAATTGGTTTGTAAGAAATATCATTGTGATAAAAACCCCTTGCAAATGTTTTGTACAGCTGGGGCCACCTGACACTTCCTCTGGTTTTTGACACTGGTTCTATGGTCTTTAGATGTCAAGTATTATTTTATTAAGGTTGTATCATCATATTCTGCAGCATTTTACAGATGCAAACACAGTAAGAACAAGCAAACTCCTTGCAGATGTTGTCTTTGAACCCAGGACTCCAGCATTGCAAGGCTATAGCACTAACCACTGAGCCATCATGCTGTCAAGTCTCATGATGTGTTTCAGGACCAGTGGTCTATTTGCCCCAGATCATGAAATCCTTGCCATCTGTATACATACAGCATTTATTATTATTTATTTGATCTGAATAAGGAAATGCTAAAATGTTATGTGATCTGGCAAGGGAATTATATATTAGATGGTATACTGATATTATTAGACCCCAGTTAATAATAAGGGAAGGCCCAGGCGAGGTTAGTAAACATAACAAACAGCCTTCCTCACCTATCCTGTGATCCATTTTGGTGTTCGACGGTCCCTCGGTGACTGCTTCGGCCTCTTTTGGCACCTGGAATGATATCAGCAGCCCCTGGGGTCACGTGGGGTGCACCAATGTCATTACTTTTGTGACTAAGCTCCTGACATAATTCCAGATGCCGAGGGACCACCGGATGCTGCAATGAAGCCCAGGAGAGGTGAATGAGACTATTTATTATGTTCACTCACCTCCCCTGACCCTCCTCTTATCTTACTCTGGCATCTGAAGAAACCCCAGATTATAATAGTGGTTTGTGGGTGGCGAACTCAAACTCTTTGGAAAATTCATAATTCTCATCCCTACTTACAATGTGATATTTTTCCCTTTAAAGTAGCACTGCCACAAAAATTCCTATTCTCTGGCCTGTTAGAAACACACATGTATACTGGAGTGAATATAGTCCTCTTAATGTATTTGTAAATTATCCACTCCCTTCTGGTCCTCAGCACTGTCATGTGACCAACAATCTGACTCTTCAACTGACACAGTGTCTTATGTGCTGACAGGAAGTCAGTTTTTTCATTAATTCCTATGAGACATGCATTGTGGCTCTCAAAGGAATGAGATAAGCTGATATTCTGGCCACACATATAGTATGACGCTGTGTCAGTTAGATCTACGTGCTGGTCACATGACACAGCTAAGGACCTCAAGAGAATGGATAACTCACAAATATACCACCAGTAAGATCATTTTATACACTACAATTTACAGCATGTACATTTATTAGAGAGTGAATGCTGTACCTGATATGGAAATGCATGGACATATAAAAATGGCAACTCTTAATGACCTGTGAGTGCACTAACCTTTTCACTGCGTTAACACACTGCTAGGAGGGGAGACACTGAATTATGTCCAGTTTGGCTGCCAACAAAGCTTGATCTGGCAGCTACTGTTTGTTACGCGCCTCAACTGTGACTCAACGGTTTCAAAATATTTTCCCATAAACTATTAAATCCTTTATATCTGGATAATAATTAAAAAAGTGTGAGAAAGCTGAATAATACTTGTTGGAAGGGACTGTTTCATTATGGCAACCTGTTCCGAAAGTCACGCTGGCAGATCTCCGCAAGTTTCTGAAATTGTGGCCAGGGCAATTGGCAAACCAGCTGTCCGTGGATGGGAGTCTATTGCTTTTAAAAGAGAGTTACTGGTCTGGCTTATATCCCAAATCAAGTTCTACATTACTACATTGGAATAGGTGGCGCTAGAGGCACATTTTTCTTTTTTTCCAGCAAGGAAAACGATTTTGAATGCCTTTTTCCAAAATTCCAAGGGGAGCATGCATGGCCTTTAAAGGGAGTGTCCAGGGTTAAAAAATAGCAGGCACTCAGGACGGAAGGGCTATAAAATAATAGGCATTTACACTTACCTGCATCCTCCACTTTATTCCTGCACTTGGTTGCTTGTCTGCTCCATTTCTCAATTTGTACATATAGTGGCCCAGCTGCAGCTATAGCACCGCTCTCAGCTATACACTATATCATTTATATCTATCTGCAGGGAAATTTAGGGATATATTTACACCTGCCATATGAGGAAGGAGACTGACTAAAGATTTTACTGGGGACTGTACATACAGCTGTCAGAGGGGAAAGGAGACTGACTAGTGAACTTGCTGTAAACTATGTCTACAGCTGTCAGAAGAGAAAGAGGATTAACTAAGGAGCTTACTGTCTACTATATTTATCTGTACCAGAGGGAAGAGAAGACTGACTGGGGTGATGTAGAGCATGGTAGAGGTAAACAATATATAGACCCACATTTTCTAATAGTGATGGGCAAACCTTGTGCGATTTGTTTTGTGAATATTTGCGAGGTTCACCCACAAGTTTTGGTTCAGAATGAACTTGTTCGGTCAGAACCAGAAGGGCTATTATCATACTCTGGGGTCTCTTTGTCATGCACCCCAAGGTCACCGTTGAGGCCCAACCACAGAACTAGGGTCAAAGCATAATACATGACTGGGTCTGCGCAGTGACTATGCGGTGCATCAGAAGAGACCACAAGACTGGACACTGGAAAAGAAGACACCCTGGAGAGATAAGGAAAGATGAGTATCAGTGTTTTCTATTTTGGCCACTTATGATACTCTCGGGTATGAAAAGCCCCCAATGAACAATAACAATTCATGGGCGGCAAACCCCACAAATTTCGGGTTCAGTCGAACTTCAAATTCTCAAAAATTAATAACAATTAATTGGCCATGTAAACTTATTCTAAAAAAGATGTGTCAGATTTATTACAGTGGTTTTATGGGATGATAAAGCTGGTGCATCTTTAGGCTGTGTAGATTAGTAGGCTTATACCACCTATTAGCTGGGTTATTTGAGGTCAGAATTTTACTTTATTAGGCGAATCCCATTCACACATTGCAAAAAAATACAATCGTCGTGATTTTGCAAATCACAGCATGTCAATTATATCTATGGAAATTATGGCAGATTCCCTATAGGTATAATGGTATAATTGATGCTTTTCCCGCAGGGCTTTTTTGCTGCGGCCTGTTACGTGGGGCCTTAGCTGCATGGTACATTTAGGTCACACCTCTTTTCTGTGTAGCCACACCCACTTTCCATATTTTGGTACATTTTAAGGCTAAAGCTCCACATTGCAAAAACATTGCAAAAGCTGCTGGCTAATCCCATCCACACATTGCAGAAAAAAAACAGTTGCAGAAAAACTGCGTTTTCAAAAACTCCCACGTTTTTGTAAATCGCAGCCTGTCAATTATACCAGCATAACCGTTGGTTGTTTTTTTTCCGCAGCATTTTTTAGCTGCGTTTCACTACATGGAGCCTTAGCCTAGGACAAGGTTGAGCTTCAACCAATAAATCTACTCCATAAATTGCAGGCAAGGAGTATTCAGAGTTGTAGAAAGAAAACAGGACACTGCCCAGTCGCCTGTCAACAACAGCGCAGATTATATCAGTAGTATCAAAGGGTTATTCTCATGGCTGATCACTGCCAAGATGGGAATAGCAACTCCCAAGTCCCGACCTCTAGGGTTGGACTTATGGGAACTGCTGAGCGGTGTTGCTCTATGCCAGGGATCAGCAACCTTCGGCACTCCAGCTACTGTGAAACTACAACTCCCATCATGCTCCATTCACTTCCATGGGAGTTCCAAGAAAAGCATAGCAAGTATGCATGCTGGTAGTTGTAGTTTTACAACAGCTGGAGTGCCGAAGGTTGCCTACCCCTGCTCTATGCTGTTCTTACAACTCCCATAGAGGAGAAGAATGGGAGTTGCGGAAACAACATAGCACATCTAGTTACACTGTTTCCATAACTGTAAAGCTACGGAAACTATGTAACTCAACAGTGCTACGCTGTTTCCGTAGCTTCCATTCACCTCTATGGGAGTTACAGAAACAGCATAGAGTAGCACCGTTTGGCTGTTCCTATAAGTTACGGACGTAGGAGTCAGGTCAAAGAGATGGGAATATTCCTTTAAAGTGGACACAGGGTAGGAAAAAAAGATGAAAATGGTTTATGTTTTTAAGTGTAATGGGAGTTAAAAAAAGCAGTAATGTTTAGAGGAATGTTTATAGCTTAATCCATGCACATTCGGGGGCAAGTAAATGCATGCAGTATCTATATATATATAATGATATGTGCATGTTTTTGTTAGCATGGCATTGAGATGTTTAATTCCTCTGCATAAAATCTATGTTTACTGCTGGTGCAGTGATAGGTGACATGCTGGGTGGGGTAGGTGAGATTTCTTGTCTATGAGGTGGAGGTGTATTGGAATGTCAGACACTTAAAGCCCAACACCCACCAGTATAACAGGAATGACATCAAACAGTAAGTAAGGGAATTCCTAGCTGTAAATCTATACCAAACGTTAACCCTACGTGCCTGACAACACACTGAAATATTGTGAAAAATATGACAATTGTATAAATTCATGCTACAGAATAGTAAGAAGAAGGCATCAATGTAATACTGATGGACAGATTTTCTGTGGAATCTCAGGCTTGTCACACCCTACAATGTCACTTTTATTCTACTGAAGGAATGGCTCACTTGCCAGAATCTTGTGACTTTTCTCCTTTATCTACATATAAAAGTATTCGCTCGACTCCCAAGTATTTCATTAACAACAGACAAGTATAACATACAAGATATGGTGGTGAATAAATACATATATATGAAGGGATGAACAGTAAATTAGAATGTGGGGGGAGGGTTTATAGATATCGCTCACTGTTCTAAATTGTTTATTACAGGCAGATAAAAGGGGAATTTAGTCTTTTTAATACAATATATGTTCAAATACTTGCTGCAATAGCGACACCTATAGGTTGCAACCAGGAATTGCATGCCATTCAAAAAAACCTTGTAAATATCACATCATAACTTTTGTACAATGCATTTTGTTGGAAATTATGGAGCCCATGATGTATGCCTTATTTTCATAAAATGACTTCTTAAATTGAATGTTCACCTTGTTTTTCCAGGTAACAATGTATTTATTTCTACTTTACACTAATTAAGTGAAAACTGATATGACATTTATTAACAGTGCAGATGATGTGAGCTAGGTGAGACGCTACTAAGGCTTGCTCTTATTTAGGTCAGCGTTAACATTTTAGTGACTGGACTGTTTTGGCCCTTAAAGGAATTTTCCCATTTCTGGAAGTCAGCTGCCTCCTGTCTCCTCCCCCTCTACTTTCTGGCTTTCAGCTCAGGCCAGCAGTGTGTTGTAAACTGCATAGTTATCTGTGGATTTACATACAGAGATAACAAAGGGAATGATCATAAAAGCTTTTTAGCAAACAGTGTATGGCTAAGGCCCCATGTGGCGTCCCACAGCAAAAAAGCGATGTGTTAGCCTCTAAAAGGTATCGCCTGATTTCTGGCGTTTCCGTAGGTATAATTGACATGCTGCAATGTTTTTTGATGATGCGTTTTTTTCTGCAGTGTTTAAGCCACGTGGGACCCCGGCCTAATATAGATAAAGCAATGTGTTAGGTAAAACACTTTATTTAGCAGGGGTTGTCCTTTATTTTATACGTAGACGTTTATCCCTGTCTCCCTAATACCTGCTCCTTTTTCTTCCCTATTTAATTATTTATCCTTCCTTTAGTGTGCTCCACCTCTGTGTGTTCTCGTATAGAGCCCCCTTGGCAACATATATTCTCCATCTTGTTTGATTGTTGTGGCACTTCATTTTACCGATTCTAGGTGTGTCTTTCAGCTTCCTCCATAGGTTGCTATTTATCTTGGAGTCTCGATCTTTATATTCACCGCGATGTGCGGTCCGGGCGTTACTATGGACGCGGTTAGGCATCACTAAGATAGTGTGGGGAACGCCTTGACTGGGCATTCCCTTCTGTAACTTCATAGATTGTAAGCTCTTGCGAGCAGGGCCCTCAGTCCCAGTGTGTGAATTGAATATTTCTTTGTAATGTGTCTTCTTTGTCAGTACTTGAACCCTACAAATTGTACAGTGCTGCGGAATATGTTGGCGCTATATAAATAAAATTTATTATTATCATATTATAACTGCCGCTCACGTCATCTGGGGGCGGGTGCCCGGTGATTGGGCACACCTCCGGTGACGTGGACTCTATGGGGCGTGGGCTAGGATATATTACTCTGGCCTCGGCGCGCCGGTATTTACAACCATACATCACGGCCGGCCAGGTTAACGACTAGGCGCTCGTTACTCCAGTTGGCAGAGTGTATGTTATATAGGTGCACTCTGCTTTTGCCCTGTTCTATATGCCTCTGATGAGCTGGTTTCCCCAGCAGAAACGCGTCAGATTGGGTGTTAGGGCAGTTTCTATGTGTGCCGTTCTTTGTGTGCATTGTGGTGGATATAAGGTAGCCAATTGTGGGAGTGTAATGTAAGCTCCTAAGTTAGTGGCTAGTTAGATATACTGGGTCAGTCTTTTACTGACCTACTAGCCACAGTGTGAGTGTGTATTGTAACGGGATTAGCTCAGGGATCGTCGTCTCTTCAGATAGATGAGGACTTTTGGCACAGTAATAACAGTAAAGTCCAGTCAAATTTGGTGCAACTGGCCACAACCAGTTTTATTACTTCTTCCAGGCAAAACAAACAAACAAACAAAAAAAATAATACAAAAGAAAATCCTACTGATAGGAAAATAATACAAAAGCCTACTGCACAGCTACCTAAACACACAATTCGCAAATCACAGCAGTTTACACTCGCAGTGGTTTCCCAGGAGCAAAGACAGCCAAATACCTGTGTGGTGTCGGCCCTTATATACGCACCCTTCAGCAGGGCCGGTTTTAGACAAAGTGGGGCCCTGGGCAAAAATTTAAAGCGGGGCCCCAAATGCTGATATGCAAACAACACCATCGTCTTCCAGTGACAACCCCTATAATAACGCCTCCTTACTGCCAACAAAAAAGTAATAACAAGCCCCATTTTACCACACACAATTCAAATGAGCACCTTTGTACCACCTATTAGATTTTTGCACCCAGTCATCAGTTATTATAGCACCTCCTTATAAATAATCTTACACCTTTATTAATAATAGCTCCCTTATAAATGATAAATAGTGCCCTGTATCAGTAACAGTCACCCCGTAAAAATAATATTGCTCCCTTAAAAATAATAGCCCCCTCATAAATAATAGTTACCCTTATAAATAATAGTCCCCATTATCACTAATAGCCCCCTTTATAAATAAGCCCACTTAACAATTATACCCCCCTTATAAATAGTTCCCCTCTTATAAATAATAGCCCCCTGATACTTAAGTTTCCCAATTATATATAGTAACCCACCCTTATATATAATATTTTTCCGTTATACAGTGTCGGACTGAAGGGCCTTAGGCCCACCAGAGGAACTTGTTCTGGGGCCCCACCCAACAGCTTCCTGCTAATAGCCTACACCTCAGCTCCTTCACTGAAGTCTTACATATGTGCTGACTATCTGGTGTTACTGAGTATGTTCCCCGTATAGTCAGCCCCTATAGTACTGTGCAGGCCCCAATAACTCCACGGCTAGCTCATGCACAGTACTGTATGGGGAATGACATGGCCATGGAGCACTACACATATGTGCAAGATTATAGTGAGGGAGCTGTGATGCAGACATAGCACACAGGGCTGCCAGCAGGAATTGTGAGCCCCCCCCCCCCACAGTATAATGCTCTACATGGTATATAATGCTCCACAGTATAAAATGCTCTCCTGAGCCCTCCAGTTTCCCCACATGGTATATAATGCTCCACAGTGACCCCACACAGTATAAAATGCTCCCCTGAGCCCCCCATTGTGGTCCCACATGGTTTGTAAGGCTCCACACAGTATAATACTTTACAGTGGCCCACACAGTATACTACCCCTTAGTGGCCCCAGACAGTACAATATGCTTCCCAGCAGCCCCACACAATATAATATGCTCCATACAGTATAATATGCACCCCACAATGCCCCCCCAGTATAATGCTCCACAGTGTCCTAACACAGTATAACATGCTCCATAATGACCTCCACACAGTATAATATACTCCCCAGAGGGGTTCCCCCAGTATAATGCTCCACAGTGGTCCCCCACAGTATAATATGTTCCCCACAGTCCCCCCCAGTATAATGCTCTACAATGGCCCCACAGAGTATAATATGCTCCTGAAAAGCCCCACACAATATAATACACTCCACAGTGGCCCCACACAGTATAACAGGCTCCCCACACTGTCCATTCCCCCAGTATAAAGCTCCACAGTGGCCCATAGTATAATATGCTCCCCAGAGGGCCCCCGCTAGTATAATGCTCCACAGTGCCCCCTCCAGTATTTTGCTCCACAGTGGCCCCACGCAATATATTATGCTCCATAGAGCATCCCCCCAGTATAATGTTCCACAGTAGGCCCCACGCAGTATAATATGCTCCCAGAGGGCCCCTAGTATAATGCTCATTAGTCCCCCCCAAATAATGCCCCACAGTGGCGCCACGCAATATAATATGCTCTGCTGATGTCCCCCCCAGAATAATGCTCCACAGTGACCCCACTCAGTATAACATGCTCCAGAATGGCCTCCACACAGTATAATATACTGCCCAGAGAGGTTTCCCCAGTATAATACTCACAGTAGCCCAAAACAGTATAATATGCTCTCCAGAGCCCCCCCCAGTATAATGCTCCACAGTGGCCCAAAACAGTATAACATGCTCTCCAGAGCCCCCCCCCAGTATAATGCTCCACGGTGGCCCCGCACAGTATAATATACTGGGGGGCCCCTCTGGAGAGCATATTATACTGTGTGGGTCCACAGTGGAGCATTATACTGGGGGGGCTCTGGAGAGCATATTATACTGTGTGGGGCCACTGTGGAGCATTATACTGGGGAGGGGGGTCCTCTGGAGAACATGTTATATTCTGCGGGGCCTCTATGGAGTATTATAAAGTGGGGGGCTCTGGAGAGCATGTTTTATTCTGTGGGGCCACTTTGGAGCATTATACTGGGGGGCCCCTCTGGAGAGCATAATGCTCCAAAGTGGCCCCACAGAATATAACATTATCTCCAGAGGCCCCCCCCCCACATACACATTATAATTTTCCACAGAGGCCCCACAGAATATAACATGCTATCCAGAGGGCCCCTTCCCCAGTATAATGCTTCACAGTGGCCCCACACAGTATAATATGCTATCCAAAGGGGGCCCCCTCAGTATAATATGCTATCCAGAGGGGGCCCCCCCAGTATAATATGCTATCCAGAGGGGGCCCCCAGTATAATGCTCCACAGGGGCCCTACAGTGCTATTATTATATTATATTCTGGGGTCTCTTCAGACCCCAGAGTATAATAATCGAAGGCCCGAGGTAAGTAAGGTAAAATAACAAACAGTTATACTCACCTTGTTCTTACCTCTCCTGGGCCTCCTTGCCCAGCGGTGATGTCAGGAACGCTAGAAGATGACGTCGGACGCCAAGGATAGGTGAGTAAAAATGTTTGTTATTTTTACTCACCTCGGAAAGGGGCCCTGCAGTCCCTTTCTGTTATTGCTTTGGCCGGGCCTGACTCCGGGATCCGGAGTCATCAGGTTCCGGATCCCGGGGGGCCCCTTTGGGGGCGGGGCCCTGGGCAATTGCCCAGTTTGCCTCCCCCTAACGCTGGCCCTGCCCTTCAGGTAACAAGGCATTAACCCCCAGTCATCCCAAAACCTGAAGTGGCTGAATGGATTAGAGCCACATACAACTCTACCTACTCCAGTAGCCAGACCTTTTACCAGGGTTTAGGTAAAACCCTCCAGCAAGGAACACATCTTTCCCAGGTGCTTTTAGAAGGAATTTGACAAGAACCTGGGAGAAATGTATACTCCTTCTACCACTTTGCCCCTGGTCCTGTCACAGTATGAATTATCTGAACTACTGTGCATCACACCACATCTTTATTTGTTTGGTGCTACCTATGTCCAGTTGATGTCCCACGTCTGTTACAAGCACCTGATGTCTAGAGGTGGCTTGGTTTAACCACTTCCATACCAGATGCTTTACCCCCCTTCCAGACCAGACAAATTTTTGTTTTTTTTTGTATCTGTGGTTTTGAGAGCTGTAACATTTTTATCATATGCGTTATTCAACTAATTTCTGCATCTTGTTTCGGTCACACATAGGGCTTTATTTTTATGTTGTTTTTATTTTTACATGTGTTTTAATTTTTTTAATATGCGGGAAAATCTAAACAAAAGAGGGGGGGAAACGTGTCTGTTTTTCACTTTTCATTTTTTTTTTTTATTTAATAACACAAAGTGCTACTAAAAAACTTTTTAAAATAGTTTTTCCTCTCCATTACGGTAATTTTTATTTTGTTGTCAGGGGTGGGGCTATAACCTTTATTAAGGACGTGTTATTAGCATATTATTTTATTTATTTTTTTTATTATTTTATTCACTTTTTTTTACTTTTCTTTTCATTTTTTTTTTTTTTTTTTTTTACATTTTGTGAACCGAGAGCAAGGCAGATGGTTTGGACTCCGCAACCAGAAATGAACGCACACGCGGTAGTTCAAGAAAAAAATATATATTTACTATAAGTTAATAAAGGCTAGTTAAAGGTAAAATGACAGGGATAAAGACAAGCAAAATATACAATATAGCATGAATAATTTCAAGGCAAATTCTGCAATGGTTTCTACTTTTACTCTGTCCACTTCTGCAGTATGGACACTGAATGAACAATATACTCAAAACTATCCCTAACTGACCCTGACTTCACATTTGGGTGCACCCCCTTTTCCCCAGTGGTCCAGGTGGACCGCTTACAGTCCGTAGAAGCGCGCGGTGGGGCCCAAAGTCGTTCCTTTCTTTTATAGTGAAGCGTCCTCTCCTCACGGTTATCAGGATCTTGGGAGAAATGAAGTCCTCTTTAACAGACAGGGAAACCAAATGAATGCAATGTAATCCAACAGCAGATTCCACTCAGCACACTGACAGTCCTGCCGAATCCATACACTGAGCTGGGATGTAAATTGGGATTTAGCAGGTGCTGTCCAGTACATCAACAGCACTGCGAGTCTCTATCTGTGGTATCCATATACACAGTCACAATGTCAGTCTCACTGATCAGCCACTGAGCACAGTTCCTTTCACGTGGACTCACTAGTCCTGTTGTCTCTTTACACTCTGTTTGTCTCTGGACCAAGATACAGCTTAGCTGTACAGAAAAATCTCCACACCAGTTCAATACAACACTTGCCAAGATGGCTGCTGCTCTCTGTCTCGTCACTTCCTGCTTCTCTGCTCACACTCTGTCTGCAGAACAGGCAGGCTGACATAAAAGGGGGGGGGGGTCTCACTCCAGCATCATGTCACAATTACAATGGCTGCTGTCTTAAAGGAACAGAATCACAGAAATACATTCAACATTAACAGTTTATACAGACAAATAAAGCTTAGGACAACATTGGCTGTCTCTTACATATTCCCCCCCCACTTTAAGATTGGCAGTCCCTGCCTATGACTGTATATCCAGAGGGTTGTACTTTTATGCACAGGGTGGTAGTATACCGATGTATGGCAGGACAAACAAACTCATCCTGCGCATACCGAACAGGGGGAATACCAGCATTTGGCCTAGTGGTCCGTCTGAGGACTGGTGGTATATTATGGGGTGCTGCAGCTATGGGCTGAGAAGATCCAGCGGATTCCGCACCAGAGGGGGCACAGGCCGGAGATACAGTAGTCACAGGTGGAACATCCCCAGGAGCAGGGATCGGCCAACAATCATCCTCCTCGTCGGAGGCCCATTCCGCACCTCCATTCTCTGACTGTGGGAGCTCATTCACATTGGCAGGCCCATCGTGATTTGTCCCTTCAGAATGACACAGGCGCAACATATTTCGGTACTCGAACACAATCAGTTCCTTCTTTCTGGACCTGGTACACTGGCCCATTCGCATACTTGCGGCCAACAACACAATACGGCAAAGCCTCCCATCTGCTTTCCAATATCCCTTGGGGTTTCTTGACACGAACTAGCACCAGGTCGCCTGGTTGCAATGGTGCTTCTTGCACTGGGGTCTTATCAGGATGGGGATGTTCTTGCAGGCGCTGCCGCACCAATCGATGGATCGTCTCAAGTCTCTGCCGATGCGCCCGCACCCAAGAGGTTGGATCCCTCGGAGGGAACCCATCCACATCATTCAACTGTAATTCTCCTATACTTCGCCCAGACCGCCCAAAGAGAAGTGTATAAGGAGAGTACCCCGTTGTAGAATGGACCTGATTGTTATAGGCCCACACCATTTCAGACAAGAACTGAGGCCACTGTAACTTCTTGTCTTCCTCCAGAGTCCGCAGCATCTGTAGCAGAGTTCTGTTGAATCTTTCACAGGCCCCATTTCCCTGAGGGTGGTATGGAGTCGTGTGCGACTTCTTTATCCCGTAGATACGTTGAACTTCTTTCATTACGTGTCCCTCAAAGCAGGCGCCCTGGTCGGAGTGGATGCGTTGGGGGCACCCATATACTCGAATGAAATCTTGGCACAGAGCACGAGCTGCTGACTCAGCTGTCTGGTCCTTGGTGGCGGTTACCACCGCAAATTTGGTGAAGTGATCCACCATTACGAGGCAATACTGGTGTCCGCTATTGGATGGGCCCACCATTAGATAGTCTATCATGACGATTTCTAAAGGTTCCTGGGTCACGATGGTTTGCAGGGGGAGCTCTCTGTTCTATTGCCTTATGGATCTCACAAGTTCGACAGCTGCGGCATACTTCTTCGACCATTTGACGAAGACCAGGGCAGTAAATCAGTTGCTGTAACCAACGAAAGGTCTTCTCATGACCAAAATGTCCATTCTTATTATGAGCCTCAACTGCCAAGGAGCGAGCCAGTTCACTAGGCACCACAATTTGGTATCGAATGTCGATCTCAGAAGGTAAATAGACCTTTCGGCATAGCACTCCATTTTTCATCTCCAACTTTTCCCACTGACTCAAAACAGATAATATCTCACGTGTCAGTCGTTCTCTTTCCTCTCTACAGGGCTTCTGGCCTTTCTCAACACACTTGATCATCTGCGCCAGCCCCTCATGGGTCTGTTGTATCTGTGCCCATTCCTGTCGTGAGGGACCAAAGAAAGGAGCCATTTCAGTCCCCTCCATCTCAAACTGATTAGTGGCGGTCAAGGCCTGTGAAAATCTGCTGAAGTCGGGCACCTCCACATGCTCCAACTCATGATCCACGTCTTCTGTGGGGGTCTGGGCAGTTACCCTAGAAAGTCTGTCAGCATTCTGGTTCTCTGTCTTGGACCGATACTTAATGCGGTAATTGAATGTAGACATTCGGGCTATCCACCTCTGCTCTAACGCCCCGAGCTTGGCATTTTCCAGGTGAGCTAGTGGGTTGTTGTCAGTCAGTACTAAAACTTCAGCACCGGTCAAATATTCAGAGAATTTCTCAGTCATGGCCCATACCAGTGCCAACAGCTCCAATTTAAATGAACTATAATTCTCGGGGTTTCTTTCAGAATCTCTCAAAGACCGGCTGCCGTACGCTATGACCCTCTCCTGGCCATCCTGAAGCTGGGAAAGCACTGCTCCAAGACCATACAGGCTTGCATCTGTATATAGCTGGAACGGCAAGTGGTAATCAGCATATGCCAAGATTGGGGCTGTTGTCAGTGCATCCTTCAATGCCTGGAAGGCTTGTTCCTGTTCAGGTCCCCACTTCACGGACCGGTTCTGTGGACCACCGGATGTGCCTCGTAGGAGAGCATTAAGTGGTGCTGCTACCTTGGCGAAATCCTTAATAAACCGTCGATAGTAACCGGCTACTCCAAGGAACGCCCTCACTTCTCGCAGGGTAGTCGGTATCGGCCAATCTTGAACAGCCGCTATCTTGTCTCTTGATGGTCTCACCCCTTCTCCTGATACGCGGTGACCCAAGTAATCAATTTCAGATTGGAACAACCGACATTTACTGGGTTTCAATTTGAGCCCATGTTCCCGCAATCTTCGAAATACTTGCCCCAACTGGTGGAGATGGTCTTCAAAGGTCGCAGAATACACTATAATGTCATCCAAGTAGATGAGAGTGAACTCAAAGTTGAAGTCACCGAGACATTTCTCCATCAACCGCTGAAATGTTCCGGGTGCATTTGTCAACCCGAAGGGCATCCGGTTAAATTCGTATAGTCCCATGGGCAAGATGAATGCCGTCTTCTCCTTGTCTTTTGTGGCCATCGGCACCTGCCAATACCCACT
This sequence comes from Leptodactylus fallax, assembly GCA_947044405.1. NCBI lineage: Eukaryota > Metazoa > Chordata > Amphibia > Anura > Leptodactylidae > Leptodactylus > Leptodactylus fallax. Next base: position 858,778 of record CAMRHE010000426.1, read on the forward strand.
AGCCAGATCTAGTGAGGAGAAGTACCGGGCTCTCCCTAGCGCTGAGAGGGACTCCTCAATCCGTGGCAAGGGGTAGGAATCTCGTACGGTGCAAGCGTTTAACTTCCGATAGTCTACGCAAAATCGGATGGACCCATCTTTTTTTCTTACTAACACCACAGGAGCCACCCAGGGACTCTGGCTTTCTTGGATGATCCCACCCTGTAGCATCTTAGCTAACAGTTCTTTCACTTCCTGATACAACTGTGGAGGAATTTGTCGGTAGCGCTCTCTAATTGGAGGGGTGTCTCCTGTGGGAATCTCATGGTAGATCCCTGTGGTACATCCAAAATCTTCAGCATACCGTGCAAAGGTGGCTCGGTTCTCCCACAACAGCTCATCTACCTTCTGCACCCATTCCAGAGAACATGAACTTACATCCATCTTCATCTGTTCTCGAATTGCACAGCCATTCCATTCAGAGGTGGGTTCCTCATCTTCTCCCATGGACACAGTTACGGTCCACTCATCCCTTTCAGTCGGCTTCAGCTGCATTGGAGTTACTTTCCTTACTTCCTCCGGAGTCACATAGATGTTAGCCAGCAGCCTCCCTGGGGTCAGGTCCACACTCTGGTCCTGAGTGTTTACACATCGAAGTGGTACTCTTCCATTGCGAACTATTGCCAAGGAACGGGCCACTAGCGGATCAACACCTCCTTCGGCTGCCTGCAGTGGTTCTACCAACACAGCTATGCCCTCTAGTTTCCGACAGGTGCCTACGGGCATGGACACTATTGTCTCCCGACTGGGTGGCAGTGTAACTTTTGTATGCAAAGGAACTGAAATTCGGGCCAGAGGACGCTGTGCATCTGAACTTTTCTGTAAGCCACATGTCCGGATCAGCCGCTGGAAAGCTGTTTGAGTAGGCCGATGTGTGGTGGTTTCTTTCCAATAACCGTGACCTTTCTTTTCAAAGAGGATCTGATCTAATTCTTTTAACACATTCATCCCCAAAATGACAGGGACCTTTACTTCATGTGACTCCTGTACCACCACAATGCCTTTCCTACCTAGATCTTGGCCACATACCCGGACATTCATCCAGGCCACTCCCACGACCGAAACTGGTAACTGGTTAGCTGCGACCACTCGTACGAATGTATGGGGATCATATTTCACATGTTGTCGGAAGTACCGTTCATAACAGTCTCTACTCAAGGTCGTTACTTGGGAACCCGTGTCAATCATCCCGGTAACCGGAATACCCTCCATTTCCACCTGTATGACAGGACTTGCAGCGATCAGGTCATCATCAGGGCATTCTCCCCACATAGTCTCCTTGTCAGTCTCCCCTACTACACGCCCTTCAGCAGCAGGGGACTTCAGTTTAACGGCGGTCTCTCATAAGTTTGTCGCTGCTCTGGACATCTAGCAGCAACGTGGCCCATCCGTCCACACTCCCAGCAGCGTATCCCCCGTCGTTCTGGCCATCTGTTTGGGCCCCTTCGGTAAGCCCCTTCAATTTCTCCTGAGCACTGCACTAAATGATTTGGACCCCTTCGGTAGGTCCTATCCTCACCCCTCCAGTGGGGTGGTGGTGATTCTGACTTGCTGGGTGTGGATGGCTCACCCTTTCATCTCCAGTCTTCTGGAAGTCTGCAATTTTCATACACTGCTCATCACAACGAGTGTGCAAGTGTTCCATTTGTTCTTGCAGTTTCTGCATTACTGTGAGAATTTCTTTAACCGTCCCTTTTTCTACTGTCTCTGAGCCAGAACTAGCCCCCTGTGACAAAGTAACTCCAACTGCGGTCTGTGGCCTCGGGACCATACTATTGGCACGGGAGATGGCCTCTACCTGTACATCATGGAATTTAGCATCAGTCTCTCGTCGTATAAAATCCTGCATAGTCACAGTTAAACTGCCGTCACGTATCCCCAGGACAAACTGGTCACGGAGAGTCTGATCAGGGTTACAGAAGGCTGGCGAGCCCCCTCTTTCCTTCCTTTGAATATCTCGGAGCAGTTCTTGTAGGGCATTTGCATATTGGGGAAGGCTTTCATTCTCCTGTTGTACCCTCTGGAAGAACCGAGCCTGCAGAGACCCCAGCAATGCAGTTTCTCCATAGATAGTTTCTAGAATCTGGACTACTTGCTCAAATGTCTGCCTTTGTTCAAATGGCCTCAGTATCACCGTGGTCTTAGCATCCCCTTGTAATGTCAATATTGCTAGCTCTACTAGTACTTCTGGTGCGGTCTGGTACATTCGCTGTATCATTCGTATCTGTTCCACCCACATACTCACTGACATATTATTGCCATCAAATTTAGCTAACTGACTCATTATAGCCCCTGCTGGCATTCTTCCTCCAGCACCATTCTCCCGAACGGGTGCATCACCGTCCATTCTGGTAAGCGGATCCTGCCGACTACGCCAATTTGTGAACCGAGAGCAAGGCAGGTGGTTTGGACTCCGCAACCAGAAATGAACGCACACGCGGTAGTTCAAGAAAAAAAATATATATTTACTATAAGTTAATAAAGGCTAGTTAAAGGTAAAATGACAGGGATAAAGACAAGCAAAATATACAATATAGCATGAATAATTTCAAGGCAAATTCTGCAATGGTTTCTACTTTTACTCTGTCCACTTCTGCAGTATGGACACTGAATGAACAATATACTCAAAACTATCCCTAACTGACCCTGACTTCACATTTGGGTGCACCCCCTTTTCCCCAGTGGTCCAGGTGGACCGCTTACAGTCCGTAGAAGCGCGTGGTGGGGCCCAAAGTCGGTCCTTTCTTTTATAGTGAAGCGTCCTCTCCTCAAGGTTATCAGGATCTTGGGAGAAATGAAGTCCTCTTTAACAGACAGGGAAACCAAATGAATGCAATGTAATCCAACAGCAGATTCCACTCAGCACACTGACAGTCCTGCAGAATCCATACACTGAGCTGGGATGTAAACCGGGATTTAGCAGGTGCTGTCCAGTACATCAACAGCACTGCGAGTCTCTATCTGTGGTATCCATATACACAGTCACAATGTCAGTCTCACTGATCAGCCACTGAGCACAGTTCCTTTCACGTGGACTCACTAGTCCTGTTGTCTCTTTACACTCTGTTTGTCTCTGGACCAAGATACAGCTTAGCTGTACAGAAAAATCTCCACACCAGTTCAATACAACACTTGCCAAGATGGCTGCTGCTCTCTGTCTCGTCACTTCCTGCTTCTCTGCTCACACTCTGTCTGCAGAACAGGCAAGCTGACATAAAAGGGGGGTGGTCTCACTCCAGCATCATGTCACAATTACAATGGCTGCTGTCTTAAAGGAACAGAATCACAGAAATACATTCAACATTAACAGTTTATACAGACAAATGAAGCTTAGGACAACATTGGCTGTCTCTTACAATTGTGTCCCCAAAAGGTCATAATAGACCTTTGGGGACATCTGATCACTTTTTTTTTGTTGTTGGAGAGGCTGATTTCCCCTGTAACTGGGGCTGGTACATTTAGCCCCAGTTGCAGGAGGAATACAGCCTCCTGCACGTTACTTTCACATTACAATAGAGCTGAAATGGGTCCTGTAGGACCCAGCAGCTGTTACAGATGCTGATTTTGGAAATCGCAGCGTGTCCGCTGTGCATATTTTCCCGCAGTGTGGGGATGGGATTCTCTAGAACCCCATCCACTACACAGTGACTGTCAAACGCCTTGTTTTTTTTCTGCGGCATGTACATTACGTGGGGCCCCGGCCTTAGTGTGTGTCTACCACAGGTGTCCCCACAAGCAAAAGGATTTGCTTGGCACGCATACACATAGAGTGGCAGTTTTTCTTTCCCACTTGAGATTGGGAGCAGGATCTGTCACAGAGACTATAATGTCCATTGAGGTTATTTTTCTTTCAATTAAAAATACCGCTTGTGAAGAATATCGCCTCGCCCAGCCGCCTGGCACGCCTGCGATCAGACTTCCTTCTTAACCTCCCACTCACACACCGTGAGTAGACCGGGTCATAGGATAAAACGAAACGAGCTGTATAAATTTTATATATTTAATAACCCAAGTGGGTCGGTACTAATTAATAGCATATACAGAAATATACAATATTAATATGATCAAGCATATACATACAAGCAAAAGTGCGATGATACAGCACACAAAATAAAAAGGGAAATAAAAGATAGAGAAAATACCGGCATAGGCTCGTAGTCCGTTTCTCTAGGCCACAGCAGGGTTTTGGGCCTAGGGCGCAAGCTTAAGCAAGTTGCATAAAACAATCCTTCTACATGTTGTCCAGAACAAAGGGAAAGGCTTCAGGCCTCAATGCTAGGCCCTCAATGCATTCCTCAGTAGGGCAATCTCTCTTATGTTCTCCCAGATCAGAGCTCCTTCCTGCCTCTTTGCTGAATGACCCAAGAATCCAGGTCTCCCCACAGCATATGGCTAGTGCCCCACCCACCCCTTCCACCCAGGCAGTCCCCCTTCTCCCTCCTTTGCAGAACCCTCGGAGAGATGGGTGAAGTTAAGGTCACTGGCTTGCTATCCCCCATCGCCATCTGGCCAGGGATAATAAAAGTGCCTGGCTATAGCAAGCCATCTCCCATGAACACACATAAAACCAGTGAAGCGTTTCGTCCAGCAATGTAAACCCAATTTAAACACAACATTCCAACAAGTAGGGGGAGGACTGACATGAGCAAGTAAAAATTTCTAAGAAAGATGTACAACTGAGGGTCGGTTCATCACACCTCCCCCTTTTAGAGCGTGTCGGGAGGAAGGACGATCCTAAGATCACCTTCCGCACACACCCTGGCGGCCTCACCCCCGCCAGGACCTGCGCTGGTCCCTGACCATATTCCTGGCGTACTGATACCCTCTTCCTCTCCTGTCTGAATGGAGACTCTTCTAAGGCTCAGGCTCTGAATTAAGTAGACCTGGCTACCTCCTGCTTGCTCTGGGTCCCTCCCCCGAGTGCTGGCGTCCCTCAGACCCACACTCACAACCCCAGGCCCTTGTGGTACCGGTGCTGAGACCCCATCCCGGCAGTCTCCGCCCACCTGGCTACCCCCGGCCTGCACTGGGACCTCGTTCTGAGTGCTGGCATCCCGCAGATCCACACTCGCAACCCCAGGTCCTTGAGATACCAGTTTAGAGACCCCATCCCGGCGGTCTCTCAGGGTCTCTCCCACACTAGCCACTAGTTGGGAGAGTTCTAGGGGATTCTGCACCTCCCCCTTTGCTTCCCAACCTACATCCTGTTCCTCCTGTACTTGGGTGGGTGATGGTGATACCTTGGGTAAATGACTGAGATCATGCTTCCCCAAACCATCCTTCCACAATACATTGACAGGTAATACATTTGACATACCCCCTTCTTGGGTCCCACCTCCAGCACCCCATGCCGTCTGCACTTGGGCCATGGGCACTCCTGGAATAGAACTAGACAGAAGAGACGTGCATGTCTCATACCCGCCGGACTCCTCTGGCTTCAAGGGAGTGAGGCTAGTCATGGCGGTCTCAGCACCGACTCCAGGTGGTGTAGGCAATGGTTCAAGGGTCGGAACGCCCTCCACCCTTGTAGCACTCTGGCTGCGGGATAGCACCGCACTACCAGCAGTCCGTCCCTCACCTGGATCGGCCATGAGATCCCCATAGCCTACCTGACCACCTGGCACATGGTCAGCAGTTGGGTGCTTATCGGATGCACTGGGCGAAATAGTAGAAGTCGCTTCCAGTGACTCAGAAGAGCTACCCTGTACACTTTCACAACAAGCATTGGCAATTACATTGACAGTACATTCATTAGCAATTGTTAATTCACACCGGGCCTCAATGAGATCTGTGGTAGACATATTAACAAGCTGGGAGGGGAGACGCCCCCACAGATGTGGGTGTGTCTACCGACCAGGTCTCACTGGCTCCTAGCACTGGAGTGAACAAAGCATCAATAACATTTTTGCTGAGCTGGGTTGCAGGAAGCTCACTTGCATCTTCCCGGCTCTCAGCATTTACACTTACTGCCATGGGAAGTATCTCAGAGGGGCTACCCTGGAAATCTGCAAGGCAAGAATTAGCAATTACATTGACATTGCATTCATTCATTGATTCACAGTGAACTGCATGGGTGAATGGCTCAGCCAGGGCAGTGGTGAACCTAGCCTCTTTGCTGCCTGAGGCGGACTATAGAAAGACGCCCCCCCCCCCCAAAAAAAAAACAAAAAAACAAAAAACGGAGTTTCCATGCTACTAGTTTAACACACTGTTATCGTTGCACAATATACACAATACACAAAGTTATAAAACAGTTTTTAAGAATTCTTCTTCCTGTAGTACTTCAGTATCAGATCAACAACACGGCATTAACAATGAAAGTAACATCACACATCTTCTGCTTGGTGGATGGACGAGGCCACGTGGCCCCCATTCTCTATAATAGGAGCCCCGCAGATAGCTGAGTACTGGACTTCGGCTATCTTTGGCACTCCCATTGAAGTGAATGAGAGCCACGCGGGTTCGTCCATCCACCAAGTGACACACCTATATATGGCTGCAGCCAGGCTGGATTCCCACCTAGTGGGGGGAAAAAACCCAATTCTCAGGCTCAGTGGGGGTCTCAGCAGACAGACCCCCATCAATCAGGTATTTATCCTCTATCATTTAGGTGAATACAGTGCGGGAACATTTTGTGACTTACAGGTGACGTCTCTGACTAATCGGTCACATTTCCCTTCTCTTCCCTCTGGACCGCCATGACCACTTCTTACAGCTGTGACTTGTCTCTGTAAAGGTTGCAACACAGACATCTTTGGCTCCTCACTTTTCCAGGCATCCAATCCACATTGTCCTCACCTACACAAAGACCCCATTCTGCTGCTACCCCCAATTATATAATATATGATATAACCCCCCATAATGAATAATACCCCCAAGTGCATCTTTATATTAATAATGTCCGTGTGTACCCTGTATAAATAGTGCCCCTTATTAATAATACCCCAGGTGTTAACTAATTAAAAGGTTTTCCAGGTCATTAATAAACTAATCAGTGGGGTTCAAAAACCCAGGACCCCCACTGACCAGCTGTTTGAATGGTACCTGTGTAAGCACCGTGACCGCTTCTCTGTTTACATAGTGTAATTCATCTCATAGCGGCCATGTAATGTAACTGCAGCCTCGTCCTGTACATGTCTACAGTATGTGACAAGGCTACAATTACATCACACGGTCACTATAAACAGACAGCGTATAATATAAACAGGTGCCATAGCCCATGTTTATAGCGCCCCATTTACACACACTATAATGTTCCACAGCAGCCCCTGCACACAGTATTACACAGTGTTATGGCCCGCAGCGGCACCTGCACACTGTATTATGCCTCTCAGCGGCCCCTGCACACGGTATTATGCTCCATAGTGGCTCCTGCTCACGGTATTATGCCCCGCATTGGCCACTGCACACGGTATTATGTTCCACAGCAACTCCTGCACACAGTTTTATGCCCCATATTGGCCCCTGCACACGGTATTATGCTCCATATTGGCCCCTGCACACGGTATTATGCTCCACAGTGGCCCCAGCACACGGTATTATGCTCCATAGTGGCCTCTGCACTGGTATTATGCTCTATAGTGGCCCCTGCACTGGTATTATCCTCCATAGTGTTCCTTGCACTGGTATTATGCTCCATAGTGGCCCCTGCACTTGTATTATGCTCTATAGTGGCCCCTGCACTTGTATTATGCTCTATAGTGGCCCCTGCACTCGGTATTATGCTCCAGAGTGGCCCCTGCACAGGGTATTATGCTCTACAGTGATCCCTGCACAGGGTACTATGCCCCATAGTGGCCGACCCATGAACTATTATTATACTCTGGGGTCTTTTCAGACTCCAGAGTATAATGATTGGAGACCCAGGGGAGAATACAAACATAAAAACCAGAGTTACTTACCTATCCTGGACACCGGTGCACTCCTTGCAGCTTTCGGCCCTGTTTAATTGCGCACACACGTCACGTGATCAGGCCGGCGACGCGACCTGATGACGTCACCAGAGGCCTCAAGCCTGCTCGGAGTTACATCGGATCGCAGGAGGTGAGTAACACTGGTTTTTATGTTCCCTCACCAACCCTAGGCCTCCGATTATTATACTCCGGGGTCTGAATAGACCCCGGAGTATAATAATAGTAGTATTTGCGGCCCGCGGCCCAACTTACCGATGCCCACGGCCGCTCACAGCGGCATCCACTTCCCTTTCTGCGGCCCATAGCAGAAGGGGAAGCGGGGGCGGCCACGAGCAGACGCGGGGTAGGTAAATAAATAGGCCCTGACCTGCCGGGGATACTCCAACAGGTTACGGCCTATTTATATATATAAAAAAAAGTTATACTCACCTGCGATGCCTTGATGCAGCCGCCGCCGCCTCCTCTTCTTGTCCGCGACGTCTGTGTCTCAGCGTAGGCGGCGTGATGACGTCATTGTATCGCCGCTGCTTTACATTAAATAGTAAATAGTAAAAATGCCGCCCCCCGGACAGTGCCGCCTGGCGCAGCCGCCTCACTTCGCCTCATTAGCGGTGCGCCCCTGAGCCAGGGTCACACTGAGGGGGCTATCACCACCCGCAGATGTGGGCAGGGCTACAGCTAGGTCAACATTCCACAGTCCCTCATTTACATGCTCACTAATTCCTTTAGCTGGGCACACATCAGGGGGAAGCAAGCAGCTGACCCCTCCCTCTGTGACAGGCTTCAACACCACATTAAAATCATCCTTCAGTACAGACATTTTTTCACAGCGAGGTGGGGCTACTCCCACCCCATATTGGGACACCAAGGGCCCCAAATCTGTTCCCAATAGTACATTGGCAGGCAGATCAGACATTAGCCCCACATCACGCATTCCTTTTCCCGCACCCCAGTCCAAATGGACACAAGCCATGGGCACAGTTAAGCATTCTTGTCCAATACCCCTCAGGGTCAGAGTTTTTCCAGGGATAATACTGTCCGCAGGGACCAAGTCAGGTTGCACCAGAGTAACATCCGTCCCAGTGTCCCGAAATCCCATGACCACTTTATCCCCCACAATGACCTGTTGACGGTTGGCATTGGATTGCAACCCCTCCCTCCCCACCAAGTATACAGATGGGCCAGCTGCCATGGCTAGGGAAAGAGGGGGGTTCTTAGAGCGGTTGGGGCACTCCACCTTGAAATGTCCTGGCTGGTTACAGGCATGACACCGCCGGGCCTCTCCTTGGGACTTGGAGGGGGTACCCGGGGCGTCCAGAGTTCTTGGGACAGGGGAAGTAGAGGGGGCACCCGGGACAGAGTTTGTCTTACCCCACTTGGAGACCGCAGGCTGTGGTGAACTCCAGCTTTGCCCCTCCTTCGAGCTTGAGGGTCTCTGCAGTGTGGCTCCTCTCTTGGTCCCTTGCTCCCTGGTGGACACATAGTCGTCAGCAATCTCTGCAGCCTGGTCTGCTGTCTTGGGTTTCCGATCACACACGAACTGGCAGACCTCCAGAGGGCACACATGGAGGAACTGGTCTTTTATCATCAGATCCTCAATCTCCTCGAACTTGGTAACAGTAAGTCCTTTAATCCATTGCCGGAATGTAGCCTGTAAGTGGTGCAGAACATCCGCATAGCTCTCTGTGGGACCCCGCTGTATATTCCGGAACTTTTTGCGGTACACCTCCGGCGTGAGCCGGTATCTCCCGGATCAGCGCCGCTTTGATGGTCTCATAGTCCGCGTCCTCTGGTAAGTTCGTGGAAACATCCAGGCCTTTTCCCTTCAGCCGGGGAGACAGGTAACGGGCCCATTCTGCCTGGGGAATATGATGCTGCTTACACACCCTCTCAAATCCCCGCAAGAACGAGTCCAAGTCCCCGTTATCTTCCAAGATTGGAAAGTCCTCGGATCAGATCTTTAGTGCTTGGGCTCCTGGAGTTTGTGCAGGGGAAGGTTGCACCTGCTGGCGAAGTTCCAGCTTTTTTAGCTCAAGCTGATGCTCCCTCTCCGCCTGGCGTTCACGGGCCTCTCGCTCAGCCTTTCTCTCAGCCCGACGCTCTGCAGCAGCAGCAGCTTGGTACTGGTGAATCACCTGCAGACGGGTGCTATAGTCACTGGCGTCTATCTGCTGTAAGGCCATTTGCAAGTATAAGTCCGTTACCCCCACAGAACTGGGGCTACTGGTCCCTCCAGACACAGTTACCTCTGGGGTCCAGGCACCTGCTGAACCGTCTGGCATGGTGATGTTTTCTTGTGCCAGCCTCTCAGGACTTTGCTCCTCGTCCTGCCCAGCTGCAGCACCTTCCATATCAGCCATCTGCTCAGCGTTTGTATCAGTCAGTTGCTGACGTCCCCTGGTTCCACTTCTCAGAGTCCAAGACATCCACTAGAAGCCGTTACCAAATAAAAGATAGGACAGAAAAAAGAAGAAGGGAGGGAACATTACTGTACCAAACTTTCACCATATTTTAAGCTTGATCTCATACCGAGCTCGTTCCATAGGATTGCCACAATCCTCAGTGTCTGAGTGATACCACACCCACACACTGTTATCCTAAGATCCCACAATGCTGCCACCACTGTGAAGAATATCGCCTCGCCCAGCCGCCTGGCACGCCTGCGATCAGACTTCCTTCTTAACCTTCCACTCACACACCATGAGTAGACCGGGTCATAGGATAAAACGAAACGAGCTGTATAAATTTTATATATTTAATAACCCAAGTGAGTCTTGTACTAATTAATAGCATATACAGAAATATACAATATTAATATGATCAAGCATAAACATACAAGCAAAAGTGCGATGATACAGCACACAAAATAAAAAGGGAAATAAAAGATAGAGAAAATACCGGCATAGGCTCGTAGTCCGTTTCTCTAGGCCACAGCAGGGTTTTGGGCCTAGGGCGCAAGCTTAAGCAAGTTGCATAAAACAATCCTTCTACATGTTATCCAGAACAAAGGGAAAGGCTTCAGGCCTCAATGCTAGTCCCTCAATGTATTCCTCAGTAGGGCAAGCTCTCTCATCTTCTCCCAGATCAGAGCTCCTTCCTGCCTCTTTGCTGAATGACCCAAGAATCCAGGTCTCCCCACAGCATATGGCTAGTGCCCCACCCAACCCTTCCACCCAGGCAGCCCCCCTTCTCCCTCCTTTGCAGAACCCTCGGAGAGATGGGTGAAGTTAAGGTCACTGGCTTGCTATCCCCCATCGCCTTCTGGCCAGGGATAATAAAAGTGCCTGGCTATAGCAAGCCATCTCCCATGAACACACATAAAACCAGTGAAGCGTATCGTCCAGCAATGTAAACCCAATTTAAACACAACATTCCAAAAAGTAGGGGGAGGACTGACATGAGCAAGTAAAAATACATTTCTAAGAAAGATGTACAACTGAGGGTCGGTTCATCACACCGCTGTCATTTACAACCTGAGGAGACAAAACCGGACATAAATCCTGCTCTCGTCTGAGAAGTGAATGCAAGTGAACTAGAAACTGATACATTATAGCAAGATAAGAAAGAGATGTGTGCAGATGCAGCTGACATGCTGTGCCGTGAACCGCTTGGTCACAAACTGGATTCCACCCAAATATTCCAAATTGTTTGTTTTTTAACGAAACTGAACAAATGGTGATTCTCTTTAGACAAACAAAAATGGCCGCCGCATTATACTTCTCTCTTGAGACCTGAGAGTATAATAGGTGGAGGCCAATGGGAAGAGACAATAATAAAAAAAAACATTCATACTCACCTTCATTTACCTCTTTTGGGCCTCCTCGCGGTGTCTGGTGATTTCCTGTGACATCATTCTCCCAGGGTCACCGTTGAGGCCTGTGATTGGGCCAACAGTGGTCACATGGGCACGCTGAGTGTCATGACGTCACCAGGAGAACAGTATGCAATAAAACCCCTCTGTGATATTTTTCACAGTATGTGGATAGATAAGATTTCTTAAAATCTCATACACTTTTCTAGTACTAACGCAGTTTGTTGTGGATTTTCTACCCCCAAATTTGGATGGAAAGACTATACAAGTAGCATGTCCATCCTGAGTATATTGGTCATTATATTCCTGAGTTCCTGCAACACGAGTGAAATCTGCAGATGAGATAAGGTCATAAGAAGATATGTACCTTTATAGAAAGGGATGTATTAACACTAATACTTTGCTCTCCAACATGCGATTTATCACCACTCAGTATTGAAGTGACATTTAAGATCCGAGTGTGGTTGTAAAGGCTGAAAAGTGAGCTTGGAAAGGAGCCAACAATTCACTAAGGAAGAGTTTTCCTCCTATGTACACAACACAGTGACTATAACTTAACATACCGCACTGTATAATACATCACAATAGTATCTACTTTGCCTTTATTGTGCCTGTTAAAGGGGGGGGGGGCACTTTCAGACCAATATTGAGAGACAAATGTTATTGTTTGTATATTAAAAAGATCTACAATTTTCCAATATATTTTCTGTATCAATTCCTCAAGGTTTTCTAGATCTCTGCTTGCTGTCATTCATTCTGTTACTATTAGAGGCCAAAACTCTGACCATGGTCATGTGATTTACAGTCCATGGTCATGTGAGGAACACATAGGAACTAATGTGCAATGTTCTGCAATACTATGCATTGTAGGACATTGCACTGATACATATGAGATCCCAGCTTCAAGTCCCCTTGTGGGACTTAAAAAAATAACCACACATAGTAAAAACACACAAAAGCAAACAATAAAAAGTAAAAAAAAAAAACACCTTTATATTTAAAAAATATATAATGTAAACAAAAATAAATAAACAAACATGTTAGGCATCGCCACGTGCGTATAAGTCCCCACTATCCAAAAATAGCGTTATTTATCCCGTACAGTGAATGTTGTAAAAAATATATATATACCGCAATGAGCAAATTAACATTTTTGGGTCACTTTGCTTTCCCCAAAAGATAACAATAAAAAGTGATCAAAAAGTCATACATACCAAACATTGGAACCAAAAGAAAGTACAATTGTCCCCACAAATAAAGAGCCCTGACATATCTCTGTCAACAGTACAGTAAAAAAGTTATAGGCGTCAGAATACGGTGACCCCAGGAAAATCTTTAATTTTCAAAAAGTGATGTTTATGTGTAAAAGCGATAAAACGTAATAAAAAAATATATAAAAATGATATTGCCATAATCATAATGACCTGCTGGACAAAGCTGCCATGTCATTTTTAATGCAGTATGAACGCTGTAAAAACAAAATGCAAAAATGATAGAATTGTGTGTTATTTCACAAGGACCCCCCCAAAAACTCAAATAAATGCTAATCAAAATATTATATGTATCCCAAAATGGTGGCAAATGAAAATACAGCTTATCACGCAAAGAATAAGCCCTCACATATGTTATGAATTTTGGAAGACGGGGAGAGAAAATATGAAAAAAGCCTCCGAGCATTAACGTACAAACTACCCTGCCCCTTTAAAGGGTTACGTCTGTGTAAACATTTAGAAATCAGACTGAAATTAATAAATATTTAAGACTGATGAACTGTAGTAATTTTGACCATACACGAGATAGCTATTTCACCCAATTCCCCCAAAAAACATGTGCATTTGGCTCAGCAGCGCATGTGTTCTGAATGGGACAGGGAGAAAGCTGCTACCAGACTCCTCTGGCAGAGGCCTATCTCAGTGAGAATAGAAGGATGGGGCAGTTGAAATCCATCTCCCTGAACCTCATCTCTTCTGACATCAAAAGGACCCCATACATATTAGAAGGTCAGCTGATCCTATGTATGTCAGCGGGTACAGCCAAAAATCACACAGTATGACTCTCCCTATGGTGCCCCTCACTAATATTTCTGTTTATGAAATTCTCAAATATATCTCCCAACTGTCCTGGATGGCGGGAGGTATGCAGAAGATGCAGATGAGGTTTGGCCCGTTTCTGCTCCTGATAGCTAGGAAACAGGCAGGGGCAATATAGCAACATCACAACACCATGTCTAATGCTCCTGAGATGCCGGCAGCAGAGACCAGAGAGGACTCCAAGGGAACGGGGAGAGGTGAGTCTTAGTTTTACTTATTTTTTTTTGTTTGATGCATTATACTGTGGGGACACCAGAAGGAGCACATTATACATTGTGGGACACATTAATGAGGACTTTATACTGTGGGGCATATTCAGGGGAACATTGTAATGTAGGGGCCATATTAAGGGGGGATTTATACAGTAAAGGCCATATTAAGGGGGACATCATACTGCTATGACCATATTAAGAGGGACATCATACTGTGGGGGCCATATTAAGGGGGACATTATACAGTGGGGGAAATACTGAGGGGGGGCATTATACTGTGGGGGCCACATTTAGAGGAACATTTTAATGTGGGAGCCGCAATGAAGGGGAATATTATATGGTAGGAGCTATACAACATTAAAATGTGCGCACCATGATACCATGTCAGTGGATGGGCGGAACAAAAGTGAGAATGTAGGCACAGTAGATTTTGTCTCTGATACACACTCGTCTTTCTTGGGTATCATGACTATGTCATGGGGGGCACAGGTGTATACAGCTGACACCCTAGTACAGTAGCTGAGATCAAAGTTAATTGGGTTGCCATGGTAGATGGGGACCTAAGGCAAGGCTAAATAGGCTGCCTGTCAGTATAACACTGATAGGGATAATACACAAGTATTGTAGTATATTTAAGTGATTAAACATCTGCAGGTCGGATACCCCAGTGGATCTAAACAATGTGAAAGTGCCATGAATACCATGTGGCCTCACCTAGCAGAAACAATGTGCAAACCCAGACCCACAGTAAGGTGATCCATGGGATTACTGATATTCCTTGGGCATCTTTCTGAGGTGATTGGGCAGGAGAATCTATTGTACATGCGAGTGACAGGGCAAACTCTGTTTGGCCAGTGACAGCTTATGATTGGCTATTTGCTGGGCTAATCTCATGCAAGTCAAAGGGAAGATTGACCTGGTGACAAATTTGATTGGTTGCCGGGGTTATAGAGAATTTGACCCTGTGCTACAGCAGCCTCTAATTGATTGGTTTAAGGAGGGGATACTATGGCTTTAAAAATTGGTGCAGTGCTGAGGTCTTGGTCAGACTCCAGCACAGTTATCAGAAGGGGGTTAGTTTTTTTTACGTTTTAACCCCTAAAAATAAAAAATTTTGCACAAAAAATTATTCTTGGAGTCGCCATATTCTGACACCATAACTTTTTTATATTTCCATGTATGGGGATGCATAGGGCATCTTTTTTGGGTGTTTTAGGGAAGGGGGGATTTGAATTTATATTTATTTTTTTTTTATATATTTTTTTACTGTAATTTTTAGATGCCCCAAGAGCAGCCTGTAATAAAAGTATATACCAGACAAGCCTGGGAGCATTCAATAGGCTCCTGGCTGTCATGGCTATGGATCGTCACCCTGGGATCTTGTTGCAGAGGGCATCAATCCATCCCAAAATAGCAGCACCCATGAGCTACTGAGCTACTCAGTGAGAGACAGAAGCAGCTCTCAATACAGAAGAAAGAGATTTCACAGAAAGGAGACAACATTTGTTAATAAAGTATATTACAAAATGTATTAGTGACCTAAATACTTGCAAGAAAATCAAAAGTTGTCCAAAAGTTTAGTTATGCTTTAAGGGGGAGGGGGTGTGCTCTTCTCACCCAATACACAGTGTGATGTAGTGTGCTAATCTAAAAAAAAATATTAGTTTCTTAAGCGTTTTTTTTTTTTTGTTGCTCATATATACAGTGTCGTAGTCTGAGCTAATCTAAAAAAAATCTCTGTTATTTAAAGTTGACTGAAGCAGTTCTAGTCTAAAAGTCACTGACCAGGTCACCTTTTTAGTGATTTTAGTGCTTTGGTATTTTTGTTGAAATAGTTATTTGTAAAAAAAAAAAAAAAAAGGAAAAAAAAATACATATACACAGTGTCAGAATTTTTGCCAATCGCTTTTAGAATTAAGCAGTGTGCAGAAAAAAAATTATTGGAGAAGACAGGGCAGGGGATAGGCAAAAGGAGGGGGAGTTGGAAACACTCATGGCAACAGAAACACTACTGGATTTGGTGGCACTGTCAGTAGTCAGAGTAGTCTTACTCCTTTTTTGACTGTTAGTAGTGGAGGTAGTAGTGGCAGGGAGTGTGGTACTACTACTGGTAGTTCTTCTGGTAGGGAGAACGATAATGACATGGCAGGCTGTAAGTCTATATATATGACCAAAAAAAAACTGTTAAGAAACAAATATTTTTCAGATTAGCACACTCCATCACACTGTATTTTGGATGAGCAGAGTTTTTTTTTTTTTAGATTAGCTCAGGCTATGAGACTATATATGTGAGCAACAAAAAAAGATTAAGAAATGAATATTCTTTCAGATTAGCACACTCTGTCACACTGTATATTGGATGAGCAGAGCACAAAAAAACTCTTAAATAAAAGAGTTTGCACCAACAGGACTGACTGCCATTAAAAACTATGTTTAAACACCGTAGATGAAACTGCTCTATTGCCCAACAGATTTAGATTATTGCAATTAAAGGGTTAACTGTCCTTTGTCTGTTTGTATTAGTGCAGGATGCAGTTGTCAGGCTCACAACAGCACAGGTATTCTCCCTCACTCCTATCAATGATTTTTATCACTAATCTGCCTGTAATTGATTAAATCTGACTACACTATCCTACAACTAAGATTCTCTAGCTCTATTGCAACTTGAAAGCTTTTCAGAACTTAGTGCTCTGTATCATGCAGTTAGATGAATCACAGATCCATCCCTACATCCACCATTTCTGCAATTCCTCATAATCATGCTTACAGCACTTTATATAGTGTACTTGACATCAGCACTGTAAGGTGTCCACCTACCACTGACTATTGGCTAAGAAGCTGTTAGATGATGTCAGGTGGTGCTAGAACGTCACAGTTATTCAACAGACACGTGTCTCTTCCGTATTTTTTCTGGGCAATACACAGGGCAGTTTCAATTCACCATTTGTTTGATCTCATTAAAAACTATATCTGGGTTGAACCTGGCTGCCTATCTCTAATTTTAACCAGCATCAAAGTAATTTTGATACAAGGATCCACTTCTGTGTTAAGAACGCACAATGATGTCAAAGTCTCAATGATATTTCAGACTGTGGATTTGGATCCTTGTGGCTTTCTACCAATTACTTGGCTTAGTTTCTGCAAAAACATATAAAAAAAAACCGTTATATGCCTTACGAACATATTTTAACCTATAGCATTGTACTTATGTCATAGGAATGTAATATTTTGTAGTGAGCCCAACATATTCACATGTACAAGGGCAGAGCAGTGACTTCTACCTGAATACAGATAAGAACTGTACAATTGTTGATTGTAACAACAAGGGATTTGTGGGTTATGTGAGCTGTAGGGGGCACTGCTGACTTGTGTGAGCAATTCCAAGAAATAATGAGCTGTGCGCTCTGAAATATAATACAGCACTGTGTATAGTGCCCTGAAGCCTAGCTTATCCTTATTATTCCATCCATCAATGCCTTCTCATTGTTCCTACAATTACAGGTTCTTACAGCTTGTGTGTGAGGCACAGCCACATACATTAATTCACAGGTATAGTATCACACAACTTATACACTGCTTCACCAGTGGTTATTGGAGTCCACAGCATTTCTTAGTCCAGGCATGATTCCAATATAGAAGAATGCTTAAGGCAGTGGAGCTTAACCTGTTATTCTCCACCAGTTACACAACTATGACTCCCAGCTTGCTGGAAGTTGTAGTTGGAGAGAAACAAGTTCTAAACCATTGGCGTTGGGCATCAATGACTTGCAGTCTTTTATGACAATCCAGTCAAATATATTACAAGTCACACTTACTGGGCTATCATTGATGGCGAGAATGGGAAAGTTTAAGAGGTACAGCCAGTCACCCGAAAGCAACATGTAACGTCTCTGCCTGTTCGGGTCTCTGAACCATACTCCGCTCGCACGCTGCAGCGCAGGAGGTGTGTTCAGTTTGATTCCTTGCTTACGGTTCTTGTTGCTCTGTCTGAAAACTGCTCTATTACCTCTTCTCTGTAATTGATTTTCCACCACACCCATCTCCTGCACTTTTGTTTCCCTCCGCTCCTCAAATAGTTAATCTTAGCCTTGCCTGTGTGATTGACAGCCTATCTACCAATCAAGTCTGGGGCAGATTCCGGATTTCCTATAAACAGGTCATCTGTTCACACATGGTTGCTGGCTATTGAGACTTTGTCCCTGCTAAGCTCCTCTTACTGCTATTATTGTATTCTTATTCCTGATCTCTGGCTTACCCTTTGACTATTCTCTTGGATTTCAATTCTGTACTGTATTGCTCGACTGTTTCCGACCCCTTGTCTTGCTGACTCTGCTTCTATGTTGTTTGACTTGTCTTGTTCTGTGTAACACTTATTCAGAGAAGGGATTCCCGCCCAGTTGCTCCGGTTATTAGGACAGTAGTGGCAATTAGATAGGGACAGGGGCTGGGTTGAGTATAGGGCTCACTGTCTCTGTCTTTCCCTTCTTCCATTGTTCCTGCAGCAGCACTAGGGAATTGCACAACTAGCAATTCCCTTACACGACAGTTCTCTTGTAAGGTGTTAGGAGTCACCAACCTCCGCAAAAAGAGTCTTAGGTGGGAGGCTCCAGCTGGGTCCTGTATCCTGGGTCCTGTATATTGCATTGCTCACAGTTGCACATGTTAATTATTTACATTGCATACTTGTATGCTGCTGTCACTTTTACTATTATTTGCTAAGTCTTCACCTGCTTTCCACCTGGCATGTTCTAGTAGGTTCTGTTGACCCCAACATTGCCTGACTTGAGGGCTGTAAAGGGCTTGGGCAAAAGACGAGTTACTAATAAGTGTCTAAATTTTAGATTAGACAGTCTTAATCTGTGCCAGACTTATCAAAGTGCCTGGAGCATTATTAGACCGTCTAGTCCAGGGGTCAGAAACCCCTGGCACGAGTGTTAAGAGTGGCACGCGTGGCATATTTTGCTGGCATGGCAGCCAGCACTGGACCTTCAGTTATTAAAAGAAGAAGGGGAGTCCCTTCAGTGCTCTGCTACAGCACTGGTCTAGGATGCTCCCTCTTCTCTTGGTGCCCTCTCTGCCCACCAATGAGGGGCGAGGAAAGCCCAGGAGGCGGAGCTCATCATTACAGCACAAGGACCCTGGCTGCCGTCTAGGTCCTGCAAAAAAAAAGAAAGCTCCTCCCGGCAAAGTGAGAGTAAAAAAAACCCAAAAAAACTAAGGGCCGGTTCACATCAGTGTTCGGTTTCCGCACAGGGAAGTCCGCTTGGGGACCCCCGAACAGAAACCTATACGCAGAGAGAAGCGGTTTACATAAGGAAACCTGCGGACCTCATAGACTATAATGGGGTCCATGTGGTTTCCGCTCGGTCTTGGCACGAAACATGCAGAAACATCAGTTTCCTCTCCGCATGTTTCCACGCGAAACATTCGGAAACCTAGCGGAAACCACACGGACCCCATTATAGTCCGCAGGTTTCCTTATGTAAACCGCTTCTCTCTGCGTATAGGTTTCCGTTCAGGGGGTCCCTAAGCGGACTCCCCTGTACAGAAACCGAACGCAGATGTGAACCGGTCCTAACAGGTACATGCTGGGGTTACTATTCCTATTAATGTCAGGCGTTTGGGGTTATTAATTTAGTATTAGTAACTCCATGTGCCTCACATTAATAGCAATTAACCCCATCATGTCCCTCACATTAACCCCTGTGTGCCTCACATAAGAGTTACTAATATGTGAGACATATATAGGTGTTGGTATATACTATATACATATATATGCAACAGATAGACTTATTTGTGTGCAGGAGGAGTTTACATCTATCTGACAGTAGATGGCGATGTTATTAGTGTTATATGCTGAATAGAGTGTAATGGTATGCTATGTGAGACTTGTTGTACCTTGCTTTTATCTCTCTATTGTAAAAGGTCCTATTTTACTTTCAAGTTTTGCTGTGTTAACGTTTTGATGCTGTTTACCTCATGTTCTAAGAAGTAAATGCTGATTATCCCATATAATCTACTCTCAAGCTTCTTCTGTGGCACAACTATGCAACAGTTTATGGGCCCAGGCATAGAAGACAAAAAGACCCAGTGAATGCAAAAGGATTCTTCAGAACAATTCTCTCCAAACAAGTAAGACAAGTTAAAATGACCAGCAATTCAGAACTCAGACTTACAGTAGCTAAGCTGAACAATGAGAACTATCAGTTATGGAAGTTCAAAGTGGAGATGTTATTGTCTAAAGATGATTTATGGGATGTAATCACTACAGATAGACCCAATGATAATAATGAGACATGGGATAAGAAAAACAGACAAGCAAGAGCTACTATCAGCTTATTAGTGGAAGATGATCAGTTAATCCACATAAGGAATGAGAATACAGCAAAGGGAATGTGGGAAGCATTGAGAAAGTTACATGAAAGATCCAGCTTAAATCACAAATTGTTTCTGCTAAGGAAGCTTTACAAGATGAGATTAAGTGCACAGGAAGACATGCAGGAGCACATAAACTCCATGATGGAAGTGATAACACAGCTGAGATCAGTTGGTGAAGATATTAAAGAAAGTCATGTAGCAGCAATATTATTGTGTAGCTTGCCGGATTCATACACTGCTTTGATAAATGCACTAGAAACAAGACCTGAAGCAGACATTACACTAGAGTTTGTAAAAACACGACTCATAGATGAATACCAGAGAAGGAAAGAACAAACAAATGATTCCACAGAAAAGGACAGTGTAAATGCTCTTAAAATTACAGATAAGAGGACCTATAAAACAGAAACAAGAGAATGTTTCAGATGCAAGAAAAAGGGACATTTAAAGAAAGACTGTACTATATGGAAAGCAGAACAGAAGTTATACCATAAAGAAAGTAAACAGAAGGTGAAAAGCACAATATCTAACCCACATGAAGATCACTGGTATGGTACATTTAAAGTAACCGATAAAAGGTTATCAATGAGTTGGTATATTGACTCAGGAGCAACAAGTCACATGACAAGTAATAAGAGCTTCTTTACTGAACTTGATCTAAATAAGAAGGAAGCTATTTACCTTGTAGATGGGAGAAAAATAACCGCGGAAGGTACTGGACAAGGAATGCTAATCTATTCTGATAAATTTGGGCATAATTCAAAGATACTAGTAAAGGATGTGTTATATGTTCCAGGACTAGATGGCGGACTATCATCTGTAAAACGTCTAACAGCTAAAGGACTTACTGTAAAATTCAAAGATGATGAATGTACAATCCTAGCAGGAGACAAGATAATAATAAATGTAAAAGCAGGTGAACAATTATATCATCTAGACACATTAAAGGAACAGATTAAGTTATGTACACATGATCACAAGAATTGTATTCACATGTGGCATAGACGCTTAGGACACAGACATCCTGAGAGTATCATGGCATTACAGAACAAAAATTTGACAAAAGATCTGTTGATATCTTATTGCTCAATTATTGTAAGATGTGAATGTTGTATAAAATCTAAAGCTACAAGAGTGTCTATACCTAAAGAGAGTGAAACAAAAGGCACAAAACCACTTGACTTGGTGCATACTGATGTATGTGGACCCATGAAAGTAACCACATCAGGAGGTAATAGATATATGGTGACTTTTATAGATGACTACTCAAGATACACAGTCACGTACTTAATAAAGAACAAAAGTGAAGTTTTCAGTAAATTAGAAGAATACGTGTCAAAGTCGTATAATAAGTTTCAGAGGAAGCCAATCATCATTAGAAGTGATAATGGAGGTGAATTCACAGGACACCAAATAGAGAACTATTTAAGACAGAATGGAATAGAGCATCACAAAACTGTTCCATACACACCTGAACAAAATGGCGTAGCAGAAAGGAAAAACAGAACTCTGACTGAAATGATAAGATGCATGCTAACAGATTCCAAACTACCAGAGAAATACTGGGGTGAAGCAGCAATGACAGCTACTTATCTGCAAAATAGACTTTTTTCAAGAAAACTGAAAAAAAAAACCCATATGAACTGTGGCATGGTAAGAAACCAAGTGTGAATCATTTAAGAGTTTTTGGTTGCAAAGCTTTTGTTTTTGTTCCAGAAGAGAAACACTCCAAACTTCAAAACAGAGCCATAGAAGGAATATTTGTTGGATATAGTGACAACTGCAAAGGATACAGAATCCTAGATCCTAAAAAAGACAGAGTTACGGTGAGTAACAGTGTAACATTCATTGAAGATCTAAATGATAACATTATGACATCACTGGAAATGAGAAATGAGAGAGACAACAGTGATATAAGTGCAGGAACATCTGATGAAAAAGAAGTTGAAATTGATAAAGTTCAAAATACTGAAAGTGAAGAGATAGAACTACAGACAGACACAGAACCAAGACGTTCAATGAGAGAAAACAAAGGAAAACCACCTGTACGTCTTTCATACAAGGCAAGTACAAATAAAGTATATGAACCTACATCTTGGGAGGATATATCTCAACTCTCAGAAGAAGAGGCCAATAAGTGGATAAAGGCTACAGAAACAGAAATGAAATCCATGCATGATTCAAAGACATGGACACTGACAGAATTACCAAAAGGGAGAAAAGCTATAGGATGTAAATGGGTTTTTAAAGTTAAATACCAAACAGATGGCACCGCTGAACAATACCGAGCAAGACTCGTAGCTAAAGGTTATTCTCAAAAATACGGAGAAGACTATGATGAAACATTTGCTCCGGTTGTCAAGCATAATACAATCAGAACTTTGCTTGCGGTTGCAACTACTAAAGGAATGGAATTGAAACATCTGGATGTAAAGACAGAATTTCTGAATGGAGATTTAACAGAAGAAATTTACATGGAACAACCTCCAGGATTCAAAGATAAAGAGAAACCAAACATGGTTTGTAAGCTACAGAAAAGTATATACGGTTTAAAACAAGCCGCTAAAGCGTGGAATGATAAAATCACTGAAGTGCTCATAAATGAACATTTTCTAAGAAGCAAAGCGGATCCCTGTCTATACACAAAGAAACTAGATGACAGATGGATCTATGTACTGATATATGTTGATGATATTTTAGTTTGTTTTGAAAGAGAAAGGGATGAAGCCAAAATACGGAAAATTTTGGATCAACACTTTGAGATCAAAGATCTGGGAAATGTGAAGCAGTACCTAGGGATACAGATAGAAAGAGAAGAAGATGGGAGTTTCCAACTTAACCAAAATCACATGATCAAAGATATAATAGAAACATTTGGACTGAAAGATGCGAAACCAGTAAAGTCTCCAATGGAAACTAATTATCTGAAGGAAATTAAAAGTGAACAAAATATGTTACCAGATAATGAGCTATACAGAAAAGCAATGGGAAAATTACTATATTTAGCAACTGTTACAAGGCCAGACATTGCAGCAGCAGTAGGAATTTTGAGCAGAAAAGTGTCAAACCCCAATGAAATGGATTGGAAAGCTGTAAAGAGAGTAATACGTTATCTGAAAGGAACTAGCAATGTTAAACTGAAACTACCTGCAAGTGATGAATGCGTTTTAACTGGATATGTTGATGCAGACTGGGCTGGAGATCCAATTGATAGAAAATCTACCAGTGGCTATCTTTTCTTACTCTCGGGCGGACCAATTAGTTGGACTAGTAAAAAACAATCTATAGTAACACTATCGTCTACAGAAGCAGAATATGTAGCCGCCGCTCATGCGAGTCAAGAAGTTCTTTGGTTAAGACAACTACTAACAGACTTAGGACAACAACAGTTAGGACCAACAACGTTACATGAAGACAATCAAGGATGTCTTGATCTTGCTCAGATGGAAAGAGTTAATCACAGAACTAAGCACATTGATGTGAAGTTTCATTTCTTACGGGATCATCAGGAACAAGGAATTCAGAATTTAGAATACTGCCCAACTGAAGATATGACAGCAGATATTTTCACAAAGGCGTTGAGTGCTGAAAGACACCAGAGACTGATGAAGAGATTATATTTAACTGAATAAGTTCTTACTGTTGAGAAAGGGTGTTGGTATATTCTGTATACATATATATGCAACAGATAGACTTATTTGTGTGCAGGAGGAGTTTACATCTATCTGACAGTAGATGGCGATGTTATTAGTGTTATATGCTGAATAGAGTGTAATGGTATGCTATGTGAGACTTGTTGTACCTTGCTTTTATCTCTCTATTGTAAAAGGTCCTATTTTACTTTCAAGTT
Organism: Leptodactylus fallax; assembly: GCA_947044405.1. Lineage (NCBI taxonomy): Eukaryota > Metazoa > Chordata > Amphibia > Anura > Leptodactylidae > Leptodactylus > Leptodactylus fallax. The sequence continues at coordinate 883,071 of CAMRHE010000426.1, forward strand.
TTGCTGTGTTAACATTTTGATGCTGTTTACCTCATGTTCTAAGAAGTAAATGTTGATTATCCTATATAATCTACTCTCAAGCTTCTTCTGTGACACAACTATGCAACAGGTTATGGGCCCAGGCATAGAAGACAAAAAGACCCAGTGAATGCAAAAGGATTCTTCAGAACAATTCTCTCCAAACAAGTAAGACAAGTTAAAATGACCAGCAATTCAGAACTCAGACTTACAGTAGCTAAGCTGAACAATGAGAACTATCAGTTATGGAAGTTCAAAGTGGAGATGTTATTGCCTAAAGATGATTTATGGGATGTAATCACTACAGATAGACCCAATGATAATAATGAGACATGGGATAAGAAAAACAGACAAGCAAGAGCTACTATCAGCTTATTAGTGGAAGATGATCAGTTAATCCACATAAGGAATGAGAATACAGCAAAGGGAATGTGGGAAGCATTGAGAAAGTTACATGAAAGATCCAGCTTAAATCACAAATTGTTTCTGCTAAGGAAACTTTACAAGATGAGATTAAGTGCACAGGAAGACATGCAGGAGCACATAAACTCCATGATGGAAGTGATAACACAGCTGAGATCAGTTGGTAAAGATATTAAAGAAAGTCATGTAGCAGCAATATTATTGTGTAGCTTGCCGGATTCATACACTGCTTTGATAAATGCACTAGAAACAAGACCTGAAGCAGACATTACACTAGAGTTTGTAAAAACACGACTCATAGATGAATACCAGAGAAGGAAAGAACAAACAAATGATTCCACAGAAAAGGACAGTGTAAATGCTCTTAAAATTACAGATAAGAGGACCTATAAAACAGAAACAAGAGAATGTTTCAGATGCAAGAAAAAGGGACATTTAAAGAAAGACTGTACTATATGGAAAGCAGAACAGAAGTTATACCATAAAGAAAGTAAACAGAAGGTGAAAAGCACAATATCTAACCCACATGAAGATCACTGGTATGGTACATTTAAAGTAACCGATAAAAGGTTATCAATGAGTTGGTATATTGACTCAGGAGCAACAAGTCACATGACAAGTAATAAGAGCTTCTTTACTGAACTTGATCTAAATAAGAAGGAAGCTATTTACCTTGCAGATGGGAGAAAAATAACCGCGGAAGGTACTGGACAAGGAATGCTAATCTATTCTGATAAATTTGGGCATAATTCAAAGATACTAGTAAAGGATGTGTTATACAGTCATATGAAAAAGTTTGGGCACCCCTATTAATCTTAATCATTTTTAGTTCTAAATATTTGGGTGTTTACAACAGCCATTTCAATTTGATATATCTAATAATTGATGGACACAGTAATATTTCAGGATTGAAATGAGGTTTATTGTACTAACAGAAAATGTGCAATATGCATTAAACCAAAATTTGACCGGTGCAAAAGTATGGGCACCTCAACAGAAAAGTGACATTAATATTTAGTAGATCCTCCTTTTGCAAAAATAACAGCCTCTAGTCGCTTCCTGTAGCTTTTAATCAGTTCCTGGATCCTGGATGAAGGTATTTTTGACCATTCCTCTTTACAAAACAATTCCAGTTCAGTTAAGTTTGATGGTCGCCGAGCATGGACAGCCCGCTTCAAATTATCCCACAGATGTTCAATGATATTCAGGTCTGGGGACTGGGATGGCCATTCCAGAACATTGTAATTGTTCCTCTGCATGAATGCCTGAGTAGATTTGGAGCTGTGTTTTGGATCATTGTCTTGCTGAAATATCCATCCCCGGCGTAACTTCAAATTCGTCACTGATTCTTGTACATTATTCTCAAGAATCTGCTGATACTGAGTTGAATCCATGCGACCCTCAACTTTAACAAGATTCCCGATGCCTGCTTTGGCCACACAGCCCCAAAGCATGATGGAACCTCCACCAAATTTTACAGTGGGTAGCAAGTGTTTTTCTTGGAATGCTGTGTTTTTTTGACGCCATGCAGAACGCCTTTTTGTATGACCAAACAACTCAATCTTTGTTTTATCAGTCCACAGGACCTTCTTCCAAAATGAAGCTGGCTTGTCCAAATGTGCTTTTGCATACCTCAGGCGACTCTGTTTGTGGCGTGCTTTCAGAAACGGCTTCTTTCGCATCACTCTCCCATACAGCTTCTCCTTGTGCAAAGTGTGCTGTATTGTTGACCGATGCACAGTGACACCATCTGCAGCAAGATGATGCTGCAGCTCTTTGGAGGTGGTCTGTGGATTGTCCTTGACTGTTCTCACCATTCTTCTTCTCTGCCTTTCTGATATTTTTCTTGGCCTGCCACTTCTGGGCTTAACAAGAACTGTCCCTGTGGTCTTCCATTTCCTTACTATGTTCCTCACAGTGGAAACTGACAGGTTAAATCTCTGAGACAACTTTTTGTATCCTTCCCCTGAACAACTATGTTGAACAATCTTTGTTTTCAGATCATTTGAGAGTTGTTTTGAGGAGCCCATGATGCCACTCTTCAGAGGAGATTCAAATAGGAGAACAACTTGCAATTGGCCACCTTAAATACCTTTTCTCATGATTGGATACACCTGGCTATGAAGTTCAAAGCTCAGTGAGGTTACAAAACCAATTTTGTGCTTCAGTAAGTCAGTAAAAAGTAGTTAGGAGTATTCAAATCAATAAAATGATAAGGGTACCCAAATTTTTGCACCGGTCAAATTTTGGTTTAATGCATATTGCACATTTTCTGTTAGTACAATAAACCTCATTTCAATCCTGAAATATTACTGTGTCCATCAGTTATTAGATATATCAAATTGAAATGGCTGTTGCAAACACCCAAATATTTAGAACTAAAAATGATTAAGATTAATAGGGGTGCCCAAACGTTTTCATATGACTGTATGTTCCAGGACTAGATGGAGGACTATTATCTGTAAAACGTCTAACAGCTAAAGGACTTACTGTAAAATTCAAAGATGATGAATGTACAATCCTAGCAGGAGACAAGATAATAATAAATGTAAAAGCAGGTGAACAATTATATCATCTAGACACATTAAAAAAAGCAATGGGAAAATTACTATATTTAGTGACTGTTACAAGGCCAGACATTGCAGCAGCAGTAGGAATTTTAAGCAGAAAAGTGTCAAACCCCAATGAAATGGATTGGAAAGCTGTAAAGAGAGTAATACGTTATCTGAAAGGAACTAGCAACGTTAAACTGAAACTACCTGCAAGTGATGAATGCGTTTTAACTGGATATGTTGATGCAGACTGGGCTGGAGATCCAATTGATAGAAAATCTACCAGTGGCTATCTTTTCTTACTCTCGGGCGGACCAATTAGTTGGACTAGTAAAAAACAATCTATAGTAACACTATCGTCTACAGAAGCAGAATATGTAGCCGCCGCTCATGCGAGTCAAGAAGTTCTTTGGTTAAGACAATTACTAACAGACTTAGGACAACAACAGTTAGGACCAACAACGTTACATGAAGACAATCAAGGATGTCTTGTTCTTGCTCAGATGGAAAGAGTTAATCACAGAACTAAACACATTGATGTGAAGTTTCATTTCTTACGGGATCATCAGGAACAAGGAATTCAGAATTTAGAATACTGCCCAACTGAAGATATGACAGCAGATATTTTCACAAAGGCGTTGAGTGCTGAAAGACACCAGAGACTGATGAAGAGATTATATTTAACTGAATAAGTTCTTACTGTTGAGAAAGGGTGTTGGTATATACTGTATACATATATATGCAACAGATAGACTTATTTGTGTGCAGGAGGAGTTTACATCTATCTGACAGTAGATGGCGATGTTATTAGTGTTATATGCTGAATAGAGTGTAATGGTATGCTATGTGAGACTTGTTGTACCTTGCTTTTATCTCTCTATTGTAAAAGGTCCTTTTTACTTTCAAGTTTTGCTGTGTTAACGTTTTGATGCTGTTTACCTCATGTTCTAAGAAGTAAATGCTGATTATCCCATATAATCTACTCTCAAGCTTCTTCTGTGACACAACTATGCAACAATAGGGAGGTACTAATAAAGGACCTTAATGATGAAGATATATACTTATAACCACTGATATGTCTCACATATCAGTAACCCTTATGTAAAGCACACAGGGGTTAATGTGAGGGACATGATAGGGTTAACTACTATTAATATGAGGCACATGGAGTTGCTAAACTGTAATGTACATGACCATACGTTTTATCTACAATTGTGGATAAAAGTACTGATCTATACATTTCTGTCTGCATTTGTGGCTCTGTAAATTCATTTTTAATGTATAGGTCAGTGAAAACCATATGCGTGCCATTTGATTGTAGGAGGCCTAAGGCTGAGGCCCCATGATGTGTAAACGCAGCATTTTTGTTGCAGATTTTGCTGAGGTTTTTTGAGCCAAAGCCAAGAATGGCTACAAAAGAAATGGGAAATATATAGGAAGCTTCTTATACATCTCCTTTCTGCTCAATCCACACCTGGCTTTGGCTCAAAAAAGTTGCAAAATCTGCAACAAAAAAAGCTGCGTTTACGAAACCTGGGGCCTTAGGGTGTTTCTTTTCGGGTGGTGACACACTGTGTACCCAGGTGCAGCTACAGTGGGGGAAAAAAGTATTTACTCAGCCACCAATTGTGCAAGTTCTCCCAAGATGAGGCCGTCTTGTAATCGTCATCTTAGGTAGACCTCAACTATGAGAGACAAAATGAGAAAACATTTCTAGAAAATCACATTGTCTGATTTTGAAAGAATTAATTCGCAAATTATGGTGGAAAATAAGTATTTGGTCAATAGCAAAAGTTCATCTCAATACTTTGTTATATATCCTTTGTTGGCAATGACAGAGGTCAAACGTTTTCTGTAAGTCTTTACAAGGTTGGCACACACTGTTGCTGGTATGTTGGCCCATTCCTCCATGCAGATCTCCTCTAGAGCAGTGATGTTTTGGGGCTGTCACTGGGCAACACGGACTTTCAACTCCCTCCAAAGGTTTTCTATGGGGTTGAGATCTGGAGACTGGCTAGGCCACTCCAGGACCTTGAAATGCTTCTTATGAAGCCACTCCTTTGTTGCCCTGGCGGTGTGCTTGGGATCATTGTCATGCTGAAAGACCCAGCCACGTTTCATCTTCAATGCCCTTGCTGATGGAAGGAGGTTTGCACTCAAAATCTCACGATACATGGCCCCATTCATTCTTTCATGTACACAGATCAGTCGTCCTGGTCCCTTTGCAGAGAAACAGCCCCAAAGCATGATGTTGCCACCCCAATGCTTCACAGTAGGTATGATGTTCTTTGGATGCAACTCAGCATTCACTCTCCTCCAAACACGACGAGTTGTGTTTCTACCAAACAGTTCTACTTTGGTTTCATCTGATCATATGACATTCTCCCAATACTCTTCTGCAACATCCAAATGCTCTCTAGCAAACTTCAGACGGGCCCGGATATGTACTGGCTTAAGCAGGGGGACACGTCTGGCACTGCAGGATCTGAGTCCCTGGCGGCGTAGTGTGTTACTGACGGTAGCCTTTGTTACGTTAGTCCCAGCTTTCTGCAGGTCATTCACTAGGTCCCCCCCGTGTGGTTCTGGGATTTTTGCTCACCGTTCTTGTGATCATTTTGACCCCACGGGGTGAGATCTTGCGTGGAGCCCCTGATCGAGGGAGATTATCAGTGGTCTTGTATGTCTTCCATTTTCTAATTATTGCTCCCAAAGTTGATTTCTTCACACCAAGCTGCTTGCCTATTGCAGATTTAGTCTTCCCAGCCTGGTGCAGGTCTACAATTTTGTTTCTGGTGTCCTTCCACAGCTCTTTGGTCTTCACCATAGTGGAGTTTGGAGTGTGACTGTTTGAGGTTGTGGACAGGTGTCTTTTATACTGATATCAATGTCAAACAGGAGCCATTACTACAGGTAATGAGTGGAGGACAGAGGAGCCTCTTAAAGAAGAAGTTACAGGTCTGTGAGAGCCAGAAATCTTGCTTGTTTGTAGGTGACCAAATACTTATTTTCCACCATAATTTGCAAATAAATTCTTAAAAAATCAGACAATGTGATTTTCTGAATATGTTTTCTCATTTTGTCTCTCATAGTTGAGGTCTACCTATGATGACAATTACAGGCCTCTCTCATCTTTTTAAGTTGGAGAACTTGCACAGTTGGCGGCTGACTAGATACTTTTTTTCCCCACTGTATAACCAAATCCAGTCCCCAGGCACCAGTGCTGTCACTTTGGGGTAACTGTGACACCCATTCATTACTGGCTGGGGTTTTGCTTTTATCGCACCACCAGGAATTAAAAGTGGCTGAAATTAATCCACGTTTCACTTACAGAAAAGTGAAAGTATCGACGGCCGGGGACTAGATGCGGCATCCAGGTACATAATGTGTCACCATCCTACAGGTTTTACCTCACTCTGCTCCCAGTCATATACATTTACCACTAATTGCAGGTTGCACATGTACTTACATTGCTTCTAAGTACAGGTGTATACAGGCCAATAGTGGTAAACGCATGTGGCTGGGAGCACAGTATGGCAGCACCCCTATGTTACGGTTTGTTCTATATGACTTTAGTGTAGGTTTTGTCAGCCTTAAAATTACTGACCGGCACCCCGAGGACATCATCTTTGATTTTTTTATTTAAATCAACACGCCGAACAAAAAAGGTTGCCTACCCCTGGTCTAGTCTTACATTATGCCGCTTAGTTTCAGTAAAAAAAAAATGTGGCAAAATTTTGGTACATTTTTTGGCACATGGCAGCAAATCTTAAACCCTGCCCCTTTTCTAATAAGCTACATCCCCTATTTATATGAGTTGTAAAAGTGTATAAAACAATTGATAAATTTATTGTACCACATGTCAGACAATTTTTTTGGCTCAAATTATGCTAGAATTCTGGAACATTTTGCTTAGTAAATTTCCCCCAGTTATGTGTAGACTAGTGAGGCCTAGCAAGTTGTGCCTGACACTGTCCAATCAGTGCTTCAAGAGTCAGACTATGTATGGACACACCCCATTGACAAGGAGACAAGTCAATTTATTACATTTCTAAAAGAATTAAAAAGATGGCACTTGGCACATTTTAAGAAAAGATGCTCAAATTTGATTAAAACATGTCAGGAGAGGAGACAGGGCTCTTTCAACAATAAAATAATTTTTGCTCATTCTTGTCAGTGTCACTAAGGGACTTGATGCTGAAGTCTCTTGGATCATATATATATAATGATTCAGAATACTTAGTAGTACAAAGCATTATTACCTGTCCGCTAGCACCCAGATGCATGTAGGGACACAAATAAGATTTTAAATTACTTAAAATTTCTGCTAAAATGTATATGTCAGGCTAGGTTCACATCTGCGTTCGAGTTTCCGCAGATTCCACCTATAATCGGAGGAGAGAAAAGTTCTGCAAGGACCCCACTGTAGTCTATGGGGTCTGCGGGTAACCGCTTTTTAAGTGGACAGGCTCTCCATCATTGAGTCCCTATGCGCACCCGAACGCTAGTATGAACCTACCGTAAGTTGTGACATTTCAGTACTTTTTTATTCAGCCACTTGATTTAGCAGTACTGTATCCTATTAGGGTGCCGCTATGGTCAATGATCTACCTCATCTCTCTTCAATTGCTCAGGTTTCTGCTTTGCCCCCTTCCCTTTTTTATAGTGCAGCTCTGCATAGCCAATTACTTTAATCAACTATGCAATACTGCAATACTTGGGCCAGTTTGGTTTAGCTATTTTAGGTGGGTCACCGCACCCTGCTAACCAAGGATCTTACAAAAGCAACTTTTATGCATCCGCATGCCTGAACAGGAACAGTTCTCCAAACATGCACACACTTCCTGTCCAGGCTGAATTTCCTTTACCAACCTATCTGTCATTCCAGTGTTCTCTGCTGGGCATTATAAGCTGATACATGTATTATCCTCAGTAAGGAGCAATCCAGCCTGGACAGGATTTTATATAAAACAGCCGGCTCATGAGAATGCCATAAATTTGTGACAAGATAAGTTATCCACTAAGTGATAATTATGTAGGCATTGTGAAGTTATTCTAAGATACTGCTTACAAGGCTGAGCCCTTACATTATGGTTTTAGTATTGGCTTTACCTCTTACATTATAATCTGCATTGATTTGTTTCATGTGCAGCCAGTCTAACCGTGAAGAAGGAAAGTGCACACATAGTGGGTGGTCGCTTGTTTCATCTCATCCATCCTTTCAGTAATATAATCTTCTTAATTAAATGGTGTATTAAGACTGATCACACATGAAGAAAATCTAGTAAGTCACAACCAATATTATAGTCAAAGTGAATGGATTTGCTAAATTTGACATTTATTTTATACAGAGAAAGGTCAATGAACTAGAAGACCATCCTTTCACCTAGACATTGCCTGCCATCAACCAGTTTTGACTCTGATGGGTCATAAAAGGGCAGAGTCGGACTGCGATGTCTAGGGCCCACCAGTGGATTTGTTTCCAGGGGCCCACCACCCACAAGTAGGACCCCTGCGGGATCAGCAATACCGAGAAAGCGCGGCTACAGGTAATAACATGTCGGGAGTCATGTTGCTCACCCGCCATAAGATGTGGACCACTGCACTACCTAAACCCACTGCTACACTCTGTATGGCAAGTGATCAGCGTGGATCCTGGAATTGTTCATATTACCTGTAGCCGCACTGTCCTGGGAAAGCTGATCTGCAGAGGTATTGGCTGGTGGACCTCCACAGATGTAATATTGATGGTCTATCCTATGGACAGGCCATCAGTATTAGAGAGATGGATAGTTGTCCAGGAATTAGAGCAACCCATGTGGTGAGCGGGAGGTGTAAATTAAAAAATAAAAAAGCATACCCACCTGTCCCAAGCGTTGTCCAGTGCCAGTATCCATTCAATCTCGCGCCAGCACTTTCTTGCTGGGAGTTCTGTACCTTATGTGACCGCTACGACCAATTAGATACAGGAGGTACAAGATTTTCAGAAATGAGGTAGCGCCATATCATCAAATAGACACAGGCGTGGGACAGTTGAGTATGGGGACCAGTGATGGGGCCATTATATTGTGTGGGGGCAGTGATGGGGGCTAACATCCTGAGTGGGGGACATTAAACTGTTTCAGGCATATTAAAAGGGATTGTCTGGGCTTAATTTTTTTTTATAGTCTGATCAGCTGTACGGAGCTGCTTCTGTCAGCTCAGCTCCCACTGACTTCAATAAGTGCAGAGATGGAGTGAAGGTTCCTGGCCCCTATACAGTGGATGGAACTTTCTGCTTCCGGTCCCATATTGTATACAGGACAGGCGTCAAAAGAGGCTTCGTACAGCTGTTTGGTCCGGGGCAGGGTTTTTGCCCCCTACCGATCAGGTACAGTGCCTTGCGAAAGTATTCGGCCCCCTTGAACTTTTCAACCTTTTGCCGCATTTCAGGCTTCAAACATAAGGATATAAAATTTTAATTTTTTGCTGAAGAATCAACAACAAGTGGGACACAATCGTGAAGTGGAACGAAATTTATTGGATATTTTAAACTTTTGTAAAAAAAAACAAACTGAAAAGTGGGGTGTGCCAAATTATTCGGCCCCCTTAAGTGAATACTTTTTAGCGCCATCTTTTGCTGCGATTACAGCTGCAAGTCGCTTGGGGTATGTCTCTATCAGTTTTGCACTTCGAGAGACTGAAAATCTTGCCCATTCTTCCTTGGAAAACAGCTCAAGCTCAGTGAGGTTGGATGGAGAGCGTTTGTGAACAGCAGTTTTCAGCTCTTTCCACAGATTCTCGATTGGATTCAGGTCTGGACTTTGACTTGGCCATTCTAACACCTGGATACGTTTATTTGTGAACCATTCCATTGTAGATTTTGCTTTATGTTTGGGATCATTGTCTTGTTGGAAGATAAATCTCCGTCCCAGTCTCAGGTCTTTTGCAGACTCCAACAGGTTTTCTTCCAGAATGGTCCTGTATTTGGCTCCATCCATCTTCCCATCAATTTTAACCATCTTCCCTGTCCCTGTTGAAGAAAAGCAGGCCCAAACCATGATGCTGCCACCACCATGTTTGACAGTGGTGATGGTGTGTTGCTTTTACACCAAACATACTGTATCGTTTTGCATTGTGGCCAATGCACCTTCTTCCACATGTTTGGTGTGTCTCCCAGGTGGCTTGTGGCAAACTTTAAACGAGACTTTTTATGGATATCTTTGAGAAATGGCTTTCTTCTTGCCACTCTTCCATAAAGGCCAGATTTGTGCAGTGTAAGACTGATTGTTGTCCTATGGACAGACTCTCCCACCTCAGCTGTAGATCTATGCAGTTCATCCAGAGTGATCATGGGCCTCTTGGCTGTATCTCTGATCAGTCTTCTCCTTGTTTGAGATGAAAGTTTAGAGGGACGGCCGGGTCTTGGTAGATTTGCAGTGGTCTGATACTTCTTTCATTTCAATATGATCGCTTGCACAGTGCTCCTTGGGATGTTTAAAGTTTGGGAAATCTTTTTGTATCCAAATCTGGCTTTAAACTTCTCCATAACAGTATCACGGACCTACCTGGTGTGTTCCTTGGTCTTCTTGATGCTCTCTGCGCTTTAAACAGAACCCTGAGACTATCACAGAGCAGGTACATTTATACGGAGATTTGATTACACACAGGTGGATTATATTTATCATCATCAGTCATTTAGGACAACATTGGATCATTCAGAGATCCTCACTGAACTTCTGGAGTTAGTTTGCTGCACTGAAAGTAAAGGGGCCGAATAATATTGCACGCCCCACTTTTCAGTTTTTTATTTTTTACAAAAGTTTAAAATAACCAATAAATTTCGTTCCACTTCACAACTGTGTCCCACTTGTTGTTGATTCTTAATTTTATATCCTTATGTTTGAAGCCTGAAATGTGGCAAAAGGTTGAAAAGTTGAAGGGGGCCGAATACTTTCACAAGGCACTGTATTTATGGCCTATACTGAGGATAGACCATAACAAAATATATCCCCCTAATGCCACATACTTTAATGTCCGCCACACAGGATATTAGCCCCCATACAATATAATGGCCCCATCACTGGTCCCCATACAGTATGGGAGAACCAGTGAAGGGGCCACTGTATGGGGTGGCAGTGAAGTGGCCACTGTATGGGTGGAATATTGAAGGTGTCACTGCATGGGCCATACAGTGGCCCCATCACTGGTCCTCCTTATAGCAGTATTGGGTCAATACTTACTTGTCTGCTCTCTAGTCCCACTCTGTCTCCCTGCTATGGGAACACTGTTGTGATGTCGTGTGTGCCTGTAGCAGGAAGAAACAGGCGGGGATGGAGAGCAGACAAGTAAGTAATGGTACTTAGCTTGTAGACCACAGTCTCAATGTGGCCTGTGGTCTACAAGTTGGGGAGTGATAGAGCAGGAAGCCTGTAGCTTTCTGCTCTACCAGTAGCAGAACTGGGTCGGTGGCACCACTTCTCTCCAATTCTGCAATCTGGTTTTAACAACTGGATCCGCAGAACCAGGAAGAACCTGGCTTCTTTCACTTACCATTCTCTGCTCCTAAATGCGGCCTCCTCTTCAGCCTTTAATGGGCCCTGTGCGCCGCATATCAGGATACTGTTATGCCTCTCCTCCCCTGGAAGCTGAAGAGGGAACAGAAGGCCTAGAGAAGGAGCGGGGATAGGTAAGATAACAGGCACAGGGCCCACTGGGGAATTCACCGATACCAGGGTGGGCCAGTCTGAGCCTGTAAAAGAGGGCTACAATGATGGCTCCTTTTGGATTGAGATATTCTGGCTTGGCTATACGCCTAGATTTCAGGAAAATCAAGCATTGATCTCTAGGAAGCTACTTTCCAAAAGGTGGTACTAGAACAAGTTCTCCTTTTCCACCATAGAGGACTTATTTGCATATTTCTTTCCTAGTTTTAGACAGGTGTAGAAAAATTATTGATCACACCAAATATTGATGTGATTTAGATTTCTGTTTTGTTCAGTAACTTTGCATTTTGTTTCTTTGCAGAATTTTTTTCCACACCTGACTAAAATTTTTGCACTATACATATATCTGTCTGTGTTATGCCGAAAGGACACTCTTTTTATTCAGTTAGGCGGATAGGGGTCTATGAAACGATTTAGTGAATGCGTTAGCACCACTACCTGACACATATGCTGAATGCATACACTAAGAGTGGGCAAATAGATGTCAAAAATGCCACATAGGTCACATTTACAAGAGATTTACCAGATGGATTCACTACAACAGGGCCATAATCACTAGTGTTAAGCTTCCTTGAAATTGCTGCTGTCTGCTTAGGCTACAAGACCCAACACTACGCTTCCTTTTCCCCAGGGAAGATCACTGATCCAGAACTTGACATGCGATGAGTGGAATTGACAATGGAGGTGTTGATGCTGATGCTCCCAGGTGCTGACACTATATTTGACACTGACACTATATTTGCGTTGACTTGAATTACTTCTGCGCTGTGACTGATATGTGCTAAGTAAATATATATATCTTTTACATAATGTTGACTTTTATAAGTATTATATGGATTATTATTTTTTACCATGCAAGTCAGGACAATTTTATTCATTATTTTTAAATGCCACTGACCTAAAAGAACAAATTGGAGGGTTGTATTTACTGAATTGGCAGCAATGGAAATTTACAAAAATTTGTTCATCTCACATCTCACATCTCTAGTGTGTATCTAAGCCCCAGTCCAATGTGGGCCAAACTTCTCCATGCCCAGTTACGCTATATTCACACCTGTGTTCGGGTTTCCGTTCATGAGGTCCGCTTGGGGACCCCACAAACGGAAACCTAATCCGCTTAAAAAAGTGGTTACCTGCGGAAACCCATGGACCCCATAGACTATAATGGGGTCCGCCGGGTTTCCGCCTGGTTTCTACCTGAAAAATGCGAAGAGAAAAGTCCTGCTTGTAGGATTTTTCTCTCCGCACTTTTAAGCGGAATGAGGAACGGAGACCCCGAACAGGCAACCAGCGCAGGTTTGAATCCAGCTTTATACTTACATTTCTGAAAATTTGCCCTTTTTGTGAAGCACATTTTTGTTTACAGTGTAAAACAAGATTTCACAATTCCAATTTGTTGGGAACAATAACTTAAATTGGGCAACAATAGGATTATTTTGGTTTAATAATTATTCATGCTTTTTCTGAATTTCAGTAATTTTTGGACATGAACCTTCATGTTCAGGACTGCATCTAAAAGCTGTACATTCAACACATGAACAAAAGGCCATATGCATTGAACAGTGAAACAAAAAGGATTGGTAAGGTGTCACTTCACCATGACACATTTCATAGGGAAACATAGTAAGTCATTCAAAGAGCTGTGACCTTATTGAATATAATACAATACCACAGTACAGTAAACAGCTCTAAAATTACATAGTAGATTCATTTTCAAAAAAAGAAAAAAAAATCTATTTTTTTTTTTATAAATTAGCATTGTGTAACAATAAAATTATCAAATTAATCTGAAAAGCGAAAACTTGAACAGTTTAAAAATATTAAACAATAAATTCTTAAGTCACCTTATGCAATGTTAAATATTTTTGTGTCAAAAAAGCTAAAAGTATTGTACGTATTTGTCAACCAGAAAAATTACATTTGTAAGTATTCAGAGCACATGTCTCCTTCTTCAGGCATTTACTAATGTTGACTGTCTGAAGAAGCAGCCATGTGCTGAAAGCTTGAAAATATAAATTTTCTGCTTTCCAATAAAGGTATCATACCTAACATACTTGTGTCTTTTTTAAGCAGCAAAGTATTTAACATTTCATAATTTCTTTCTGGCTAAGGGTGGGTTCACACCTGCGCTTGAGTCCGTCTGCTGCCAATCCGAGTGAAAATCTCAGGGAACGGGATAGGCATTGGATACCGACAGGTTAGCGACGCATTGGTTAAAAACCCATTCATTTGAATGGGTTTTTAAAGCAATGCGTGGGTGTGCGCTTACATCCTCTGCGCTGCGAATCCTTTTTTTTCGTTGGAAACAAAGTCGGACATGCAGGACTTTGTGTCCGACGAAAAAAAACGGCTTCGCAGCACAGAGGGTGTAAGCGCACACCCGCACATTGCTTTAAAAACCCATTCAAATGAATGGGTTTTTAACCAATGTGTCACTAACCTGTCGGTATCCGATGCCTATCCCGTTCCCCGAGATTTTCACTCGGATTGGCAGCGGACGGACTCAAGCGCAGGTGTGAACCCACCCGCACTACACTATTTTTTCCAATTCCTCCAGTTGCCTTATAATGTCCTCTATTGAGCATTTGCTTACAAATCCCGGTAAAAAAGGGAGACCATACATGACTTTAACACTTTCCCGACATCCATATTATACAGAAGAGACCTAGCGGCAATGTCCACAATCAGTGACCGCAAACATTATCCCTCCTAAAGCCTTGGTCAAACATGACTGAAGAGCCATCTTTCCAAATTTCGGGTTAGTTGCTGGCCGCGGGAATGAGATCCGGGTTGGCAATCTATTATTATGATAGCTGGGAGCCTATTGAAGGCTCCCAGGCTTGTCGTTAGATAGATTCTATTATGGGCTGTGCTGTTTCACCTCCCATAATAATTTGGATAAATACGATCAAAACAATAGACATTCCCCAAAACGAGATAAATAAAAACTGCATCTGGCCTTGCAAAAAAAAACACACCTTATGCATTCCGTGCATGAAAATATAAAAAAGTTACAGGTCTAACAATATGGAAACTCCAAGAGTTTTTTTATTTCAAAGTTTTGGATAAAAGGGTCGAGTCTGGTGGGTTCTGTGAACCACGGCTTCCTCCAAACTGTTGGCACACTTTTCCTTCTATGGGGCAGAGAGCAATTCTTCCCTGTCTCAGGGCTGTATATGTCTGCTGTAGGGCTGATGGTACTTTTTTTTCCCTCAGGGGCTGCAGAGGACACACATTAGGTCTGTCTCGGCTGTTGGCACACTACTGGCTGACTCCTGTACTAACCGTCCCTTGGACACTTGCAGTCCCCACCCCCTACATAGTGGCCAGTGATTGGCCAGGGCAATTCCAAGTGCTCTAATACAGAGGGATAGCCAAGCACAGTGGAATAAACTATGGGGATAAACATATGAAACATAAGGGAAGCTACAAACATACAATTACAGGGGTAAACACATAAAATAACAATATATACATACAGTGTCACAAAAACACAATAAAATAAAATTGTTTAAGCAGTGTCCATTGGGATGCTGCAGACATATCATTCTGGAGGCATAGTGAACGGCGTACCAAGGAAGCCCGTAAGAAAGTCACGCAAGTGCAGTTTTTCTCTAATTTCACCCCATTCTGAATTACTAAATACAATTTGTCCGACAAAAATGAATTCTTCATATGGCTCTGTGAATGGAAAAATAAAACGTTATGGCTTTTGGAAAGTGAGGAGTAAAAAACGAAAATAGAAAAATGGCTGCAGTGAGAAGGAATTGATCTGATAATTATTATTAAATTATAATTTGTCAATATTTTAAAACAATATTAATAAGGATATAATAATAATAATGATAATACTACTACTAATAATAATAGGATTATAGTCAATAATAAACTGTTTTCAATAGCTGTCAGGCGAACTCTCATTTGACTGCCGATTATTCCTTCCAGCCTCCTCCTCCATATACATGCATACTTGGTTTGCCAAGTTTGCATGTGTTTTCATTGTGGAGAGGGGTATAAGCTGCTGTCAGACATCTCTGGCAATGGCTTATCTCCCTTGAGAACAAATATGCCAAACACCAGGCTTATTCAGACCTGGCGTTCATATGACTTACAGTAGGTATAATGCATATGTCTATTGTAAAACATCTGCGCACCTATGGTCACTTCATTTACTACCTTACTAATAATTTTGCCAAAGTTTCCATGCACACAGCTGTGTTATGGATCTGTGTTGTATATATCTATATTGTATATCCTTGTGCCTTGTTTCATATGGAGCCACACAAAGCTCTAATGTATGTTATATTATAAAGAGTCACTATAAAGAGTGCCATCATACAGTGTCTATTCACACAACACAATTATATGTATGGGTCCATGACCTATTATTATTACAGCACTTATCTAACAATTTGTAAATTCACCAATTTAACAATAAGACTAATTGGAGACCATTTCTGATATGGAATTTTTCATACTTACCAACCACAGTGCTGTATATTTGTGCAACAGCTGTGTTTGGTATTGCTGCTCAGTCCATTCATTTGAATGTGACTGAGCTGCAAAAGGTCATCAATTAAGAAATGCCAGAAAACCATTTTAATAAACTATGTCCTGTGTAAATCACCTAAAAATAGTATTTAGAAACGTTTCTCTTCCATGTGTAAAGTTTTATCTTTGCATGTTTTCTGTTATATTTTATGTTGCTTTCTATTTTCTGTATTCTATTACATCATGTGCGGCTTGTGTAGTTTTTCATCACACTAATTATTTTACAGACACAGATTATAGGGCAATAGACCAACTTTTTAAAGAGCAATTAATGTCAATCATGTGTAAATATAGATAATTCCACCCAAATCTGCACATTATGGTTGTAAAGTGCCTGTCTGTACTCCTGTCATGTACATAATGTCTTATATTGATGTATTGACAGCAGAAGGTTTTGTACAATAATTCAGTAATAACAGCAATATGTAGGATTTGTGGCAGATGACAGATACAATTTATCTAATTTATTTCCTATTATTATAAGTATGATATTATATTATATAATCATTATTTATTATAAATTTATGTGGCACTGCATAGTCGTTTATAGACTATAAAAGAACCAGTCTAGGCAACTTACTTATAACATTACATTGGAGCGATCTTACCCCTTCAACGTCAGGTATGCAGATACTGGGCGACCCTGAAGAATCTTGGTTTGCCCACAAGAGGAAATACGTATAGGGACTAACAGGGATGTTTTGAGGGCTAGCTTGGGACTGCCCTTGTAAGGGCAGGAGCTAACTGGGGTGCAATGGACATTTTTCAGGGATGTAACAGGGCGAGTAGGAACTTTGGCTCCTGGTCCCCCAGTATCTGCATACCCGACGTTGAAGGGATAAGATCGTTTATAGACTACGCATATCACATATTGGGGGGAAATTTACTATTCCCTCTAAGTTATGGCACATCTTTGGCACACAGCCCTTTCTTGATGTACCGCATTGTAGGTTCTGTGCCCTGCTCACGTTTACGAAAGTATTCATATCTCCGTCAACAAATTTATTATTATTGTTTATTTATATAGCACCATTAATTCCATGGTGCTTTACATTTGAGGGTTTACATACGGTACACCAGATATACAAAACAGATAATACTAACAGTGACCAACTGGCACAGTGGGATAGAGGGCCCTGTCCGCACGGGCTTACAATCTATGAGGGAAGAGGGATAGAGACAGAATGTGAGGGGAGAGAAATTTACTATAACTGCGGTGAGTTGTACTTAAAGCTACGCATAGAATTTCATCCTAGTGCAATCTTAAAAAATTCCCCCTATTGTGTCATACCTACTACAGACCTTGGAGGTCTATTCCTTTAATCCCATTCATCATGTTGCTCTTACATCATGAGTAAAGGAAACCTGTCACAGTAAGCATGCAGCAGATGAGGAAATGCTAAATTGATTGATTTATAGTTTTACTGGAAAAAAAAATCTGTATAATGTATAAATTATTGATTGAAATCCCTGATTTTACCTTGCTTTGGACTGGGAGTCCAGCGGGAAATCCTGTTCTAGGATTGTCAACCATTTCTGTGTGCATTCTAATACAGGAAAGGCTGCCAGTCATTGCTTAAGATTGCCACTAGACTCCATAGTATAGAAAGAGCTGGTATGCAGCCAAAAAATAACAAGTTATACTGAATATTTTCCTACAGGACTATATATCAATCTGCTCAGCTACTCCAGCTCTATAAGAGAATGCATGTAGGTAGCATTTTCAGGTTCACTGTAACTTCCAGTATTGCTATGTTTATTTATCATCCATTTTTCTTCTCCATTATCTCTTTGGCTGAACTTGATGGACATCTGGAGTCTTCTTTTCAAGACTAAGACTTTGGAACTACAGGTGCATCTCAATAAATTAGAATATCTGTGAAACGTTCAGTAATTCAGTAATACAATCCATAATCCGCGTCTTCCATGATTGTGTCCTACTGAAGCAGACTGAGGGACCATTTAAAGGCTTAGGAAACCTTGGCAGGTGACCCACTGAATTTACAATACTGAACTTTTTTACAATATTCTAATTTTCTTAGATTTGGGTTTTCATTACCTGTAATCCATAATCAACATTTACAGAAATAAAACACTTGAAATAGAACACTCTGTGTGTAAAGAATCTAGAAAATATAGGAGGTCACTTTTTTAATTTAATTACTGAAATAAATAAACATTTCAAAGATATTCTAATTTATTGAGATGCATCTGTATTTATAAAAGTGTAAGGAGGTCTAACATACTGAAAAAGGTCATGTGAATGTAATGTTCAGAGTGTCTCCTAACAATGATTTGTGAAAAACACCCAACATATAGATGGCATCCTTGGGCTATCTGCATTTTTCAGTAGCCCACTGGCTCACATCAGTATGTTTAGTCCTATTTTTCTGCAGAACCACAGTATGTAATAGACAACAGAAGTCTGAATAGACATACAGAAACCAATGGGTCTGTGTGCTATCCATGGAAAACACTGGCAGCACACAGAGGAAAATTACTGCCATGTGAATAAGCACTTAGTTTGTATTTTCTTGTTGTGGCAAAGTCTGCTTCAGAGAATCCCTGCTTTAAAGAAACTGAAATGCATATTAATCCTAACATGACATGTGCATCAGAGGGTTGTAGAGTTCACACTTTGAGAGTCCAGGCTCAAACAATTCTCCAATATTACTGTTATAAGAGTGTATGGTCTAAAGTCTGGCTGAAACAATACACAATGTGATTTTTTATATGAGCTCATATAGCCTCTGGCTTGTGAAAATAGTAAGATGGCATCATCTAAGAACAGGTTACTGTTTGTATTTCTTACACACAAAGGATCAATGTCATGGATAGAAGGTTGTGTTCTCAAACTGAGTACAGAATACAGATTTATAAATGTCATCTCTATACTGTTGGCAATGTTGGTAGTTAAGTTTGCTTTCACATCTGCGACAGGTGTCCATCCGGCACAGAATCCATCAGAAATCCCAGATGATAAAGTCCTGCAAACATAACTTTTTTTGTGTCAGAGAAAAAATAACATAAACCAGACTGACCACATTATAGTCAATAATTTCCCTTCGGTTCCGTTGTCGGCCGTCATTAGATGGACCATTTTTCTGTTCTTCTGGTTTTGCAAAGAACCAGAACAGAAAGAACGATGCAGATGTGAATGCGCCCTAAAGGCAGAAGGATCTTGAATTGTTTTCCACCACTGCATGTATACTATATGGACAAGGGAAAAAAGCTGCTTCAGACTTCTTTGGCAGTGCCTTATCTCCCAGAGAGCAAAAGGATCAAGCAGTTGAATTTAATCTACCATTGGGGTAGAGTCAGGGGGCTTTAGATGGTCAGCCCATCTTGTAGAAATTGGTAGGTTTGTCTAACAATCATCATATGTGTATGACCAACTTTAGAGAATACTTTCTGCCAAAAATTAAAACTTTACACATTGTTCAGAAAAAGCAAAAGATCAGGCGATCAAAGTACTGAAGTTAATCCAAGCATTTTAATCCTTATGTGAACCATTTTTGCCTCAGACTTCTCTCTCCAACATTAGAAGAAGCTCCTTCAGGGGAACAGCCATCTATATTGGTTATGTGTCTCATGTTATATCTACATATAATCTCTGCTAGTCACTACAGAAATAACATCTTGCAAACCCAAATATTTGCTAACTCAAGATGCCATGAAAAAAAAAATTTATATACTATATGTACATCTGGAAAATGTGGTTCAGCAATGTTATCACCATGCTTGCTAGACATTCAGACTGCTTTTTTTACAGGTAATGAATGGAGAATGCAGCACGTTGCAGCAGAACATTAAGGACTTATTCACACCAGTGAATCATGGACGTGCACAGTCTGTGTTTTCCATGAACAGCACACAGCACAGATCCATTGATTTGTTTTCATTCATCCGTTTTTTCTGCAGATTGTTGGTCCGCAGAAAAATACAGAAACATGAACTACTTCGGCCCATTTTCAGGACAAACTACTCCCAAGTCTATGGTTTAGTGAAGATCATGGATTTCAACTGTATATGGTCCAATTTTCACAGATCCATTACAAAAAAAATTTTTTTTTTTAAAGAAAAGGTTATAAAGAAAAATAATGATTATAGTCTTAACTGACAATCAATTGCTAATAAATTGTGTTCTTATGGTATATATGTATACTTATAGCCTATTTTATTGCTGAGATTTTTACATGTGGCCTTGTTATTATGTTCCTTTCAAGAATGTTCACCTGTGGATGCAAAATCTGGATGTAAAACAGTCCATGTCTTTGCATGGACATTGAATAAGACTCTGCCCACCTACAATAGCCAATGAGAGTATGATTTGGAAATTAAAGAGGACCTTTCACCACCTCCAACAAGTCCACCTCTTTTTGCATTATTTAATAGCTGCTGTTCCACTGATTCTGGCACAGTTGGAACTTTTTCTCTAGATCCCACCAGTCCCGAGCAATCAATTCTTTTTCTTTTGGTGTCTAATATGCTATTTAGTCTCTGTACTGTCAAGTGGGCGATGTCAGGCAGGAGCAGCCAAGGGGTGTGATTCTGCACTCTGACACTGGCTGCCTCTGATTGGAGCTCTGAATCACACACCCCTGCCTGACACTGCCCTTCTGACATTATAGAGCTTTGGGCACCAAAACTACCTGTGCTTGTTGCTTAGGAATGGTGGGGGCTAAAGAGAAAATTCAAACTTTGCCCAAATCAGTGGAGTTGTGACTATTAAAAGATGCTAAGAACTTGAATTGGTGGAGGTGGTGAAAGATCCTCTTTAACACCTCAGATTTATTTTAAAATTTTTTATATTTACATGTCTTTTATTTATTTATTGCCTTAATTCAATAGAGTAACTTTGCATATAAACTTGATTACAATATCTTACCATTTCATGTGATGTTATGTCATGGGAACTGTCATGGAAACACATGAGTTTGCATAGGAACTGTAGACAATAGTACTTTTTTTTTTTTAATTTAACCTTAGATGCACTGGATTATTGTCTATACACTACCAATTTACTACAATCTGGATATATAAAAACTTCTTATCAGTGCTTTCTGTAGTAGGTTGATGTTTCCCCAGTCACTACTGTGCAGGTTTAAAAATGTTATGTTAGTTCATGTGTGACTGTGTTGCGTGAAAAACTGGCTGCCCCACTCATGATTTGCACTAAAGAAATGCTACGTGTAGTGATTTGGGTTTTGTGGTCTGAGGGTGTGTCTGGAACAAGAATAATTGAAGACTTTATACACTTTATGTAGAAAGTGTTTTGTCGTAAAGACGTGTGTATGGATGGATAGAGAAATTCAAAGAAGGTCGCAAAGTTGTTGGCCAAGAAGAAGGAGCTGGACACCATCCACGTCCATGACTGTTGACAACGTCAAGAGTGTATGTGAACTGATTCTGTTAGACAAGTAGCTGTGGATTATCTGAAAAAAGGCCAACAAGGATAAAAATTCCCATTTGAGAAAGAGATGAAGACAGCGGTGCATTTGTGGCTCGCAGCTCGGCCTAAAACAATTTTTAATGAGAGAATACAAAAGCTTGAAGACCGATGGACAAACAGTGTATTGAACAATAGGAAGAATATGTTGTTAAAATGATGCATTTGTCTCTTATGAAAGTTGTGTGAATAATTTTTGACTCACTCTCGTACAATGGCCACCACTTACCTTGCTTTATTACATCAAGCAATGATCCATTTTCTGTCTGTCTGCCACAATACAACGGACTGACTCACATAATTCCCAATGACAATATAATGAGAAATTAAATGATATGACATGCATTTCTGCAGATGTGTAACAGCGCTAACATACTTGTCAACCTGCATGTCACCATCTGGTAAATATTACTATCTGGTTTAATAAGCATCACAGATTGTGTATAAGACTTACTCATTCAGACACTTCAGACTTCTGACATGGATCACTAGAAATAAGGAAAACTAAGCTGTACTGAAAAATGGCCGTACAAAGTGACATGTTCAATGATGGGGCCACTATTAGCTATTGCGGGATTATACAAGGAGCACATGAAACAAGTAGAGGGAAAGAGAAGATAAACATCAAAACCTGGAATAATTTAACCTTCTAAATTAAATTATATATATATATATATATATATATATATATATATATATATGTATAAACTATAAAGTATATATTATAATAAAGTATTAAACAGAGCATTATAGTATAACCGTATGAGACCAGCAGATGCCATGCGAGCCTACTGGACTATATCACCCAATAAACAAGTGTTTGTTTGTCGGCTGATCCTTTGGTTGTCAACAAAAAATAACCAATAGCTTTCTTCTTTCTTAGGCTGAAGCCCCATGTTGCGGAAACGCAGCTTTTTTTTTGTTGCAGATTTTGCTGTGTTTTTTTGAGCCAAAGTCAGAAGTGGATTGAGCAGAAAGTAGAAGTATAAGAACTTCCTATATATTTTCCATTCCTTTTGTAGCCATTTTTGGCTTTCGTTAAAAAAACCGCAGCTAAATATGCAACAAAAAAACGCTGCATTTCCGCAACGTGGGGTCTTAGCTTTACAAACACTGGATCGCCCGATCATTGGCTCATGTAAAAGGGTCCTTATTGCCATGGCAAATGTAAATGGTGCAGTAATGAAATAAACTTGTTTTGCTCCATAACCAAGGGAGTCCTTATTTTAGGGCCTGCATGCAATTCACCCAGCTACCATGCCAAGCACATACCTTGGATTCAGTATACATTCCTAGATGTATGTAAATGTCCTGAAATACATCTATGAAACTTCCTGAAAAATTTCCACCGGGGTTGATATTTGACAACATACATTAGTATAGCAAGAGATAGCTAAGTGACTAACCAAGCTAACTCCTGTGTAAAACACCACTGAGATTATAACTAGTGTTGGTTCTAGAGAAATGGCGATGTTTTCATTGTTTCTTTTTTGTTGCTTATATAGCACCAACATATTCTACAGCACATACTCTAACTCATAGGATTAGTCCTTGTCCTCGATGGCACTTAAAATCTATATTCTGGATCTCGGACACACATAGACCAATTTCATAGGGAATCAATTAGTCTAACAGGGTATTTACACATTGCCAGAGGGAACTAAGAGGACCCAGCAGAAACCCACACTAATATGGAGTGAATATACAATCTTCTTGCAGATATTGCCCTTGGTCAGATTTTAACCTAGGGCCCCAGGTCCCCACTAAGCCATCTAGTCTATAATATAGATCATCCTAGACAGAAAGATTTACTGTGTATTAAGCTACAGATGAGAAGTATCATTTTCCCATCATACCACTATCTTTCAAGAAGACTAAGATAAAAAAAATATCAACTAAGCATTACAGAAAGCATAGTAAGAGGTAAACTAAAACCCTGGAGTAATGGGCATGGCCAAGATAATAAATTCTACACCACACATTAAGAGACTGCTCCTGTTACACCCTAAGTAAGAGTCTTGTTCAATAACAAAAATATACAATGAAATAGGAGGAGGCCGGGCTGAAAAAAATAGATATGCCTCTACTTGACGGGATTTGTTCTGCATTAACTCAATAATTTGTGAAAAAGTTAAAGATGTAAACACTTTATTTTTTTGTTGGAGTAATCTCATAATCCCGGCTCCTTCCTTCCATATTCCATGTGCCATTACTAAGGTTTTAGCTTAGTTCAATAATACTGATGATAATTTGTTTTATACTGTAAAGAAAGCAGTGAAGGGGTCACCCAAGAAACCATTGTCTATTGTTGACATTGTATGTTTTCTACCAGGGAAAATAAAAATTCTGTGTTTTAAAGAGTCATTGGGTGAATGTTACTACACTGTGTAACAGTATAACAGCACAGGATGAGTATAGTGATGATATAGTGGCCATTATAATGTCTTATAGGCCTGTCTCCTAAAAAGAGATCCAGGGTGATAGCTCAGAATGAACTGTTGGATTCAATTAAACAATGGGTTCTTTATAGATTACCAGCATGAGTTGTTCATTGGTGCAATATTGAATTTTCCTCAAATTTTTGGGAGTATGTGGCACTATTATACTATTCTAAGTTCCCACTGATCTAAGACTTTACAATTGAAATTGAAGTTCAATACAATATGCAATAGGAGCCAAGATAATTTTAGGCCCACTATTTTGGGGGTTGAGGAGCCCTTGCTCAATAATGTATAAAGCACCCAACATTTACATCGATCCGAAAGTTTTTTCTGAGCTATTAGCCTGGATCTCTTTTTTAGGAGACACCCTCTATATTGAACTGAATGTGTTGGGTGGCATGGTGACTTAGTGGTTAGCCTTGCAGTGCTGGAGTCCTGGGTTTGAATCTTGCCGAGGACAACATCTGCAAGGAGTTTGTATGTTCTCCCCGTGTGTGCATGGGTTTTCTCTGGTTTCCTCCCACAGTCCAAAGACATACTGATAGAGAATGTAGATTGTGAGCCCTATATAGGACAGTGACTGACAATGTCTGTTAAGCGCTGCGGAATATTATGGGGCTATATAAATAAGCATACTAAATAAATAATGTATTCAATTTGATATCCTACTGTAATAATACTTCACTTCCCAAATGATAACTGGAAACCTTCATCTCCATAACTTTCTTTTCCTCCTTTTTCATTTTATAATCCATTGAAAATTAAAATTTTAGAGAAAACATACAAAAAGAACTATTTTTCAAGATCAGTGTTAAAAAAATTCACATGAAGAATAGCGATGGCAATATTCAATTACCAATTTATGTTTATGTGGCTAATGGTTCCATTGTGTTAAAGGGAGATTATCACCAGAACCCAGCATCTCATCCCTTCTCAGCAGATAGATACAGTAGTGTCACCTCAATCCAATGGTGTTCACCTTGAGAATGGTTGCCTCAATTGATAAGCTATAGCTGTTTTTGTAAATATGCAAATGAGCTGTTTGGAGCAATGAGGGAGTTGCCGCTTACCTCTTTGGAGCAACAGCAATATCCACCTTGCTCCAAAGAGCTCATTTGCATATTGATAAAAATAGAGAGGCACCGTTTCACAATGATCAAATACAATGTGATTCGAGAGATCCTAACCTATCTACAGTGCCTTGTAAAAGTATTCGGCCCCCTTGAACTTTTCAACCTTTTGTCACATTTCAGGCTTCAAACATAAAGATATAAAATTTTAAATTTTTTGGTGAAGAATCAACAACAAGTGGGACACAATTGTGAAGTGGAATGAAATTTATTGGTTATTGTAAACTTTTGTACAAAATAAAAAACTGAAAAGTGGGGCGTGCAATATTATTCGGCCCCTTTACTTTCAGTGCAGCAAACTAACTCCAGAAGTTCAGTGAGGATCTCTGAATGATCCAATGTTGTCCTAAATGACTGATGATGATAAATATAATCCACCTGTGTGTAATCAAGTCTCCGTATAAATGCACCTGCTCTGTGATAGTCTCAGGGTTCTGTTTAAAGCGTAGAGAGCATCATGAAGACCAAGGAACACACCAGGCAGGTCCGTGATACTGTTGTGGAGAAGTTTAAAGCCGGATTTGGATACAAAAAGATTTCCCAAACTTTAAACATCCCAAGGAGCACTGTGCAAGCAATCATATTGAAATGGAAGAAGTATCAGACCACTGCAAATCTACCAAGACCCGGCCGTCCCTCTAAACTTTCATCTCAAACAATGAGAAGACTGATCAGAGATACAGCCAAGAGGCCCATGATCACTCTAGATGAACTGCAGAGATCTACAGATGAGGTGGGAGAGTCTGTCCATAGGACAACAATCAGTTGTACACTGCACAAATCTGGCCTTTATGGAAGAGTGGCAAGAAGAAAGCCATTTCTCAAAGATATCCATAAAAAGTCTCGTTTAAAGTTTGCCACAAGCCACCTGGGAGACACACCAAAAATGTGGAAGAAGGTGCTCTGGTCAGATGAAAACAAAATCAAACTTTTTGGCCACAATGCAAAACTATATGTTTGGCGTAAAAGCAACACAGCTCATTACCCTGAACACACCATCCCCACTGTCAAACATGGTGGTGGCAGCATCATGGTTTGGGCCTGCTTTTCTTCAGCAGGGACAGGGAAGATGGTTAAAATTAATGGGAAGATGGATGGAGCCAAATACAGGACCATTCTGGAACAAAACTTGGAGTCTGCAAAAGACCTGAGACTGGGCCGGAGATTTATCTTCCAACAAGACAATGATCCCAAACATAAAGCAAAATCTACAATGGAATGGTTCACAAATAAACGTATCCAGGTGTTAAAATGGCCAAGTCAAAGTCCAGACCTGAATCTAAAAGAGAATCTGTGGAAAGAGCTGAAAACTGCTGTTCACAAACGCTCTCCATCCAACCTCACTGAGCTCGAGCTGTTTTCCAAGGAAGAATGGGCAAGAATTTCAGTCTCTCGATGTGCAAAACTGATAGAGACATACCCCAAGCGACTTGCAGCTGTAATCGCAGCAAAAGGTGGCGCTACAAAGTATTAACTTAAGGGGGCCGAATAATTTGGCACGCCCCACTTTTCAGTTTTTTATTTTTTACAAAAGTTTAAAATATCCAATAAATTTCGTTCCACTTCACGATTGTGTCCCACTTGTTGTTGATTCTTCACCAAAAAATTAAAATTTTATATCCTTATGTTTAAAGCCTGAAATGTGGCAAAAGGTTGAAAAGTTCAAGGGGGCTGAATACTTTCGCAAGGCACTGTATCTGTCAGATCTCAGGTCCATTCAGATCACGTTTTTACATCAGTTTAATGGATGCAAAAAAACGGATTAAAAAACGGACACAAACAAATACAAACAGATGGCCATCTGTTTCCATAGACATCAATGTTAAAAAAACCCCAGATCCATTGCTGTCCGTTTTTTGAAGGACACAAAAACATAGTATACCATACTTTTGTGTCCGTCCAAAAAAACAGACAGCTACAGATCCATTTTATTTTAACCATTGATGTCTATGGAAACTGATGGCCATTTGTTTGCATCCGTTTTTGCGTCCATTTTTTTAATCCGTTTTTTTCCATCCATTAAACTGATGTAAAGAACGTGATGTGAATGGCCCCTTATTTGTATCCCTGTATGCGAACAATGAAAGTTATTACTGAGTCAACCATAAGGCAAATTGTATAACTTTTTTATTACACATTGAATAGCATGTACAAGTGATTTGCTGGCCCCTTTACGCTCATGCGTAGGCTGCAGTATGACACAACTTCACTTTAGCTTTCACTTTAGCTCCACTTCTGAAAATGTCTCGAGTGCTTGTGAAATAGTTATGTATACTTGTCTCAGCGTGCAGAAGTATAGAGAGAGATTGTTCTGTACCTTGTAAGAAAGATCATTTATGATATGGTATGTAGTGCATAGTACAGTGTATGTAGAGCACATATGTAAAGCATCCGTGTATTTCTATAGATATAGTACATGTGAGGGATATTTGTGTGTATCCCATTAGCATACCGAATGGCTGACACCCCGCTGTATTTTTCAGACTGCTGGTAATTGCAGCCTCTCCCTGTGTCAGGCACACCCAGGTTGTGTTCTCCCGCTCTGGAATCACAGCTTCTCACAGATTCCTGACAACAAAAAAAGATTTTGTTACCGGCGTCCACAGCAAGTATACCTACTAACTGTTCTAAATGGCTGACTTCTCTCACTCCTCTAGCTATGACTTGCCTCTTTGGCGTCCGGATTCAGTAAATACTGAACGCAAATTGTTCCTTAGTCCTCCTTCATCAGAAGCCTACACAGCAGAGTCCTGCACTACAAGTGTGTCCTACTCTCAAAGCATTGAAGAGACCATCCAAACCAAAGTGAAAGTGACCCATGACGCCCAACCTTTACCCAAATTGGATGATGGAGAGGAAAAGCTTAACAAAGAACTGGCCTGCTTCAAAGACAAGGTGAGTGCAGAGGGAAGGGCAGTCGGTGATGGGAGTCTACGTTTCTACATGCTGTAAATATCAATGGGTTAAATTCAAAGAGGAAGTGTGAAGGGAACAAACTACGCGCTCTACGCATTTGGTTTACGCTGCAATGCTAAGGGCATGTTCACATGGTACAAATACACGTTGGAAATATCCAACACCTATTTACATAACTGCGTCTAGATATAGCCCCATTCAATGGCAAATCTGTATGTGGCCACCATCGCAGTTAGGCTTTATTGTCCACTATTTACGTAGTACGCCGTTCACATTTTTCACGGACGACATACGTATCCATTCATTTCAATGTATTTTTTCAGACATCTGTTTTTTTAAGGACCCTGGGTCTGTGAAAGAAAGGGAAGCATTTTTGTTTGTTTTTCTCACCAATGCAGATGCATATGAATCCAAGTCTATGGGTCCATGAAAAAAGCTGAGGGCATCCATGTGTCATTTTTTACAGACCCAGAGATATTGAAAAGTACAGGAAATGTTAAAAAAAAAAAAGCTGAAAAATGGATCAAACACAAAAGCTCACATCCACAGATGGAGAGCTGTCTGTAATAACCATGGGCATCAGACATGCGCACAATGCAGACATGTGAATATGGCCTTACAGCACTGAAACCGCAGCAAGAACTGGAATGCTGCTATGGCGCAGAATTCAGGTACAGTTTGCCATTGGAATCAATTGAGGGAAGTGAGAGGCACATAGTGGGCTTTTTTCTGGCTAACTGTAGCAGGGAAAATGTGTCACAATCAGCAGAAAACACTCATATAAACATCCCCTATAAATCTGACACATATTACACGTTCTACACTTATTACAAATATACACTATAGGGATAGATACAGGGTGTTAATACAGAACGGCCCATTAGGCCTATCATGCTATTAGACTGGAACCTGCCAGAGGTCTTCTCCTGACCATCTTGTCAACCTTGACTTATTCATCTTCAAGAACATGCATGGATCCATTTAAGTAATGATACTAGAACCAATAATTACATTAAGGCCAGGGCCCCACGTAGCGGAAACACCGTGGCAAAAAATGCGGTGTTTTACAGTACCTGCAATGTACACATCCCATCCACACATTGTAGAAAAATATCTGCAGCAGAAATGCTGCGATTTCAAAAACTGTCGCGTTTGTGTAAATCGCAGCATGTCAATTATACCTACAGAAACGCTGGCGTTCTCCGTATAGGTATAATTAAAGCAGAGGAAAACTCTGCGGACTTTCTGTGAAAAGCGCTTCGGGAAAAACCGTGATGCATTTCTGCCGCGGTTTTTCCCGCAGCACTTTTTGGCTGAGACTAGCTATGTGGGGTACTTAGGCTAAGGCCCCATGTTGCGGAAACAAAGCTTTTTTTGGCTGCTGTGAAAGCGCAACAGTGAATGAGCAAAGCGAATGAGATTTCATGTAATTTTATCCACACATTGTGGCGAAAAAATGCTATTGGAAAAGTTGAATTTTCAAAAACGTGTGCATTTTAGAAACATGCAGCATATTAATCTTAGCTGTGGAATCACCAGCGTTTTCCCTACATATTTAATACGGGAAGAAAAAAACACAGAGCAAAAACGCCATGAAAAATGCTGCAGAAAAACCCATAACGCTTTTTTGCTGCTTTCTTCAGTTGAAATTTGCTGCCTGAGGCCTTCACCTAAGAGATCTGTATTAGAGTAGCCTGTTTCAGCTGTCACCAGTTTACGGTGACCAGTAGTGCAATGCTCAGGTAGGTTATAGAAAATACATTGGGGGAGATTTACGAAGACCAGCGTTTTTATATCTCCTGCGTCAGTGGAGGATTCGGGTGATTTATGAGGAGGTGCATATACATCTTCATAAATCAGACATGTCACTTGGCGAGTTGTGTGCTTGCACTTAAATTTAGGCAAAGAAAACAAATCCAGCACTCTCATGTGCATATTGATAAGCTTTAATTTTATTAACAAATTAACGTTTCGGTCCCAATGACATCGGAATGCGAAGGAAAACGTAGCAAGGTGGAAGAGGAAAAGCTTGGGCTACCTAATTGGAAAAGGTGCCTATAGCACCGCCCCTCCTTCTGTGGATATCCAAACGCCGTATCATTAGTATCTGCACTGAAATCTATGGCAGTTCATAGTCTGTATGGGTTTCGAGCATCATTTATAAATAAATATATATAAATCTGGCGGAGCCAATGCCCCCACCCCCATTGCCCTCATCCTGCCCCCTTTTTCACAAGGGGCGAGGGCAATTTTAAAAGATCAATTGGAACAATATTTGTCCCACTGAGGTAGATATATGAAACTGTCTGAATTAAAAACTGTCTCTGTTTCTCTTAGCAACCAATCACAGCACAGCGTTCATTTCTTATAGTGCGCTTGAAAAAGGAAAGCTGGGTGTGATTGGTTGCTGTGGGCTACAAATCAGTTTTTCCTTTAGACACTTTTCATAATGTATCCATATCTTACTTTCTACTTATGTTGGTGCTTGGTCTTCGCCAAGTCATTGAGATGGATATTGCCTGCTCAGTAGGTCATAGCCAGTAGTGCATCTAGCTAGACGTTGTCTAGAAGGGACTAAAGACCATGCACATTCAATAACTGTCAGCTAAACAGCAATTCCTCCTGAACCTCCCATACACACGCATGCTTTGTTCACCCGAGTGTGCATGTGTGCAGTGTAACGTAAACCATTGACAGACATCTATAGCAGAGGCTTTATCTCATGTAAGAACTAAGGATCAGACACGCTAAAATTCAACGTTTTTTTTTCCTGTCACAGAACAAACTAATGGTTGAAGATCCACTACCCAATAAATGGTTGGTTGATGCCAATGAGAGGTGATCTGTAGTAACATTGCCCAGCCACTATACAGTGTATGGAGCTCTCTGCTTCTGGCTCCATACACTGTATCATACAGGGTCAGAACGCAGCTCCAAACAGCTGATCTATGTCACGGCCGGCCATTGGCCCCCATCAATCAGATGCAGTATTTATGGCCTATCCTAAGGAGAAAAAAAAAATTCCCAGACAACCCCTTTAATATATGTGCTGGAAAAACCCTCAGTGCATAACTTAAATGGGCCCAAAGGCCAAACCTACATATATTGATGAGCACAGTGTGAGAACAGCCTAAAATGAGACAATGGGGAAAGTATACTTTTGGCAAGAATATTCCATAAACAAAAATGGCACAAACTTCAGTAAATGTGCACCAGATTTACAAACTCTGAATATGGATGGACATGAATTTGGTGTGAATATAATATTTTGGAAGATGCTCAAAAATGTTAAATGTCTTCAGAACTGGCCCTAGGGGTCCTCCACCTTTCTCTACTGACTGGGGCACCTATGTCACTGAAGGTCTGGGTAACAGCAGCTTTGCCATACAATTCACCAGCTTACATTTGTGTCTGTACAAAGAATAATGAGAAGTATGGAGTTACAATGGAGTCGATAGCAAGCATTAGAAGACATCACAAGTCAAAAAATCACAAGCCAAATGACAATAATAGTTTTATATAATAAGTCAGCACAATGGTGATGCTAAGTGAAGCAAAGAGTCTAAAACCTCACACAGATGCATGACAGTACAGCTACATACAGTAGATATCACAGCTCTCCACTGAGTTCTGCATCTATGCCTTCACTACATCACCAGGTACGATTTCCATCTTCTGAACATAAATCTTCCTGATTCCCGTCCACTGACAGCAAGTATAAGGTGCTGACTGGACGCCACAAACACCGGGTTGATGGCAATATGGCCTCTCCCCCAGCTTCATTTCTCCACAGCCAACATGCCATTGCCCAGCCTACCCTCTCCAAACTGCCACCCAGACACCATCACCTGCAGTTTCCACCCTGCCATGAAAGGACTCCCGGACACTCTGTTCCTTACTGAGACTCTCTTTACTGTAATAGAAGTTGCAGATTCAGTGAATGGAACTCTTCAGTGAATTTACAGATGACAAACAACAGCTGAACGTTAAGCAAGCTCTGTAAGATTCCAGGCCAGAGCAGTCATTGGAGTATGCACTGCCACCACTATAGAACCAGTACTATCATTTATGAGTTTCTTGATGGTGCATCATTACATGGAACTGAATGATGTATGGGTAAGAGTCTGCTCTACTCCACAAGCACCCATCAAGCTTCCAAGCTTGCCATGTCTTCTCTAGCGGACCATCAAGCTGACCTCCTTGCCTACAAGCCATCCCACTCACCTCACCGAGAATGAAGAAACATACCCCTAAATACGAAGCCATTTAGCCTTGGGTAACCTGAGTGACGTCTGACGTCACTGCGTTATTTTGTTCCATCTTTAGGGAGTGCACGATGCAGTCTCCAGAACATACTAGAATGAGTGACCATGTGATGACCAGTACTTATCCGATGTGACACCTTCTATACAACACAAAACACAATCCAATGCAAATAGTTCACAATGCATAATACAACAGTGCAACAGTAAACATTTTTTTGCACTAATCAGCCGCACTGAACCATACAAGTTCTGCGCCTCCACTATTACTGCATGCGCAGTCTGAACAAGGACTTTATCCTTCCCATGCCTATCTCCAGTAACTAGCCACTTGTTCAAGATATGCATTTGCACCACCTTACACGAACTATGAAAAAACAGCCAGAGAAAGTATAATTGTATGCAAAACTTTTCATTTTACAAAGAATGAGCTGTACTGGCCGTATAGGATCAATATTAATGTAGATATAATATATCCTCCATTTCTTTGAATAATTGACTTCTTTGAGAGAGACTGCCATTGAATGATGCCCAACCCCCTCCCCTCGTTTTAACTTAGATTTATGCAATGCTAGGTTTGAAAAAGGGTTTTCTAAACCCCTTTATGTAGATGGTCTAACGCCATGATGACTCCAAATCATGTCAAATACATTTCCAGATTCTCTTTTAGGTCTGTAATAGGATGTTGAAATTCTTCTATAGCGCCATCAGTGGTCTTCTGTGTCTACAACAGTGATTCCTAATAGGGGTGCCTTGGAAACCTGCCAGCGGGCTGTAACACTCTGGTTGGGAAGATGACTAGATGCCTTCATGCAACATTATCTGCGTCATTAGGGCATTTTTTGTCTTTTGGGTGCCCTGAGAATATTTTTTTCTTCCATGGGTGACCTGAGTCTAAAAAGATTGGGAAACACTTATTCTGCTCCCTACATTGATTTATAGTTTAACATACATAATTTATAGCTGAATTTGACAGTAATAAGAGCAGGACAGGAGGAGGTATCTACTGACACCTAAAGCTTGTACCATGAGAACAAGATGAATTCAGACATCAGCTGGTGGAATTTCATGTACATACAGTACAGACCAAAAGTTTGGACGCACCTTCTCATTCCAAGAGTTTTCTGTATTTTCATGACTATAAAAATTGTAGATTCGCACTGAAGGCATCAAAACTATGAATTAACAAAAATCTTAACAAAAAAGTGTGAAACAACTGAAAATATGTCTTATATTCTAGGTTCTTCAAAGTAGCCACCTTTTGCTTTGATTACTGCTTTGCACACTCTTGGCATTCTCTTGATGAGCTTCAAGATGTAGTCACCTGAAATGGTCTTCCAACAGTCTTGAAGGAGTTCCCAGAGATGCTTAGCACTTGTTGGCCCATTTGCCTTCACTCTGCGGTCCAGCTCACCCCAAACCATCTCGATTGGGTTCAGGTCTGGTGACTGTGGAGGCCAGGTCATCTGGCGTAGCACCCCATCACTCTCCTTCTTGGTCAAATAGCCCTTACACAGTCTGGAGGTGTGTTTGGGGTCATTGTCCTGTTGAAAATAAATGATGGTCCAACTAAACGCAAACCGGATGGAATAGCATGCCGCTGCAAGATGCTGTGGTAACCATGCTGGTTCAGTATTCCTTCAATTTTGAATAAATCCCCAATCGTGTCACCAGCAAAGCACCCCCACACCATCACACCTCCTCCTCCATGCTTCACGGTGCGAACCAGGCATGTAGAGTCCATTCGTTCACCTTTTCTGCGTCACACAAAGACACAGTGGTTGGAACCAAAGATCTCAAATTTGGACTCATCAGACCAAAGCACAGATTTCCACAGGTCTAATGTCCATTCCTTGTGTTCTTTAGCCCAAACAAGTCTCTTCTGCTTGTTGCCTGTCCTTAGCAGTGGTTTCCTAGCAGATATTTTACCATGAAGGCCTGCTGCACACAGTCTCCTCTTAACAGTTGTTGTAGAGATGTGTCTGCTGCTAGAACTCTGTGTGGCATTGACCTGGTCTCTAATCTGAGCTGCTGTTAACCTGCGATTTCTGAGGCTGGGGACTCGGATGAACTTATCCTCCGCAGCAGAGGTGACTCTTGGTCTTCCTTTCCTGAGGCGGTCCTCATGTGAGCCAGTTTCTTTGTAGTGCTTGATGGTTTTGGCCACTGCATTTGGGGACACTTTCAAAGTTTTCCCAATTTTTCGGACGGACTGACCTTCATTTCTTAAAGTAATGATGGCCACTCATTTTTCTTTACTTAGCTGCTTTTTTTCTTGCCATAATACAAATTCTAACACTACATTCAGTAGGACTATCAGCTGTGTATCCACCTGACTTCTAAACAACACAACTGATGGTCCCAACCCCATTTATAAGGCAAGAAATCCCACTTATTAAACCTGACAGGGCACACCTGTGAAGTGAAAACCATTTCAGGTGACTACCTCTTGAAGCTCATCAAGAGAATGCCAAGAGTGTGCAAAGCAGTAATCAAAGCAAAAGGTGGCTACTTTGAAGAACCTAGAATATAAGACATATTTTCAGTTGTTTCACACTTTTTTGTTAAGTATATAATTCCACATGTGTTAATTCATAGTTCTGATGCCTTCAGTGTGAATCTACAATTTTTATAGTCATAAAAATACTGAAAACTCTTGGAATGAGAAGGTGTGTCCAAACTTTTGGTCTGTACTGTATGTAATTTGAGGTAAATCTCTGATGACACACACGTCTTAGAAGAATCACAGGAATCTATGGGTAAGGCACCTAAGAAATAAAAAGTCTAAAGATCCTTATTATTTGTGTTTTACAGATTAGATACTTGGAGAAACAGCGTGAAGTTTTGGAGCAACGCTGGTCAATGTTGCAGCAAGAGGAAAATTCTGAAAAAGACCTGGAACCCATTTACCTTTCATACATAAGTAGCCTCCTTGGACAAGTCAATGGTGTAACCAAGAGAAATGACGAGACTCAGAAGAGCATGCTGGAAATGGTGGATTCTGTCAATGACATAAAAGACAAGTTAGTTTGGGGTGATGGGATCTTAGTGATAATTTACTTGACATGTTCAATAACTTTTGTTTGGAAGATTTGTGATAAACCAATGTTTGGACTACAAGTTAACAGGTCCTAAAATATTTGCTAAGTGACAGGGCATTTGATCATGTCAACTTGTCTTGAAAGTTTACTATTGGACATAGTCATATCATGGTGTTTCAGTAATATACATTCGTGATGTCATCGTTTAACTGGTTTGATCAGTTCTGGCTATATCTGTGCCATCTTTTTCATTGAATCGAGTTTGAACATCTTGTTTGTTAGGACAGGCGAAAACTCCTTTATATTATTTCTGTGTTTTGGATGTGAGCCTGATAGCTATTTAGGAATGAGTAAATAATGTATTAGCTTATAATTATCCCTATTAAGCTGATTCACAACATATTGGTTATATATAACTTATTGAATTGGTGAAACTCCAAGCTGCAATACCAAATTATTGGGAGGAACCTATAATCTAGAGTAAGTGAACCAACCCAGAATGTGAGATCCAGAATATGTCTTGTGATTGCGTAGTACATACCATTGCTTATCCTTTATTATCCCATAAAAAACCACAGAAAACTCCACAAGCTGGTTGCAAAAGATTATAAAACGGCCATATTTTTTTTTTTTTTTGGTGAGGGGAAAATAAAG
Source organism: Leptodactylus fallax (assembly GCA_947044405.1). NCBI lineage: Eukaryota > Metazoa > Chordata > Amphibia > Anura > Leptodactylidae > Leptodactylus > Leptodactylus fallax. The sequence goes on from CAMRHE010000426.1 coordinate 919,210, forward strand.
GCTCTCCACTCAAATTCCCTATGGTTCTACTGAACTAATTGTGGCTAGGGTTTTATTGTGAATATTGGTTCAAAAAAATCATACGTGGTTCGAGTATTTCAACTGTAATACAGACCATAAAAAAAAAAAAAGAAAGCGGACTAATCTTATTTCATTGTATTTTTTTTTTTTTACAACTTTCTTTTGTCTAGAATACTTTACAGGTTCTTCTATATCCTCAGTAAAAGAAAAGGCTGGGCATAGGCTTTCTTTCTGCTTTTCAGAGAGAATGCCCAGCATGGGCAGAAGCATTTATAACGGTTAAAGGTAGCCATCCTGATACAGACTCCAGGTAGTGAGGATAAAAGCTATTAGCTAAGGACCTCACAACTCTTTTCTCTGTTATGAATGATCCTTTTTATCTCTGTCCTTGATAAGGTGGACAACAACACAGAAGTGCTTATCTATTTGCTTTTATCCCAACGCACAGAGCTCGTGTTATGATGCCTACCTTTTACTGCTATAAATGCTGCTGCCCATTTCCACACTTTATCTCTAAAAAGCAAAAGGAAAGCTAAGCCTATGTCCAGCCTAAATGATGTACTTGCTTCTTTCACTGAGGATACAGCAGAAGCTATACTGTATTCTATTGAGACTAACAGAACCTCACTACAATGACATACAAAGACCTATACTGTACCACGTGCTGCTATTTTAAGAGGTTTATTGTGATATTTCTGGAAACAGGAAACATATTTTTAAACAACAATCCTTTACAAAGTTATTGTAAAATGCATATTCAGTTTACTTATTGGATTTTTTATTGTAGGAAAACCTTTTAAAGGGAATCTTACACATTTAAAATAGCTTCTAAGCCACTTATTTGCTGTAGGGGAGGTTAGTGGTATATACATGCATATACCTTTTCTGTGTGAAAGTGCAGTTGCTGCCAAGAAACTTTGCGGTTTTTCTTGCAGCACTTTTCACAGAAAGTCTGCAGAGTTTTCCTCTTCGGACTTTCTGCTTCAATTATACCTATAGGAAACCACCAGTGTTTCCATAGATATAATTGTTATGCTGCAGTTTTCAAAAGCGCAACGGTTTTGGAAAGCGCAGCATTTCTTCTGCACGTATTTTTCTGCAATGTGTGGATCGGATTTGCTAGAATCCCATCCACTTTGCAGTGACTGTAAAATGCAGTGTGGTGCCCCAACCTTAATCCATATTGAATGAGCTGTTTGGTAAACCCGGGGAGTGGCTGCATCTGCCAGAGCACCTGTTTTTACCTGTGGTCGTTGCACATTGGGACCTGTCAAATGTTACATTAGATGACAGCATTGGGTGGTAACCACAGGCAAGATGGGTGCTCTGGTAGACACAGGCACACCCTGGGTGCACTGAACAGCTCATTTGCATGCAGATTAAAAGTTGATTTTCTTGGCAGCAAGATTGCACTTGACATAAAAAGGTATGTTCACTATGCCACAAATTTTGGGTGCTGTACGCTCCCCGTAAAACATAGAATATAATATAATAGAATAGAATAGAATCTACAGGTGCATCATAATAAATTAGAATATCTTTGAAACGTTTATTTATTTGAGTAATTAAATTAAAAAAGTGACCTCCTATATTTTCTAGATTCTTTACACACAGAGTGTTCTATTTCAAGTGTTTTATTTCTGTAAATGTTGATTATGGATTACAGGTAATGAAAACACAAATCTAAGAAAATTAGAATATTGTAAAAAAGTTCAGTATTGTAAATTCAGTGTGTCACCTGCCAAGGTTTCCTAAGCCTATAAATGGTCCCTCAGTCTGGTTCAGTAGGACACACAATCATGGAAGACGCTGATTATGGATTGTATTACTGAATTACTGAAATGAATGAACGGTCCGAAGATATTCTAATTTATTGAGATGCACCTGTAGGTCTGTAAACAGTTCCATGAAAAACAGTACGGACATGTGCATAAGGCATTCCAGTTTTCCTACCAGTAAAAGACATTAGTTCCTGTTCATTAATTGGGGCACCAACTGTACTAGGGAATCAGCACCAACCTTCTTCAGGCCCTGGCTGTGGATGTGTTTTTACAAAAAAACAAACAAAAAAAAACAAAAAACATAAGCCTGCCGGAGAGTCTGGTTTTGTTTCTGAAAACCTAGTAAGACTCCCTCTTGGCATAAATGCTTCAATATATTATTATGGAGAGATTTATCATCACCATACAAAAGTTGCAACCCAAATGTTCAAATAGCAATTTTATACTGCCCTCGCTGATTTCCAAAAAAGGGACATGGGGGGGGGGGGGGCACGGGTATTCTGTGTCACCAGCGGATTTACTATCAATTATGTCAGTTTACTGAGAAAAGTCAAAACTTTTTGAGCTCATTTGTATATAAATTTGGACATTTTGCATTTTTACACTTCTCATTCCATTTTTGAAAAGTAGATGGGAAAGTGGGCTTGGTCACCCTGTAGAGCTGTCTGTACTGATTTATCCAGTACAACTTTGTAAAAAGGCGCAGAATGGTAGCAATCTCACTCCAGTATGGAGGTGGCATAAAAAGTACAGTAATATCTCAGGACAGAAATATTAGACTCATAGATGTACCAGATTTATCAAACATCTCCCGACATTTGATAATTTTGGAGCAAATTACAGAATCGAATAAACCAGAAATAAAAATTTCCTTTCTACTGTTGTACATAGTACAGGTATGTGTCCTACAGTATTATTGGATAATCACTCCTTTAACTTTGCATATATTCTGTCCTTGCCTCTTAGGTTTGAAGATGAGTTGCGTATACGCACTGACTTGGAATATGCCTTTGTGCACCTGAAAAAGGTATAGTAACGATATTTGAAAGTTGATTTATAAATTCATTTGAGGGTCAAAAAATCACCCCTGCTGTATAGAAATGTGAGGATCTGAGACCACTTAGTTTTTTCAACTGGCTTATGGGACAATTTCAACATGTACTGTATGATGGTTTAAGTGAATACTACTGCTAATATGGACTGAAATGTGTACAGCTGCATCGCAAAATGATCATTCACCAGTCATTTGTTAAATAGTTGTTCAACCACCAAATTACAATTATCTAATGTATATGGTCACCTAATAGTGGTTTTCCCATCAAAGCATGTTATCTCCTATCAGTAGGATAGGGGACAATTTGCAGATCGGTTCCGAATGGAGTGGTGGTCAGGCAGCACGTTCACCAATCCATTTATTTCAATAGAGAATAGAGATAGCCAATTGCTGTATTTTGGCTATCTCCGGCACTCCCAATGAAATGAATGGAGTGATATATGTGCTGCCCGACCTCCACTCCATTCAGAATGGGGGACAAAGGTCCCCCATTCTCAGAACCAATGGAGGTTTCAGTCGTTTGAACCCGCACCAATCTGAAGTTATCCCCTATCCTATGGAATGCAAATAGGACATTTAATATAAATATGTTATAAATATGTCCTAATAATGTAGCAGTAAATTTAGAACATACTGAACTTGGATAAAGAGGAGATAAGCAGCAAATATCTAGCCGCTATTATTATTATTATTATTGTGATCTAGTAACGTTGCCAGCATTAGAGACAGACCTGTTCTACCAATTACTGTAAATGATATGCCATTAATATCCTTTGTATAACTAGAATACAGATAATGGGTTATAATGGCAGTGAAGCTAGGCACATTGGCATAATACTACAAAGAGGAAGCAACAAAGATGGATATTTTATTAGCCTACATGTATAAGGAACTGTTATCAGACTTCTAGGTGTACGATGAGCTAAAACTGGCAAAGAAGTGTCTCATAGTAGATACAACTGTACGTATTGTGTATAGCAGCATGGTTGGCACATACATTAGATATTAAGTCATCAAAATTTCTAAAACTTACAAACACATAAGAAATCTCATAAGGATACCATTTATTAAATACTATATATATCTAGGGGTTTTCTCCTTTTGGAGACTGCCAGTCAGTATATGGAGTCATGTAGGCCAGGCACCAACATAAGAGCATCAGAAATTTAGATTAATATTATGGATATCATAGCTGCTTAGAGGTTAGCAGCGCTGCCTTGAAACAGGTTTAAATAAGAGAAGTCACAGGTTTAAATCAGATAAGAGTATTCTGGTTTCCTCCCATATTCCAAAAATACTTTAAGTGGCTTCTTAAGAAATTGTCATAGATTGGGTGTGGGCAAGAGAATGAGAAATTAGATTGGACAAACCACTTTGGATGGCACTCATGTTAGTGAATGCATATTCTGTCTCCACCTTGGAATATGTTGGTGCTATTCAAATCAATGAAAAATCTTTTCTATTGATTTTTCTTGACCTTGCAGTGATGTAATTGTCACATAAGATACTTATAATAGTTGGGAAATGGGTCTGATTTGAGGCCAAAAATACATATGGGAAAACAAGGGAAAGCCACAGTAGTCTTCTAATGATACTAAAAAGGGTTTGTCCACGAATACAAGATCTGTGGGGGTCCCACCAATCATGATAACAGGGGTGTACCCTTCCCACATCTGAATGTAGCGCTCGCTGCCACTCCATTCACTTCTATGGGACTGCTGAAGATAGCCAAGCAATGTACTTCAACTGTCTCCGGCAGTCCAATAGAAAATAGTTGTATTCGTAGGTAAATATAGCCTAATTCATTTCTATGTATCATGTACAGATGTATACAGATGTCTAGTTACTATAGGTTTATGATTTTATAGCCTTCCCTAATTTTACCAGTTACCTTATGGCTAATCTGAGGCCTCATGTACAAGGCAGGGCCAAGTACAGAAGGCTGTATGTTAGGACAAACAGCCCCAGTTAGCTCAGGCCTGTGGACCATGCTCCATCCGTAGATGTCAGGTCACTTATTTTTGCAGATTCCACATGGAAACAGAGGTGTTACCACAATTGGGAGTTGCTGAATGGGGATAATCTATGTTTGGTTCCTTGGCATGTCAAACTACATATCCACAGTAGAAATCTTGAAAACATGAACATGAAAAATCTGGTCAGATACAATGATTTCCATTATTTATGAGGATCATTTAGAATTTGACATAACTCACATGATCTACTAATAGTAAGAAAACTGTGGACTGACAACTAATGACACATCCCAATGTATTTATTGGTTTCATTGACTCGGCAGATTTTGTGACTAATAAATGTTCTGTTTTAGTTTACAAATAAACGACAGGTAGAAATGAGAATATATTCAGTGATTTATGGGCATAACAAAGCATTACTCATAGAAAACATATAAAGTGTCATTGTAACAGGATGATGTCACAAGTTTTAGTTGTATAATTTCTGCCATGTTGTGAAATCGGGAATGTGACCTCAACTGTGAAAAGCAATGAGAGGAAAGAATTGTCTGACTTGGCTGAATTGTCTATTTTGTGTAAGCCAAAGCCAGACAACCATTTACCCTCTAGCATCTGCTACAGGGGAAATACAATAATACATGGGAATGGCAGCTATTCCGATGTCTGCCAGAGCTGCTCTCTGAAAGTAACTCTTCATTCTGTCTCAGAAGGTCTTAGAGATGGACTTGCCTATATAATATCCATATAGCTAACCTTGCTCTCTATTTAGAGTTGTGGAATGAATTCCGAAGTTTGAGTTTGCATTCTGTTCTCTACTCTGTACACTAAAACCTAATCTAGCACAAGGAACCCTGAAACATGAGCCTGTACCCTGAGTACCCTGAGACCTTAACCTGTATCCTGAGTACCCTAAAACCTGAGCCTGAACCCTGAAAACCCTAAAACCTGAGCCTGACTCCTGAGAACCCTAAAACCTGAGCCTGTATCCTGAGTACCCTGAGAGCTGAGCCTAAATCCTGGGAACCCTAAAACCTGAGCCTGAATCTTGAGTACCCTGAGACCTGAATCCTGAGTACCCTGAAACATGAGCATGTATCCTGAGTACCCTGAGACCTGAATCCTGAGAACCCTAAAACCTGAGCCTGTATCCTAAGTACCTGAAACATGAGCCTGTATCCTGAGTACCCTGATACCTGAGCCTGAATCCTGAGAACCCTAAAATCTGAACCTGTATCCTGAATACCCTGAAACATGAGTCTGTATCGTGAGTACCCTAAAACCTGAGCCTAAATCCTGAGAACCCTAAATCTGAACCTGACTCCTGAGAACCCTAAAACCTGAGCCTGTATCCTGAGTACCCTGAGACCTGAGCCTAAATCCTGGGAACCCTAAAACCTGAGCCTGAATCCTGAGTACCCTGAGACCTGAATCCTGAGAACGCTAAAACCTGAGCCTGTATCCTGAGTACCTGAAACATGAGCCTGTATCTTGAGTACCCTGATACCTGAGCCTGAATCCTGAGAACCCTAAAATCTGAGCCTGAATCCTGAGTACCTGAAACATGAGCCTGTATCCTGAGTACCCTGAGACCTGAGCCTGTATCCTGAGTACCCTGAGACCTGAATCCTGAGAACCCTAAAACCTGAGCCTGTATCCTGAGTACCTGAAACATGAGCCTGTATCCTGAGTACCCTGATACCTGAGCCTGAATCCTGAGAACCCCAAAATCTGAACCTGTATCCTGAATACCCTGAAACATGAGCCTGTATCGTGAGTACGCTGAAATATGAGCCTTTATCCTGAGAACCCTAAAACCTGAGCCTGTATCCTGAGAACCCTAAAACCTGAGCCTGTATCCTGAGTACCCTGAGAACTGAGCCTGAATCCTGAGAGAGCTAAAACCTGAGCCTGTATCCTGAGAACCCTAAAACCTGAGCCTGTATCCTGAGTACCCTGAGAACTGAGCCTGAATCCTGAGAACCCTAAAACCTGAGCCTGTATCCTGAGAACCCTAAAACCTGAGCCTGTATTCTTAGAACTTTGAATACAGGACTTTTGTTTGTATCCTGCACCTGGTATCTTGTTCTTTTCCCTGTACCTTGTAACCTTTTGGTGTATAAATGAATGCTTTTGTTTATAGTACAAAGTCATATTAATGCACATATATTACCTTCTTCTATGTATAGGATGTGGACACGTGTAGCTTAGACCGAAGTGAACTGGAAGCAAAATTTCAGGAGTTAAAAGGGACAATTGAGCTTATGAAGGCAGTCTATGAACATGTGAGTTATTGGGCTGCTTTCTGTTAATGGTATTGACTGTTTTCATATGTATAAGAGTGCATGAAGGGTGAATGAGCAGACGAATGAATGAATGAAACTTAATTTTAAACTTTTTTTCAACACTGCTCCCAATAAACTACAGTAAACTTAAAGGGAGCTTGTCATTTTACACATACTCTGTAAGCAACATGTTATAGAGCAGGAGTAGGTGAAAGAGTGAGATACAAGCTTTGTATTAACAAATAGTCAGAAGTTTTATTTTATTTATTTAAAGCTTATTCTGGGCTTAGGAGTCCAGTGGGCGGTCTGTCTCAGTGACAGACAACCTTTCCAGTGCAACTTGTCAATAACTAAATGAAGTGAATGAACAAAAGTGAAATCTAAATCCCATCAATACCCGATGTGACTGCCCTGGAAGTCCTGGAAGTGATGGTACGGCCCCACAGAGCCCTGATCTCAACATCATCCAGTCTGTCTGGGATTACATGAAGAGACAGACGGATTGGAGCAAGCCTACATCCACAGAAGATCTGTGCTTAGTTTTCCAAGATGTTGGGAACAACCTCCCTTCCAAGTATACCTAGAAGAATTGATGGAAGGCAAAGGATGGCGACGCCAAATATTCATGTGATTTTGATAGCTTTTTTGTTTGTTCACTTTGGATTTTGTTAATTGACAAAAATAGACTATTAACACTTCTATTTCTGAAAGTAATCTCACGTTGTAGCATTGTTTCTCCACCAGCCTAAAACTTGTGCTCAGCTTCCCCTACTATATAATATTTTGACTGAAACTTCTTGACTTATTTTCAAAGGAGCTAAAAGAGGTCATGGAAGAGTCGGAGGATATATCAGTGCTTTTAAATATGTCGCCTGCCTGTACATTAAACCTGGAGAGCGTGGTGCAGGAGATAAAGGAACGCTATGAGAGCATTGCAGCTCGGAGTCGAGAAGAAGCTCAGGCGCTCTCAAGGAGTAAGGTATTTATTACATGCTCACCTTATACAATATGGAAGAACTGTTTAAGGTGCACTGTCATTTCTGCTTCTTGTTATAATACATGGCAGGGTGTATTTTGACCATTACGATTAAAAACAATTGTTCATCACCAAGACATATATTGCTTTATTGGAATCGGTTGTCAGTAATGTCTTGCCCTTTTTTAGTTACAGCAAGGTGTACAGCAAGCTGGACGTTATGAGGCAGAACTGGAGAACAGCCGCAGTCAGATTACACTGCTCAACAGCAAAATCCAGAAGCTGAGGTCAGAGGTCGTAAGCGTTCAGAACCAGGTAAATCCTTCATGCAGTAAGACACAAGGACAGCAAGAACGTGTCTTAGTACTAGATCTAGATATTCAATTTCAGCTGTGTTAGTTTTCCCAGAGAAAGTGAGGCTCCAGTCATTACTATTGAGATGGGTCTCAAAATCTCTGAACGAGTTCTCTGTCCCCTTCCATATGAACAATAAGTCATCAATATATCTTTTATAGTAGACTATACAATTTGACCAATTGTGATGTCCATAAATATATTCTGCCTCAAAGGAACCCACATACAAGTTAGCGTAGCTGGGGGCAAATCTAGTCCCCATTGCTGTACATCTAACTTGTAGGTAGGTCTTCCCTTCAAATTTGAACACATTGTGCTCCAATATGAATTTGATACCTTTTAGCAAAAATTCTCTCTATATGTCCGGAATATCTATATATTTTTTTTTGCTTTGGAAATAGCCCATAATCCTTTACTGTGCGGGATATTGGTATATAGTGAAGCTACGTCTAAAGTTGCCCAGATTTAAGTTGGTTTCCAAGTCACAGATAATAGATCAGTTAAAAGGTGCGTAGAGTCACGTAAGTGTGATGGGGTATATAGATGCATAGTATGGTTTTATGAACGCAGAATATGAGTACAAGCTATTTAAACCTTATTTTAATTTGACAAAATGATATTTATGGAGTAGGATTGATATGTTTGTACTCATGTACATCGGATATACTGAATTCACTCAGAAAGACTGTAGTTTAATTTGTACCTGATGAGTTTGATCTTGTTTCTTGATGACCACTCCCACGAGTGGATTTTAAACCTGGGTAGTTATACCATATGTCATACACCAAAATTGTACACTTGAAGAAGGGGCATTCTGTAGCTCTGAAACGCGTCGTGTGTTCTGGTATCAATAAAGACTTTCCTTGAGGACATCTGGGTAAGCGCGATTTTTTCTTCCACATCCTGCAATCAAGGAATTCCTGTGGATTTGGTCCTTGTTTATACATATGATATATACGTCCTCGTGACGTTATTCTGCTGCTGCCCTCCATGTGATGTCTGCTTTGACTATTCTGCACTTCAGGGTGTTGTGACTTTATCACAACCCCATAAGGTGAGTAGTATTCTTTAATAGCACCTATATTCATCTATTTGACGGTATTACACTATGGGTTGCGCGGTGCTGTTTTTTTCTTTGTTTATACTAGCAAGAACGTGAGGTCTTTAAAGAGCCAAAAACTGAAGCACAGCCATGCACAGCTAAAATAACACTAGAAAATTCTGTGTATTAAAATATAGAGATTAAGCAATACTTTATAGAAAATGTCTTTATTGGTTCTTTCAGTTTATGGATATTTTATTGATAACTACGGTGTATATAAACATCCAGCAAGAAACTTACTTACAGAATATACTGTACAATATCAAGAATAAGCACACAGCAGCAGTATGACTGCAGGATGAGACTACACAATTGTCATACCCATGAGAAGCTCATAAGTATACATTGGAGCTGAATGCATAACGCACTGGGATATTTGCAACCAAGACAACAAAACTGCAAAGTTACTTCATATTCAGAAACATTGGAGCAATAAAACTATTAGTTACAAATGTATAACAATATCAATATCCATTCCATTGTACTTTGTGCTCCTTTAGCTATAGGACTATTCCAATAATATCCAGCAGCTCTGGCGAGTCCACCACCCATCCTGTAGGAGGACTACTACTTGTGCCAAGGCGCTCCAGACACACATTGTAAAATAACTGCTAGCAGTTCCCTATGGCCTTGTCGGTCAGGCTCAGGCTGACCCACAAGATAACAGATGCGTGCCCTGCTCGGACCGAGTCAGGAATGAGCTCCCCCTTACACTCACGTACATGGCACAGTACACAGAGGTGTAACATGAAGCTCCTGGGTCCTAGTGCAATATCTGGACCAGGTTTGCTAACTATTTTATAGTTTATAGTACTGGTCTTTTCAGTTGGGAAGAGACACTTTATGGCCCCCCTAAGGTTCCTGGATCCCAATAAATTATGCCCCTGACAGTATGGCTCCAGTCTTTTATTTTACAGGCCCCCGGCGGTTTTCACCTGATGATCACCGCAGCCAATCACAGGCCTCCGTGGTGACCTCTTCATAAATGGCACAAGACTGGTCTCAGCATTGATGCGCTGTTTGTGAATAGGTCATCATTGAAGCCACCTTTCCATGTAAATGTTTGGAGAATGGCACAGCCAGGATTTCGTGAATGGGGGTCAGGTAATAGTCACATATAAGGGGCTCCCAAAAATGAAACTTACTGTTGGGTCTTGGGTTCCCCAGTCTGACTCATCCTGAGTTATTGTCTGTAGTATAGCATATTCACATGTGTGGATTCCTGAAATAATAGATTGTTACTAGTGTAATTCTCACTAGTCACTAGTATAAGGAACCTCAATGCCCGTTCTACTTCACCAAAGGTGAGGAGATGTTGGATGTGCGACAGGATACTGAAGAGTCATTGCATGCCGATACTGCATACTGTACAACTCGCTGTTGATTTATTGGTGAAAGAAGAGTTCCTCACAAAAGTGATTTGTGGGGGTCCCACCAGTAAACCCCCAATATTATAACATGTAGCATCTATCCTCTGGCTAGGTAAAACAGTTTAGTAGGAAGAACCTTATCAATTACCTGCTGTAGAGCTTAAAGGGATTTTCCAAGCTTTTGATGTCAAGAGCTAGGTTATCTATAACAGTCCAGTGGAGGTCCAAGACCCAGAACCCTCACTGATCAGCTGTTCTCAGCAGCCACCAGTGAATGAATCACATAAGAGGTGCAGTACCAGGAGCAGCCACAACACAGTGAAATGAGCCACCCACTGTGTTGCCCTTAGCTCCCCATATTAGCTGATTGTTGGTTTTCTGGGTTTTGGACCCTCATGATTGATAATAATGGCCTATGGTAATGATAGGCCATCAATATAAAAAGCCTGGAAATCCACTTAAAGCTACCAACCTTCCTTACTGATTGCTTCAATATATGGAGTCATAATAGGGAATCATTACAGGTACATGGGCCCTACTATATCTCCATTTTTTTTTATTAGACATGAAAACAAAACAAATTGCAGCATGTTGGACTGGATGTACAGATAATACAGAGCTAGGCTCTACAAAAGACATGCTTATCTCTAACATTCAGAATCCAACTAAGCATCACAGAACTATGCTCAAAGTCCAAGCAGCTCTGTATGGATTTGCAGGGGCACTCCATGTGCGGTCATACAGCCTCATTCACACAGCTCAGACATTTGCATGAGGCTTTAAGGTCCCCTGAAGAAAGAAGTTGGCCAAACGCACCTGTGTCGATAGGACTGATCAACTATCTTATGTCTATGGGGGCCTCCTAGCTAACCTATGACAGCTGAGTTTAGGGAAGGAAATGTCAGATTATGGACAATCCTTGGTTCCTCCACAAATATGCCACTACCAGAGGCATGTGCCAGGAGTTTTGACAACATATGCGCTGCAGCCAAGTGTGCACGTCTATGGAGATGTTGGTAGGAATAGCTATTCCACTGACAACTAATGAAGTCGAATGGGCACCTTTAACATCAGATGCAATCCAGTTATCTGATATATAAAATACTAGTTTCATTACAGGACATAAACTGTTAAAGTATAATCTCTAGGCTATAATACAGGCTGTAACTCAGGACTATAAGATAAGAAGTTACCTATCTCTCCTTGAAGATTTTATGAAGATTTGTATTCAGATTCTGTGACACCAGTTTACACTGTAGGTCAACAAAAGAGCGAGCATAAACATGGTGTAATACCTGCTGCCTAGTTATATATCTCTGCCCTCGGCAATAAATATATGTTACACTATACCAACAATTGTATATGCTTCAAAGAACTTACTCAATATACTCAAAAGTAAAACCCTGATCCAAGCATTTTAAGAAAGATATAAATTATCTTTATCTAAACCCATTTTTACCCAAATTTAAGTAAAGGCCCCTTTGTTGCAAGAACTTAGTATTCCCAAGTTTTTGGTTGTTTAACCTGTATATTATATATATGACTGCAGATGATATATCATTCATATGCATAAACTATACATCAGTATCTGAAGGATCAGAACTTGAAAACCCATTGGCGTTCTATCCTTAGACTAGACCATCAATGTGTGATCAGCAGAACAATAGTATTGTTGTCGATGTGTATGCAGCTCGGCTCCATCAACCTAACTAATGATAGGATAAGAATAAGGATAAGTATAATATACATTGAAGGGTCTGGATACAACGATTATTCCATTTTGTTGATCATGAGCTTCTCTGGGTTCAGAGGACAGAAGATTTTAGGAATATTAGAGGTCACCAATGAGGCGATATTAAAGAAAAGCCTTTTATACACATCATGAAACTCAGAGATGCATTTCTGCAGAGTTAATTCAAAAATTGCCAACTATCATGCCACCAAATGGTGTTAGCCATACATTCCACCATATAGTGCAAATTATAATGCTGCTATAACAATTTCTGCTAAATACCCCCCAAACAGTACCAGCCACAGGCAATAGTCAACCACAATGACTCTAAAAGAATACTAGCTACAAATGTCCATTTAGCGTCAGCCATAGATTTCTTTAAAAATTCCTTTTTGGCTAGTATTTTTTATATATATATATATATATATATATATATATATATATATATAGTATATCTGCCCTACCCACATTCTCATCCAATTCCATCAATACCCCCAAAAGAAAAGGACAAAGGATGCTTATATGTACATTAGTGGAGAAGCTCCATAAATTATTACATCAAGTATTATATAGCTGCTATATATTGTATTATAGCTTCATATTTATATATATATATATATATATATATATATATATATATCTATATATAGATATATAGATATCTTCTATATAGATATTCGATCTAGATAGATAGATAGATAGATAGATAGATAGATAGATAGATAGATAGATAGATAATATAAGTGTTATATATGGAGCTTCATAATATACCCCTATGTAAAAATGTCAAATATTGCTAGTTTATTGTTAGGAACAGTATATAGTTATTTCTCTAAAGATCTTTGTTTGAAATAAGTGGTTTATCTAGATGAGTGGATAACAAAAGTGCTCGAAATTCAAAAATACCTACAGAACTGACATTATTAGACTTGGGTTTGCCTATAAAACTGCATCAAAAATTGCATGTGTGATTCTAGCATTATTTTGACTATAGTCATGGGAATGACCTATGAAATGTTTACACACTGCAAATACGGAACTATTCAGTTATATAAACATTGAGTAAAACAAAGTGCCAACATTAGGATGTTTACTGCGGTGCTCATGGTGACCATTTATAAAGTAACAAGAAAGGTGGAAAAAAGCTATTATATTATTATTATTATTTCAAGAAATAATAATAAAAATATGTAAAAAAAACTATTGCCAATAGTCCAATAATACAGAACTCTCAGTTTATATTGGGTTGTATAACGGTAACACTAAATGTGCTCCTTTTTATCATATAAAAATATTCATTCTAAATATTTTTAAGTTAGAGCCGCAGGAAGAAAGTCTTCCCATACCAGGTGAGATTGATGGTGAACTCCATGAGCTCAGACCTCCATTCACTTTCAAAACTATAGAACACCCAAACCTATTCTGCACAGAGATTTTGTACTGTATGTGTCAGTAATAAAATTGTTGCATGCTCCATCTCATGTCATATCAGGGATCTTTCCCACAACTAGGAGTTTTAATGGGAAACTAACCCTGTAATATAATTCAGTATGGAGCACCATATGGCAGTACATGGAGTGGCTGCTGTGCCATAGTGCATAATCGCAGGGATTTCATGTACTGCTGTACAGTCTAGTGCAATATGCATAAAGCCTTAGGACCAACCCACTTAATAAAGCGTCAATGGAATCAGAATAGTCTCACAATAATTACCACTGTCTAATTGGAGTAACAAGTAGTAATAATTGTTACATTACAGTAATACTGTTGCACTACAATTGTAATGGCTATTGTTGTTACACTATACCAGATGTAGGCAATCTTCGGCACTCCAGCTGTTGTAAAACTACAACTCCCAACATACATACTTGCTCTGCAGTTCTTGGAACTCCCATCGAAGTGAATGGGTCATGTTGGGAGTTGCAGTTTCACAGCACCTGGAGTGCCGACCCTGCACTATACCAATACTGTTGTCATTACAATTAGATAGTGGTGATTATTGTTGTACAGAACCAATATGGTTGTTATTAGAGATGGGTGAACCAACTCGTACCAAGGCGGGTTCAACCTGAACATTCTAAATTGTTCATTTTTTTATGAAACCGAACAAATGGAGACCCCAGAGTATAATACATGGAGGCCCAGGTGAGGCGACAAAAATAAAAAAAAACATTCATGCTCATCTTTCCTTACCTCTCTTGGGTGTCCGGTGCTCTCCTGGTGAGATCCTGATGCTCAGCATGCCCATGTGACTGCTGATGGCCCAATCACATGCCTCAGCGGATACCCCGGGCACGTGACATCACCGAGGAGCCCGAGAAAGGGCACCGGACGCCACGAGGAGGCCAAAAAAAAAAGGGAAGGGAAGGTGACTGTGTTTTTTATTTTTTCTACTACTATAACCCCCACTACAATTAGATAGTGGGGGTTATTCTTACACTATAATGCTAGAGTTACACTACAGTTAGATAGGAATTATTGTTATACTGTAACAATACTGTTGTAACTAAACTAGATAGTGGGGATTATTATGACACCATACACCATGGTCAGTACAAATAATCTCCTAGTCAGTGAATTTGATCCTTTATCCATCAGAGAGTCACTCCATTATGAATTTTATCTCAGTTTGTAGCCTTTGGAAAGGTGGAGGGAGGAAGGGTGAGGTAGCACATAACATATTGTTATACAGCTGGACAAGTACTGTATATTCCCATTATTTGATCTTAGTAAAAGGTATGTAGTTGTGACAATCTTTCACTACCTATTTATTTATCATTGGGTGTGTACATTGTATGATAGGGCAATTGAAATTAAGAAACTTATCCAGTAGTAAATATAGTACTTGGATTATTATCATGGGAAGAGTGAGGTAGAGTCATTTCCAGTGATTAAATTCTACCAAATTTATAGGAATTTTCCATACTGATCCCATTCAAGTGAATGAGTGTAAGGGCAGGGCCCTCTATCCCACTGTACTAGTTGGTCAATGTTAGTATTGTAGTTGTGTATTTTGTATACCGTATGTAAACCTTCAAATGTACAGCACCATGGAATTAATATAATAATGTACAGCACCATGGAATTAATGGTACCCTATAAATAAATAATAATAATCTGCAGTAACCCAGCACAGCCACTACACAGTGGATGGAGCTGTCTAATTCCATATCGGTCCGCTGTGTAGTAGGAGTCCCAGAAGCTGCTCAGAACAACTGATCAGTGGAGTTGTCAGACCCCCATCCATCTGATATTGATGCCCTATACTATGAATAGGGAAACCCCAGTAAACCCCTTTAATATTAGCATATGATTCTATTTGGTTGTAACATGACCGAGTTTTAGTTTTATGATTATTTTACTCCATGCGTGCCTTAATACTTGAAACATTGCCATTTCAGTCCATACAATTGGAGCAACAAGTATCTCTGGCCAAGACAAACAGTAATACTTCTGTCCAAGACGCCAATGCAAAGCTAGTGGAAGTACAGGAAGCCCTGCAACAAGCAAAACAGAAGGTCGCCCAGCAGCTGCGAGAGTACCAGGAGCTGATGATCATCAAACTGGCTTTGGATATTGAGATTGCTACATATAAAAAACTGCTGGAAGGAGAAGAATGCAGGTGAAGTTACCATATTACAATGACCCTTAAAGTTACTAGGGAAAATCCACAAGATACCGATATCCTCACCAAAAAAAATCCATAGCGATATCCATAGCATAATTGCTGCAGGTTTCTTGCAGATTTTCACCCTACACACATTATATTACATTTAAAATCCACCCCGAATAGCTATTTACTATCCTGCTATAGATTATTTCTGCTGCCTATATGTCTCATGCATACTTAAAAGGAGTTTGTCACCAGACCCCAGCATATCAAACCAGCTCTGCAGATAGATAGGTTAGGGTCACCTCAATCAAACTGTGTTTTTCTTTTGTGAATCGGTTCCTCCTGTCGACATATCACCATTTTTCTCAATATACAAATTAACTCTTTGGAGCATTTGGAGGGCATTGGCACTAACCTCTTTGGAACTACAGCAACACCCTCGAGGAGACCATTTGCATATTGAGAAAAAAGGTGATATCTGCAATGGAGGCACCAGCTGAATGCCCTGGGATGAAGCAAACCCACACTACCACTCACTTCAAATACCATGGCTATCTCCGGCACTGCCATTGAAGTGATTCAAGCACAGTTACAATTTTTTTCTCTAGCCCCCACCATTCCTGAGTAATTAGTGCACTTAGTTTTAGCACCCAATATGTTAATTAAACTCTCTCCTGGCTGGAGAGAGGGACCTCCTACCTGACAGTGGAGAACCTAATAGCATATTGGGTGTTAAAACTAACAGCACTGATTGCTCAATAATGGTGGGGGCTACAGAAAAAAAAATTCCAAATCCACTGGAATCAGTAAAGTGGAGCTTATTGACAGATGCAAATAGTTGGAGATTGTAAAGGTGGTGATAGGTCATCTTTAAAGGTATAAATGATGACAATTAATATTGATCCTATATCCAAGAGAGTGTATTGAATGTTCTTTGTTGTTAAAAAGTTTTTCCAGGTTATCCTATCCTTAGCATAGTTTATTAGTATCAGATTGTGTGGCTGCCAGCTGCCCAGATGTTCCCAGCAGGTGCTGGCAGCAAAACTGTGTGTAGTGGCCAGGCAACTGCAGCTTAGCTCTTATTCACTTGTTGTAACAGTAGGCTGGTTCTTATTCACAGTCAGGGACATAGCTATAGGGGGTGCAGAGTTAGCAATGCCTACTAGAACCTGGAGCCTTAAGAAGCTATGTAAAAAGATACCAGTATTATAAATATCACACGATAAATGGGGGCCCAAGTATAAATTTTGCTCTGGGACCCAGAAAACACTGACCAAAACTCTGATGTGTGAATAAGGCCTTGCAGTAGGAAAAAAAACAAGCAGTCATCTACAACTAACTCTCAAGATTTATTCATACCATTACTGATAAGTACTTTATGTTAGTTTTGGTATTTTCAGGCTATCCTTTAAGTACACATTGGGGATAGCTGTAAGTCTGTGGTGCCTCATCTTTTGCCTTTTACCAGACAACCCCTATGTAAACATATGCTACTATGCTGACTACATGATTATGGTGGCTATATGTATGGAGGGATTATACTGTATGTAGCTCTGACTATATACATCACATGGATGTTCTACGTTTACTATAATAAATTCTATTTTTACAGGTTACAGTCACCTCCTGTTGTGAATATTCACTGTGAAACTGGTAAGGACACAAAACGAATTTCATGTTGGTTTAATATTGGTTTATGGAGGATTTAGTACACATAATGGGATTCGGAGGGTATACAGCAGTACTCCATCCCTCTATATTATTGCTTATTATGAGTATTTATATCTACTATAGAGGCAATGTACACACATGTGACCCAGTCTTAAACCCTGGTGGGTCATAACTTTTTAGAATACTCAGGCTTCTCCACATTGCTTGTGTTTCTGTCTGCCTTGCTTTTGTTCTCTAAAACAATATATACAGCACCATTAAAGTATATATCTCTTCATTCTGCAGAAGTGAGAAGGCCTTCCTGCTCTCGGACAAGCAGTAGCTCATGGAGTGTAAAGAGTAATATGTCAGATTACTGAGTGGCATCTGGATTATACCAAACCATCTCATGCCACTGCCATCCCCTACTCTTCCTGCCACACCACAGCTAGACATCAGGCTAGCACTAGTGGTTAATACTGTACATTGTCACTGTTCTTGAGAAAGTATCACAAATAAGAATTACCCAAATGAAATTGTGCCAAAATCACTCCGATTTCAATGCAATGCAATGTAAAATTATTTAATATTTTTTATTGTTAATTCTTATTTTACCCCACAAATGAACGTGTTGTTTGTCTCACTCATACAGTATATGCAATGATCGCCTTTCATTGGTAGAAGTGAATGGTTTTCTGTTGTAATAACAGCCTTACCGTACAACATAAAGTCGAAATATATAATTAATATATTATTAATATTAATTATAATTAATATTAATATAATTAATAAAATCTGTTTTTTTCTGTTTTATTCTTTCTGTAATTGTAGGTACTTGAATCCTGTGTTCTTCACAGTATTTAACCATAACTGAAAATACAATATATAAGTCAAGACTTTTGAAGTGGTTTTCTGGAACCTACATATTGATAATCTTTAGGATAGGTCATTCATATGTGATTGGTGGGGCCAATACCTAGTACCTCTACAGATCAGCTGCTTGAAGAGACTGTGGTTCTCACAAGCACATCAGCCTTTCTTTTGTTCCAATAATGTCACATTCATCGGTCATATGATGTACCAGCATTCAAGAGGATTGAGTGGAGCTGCAATACCAAGTAAATGAGAGCTGATCTGCAGTAACCTGGTTTGGCCACTACACAGAGAACAGAGCTACCTGCTTCCTGCTCCATTCTCTGAGCATCAGCTGCTGAGAACAGCTGATCTGTGGGGGTGTCAGTGTCCCCCACTGACCTGATACTTCAATATTTTTAGCCTGGAAAACCTCTTTAAGGCTAAGACCCCACGTAACAAGCCACAGCCAAAAATCGCTGCGAAAAAGACTGTGGCAGAAACACATTGCGTTTTCCTCTGTGGATTTTCTGCTTCTATTATACCTATATGGAAACCGTCAGCATTTCCGTAGGTATAATTGACATGATGCAATTTACAAAAATGCAGTTTTTTTTGAAAGTGCAGCATTTCCTATGCTTTTTGTTTCTGCAGTTTGGGGATGGGAGTAGCCAGAATCCCATCCACTTTACAGGTACTGTAAAACGCAGCGTTTTTTTGCTGTGGTGTTTCCGCCGTGGCCAAAACACTGCATATTTGCAACGTGGGGCCCCGACCTTAAATAAACTTCAGGTCAGTGTTTTGTTGCACAAAGTGTCAAGCTGCATTTTCACACGGTGACAGCAGCCGCCCCCTTTGGTCTGCATCAAAGTGACATTTAAAAATTAAAATCCTGCTGCTAGAGAGCCATACTGCCGGCTGCCTAAATGACTTTTTCCGCTGCCCAAGTGGAAAATTCTTTCAATTAAATTTTAGTTGAAATTTAAATTCTCCTCCTGATGCTGCTAGGATGCTACTCTGCAACTAAATAACTTCTTTCACTGCCAAAGTGACAAAACGTTTGTTAAATAAATCTTCATTTACATTTACGGTAATTCAAATCTTCCTGGTAGCCGCCTGCATTTATACAGGTCAGGGGTGTAACTCCCTTCAGTCACCCTGTCCAAGTGACAATTTGTCAATTACATTTTATTTATATCCTCCTAGTGGCTGCCTGCATTTCCAGTGGCCACGTGCTGTAAACCTGCTTTCAGTTGCTTTGTCCAACTCACAATTCATGAAATAAATTGAATTTACATTTTCCTGGTGGCTCTCTGCATTTATGGGGGCTGTAGGCTATATACCCACTTTCAGTTGCTTTGTCCAACTCATAATTTATTAAATAAATTGAATTTACATTTTCCTGGTGGCTCTCTGCATTTATGGGGGGCTATAGGCTATATACCCACTTTCAGTTGCTTTGTCCAAGTGACTTTTAATGTAAAAGTAAACCTATATCATGTGATCCACCAGTAAGAATAAGTAATACAGTTGGCTTTAGCAGAGTCAGAGGAAGTAGTCTCTTTGTCCAAGCAACAATGTTATTGTCAATACAGTGCTGGTCAAAAGTATTGGCACCCCTGCAATTCTGTCAGATAATACTCAATTTCTTCCAGAAAATGATGGCAATCACAAATGCTTTGGTAATAATATCTTCATTTATTTTGCTTGCAATGAAAAAACACAAAAGAGAATGAAAAAAAGTCAAATCATTGATCATTTTACACAAAACTCCAAAAATGGGCCGGACAAAAGTATTGGCACCCTCAGCCTACTACTTGGTAGCACAACCTTTAGACAAAATAACTGCGAACAACCGCTTCCGGTAACCATCAGTGAGTTTCTTACAATGCTCTGCTGGAATTTTAGACCATTCTTCTTTGGCAAATTTCCTGAGATTTGAAGGGTGCCTTCTCCAAACTGCCATTTTGAGATCTCTCCTCAGGTGTTCTATGGGATTCAGGTCTGGACTCATTGCTGGCCACTTTAGAAGTCTCCAATGCTTTCTCTCAAACCATTTTCTAGTGCTTTTTGAAGTGTGTTTTGGGTCATTGTCCTGCTGGAAGACCCATGACCTCTGAGGGAGACCCAGCTTTCTCACACTGGGCCCTACATTATGCTGCAAAATTTGTTGGTAGTCTTCAGACTTCATAATGCCATGCACACGGTCAAGCAGTCCAGTGCCAGAGGCAGCAAAGCAACCCCAAAACATCAGGGAGCCTCCGCCATGTTTGACTGTAGGGACCGTGTTCTTTTCTTTGAAGGCCTCTTTTTTTTTCCTGTAAACTCTATGTTGATGCCTTTTCCCAAAAAGCTCTACTTTTGTCTCATCTGACCAGAGAACATTCTTCCAAAACGTTTTTGGCTTTCTCAGGTAAGTTTTGGCAAACTCCAGCCTGGCTTTTTTATGTCTCTTGGTCAGAAGTGAGGTCTTCCTGGGTATCCTACCATAGAGTCCCTTTTCATTCAGACGCCGACGGATAGTACGGGTTGACACTGTTGTACCCTCGGACTGCAGGGCAGCTAGAACTTGTTTGGATGTTAGTCGAGGTTCTTTAGCCACCATCCGCACAATCTTTCGTTGAAATCTCTCATCAATTTTTCTTTTCCGTCCACATCTAGGGAGGTTAGCCACAGTGCCATGGGCTTTAAACTTCTTGATGACACTGCGCACGGTAGACACAGGAACATTCAGGTCTTTGGAGATGGACTTGTAGCCTTGAGATTGCTCATGCTTCCTCACAATTTTGCTTCTCAAGTCCTCAGACAGTTCTTTGGTCTTCTTTCTTTTCTCCATGCTCAATGTGGTACACACAAGGACACAGGACAGAGGTTGAGTCAACTTTAATCCATTTCAACTGGCTGCAAGTGTGATTTAGTTATTGCCACCACCTGTTATGTGCCACAGGTAAGTAACAGGTGCTGTTAATTACACAAATTAGAGAAGCATCACATGATTTTTCAAAGGGTGCCAATACTTTTGTCCACCCCCTTTTTTATGTTTGTTGTGGAATTATATCCAATTTGGCTTTTTGACAATTCTTTTTGTGGTTTTCCATTGACGACAAATTAAATGAAGATATTATTACCAAAGCATTTGTGATTGCAATCATTTTCTGGCAGAAATTGAGTATTATCTGACAGAATTTCAGGGGGTGCCAATACTTTTGGCCAGCACTGTATATCTGTAAAGTGTTGTAGAATATGATGGCGCTATGCAAGAAAAATACATACATAATTGTCAAATAAATTTTATTTAAAACTTCCCTTTCAGTCGCTTAGTCACAATTTGTCAAAAAAAAGTGTAAATTTAATTTAAATACAGTTTGTTAATATTTACATGATGGAACATTATTTTCATCTGCTGGTGGACATCAATAAATGCACATCCACGACAGGTTTGTAAAACATTACATTTGTGAATCAGGCATGAATTCATGTGGATTTTCACATTCCTCTGCCTGATGCCAAGGAATAGATCTGTCATTGCTGAGAGTAAGGATGATTCTACTGCCTGCCTGTCCATTATGTGCCATACTGTGCTGATTTTATTGTCATAATAAAAATATTTTTAAAACATTTTTTTAATATTTAATTTTTTTTCTTTAAAATAATACCAAACCTGTTGCTAGGGATGATTTTTGCAAAACTTGTAAAGCCATTGCTTCTTCCAATCCCACTGTGTGTATAAACACCAAGAGGCTTCTGCCCTCCAAAAGGGGTAATTGTTGGACTGTTTTTTAATCTTAAAAAGCATTAAAAAAATCTGACAGTGTAGTGTTTTTTTTTTTTTTTTTTAAACAGGTTGTTTATTACCACCAGTTACCACCCATTTATCAATAGCCATATCTGTTTCTATCACTTTGGCATGACTAAGTCTGTGTTTGCGTTAAAGATCTAGAAAGGCGTTAGAGTGCAAGGCACCCCATAGGAGTGTCCATAGCACAGGCTTGGGAGACCAGAAGGAAGTGACATCCCATGCCCAGAAGATCCTGCCCGGAAGACAGGTAAGTATGATGGGGTGGATTAGTATAGGTGACGTTCCATTTCCAAAAATGGGGAAATGGAACGTTACCAGAAAATCGGAAAATGTGCCTGGGGAGGTCACATGACTGCCCCAGTGATCTAGATAAATATAGATTTTTGTTACACTAAGTAATTTAGAAGTTAGGCAAGGGGGAGGTGTTTAGCTTAGATTAGAGAGATCAATTTATGTGGTGAACACATCTTTATCCAGGGTCCCATATCACTGCATTAATAGACAAATGTGGTATCTAGGAATCTGTGGTATCTAGAAAGAAAACTTCTTTCAAAACTGTCTTCATAAACAATACTGAAAACTATCTTGAACTTGCAGAAATTCATGTGCATGCTACAGAAACGAACCCATTCAAATGTATGGAATGTGTCTTATAAGACAGCCATACATCGCCAGATGCTGCATGTTAAATATAACGCACTTTAAGACTGTCTAGTCTAACTTTACACCACTGGGGCACATCTTAAGCCACACCCACTCGTTGAACAAGGCATAGAAATTGTCAAACACTTAAATGAAATGAATCGCCAGAAGATGACCTATTTTTAAATCAAGTTTTCTGTTAAACATATTTTTAAAGAACTTTTGATGAGGCTTTTTAAATGTTTTCCATGCAATTATAAATTTTAAAAAATTCCTAAAAATCCTGCAGTTCTGCCTCTAGCCACTAAGCAACATAATATACTGTCACTTCCTGTTTTCTAGAAAAAAACAAACTAGCACTGAAAACTAAAATATAACCTTTAATAATCTGATTAAAAAGTGTACAATGCACTACAAAAAAATGACGTCTGTAGTGTTGCTGACCTGATGGAATCAGACAAATGTTTCATCAGAATTGCTGCATGAAGCCTCACTAAAGCAACAACAATTTAAATGACACTGGTACTAAGAGAGCCGACGCTTAGTACCAGTGTCCACCATCAGGACACTGGGAATTGCAGTTATTACTGCAAATTATCTCAGTAGGCTAGATATTATCTTTATCTTTACTTTCTCCTGATGAACCCTGTTTATCTTTGGGGGAAACGCGTTGAGGATAGTTTTATACAAACAGGGGCTTTGTTGACATTGTGATAAGCCTCTTAGAGGATAGCTTTATACAAACAGGGACTTTGTTGACATTGTGATAAGCCTCTTAGGATAGCTTTATGCAAACAGGGGCTCTATTGACATTGTGATAAAGCCTCTCACATGTTGCTGACTATTGAGCACTGAGTTTAGCTTTATTCAAATAGAGGCTTTATTGATATTGTGATAAGCTACTTATGTGCTGTTGACTACTGAACGCCACATGTTTCATTCAATTCCCTAGATTACATATGTGCATCCACACCTATTTAGCCTTTAAGGGAGGTTTTTTCTATTTAGTGATTCAGTCTGCTACTTCTTACTGGGCCCTGTAAGCTTTAATTACTTTATCTAGAACCCATTCAGCATCCATCTTTGATATTCAGTAGCAGGCTTACGAAGTCTTGTGTTTACCCCTATAGTGCTCTATAATTATAGGTGTATTACATTCATTACCCTATCTTTATCCATGATAGGATTTAGGAGTCATGTCTGTTTTATTTATTTTCTAGGGACATTTAAATTGTTGTTGCTTTAGTGAGGCTTCATGCAGCAATTCTGATGAAACATTTGTCTGATTCCATCAGGTCAGCAACACTACAGACGTCATTTTTTGTAGTGCATTGTACACTTTTTAATCAGATTATCAAAGGTTATATTTTAGTTTTCAGTGCTAGTTTGTTTATTTCTTGATATTATACTTGAGCACGATTAGTTACTCTACAATTGTTTACTTCCTGTTTTCTGTTGGAGATTTCTTTGTAGCAGCCACCTCTCTTATCAGTACACTGATGGTCACAGCTATCATGTATATGTAGATAAGACATAGAATCAACCAATTGGTGATTTCACAGCTTATCTACTCCGCCCTCTGCAGGGGTCAAAGAGCATGCCTAGAAAACTCTTCCATGGAAGTCAATGGGTCCTTCTCCAGACCATTGTGTCTATGGCTCATGTACTGTACCATCTACAGAAGACAGGAAGTTACTAACTATGTTAGGGTTAGTGGCAAGAGCTGGAATTGCAAATTTTTTAGGATTTTTTAAAAATATAGATAACATAGAAAATGAAAAACAACATTACCAAATATTCTTAAAAAATGAGTTTAATATAAAACGTGATTTAAAGAATATGTCATTTCCTGGTGACACTTTCCCTTTAATAAAGGAGGTGTAAAGAATGTATGACAGATGTAAAGCGTGTTTGACAGGCGCAAAGTATGCCAGAATTCTGGCACATTTTTTATCAGTAAATCTGTCCCAATGTGTATATAAATAGAGGTAATTTTTTTATCAAAATCTCATATGCAAAAGCATCTCTTCACTTTTGTCCTTATAGTTTACATGTCACATTTATAGGAAAAAATATTCCCCAATATAATAAAAGATGAATGATGCTCAGACCATTCCTAATACCAATGCTTTATACTATTAATGTACTTTATATTGCGTTTTTATTAGTAGCTATTTTTTATGGAGAAATGTATTTTTTCTGTAATGATTTGCTAAATGCTAATAATATTTCTGTAAATGCTTTGGACACAATAAAGGATCATTCCCGCCATATTTTCCTTTATAATCACTGGTGTATATAATAGGTTTGTTCTTCGCACTGATGTAACGCTATTGCTGTGTCTCATACAACCTGTTATTTGTATTATATATGACCCTGACAATCTGAAGTCTAGCTATAGACCCTAGCAGTGTCGGACTGGGATGTCTAGGGCCCACCAGTGGAATTGTTTCTAGGGGCCCACCATCAGGACCCCTGCAGATCAGCGGTACCGAGACAGGGCGGCTAAAGGTAATAACATGTCGGGAGCCATGTTGCTCAACCACTATACCATGTGCACCACTGCACTACCTAAACCTACTGCTACACCTTGTATACCAAGTAAGCAGTGTGGCTCCAAGAATTGTTACCTTTACCTGTAGCCGCACTGTCCTGGAAAAGCTGATCTGCAGAGGTCCTGGCTGTTGTATCATCGCAGATGTAATATTGATGGCCTATCCTAAGGACAGGCCATCAATATTAGAAAGATGGATAAATCCTTTAAAGAGGTTGTCCAGGCATTGGAGCAACCAATGTAGCTGGCGGGAGGTGTAAAGTAAAAAATAAGTAAATTTAAAAAGCATACTCACCTGTCCCCGGCGCTCCGTTGTCCGCTGTCAGTGTCCATTCAGTCTCGTGCCCGCGACTCCTTGCTGGGAGTCCTGCACCTCATGTGATCGCTAAGACCAATTAGGTACAGGATTTCCAGAAATGAGGCGCCGCCATGAGACCGAACAGACACAGGCAGGGGACATCGGGGTGCTGGGAACAGGTGAGTATGCTTTTTTTTTTTTTTTTAAATTTTCTTATTTTTACACCTCCCTGGCGACCGACACAGTGGTCGCTCCAGTTTATGGACAACCTATTTTAAGGGGTTGTTTGGGCTAAATATTTCTATGGTCACTTCACTGTTCCCCCCACATAGTGGCCTCTTCACTGGTCCCCCATACTGTATGGGGAACAGTGATGGTGTCATTATATTGTGTGGGAGCAGTGATGGGGGCTGACATCCTGTGGGGGGGACATTAAACTGTGTGGGGCATATTAAAGGGGTTGTCCAGGGTTAATCTTTTTTATGGCCTATGCTCAGGATAGGCCATAAATACCTGATCGGTAGGGGGCTGACACACGGCCCCATCAGCTGTTCAGAGCCACTTCCGGAGCCCGTTCTGTACACAACACAGGGCCGGAAGCAGAAAGCTCCATCCGCTGTATAGCAGCCCGGCGCCTTCACTGCAGCTCAGCTCCTACTGACTTCAATAAGTGCTGAGATACAGTGAAGGTGCCTGGGTAATATACAGTGGACAGAGCTTTCTGCTTCTGGCCCTGTATTGTGTACAGTACGGGCATCAGAAGTGGCTCCATACAGCTGATCGGTCCAGGGTCAGCCCCCTACAGATCAGGTATCTAGGGCCTATCCTGAGGATAAACCATAACAAATTATGCCTGGACAACCCCTTTAATATACCCCCCAGGCCCCCCTAATGCGCCACACTTTAAAGAGGTTGTCCAGTATAATTTTTTTTCTTTTTTAATAATTAGTCCGGGGGAGGTGATTCTCCCCTACCCCCCCCCAAAAAAAAAAAAAAAAAAGAAACACACTAAACATATTCACCTGTCTCCGGTGCTCCGGTGTCCTCCCAGCACGGTCTGGTCCTGCAGCTCCGCTGTCTTCTTTTTGCCGGAAGTCCTCACTGGCTGTGACGTCCCAGGTCCCTTCCCTTAGGCCGCTGATTGGCCTCAGGGGTGACATCACAGGTAGTCACATGTAGAGGGACCTTCAGCTGGAAGAAAACAACAGAACTGCAGGACCGAACCGCGCTGGGAGACACTGGGGACAGGAGAGAGAGTTTGGGGTTTTTTTGTTTTGTTTTTTTCACCTGCCCCGGCGTAATTAAAAAAAAATGAAGGAGCCACTGTATGGAGTATAAGCTCCACAGTGGCCCCCACACAGTATTATAAGCTCCACAGTGGCCCCCATCCAGTATTATATGCGCCCAATAGCCCCCCTCTGCTTCAGTGCTATTATTATACTCTGGGGTCTCCTCAGACACCAGAGTATAATAATCGGAGGTCCAGGGGAAGTGATTAAAAATAACAAACATTCATACTCACCTTGTCTTACCTTTCCTTGGCATCCTCGCTCCATCCTGCTGTCTTCAGCGTCTTCAGGCCCTTTTCCGAAGTCACTGCTGAGGCCTGTGATTGGGCCTCAGCGGTCACGTGGGGGCGCACTGACGTCATTACGCGGCCGCACCCCATGTGACCGCTGGGGCCTAATCACAGGCCTCAGTCACATGACGGAGGAGCGCCAGAGAAGACGCTGTGCCCAGGAGAGGTGAGAATATCTATTTATTATTTTCAGTCACCTCCCCTGGGCTGCCATTTATTGGAAAGGGGCCTGCAATATGCCAGGGCCCCTTTCCAATAACAGTATGTATGTATAGCGGTCGGGGAACCAGGCTTTCCCCGACCGCTATCATAATGGTCCGGGGCTCGGCCATCTCCAGCTGGCCACGGGCACCATACCCCGCCGGGTCTGGTCGCGGTCGCACCCCCTGCGACCGCGATCGTTGCGCTACTGGTCAGGGGCCATGACATGAGGACTAATAGTCGGGGCTCGGGCCCAACGGTGGATTCACCGGTTCCCCGGTGGGCCAGTCCGACCCTGGACCCTAGGGCTGGACCTGGACATAGCTACTTCTTCATTTTTTGACAAGTGAAATGGGGCAAATGATTATAGGTATTTAACCTTGTCATTTACTATGTGCAGGATAGTTTCCTCCATGGCTGTAAGCAACTCTACTGAAATATATGTGCTGGAGGTCACATGTACAATGACAGTATCAATCCATACATCATACAAAAATGTAAAGCAGCAAATAAGTGCATGATTTATACAAATTGCTGCATGTACGATAATATAGAGGATGTTTGAACTCTGCAGGTTCTCAGATTCTGCTACGTAGGGAATTCTTGGACGTGTAGTACTACATACAAAGCTGCTTTTTTTGATCGGACACAAAGTCCTGCATGTCCGACTTTGTTTCTGACAAAAAAAAGCGGCCATTATACCTATAGGGAAACCGCCAGCATTTCCATAGGTATAATTGACATGCTGTGATTTCCAAAACCGCGATGTTTTGGGAAATCACAGCTTTTCCATTGCGTGTATTTTTCTGCAATGTGTGGATGGGATTTGCTAGAATCCCATGCACTTTGCAGTGACTGTAAAACGCCTCGGTTTTTGCCATGGCGATTCCGCCCGGCCAAACCACTGCGTTTACGCCACGTAGGACCTTGGCCTCAGAGAGTCTTTGGCAAAAGCATTAACTTGATTGATTTCCAGATGTAACAATGCCGCTTGAGTTACATTTTATATAAATCTCCACCATTGTTTTTCTTTGTTAAATACTCCAAATATATTTGTCTGTACTGAGATGTTTACTGGTGTCCTGAAATAGCAAGTACAGGATAAAATAATGTCATTATCCATTGGTACTCATCAGCATCTGATATAGTCACATTAAATAACACCATCACATTTAAAGAAATGTACCATACACTACTTAAAGTCTACCACCAGAACAGTCCTTATTGCACTATAAGAACGGTTACATAGTCGGGATTCACGTGAATAAACACTTTTTCTTGCTTCCCAGTAAGTGTTTCAGTTGTTAAGATATTAGCTCTTTTCCTGATATGCAAATTAGCTATTTGGTGCAACGAGGGCATTACCATTGCTCTCATTAAACCAAAGAACTACCTCCCTGTGTTTGATAGGATCAGTCAATCACCGTCAAGGATCAGCCTACATGTCAATCACTGTAGGGGGGGTACTGGACACTGGAAACCATAGCTCTTTGGTTTGGTAATTCTGATCCACTTTGCTACTACTGTACATGACAGTGATTTTGTTGGCCACAAGTCCACACGAGCTAATCCACTGCCCACTGCAGGTATTTCCAATATGGACACACACTTAATATTTTCCATTAAATTTAACCTGTAATGCTACCAATAAATTATATATTATCATTCTTTGCAGCATCCAGTGGACAGCGCCGTTCCATCAACTTTTTTGCCCAGGGGAATCCACCAACATTTATCCGGCCCTAGTACTTAACAGTCTAATATGGAAAACCTAAAGAGGCAGTAAACTGCCTGAAGTCATAGACAAAAATACAAGTTATGTTGTCTGCATTGCTATGGTGTCCATACACTACATCAATGGGAGCGGATGTTAGAATGATATATAGTAAAATACTGCTCTGGGGTGAGAACTTTATGGTTTGTGAATTACAATAGTAAAAGGTTAGAAAGACAGCTTTAAAAATAATGGTTCTAATATATGAGAGTTGTAAAGTGATAGATTGTCTTAATCCGTGGACTACAGCACCTTTCTACCTTTAACTACAGTACCTTCCCAGGGTCAGTTCACATGGCAGATTTTGCATAGATTTCCTACTCCCATTGACATCAATAGGAGGTTCAGTTGGAATCCACCAAAAGATTGAGCAGGAAACTTCTTTTTTCAACTAGCTGATTTTTTGCAGTTATTGGAAAATGAAGCATCTGCCTCCCATTATTATGAATGGGAGCTGGAATTTTTGCAGCGGATTCTGCTGCAAAAATTCTGCCGCGTGAACCTGTTCATCCGGTACATTCCTACCTTTATCTACAGTACCTTTCTTCCAGTGGTAGAACTACTACCATAGAAGCTGTAGGGGGTGCTATAGAACCTGCAACAAGTCGGCCCCCTGTTTTTTTTTTTTTTTTTGTTTTTTTTAATAAGCCAGTAGGTAACATCCTCCCTTTACTTACCGATCCCCGCTCCTGCCCACAACTGCCTCCACTTCCCATCAGCCTCCAGGAGGTTCTGTGTTCGATGCTGAACAGCGTCAGCAACGTTCTGATGCTGTTCAGTGTCAATGACGTGATGTGACACACACAGGGCCCCCTGGATGGCTGAAGGGAAACTGGAGGTGACCATTAGTAGGAGCGGGGATAGTTAAGTGAATAGTGGCCATCAGAAGGTAATGACCTAAAGTCACTATTGGGGGAACTTACTGTACTGGGGCCTGTAAAGTAGGCACTTGCTTCATGGGGGCCAACAAAGGGGCAGTATACTGTGTGGGGGCCAGTAAAGGGGGCATTTACTATGTGAAGGTTAGTAAAGGAGGGAGCATACTGCATGGGGCCAATAAGGAGGAAATATACCATGTGGGGGGGTAAGTAAGGGGGCTTTATACCATGTGGGGACCAGTAAAAGAAGGATTTATACTGTGTGGGGGCCAGTAAAGGGGGATTTATACCATGTGGGGGACAGACAAGGAGAATGTTATACTGTGTGGAGGCAAGTAAAGGGGGCATTATACCCTGTGGTGGCCAGTATAGGGAGCGTTATACCATGTGGGCATCAGTAAAGGGGCTTTATACCATGTGGGCACTATGAAAATGGCGTTATACCATTTGGGAGCCAGTAAAGGGGGCTTTATACCGTGTGGGAGCCAGTAAAGGGGGTTCTATACAGTTTGGTCACCAGAAAAGGGTATGCTATATGTGTAGGGGCCAAGTGGGCCCCAGTAAAAGTTTTCTATGGGGTTCAGTCTTTGCTAGTTACACCTCTGCTTCCTACAGTACCTTCCTAGACATTCAGTGCATCTCACATGCTTGATATTGCCACTAAATAAGGCCTGATCATCACCTGAGTTTTGGATCAGGCCATCAAGCTAAGTAAGAATCCAGGTTTATATGGTCAGAATAATGTTCTACTTGTATAGAACATGAGCAGGATCCATCTTTTAATCTCATTATCTGAGCCTCTAAATCCTAAAATAATGAAATCGGCTTTTGATTCATTTATCCACCTATTCCTTCATTTCCTATCTCTTCACCTATCTATTATCTATCTATCTATCTATCTATCTATCTATCTATCTCCCATTTATATATATCTGTCTACGTATCCTGGTATAAGGTGACGCACTTGTTCATCCGCTATATGACATTTTTCATTGAGCCATTTTTTTCTAACAGAATCAAAGATATGGTGTTATATCTGTATAGGAAGTGTCAGCTCTACTGTAGACCGGTGGGGGCCGCAGTATTCTTAATCCGCCTATGAATGACACTACTGTTTATCTGACGTACATTAACAATGGAGCAAAGGGTAACATTTTTCTTCTTATATGAGGCTAGTATATTATCTGCTTGCTTTGTGCAGATTGTACGAGGGCAGACATGGCAGTCAATGCCCCAGTGTTGCTCGGAGGACCCTGTATATCAGTAAACAGAGAGGTTGCTAAGTAGCACCGAGCAAGCGATGAGTCACATTCTTTGGCGACCAGGTATTACCACCTGCATGAGAACACAAAGCAGCACATCTCTCTGAAGTACTGCTGCGGAGGCGTGGCAGAAATGCCAAAGTGCGAGGCTCATTGTAACACTGGGAACTTCCTATATCTGCCTAACATGCTGGGTGATGACCCTTGACAGCCAATAGGGAGAAGACAAGTGTAATGTATTCATCTTGCTCCAGGCAAGGTAGACTAGGTGGACAGATACATGCCTGTCTAAGAGTAAATAGAAGGCGTACCTTATAGAATCTGCCAACCCAGTGCGACTACCACACCCGAACATACATAAATCATGCAACAGTGCACTACCTCCTGGACAAAAGTGAGATATTCATATGTGAGTTTTTGGACTTTGGTACAATTATACACCGATTATACTGCTTTATACCCATTTAGTGCAGACATGTAAAAATACCAACTCTTTATGCCGCTATATGTATATACATTTCATACTGTAATGTAGAGCAGCTACAAGGAGAGTCTGGAGGCCCCGGTTGTCCTTGCTTTATACATTATGCATTATACATGAGAAGATAACCTGGCCACAATAAGGAAATCATGATGAAATAAAATGATGTGTGTGAAAACATCATAAGAGTTGCTCTTTGCATCAGCTTCTCTCTTTCTCCTTAAATTAAAACTATGCACCATGCCCTATGATATATATATAGAAGGCGTACCTTATATATATATATATATATATATATATATATATATAGGAAAAAAAGAAAAAAGAATATAAGGCCGGGTCCCCATGTCGGGTTTTTTGCTGCCGCGTTTTACAGTCCATGCAAAGTGATGGGATTTTAGCGAATTCCCAACCACACATTGCGGAAAAATACGCACAGCAGACACACTGTGATTTCCAAAATTGTTGCGATTTTGGAAATCGCAGCATGTCAATTATACCAATGGAAATTCCAGTGGTTTCCCTATAGGTATAATTGAAGCAGAAAGTGCTGTGGGAAAAAACTTGATGCGTTGCTACCGCAGTTTTTCTAGCATTGCTTTTTTGCTGTTTCCTGCTACGTGGGGCCTTAGTCTAAAATAGTTTTATTCCTCCTAAAGGAGGGCAGGTTTGCATACATATGTCAGGAGAAGATATTTAGATAGGGACTGTCAAAGCAGATAAACCCTTCAGGCTAAGGCCCCACGTAGTGAGCGACAGCCGAAAAACACCGGAGAAAAGACCACAGCAGAAACATTGCGTTTTTTTTCAGCATCATTTTTCACATTAAGTCTGCAGAGTTTTCCTCGGCAGACTTTCTGCCCCTATTATACCTATTCGGAAAACGCCAGGTAACAGCCACTTCACAGGCCAGTGATGTTATGTTCATTCATCACATGGTCTGTATGCAGCTCAGACCCAACTGAATGAGGCTGAGCTGCAATAACAAGAATACAATATTCAGTGCTGTACCTGTTATTTAGTGAAGAGGCTGCAGCGCTCACCTTAATGTTGCAGTCCCTTCAAACAGATAATCAGTGCTGGTTCCAGGTGTAAGACCCCCACCAATCTGATATTGATAACCTATCCTAAGGATGGATCATCAATATTTAACTGCTGGAAAACACCTTTAGGCCAAGCCTCACGCAGCGAACTGCAGCTAAAAACGTAGCGTAAATGCTTCTAATTTTTCATTGCATTTTTGCTGCATTTTTCTCCGAGGATTTTCTGCCCCCTATTATACCTATACAGAAAATGCCAGCATTTCCATAGGTATAATTGACATGCTGCAATTTTCATAAACGCATGTGTTTTTGAAAATGTAGCTTTTCCGCTGCAGATATTTTTCTGCAATGTGTGGATAGGATTAGCCAGAATCCCATCCACCTTTCAGGTAATGTAAAACGCAGGCCTTGAACGGTCTCCCATAAATTGCCCTAATGTGTGTGAGTTTAGGCTTAGATGAATATTTATTTTGCCTTTTGGTAATATTTAGCCCCTTACTATCACCTACATTATAAACATAATTAAAATGTAACTTTTATTAGTTGTTATTTATAAAACACAGATAAGATTCAAAACGTGTGTATTAAGAACCAGGAATTTGCTGGTTAGACTTCTACTCCCCTCCTACAACGGGAAGAGGGGAGAAAAGCACATCTAGCTAAAAAATAATATTCTTAATTGCTAATATTGTTACTGGTCCCTAACAGAAGCCGATTTTCTGGTAAAACACGTTTGGGGACTAATTTTAACAATCAGGAATCTGTTGTGTTAGAGAGGCCTGCAGCCAATATTAGCAATTAAGAATATTATTTATTTAGCAATATCAACTCTTCTTCTCTGCCCGTTGTAGGAGGGGAGTAGAAGTCTAGCCAGCAAATTTCTAGTTCTTAATACACACATTTTGGACCTTATCTGTGTGTTATAAAGAACTAAAAAGTTACATTTTAATTATGTTTGTAATATAGGAGCTAATATGGTTACGGTCGCACCTGCGTTTTGTGACCATTCGGGGATTCCGTCCCCCATTCCGCTTGAAAAATGATTGCCGGACTTTTCTCTCCACATATTTCGGGCAGAAACCTGGTGGACGCCATTATAGTCTATGGGGTCCGTGGGTTTCTGCGGGTAACTGCTTTTTAAGCAGATTGGGTTTCCGTTTTTTGGGTTCCCAAGCAGACATGTAGAACGGAAACCTAAGCATGTTGACAGGCAAAAGGAATATTCAGTTGTGCTATCCCTGAGATTATAGGGATACAGCTATAGGATGTATGTGTGTTTAGGTTTAAAAACAATATATATTGGAAACAAAACTAAATAAGTTAATATAGAAAGCCATTAGAACATTGCAAAGGTGACTAAGTTTATATATATTTATGTATAGGACACTTCACGGTCTTTCCTATAGTTCTAGAGGAGTAACATGATGATCTATACACCAGAGATACAAGAGCCCAGGAATGATTCCATTTTGGACACTTAAAACTAAATTTTCTCAAGTGTGACCTCCACAGCTACAAGGTAGAGTATTCCTCATCTAAAATTGTATCCCAAGTTGAATCATACACTTTTCCAGTAAATTGTACAATAACCTCTCGGTAAACTCAGAAAAGCCCTTTGTAGCACTTTATGAGATAAGCAGAGGATGGCGGAGCTCTGCAGTGAGATGAATTTGTGAACAAACAACACCTCCTACAGGAAGAAATTGGGTGAAAGATTCCTCGTCAGATTAATACAGTCTAAGTACTAACAATAAAAGCCAATGAACTAAGGTAACAGATTAGTAGTACGTTTACACAGAACCACAGCAACTAACTAGACACTATAAACACTGATAAGAATAATAACCTACATCGATTGCACTGCTATAATCCGCAGCACTTTACAATGTAGGAAACCATTCACAGTCACAGATACTGAAGCACATCAACATGTATGTAAAGATTAAAGTGGACGGCTGCATCGGTCACATGTTCCCATGTCGAGAAATCATTGCTGCAGCAGGAAGTAGAGGAATATTAGGGGAGAAGGCGATCGTCCGGAGAATGGCAAACTGAGTATTCCTAACACCATTCTCAGCTGTTTTAAAATTTAAAGGGTTGTCCAGGGTTAGAAAACATGGTTACTTTCTGATGGAAAGAACTCCACTTCCTCTTCTCCATCACATGGCCTATTTACTGTGATACCAAGCACAACTACTATACAAATGTATAACACTATGTAAGGCCCGGTTCACATCTGCGTTCGGGTTTCTGTTCGGGGGGTCCCCAACTGATCACAAAGCTGTTTACCTGGGAAACCCGCGGACCCCATAGACTATAATGGGATCCGCGTGGTTTTCGCTCGGTTTCCGCACTAAGCAAACGGAGAGGAAAGTAGTGCATGCAGCAGATGTGAACCCGAACGCAGATGTGAACCGCGCCTCAGTAATGAAGAGGCTGCAGCGCTCACCCAAACAGCTGATCAACCCAGGGGGACACAGGCACTTTGCATCCACTTTGTAGGAAAGTTTACGCCACGTGGGGCCCCAACCTTAGGCTAAGGCCCCAAGTAGTGAATCGCAGCTAAAAAGCACAGCGGAACAAAATAAAGTGGAATCGCAGTGCATTTTTTTTCCACTGCGTTTTTCACAGTTTTTTCTTCGTTTTTCTCAGTCATTTTTCTTTCCTTATTAAATCTATAAGGAAAATGCAAGCACTTCCGCAAGTGAAATTGACACGCTGCGTTTTTCAAAAATATATGCATTTTTGAAAAACACAGATTTTCCACAGCATATTTTTTCTGCATTGTGTGGATAGGATTAGCCAGAATCTTATTCACTTTGCTGGTACTGTAAAACACAGCGTTTTTTTTTTCTCCTGCATTTACGAAACGTGGGGCCTTAGCCTTCAATAGAACACCCTAAGTGGTGACGTTACAGTGCTGGACTGCAAGGAAGTCAAGTTTATCAAATATGCACAAAAGTACCTGTCATAACTTGAAGCTTACCCAAGCCATACCTATATCTAAAGACCTGTAACCGTATCCGATATCTGCAGTACCTATACCTACCGGTGACTAGCTGGGCACAAGAATTTTTCCGAAGCAGATAATATAACTTGGCATTCATAATTGTCATATCCACTGGTGCCACACCTACAGGTGTAGTGGAGATGGAGGTGCCAGATATAGATGTAGTTAACATAATATCATGATGATTTGTGGTTTTCTGTAGACTACAAGAAAACCTACTAATAAGTACAAAAGCCACAGGTCCCGAAAAAGATGAATGACATATTAAGCTCTGCTACATGTGTAGCAGTTTTAGATGTAGTGAAAAACTGGATGACCACTGCCTACTGTAGATGAACCTCCCAACCATCCTGGATTTGGCAGGGCAGTCCTGAATTTCAGATTTCCCGCTGTCCTGAGCAGCGGGGGTATGTCCCAGCATCTACTCAGACACCAGTGAGTTGAGCGCACTAATGCTCTCATCTGATGCTCCAGGTTTTTTCCATAGCCGTGCCTGCTGTCAAGCATTGGATCCCAGGTAGGAGGAGAAGACAGCAGCTGGCTTCAGCAGGGGCCTCACCGGGAGCTGTGGTGAGTGCTGGGGAGGAAAAGGGATCCCGAGTTCCTTCACACACCCAGAGCCACTTTATCCAGTGGCCACATACATACCCCGTGCCTGTTACCTACACATGGATGGGGCAATTATACTGTGGGGGACATTATATTGTGGAGTGACTGTGAGGGGACACTACTATACTGTAGGGTTATAATGAGGTGGACGTTACCCTGTAGCGCTTACAATAATGGGGACATTATACTGTGTGGAGGCCACGAAGGAGCATGAAATAATAATAATAATAATAATAATAATAATAATAGTCCTTTAATAGTCCCACAGTGGGGAAATTCAGTGTGTTACAGCAGCAAAGATAAGATAAGCAGATACAAATACAAATACAAAATGTACAGGAATGTTCCAAGGTGAGAGGCATTACATTAATAGCAGACAGACAGATAGGACGTAGCAGAGGGGGGGGGGGGGGATTTAACAGGCAGAGAGATATTTCAGTTCTCTGTATGTAATGATCTCCGCTTAGGTCGGTGTTGGTTGTACAGCCTAACCGCGGTGGGGAGGAAAGACTTCCGATAGCGCTCCTTCTCACACCTAGGGTGGAGCAGTCGGTCACTGACAGTACTGCCCAGCGCAATCACAGTCTCATGCATGGGATGGGAGTTATTCTCCCGCATGGAGCTCACCACGGACAGTATCCTTCTGTCACCCACCACCTGCACTGGGTCCAGTGGGCTCCCCAGGACAGAGCTGGCCCTTCTAATCAGCTTGTCAAGTTTATTTCTGTCCCTGGTTGATATACTGCTCCCCCAGCAGGCCACTCCAAAGAAGATGGCTGATGCCACTACCGAGTTGAAGAAAGTCCTAAGAAGTGCCCCCCGGATTCCAAAGGCTCTCAGCTTCCTAAGCAGTGTTGGAGCCACTAAAGCGACACTATACTGTGTGGGGCCACAAAGGGACATGGGTGGGATCAAAGTGGGCAGGGTTGGAGGCATGCCTTATGACACCCAATGCCAATGTTGACCTTCTTCAAGTCTTCTGAATGGAAAATCTATTATTTGTATTGGGTTTTAGTAATATGATGTGAGCTTTCTCCGGGAGCCAGTCATGTGGACTAGGAGCCACATTTAACCTTGAAATATAGATAAATCATTCTTCCTCAAGTCACGGATATCTGGCTCCAGATCATTGTCCACTTACAAATTCTGGTGTGGGGCAAAGTGAGACTTGTAGCTGGGAGCACACAGGGCTAAGATCTGACTCTGCTGCCGTCCTGACATTGTGTAAACTGCCCGCATAAAACAGATGGGTCTGAATTCATACCACACTATTATATCAGCTGCAGCACAAAATCCACACAAATACTCTAAAACCTGCTATTCACAGCTGTAAAAATGCCGCTTCTACAAATAAACAAGCCATGCAGACATACAGCATTCCCCAGAGCAGAAAACTATGTATGACTATAGTCAGCACGCCCTCGCCCCGAGCCATCAGCTTCTTTGTCACTTTTTACGCTTGGTGCAATAAGTTACAGAACACACAACATATTTCAGGGGACAGTCATACACACTTCAGTGGTGGGAACCATCGCATCAAGACGTGTAGACTGTATGAGCATGTCTGCACAATGGTGATGCCGCAAAAGATCTGAGCATACACTTTAAAGGGGTTTATCAGATTAGAAAAGCATGACTGCTTTCTTTGAGAAACAGCACCATTTGTACCAGTGCAAAGGGGGTCCCATAGCAAAGATCAAAATTGTCTATTTATCATGGTACCAGGTTTTGTGACCCAGGATATAGGAGATGTATTCCCATCTCAGCTTTTTGTGGTTGAGATAAGAATACCCATCTCCGAGGTTGTCTGAGGTGGCCAAGATAACAGAAACAGTCGAGTGAGCTGTCTTATACTGTTTCCGTAAATCCCACAGAAGTGTATAAAATTTATGGAGACATCTTAACATAGAAAGCTATGTTGTTTCTGTAACTCCTATTCTCTTCAATGGGAGTTGAGTTGCAGTAACTCAGCACGGCCACTACAAAGAGAATGGCACTGTCTGCTTCTGGCTCTGTACTCTGTATTGGCTGGCGACAACAGTTGTTTAGAGGGGTGCCAGGTATCAGACCAGGTATCACAAGGATAGGTTATCAATATAGATAGGCTGGAAAACCCCTTGAGGGTTTCTCATTCCTATTCTAGACACTCTTGGCTTTGGCTCAAAAAAAATGCAGCAAAATCTGCAACATAAAAAGCAGCTTTTCCACAACATGGGGCCTCAGCCTGAGGCTACGGCTCCACATTGCGGAAACGCAGCTTTTTTGTTGCAGATTTTGTTGCGGTTTTTTGAGCCAAAGCCAACAATGGCTACAAAAGGAATGGGAAATATATAGGAAGTTCTTATGCTTCTACCTTCTGCTCAATCTGCTCCTGGCTTTGGTTCAAAAAACCCCAACAAAATCTGCAACAAAAAAAGCAGCTTTTCCGCAACGTGGGGCCATAGCCTCAAATGGTTTGTACAGGATTCGAAATTTAATGCAGACAACAGGGAAGGAGTAGAAAATAAAAATGCATTCATATTTACTTGCATCCTCCACACCGTTCCTGCGCTTCGCCGGCCATTTTCTACCAAGCGGCTGCAGAAATACTGTCACGTCCATGGGCCACTGCAGTCAATCACCGCTCTCAGCAGTATACAGCAGTATTTATAAACCCCGGACAACCCTTTTAAGTCAGGACATGAACATTATTAATATGTAAGGACACTGCCGCAGCAGGAAAACATTTATGTGTAATGTACAGGTTACCCGTACACTGCGCAGACTGATAGGAGGGACATTATGTGTGTATTGAGCAGCTCTGAAATGTCTACATTATTTGTTTATTATGGGAATACCCGTTTACGCTGAAGTCTATACCAAAGGGAATACAAGGCTTCAATGGTGATATGCCTTTAAAACAATGTTTGTTCTAGTAAATCTCCCACAGGTGACTCAGTGCGCTGTAGCAGAGGTAATCGTGTACAGAAAAGGCCCGATGAAAGAATGAAAGATGAGCACAGGGCGCGGTCAGTGCTGAAAGAAGGAAGTACTACCTACCCAACATGATCAAAGTGCTGCTGACTGCAAGCGTGGGAGTAAGAGAAGACGTGTCTGGTCTGTAGTTCTGGCTAGCCGCTCTCCACAATGAAGATGTCTCCAAATGATACAGGCGGCCTTACATATTAAGATACAGGATCTAAACCATGATCTACAGTTAATAAGATGCTAAAGAAAATGTCTGCTTATTAATGCATACTTGATCCCTAGAATGTAGTTTCCCTACACACCAAGATTTGTGCGTAGGGAATCTATACAGTACAGGAGTGGGTCCACATGAAAGGAAGACTATAAAGATGAGACTGCTCTCTTTTCAATCAACTGAAGTTTGCCATATAAAATTTGCACCAAAAACTGAATCAAAACTGCAAATCAAGTTTAAGGCTGAGGCCCCACGTTTCAGAAATGCAGGTTTTTTTGTTGCAGATTTTGCTGCATTTTTTTGAGCTAAAGCCAGGTGTGGATTGAGCAGAAAGTAGAAGTATAAGAACTTTCTATATATTCCCCATTCCTTTTGTAGCCATTACTAGGTTTGGCTAAAAATAAAAAAAAACGCAGTAAAATCTGCAACAAAAAAAAGCTGCGTTATCACAACATAGCATAAACACTGCAATTATGCCGCAGAACGCTGCGTTTTACAGTACCTACAAAGTGGATAGGACTCTGGTTAATCACACATTGCAGAAAAATATCCACACTGGACATGCAGTTGCATTTTTGTAAATCGCAGCTTGTCAGTTGTACCTACGGTTGGCATTTTCCGTATAGGTATAATTGAAGCAGAAATTGCGCAGGAAAACTCTGCAAACTTTCTGTGAAGTGATGCCTAAGGCTGGTTTCACATCTGTTTCTGAGTCTCTGTTTCAAGACTGTATTGCAATGACCACCAATAATCAACGGACAAAAACATCCTGCAAGTGCGACTTTTTCATCCAACGGTTTAAAAGAATGGACACCCGACAGATTCCATTATAGTCACTATTTTAGCGGTCTGTGTGTCCATTGTTCTGCTCTTTAGATGGACCAGAACAACGGACACTGGAGAATAGATGCGCACATAACGTGAGCATGTTTTAGTATCTAGGAACAAACCAAGAGCCTTAGGCTAGGGTCATGTAGCATCATGTGTCATGCACCATAAAGATCACAGTGTCACATTGCCACACTGCATCTAATGCTAGTCAATGACTGTTACATGACCATTACAAAAATAAAATCAACACTGTTGTAGATTGTAAAAAACACATGATTTTGGAATCATAGCCTGCATGTTTTTGGTTCTGTGACACATCTGAGATTTGCTGTTGCGACCCATGCTGCCATGTAACCCCTACCTTAAGGAAATTCACATGAACAATAATCTATGCAATCTGATGCTGCCTACATACAGTGAAACCTCTCTAAAAGACCATCTCTTTGAGAAGCCCACCTGCTTACACAGACCAAATTTTTTGTGACAGATTTTCAGTTTTCCATTCAAAAATAACCAACTGATTCAGGACACTGAAAAAAAAAATCCTGCTTATTCAGCCGCAGAGTTAGCATTTTGCTGGTTAGGCCCATACATCTGGGAGAGAAATCTGGAGATAGCGAGAAATCTCAGATTCTTCTTCATTTTCCGCCAGGTGAACTTACCCTAAGAAATTTGTAATATATCTTACCATTTCCTCTGACAATATGATAATTTCCTCTTTCCCTGATCTTATCAGACTGTTTACTTGCTCCTCCTCCTTCTGCTAAAACAACTTTCACTGTGAAAATCACTGTTCT
This sequence comes from Leptodactylus fallax, assembly GCA_947044405.1. Taxonomy (NCBI): domain Eukaryota; kingdom Metazoa; phylum Chordata; class Amphibia; order Anura; family Leptodactylidae; genus Leptodactylus; species Leptodactylus fallax. The sequence continues at coordinate 960,912 of CAMRHE010000426.1, forward strand.
ATCCATCTCAAGACAGACTGCAAGTCACATAACTCAGATGACTTATCTATATAGTGAGGAAAAAGTGGAGGAGATAACAGGGAAACCCAGACGTAGATTAATGCTGGAGATAACTAGAAGTCTTTCTATCATAGTATTTTCCTTATATTAGTAGATGTTAGTATTTACCTATATATGTCCTGCATGGTCCTGGGACTGTTTCTGAGTAAGAGAGAAACAGTTATAGGGCAGAGTCTCCTGTACTTACTGTGTGCAGTATATGACAGCTCCACCCACCAGCTCAGAGAGAACTGCAAATTACAACATACAGTATATAGTGCAGAGGGGGGAACAAGAATATAGAAACAGAATACAAGTCATATAATGCCCATAAATAGTCTTACTTCTCATGTATACATGGCAGCTCTTCCTAAAAGTCACCTGAAATGATAGCTGCACAATAGTACTGGTTATTTACAAAAGTGCAGTTATTGGGGCACATTCAGATTCTAGTAGATGGATTCCCATGTCTGTGCCTTGTAATAATTGGGATCTGATGCCATCAGAGGTCTTAATGAATGTCTCCTAAAAAAAAAAAAGTTAATGATATTGTTTCTCACTCTAGCATTCCCAAATACAATACTACAGTTCTCTGGCATCGTCCATCATGGTCGACATCTGGTCACTACATCCAACAAAAAGATTTCATATTTACTATAGAGAGAGACTCTCTTCACTTCTCCCTTATGTTATAAAGTGAAGTTTATTCCATCATTAAATTTTTTTTTTTTTTACAATGAATCATTTTCAGATCTTCATGTAAAGCTGGGTCTTGAGAATCACACCCTCTTTTCACCTGTATAACCCTGGTTGGTAATTTTTGGGTGGAAAAGGTGCCAACTCTAGCAGTGGAAGATACAGTACGACACTGAATTTACTACACTGGTGTGGAATCCCATTCACATAATATGCTTTACAGGTTCCCACAAGACTGGACTACAAGTGTGAGTCATAAAGCTGAGATTCTGCAGTTATTTTCCCTGTTGTTACCTTGGATTCATAACAAGAAACTCTTCGTCGTATACACTGACAATCCTTGTCCATCATTGTGATCCTTCACAATTTAGAGCCAGGGGCTAAGGTTAATATTACTGACCAAACCAGTTAGCCACCTGCTTCATTCCATGGATACTACAGATAACAACCATACCACACATTCATGTTAGGGGGCACATACAACATACAAAAACACACATACGCATAGTCTCATTGATCTATAGGGATTGCATGACTTATAGCTATTCTATTCTATGCTACATACTGGAAGTAATTTATAGCACCCCAATTGCACCACACCACAGAGTAGTTGCAAAAATGTCTATGACTGAAAGATAACATGCATGGGGTTGTTTTTGCAGAAGGTACACTATTTACACAGGTAGGTAGCCTAGGCTGCATTATAGGGAGGTTGTGCGGCACCCAAGTACAGGGTCATGTGGGCTCCATGGGGCTGCCAGGCAGGCTCCATCTGTATGGAAATATTCTCCCCTAGAAGCAATAAATCCAATGGATGATGTCATAATTATTTTGTCTCTTCTGGTTATTATAGTCCATACAAAAGAGAGTCGTAATATGGCCATATGCACGAGGCCTTAGGCTCTGTTCACATCTGGGATGGAGGCTCCTTTGCACATTCTGTCATATTTCCTGTAAAAAAAAAAGAGTAACTCTTGAAACGATGGACACCTTTGTAAGTCAATGGGGTCCATCATTCAAAGTTCATGTCTGTCACAGATTAAATTAAATGCTTTTGCTCCTAAGATGGAACATAAAAATGCAATTCTTAGCATAGATGGGAATTCAGCCAAAGTCTGCACAATGGTTGCAACAATTTGTACACCAAAAAGGGGCAAAGAGGTGCAACCACTGCCATTTTGGAGGATAGAGAGGAATACTTATTGTTACCTAGGAAGCATTCAAGTACATATACTCAATCCACCCAGTTTCAAGTTACAACCAAGTGTATCCACAACACAAATGTTACCCTGTTGTACTACTAGATTGAAGTAGTAATACCAGCATGGGTGCCTCAAGCCACCTTCCAGGGACTTAGGAATGTAAATTCTACTTCTTGCAGGTTTAATTATTTTTCATGGAAGGGGCATGAAAACAGAAGAAAGCAACATATAAGGTTATATTCACACAGGATGACTCACTGTCTAACTCAGTAGCAGGTTTATATAAAAGTTGCCCTCCTGAATGGGGTGGTTTTCGTGGTAGAATTCTTGCAGGAATTACTGTGGGTTCATTTAACCCGCGCATGATAAACCCACTGCATAAGTCTCTGCATATGGATGAGTAAATTCTCATCTACTATGCAGCTTTTATACAATGCAACGCACTAGCATAAGTATAGGGGTAGCAGTGGTTGCAGCCAGGGGGCTCCACGCGTCACCCTCACCACACCAAGACTGGCTAAATGTTTTTGATCTAATTTCCTTTGATGGCTGGCAGTCTGTGCATTGTAAATCTATTACCACTGCCCTCTGGTGCACAGGAGTGCGCAAGGGGAACAAGATTTATGATACAGCGCTTTCTACTGTCAGAAAGTAGAAAATTAACCTTTTAATGCCAAAAAAGGCAGATGGTCAGCTGATTCTATGGGGAAGGCTTTTGTACTAAAAAAAGGGAATGATTACTAAGTGTGGGGCACTGAAAGGGGATGGGAATGATGGGGAGATTTTGTGCACAGACATGTTGTGAACAAATCTTTATGCTGGTTGGGCCCAGAAAGAGAAGGAAAGGGAATTGTAAATGCTGCTAAAATGTATGGATAGAATACGGCTACTGTTTGTAAGGAAAAGTTGTGCGGGGGGGGGGGGGGGGGCAAGCTGAGCTTTTACATAAGGGCCCAGGAGCCTTTACTTATGCCCCTGATGCTGTAGATAAGATAAGACTTTGATATAACAATCCCAGTGCCTGAATTGTGCATATAGAGTACATTGTAGCAATCTGCAGTAATATTTCTTAACACATAAGTGCTTTGATGCAACATTAATTGCATTCCTGTATATGTTATGGATTTCTATTATTCCTGAGAACTGTATAGAATGAAATATCCATTTCCTTGGTATGACCTGTTCCCATGCACTGTGTAGTCCTGGGATTTTTAGAACAATGATATGATGGCGGAGTCCTCCCTCCCATAGCACAACGCTGCTTTCTGCCTGTGTCAGCATCTTTGTGTGTAATTGTCTAGGGTGTCCCTGCAAGATGAGGCAGGTCTGATGGGCTGTGTAGGGAATGTGAAGAATATGTGAGCGCTGAGCCTGCTCAGACAGGACCTGAGTGTTGAAACAGGGAAAAGCATCTCCTAAATGGGTTTCCTTATTTCTGTGCTATGCAAACTAGCTGCATCCTTCTTACACTGTAATATATAGGAATTGCACAGAAAATCTGTATACAGTGGACTGTTATTCAACCCCAGTATCACTCATGCTAAATAGTAGCTACCCCATTTTTCCTTTACTCACAGTTTTGGTAAATTCCTGCTATAGGCTTTACCATCACCAATTACAACCAATTTCTTTCTGTATTTCAGTCTCTTCCATCACTGTTCAACCTAAATCACACTATATATTGAACACATGTACCAGCAGAAGCCCTAATACCATACCAACATCCGCAATGCCCCCTAAACATGTCAGCAGAATGCCCCATAACTATGGAAGCAGCAGAATCTCCCTATAAATTATAGGTTTGGCACAGTGCCCCCAATAACTAATACTGCAATCCGAGTGCTTGCTTATAAATAGTGACAGCACAGGGCCACTTTCAGTCAGCCATAGCAGATTCCACTCCACTGTCCAGCCCTATGGAGCCCGCAGAAAAGGAAATCCACAGAAAGATTGAGCAGGACGCTTTTTTTCTTCAGCATCCTTAACAAAGAATCATCCATCATGCCTCCTATTGAAAACAATAGGATGAAGATTCCTGATGGAATTTGGAGCTGATTTTGAGGAGGAACCTGCCTCAAAATCAGCTCCAAATTCCTCTATGTGAAAAGAACCTAGAAAGGTCTAGAGGGACTGATGTGAACCCACTGGGTTGCTAATGGATTTAACGTGGCCTAAACTAGGGAGCGGAGCTTAAGGGATTGTGAGTTCTTCATCCTTATGCCTCGTGAGGAGTTAAGGACTTACCTACAAGGAATTGGGTTGCTATCCATGGTTTCATCTCTGTTAGAAAGGAGTGTCAGGTAACTGACATAAAGCCCAAGGATGTGAGACTAAGGTGATAAGAGAGTGCAGAGGTCAAGTAAGGTGGATTTCGATCAAACCAGTAGTGAAGCAAAGGTCATGACAAGTGGCAAAAGTGAAATACAGGGAAGCGAGGATGATAATGCAAAACTGAAGAACAAACACCTAGCGGGCGGAAGGACCCAAATGGACCGTGTTGCACAGGCATTAAGTGATGGGGACAGGGGATGCGTCAAATGGACACAGAGCAGAGTATCTGGCACACAATGGCCCTTTAAAAGACCAGAGTGAGGGCCTGCATGTATGGTAGAGGGGAAGAGAAGATCACTGGCAATGAGTGGGAACAAAGGCATGGAGGGAATCAACAGCGTGGCTAGTTAGGGTCCACACAGGTCTGCAGTGGGTGAAAGAAGGTGGAGGGACACCAATAATCGTGTCGTAGCAGGCTGTGACAACAATAAAAGCCATGGTGACCCGCTAAACAACAAGGGTGTGGCTTCTCTATCTCCTGGCTATCAGCTGGTATCACTGGGAATAGCCGATCTCAACTGCTACATGGGACTTAACATAATGTAATATGACTTGCTGTAATAGGATACAAGGACAGGGGTTATCTTCATGAAACAATTCCTTTAAGGCATACACTAGCATATCATATAACAGCAGGTCTAAGTTTTTGTAGGTTCTTGTTTTCATAGTGACTATTCCTTCAGGGTAACAAGTATGTAGTAATATTGAGAAATTGCTTGAAAACAAGATGATGCAAACATAGCAGAATATTACATTGAAGTCTACTGAATTTTCACATCTTCGTTTGCTGTACCATATTTGTCACAGTGTCTTTCCCTACACCCTTTGTGTCTTTACAAGTACCATGAAATTCCTGTTTGTCCTGCCCTTGAAATATTTGTATGCAAACCTGTCCATAAACCCCCGGACCCTCCGGGAAAGAGCTGCCTTTCTTTCATGCAGGTAGCAGGACAATAATAATTGTGTGCCTGTTTATCTAAGCAAAGTGTAAAGACATTGTTAGGTCTGGAGATAGGATTTATGGCTGGAACAGCTGACGTTCTGGTGATGATGTTCAATTGTCCTTGCACATCCCGCACAAACAGCAGGTCTTACACTAGGGTTACACTGTTTCAGCAGTTGACTATAATGGGTTCCGCCAAGTGTCCGCTGTTTAAAAACTGAAAGTGACGGAGAGAAAAGTCCTCCATGCAGGCCTTTTCTCTCCTACGATTTATGGGAGTTTTACCACAGAGTCTCCAGTAGACTCTGGCGCAGATGTCAAACCCAGTCTTACAGATACATATCTGGCAAGGAGTGACCTGAACTGGATATGAACAGTTTAATGAAGATGGTGGACAGCATTATAGACATTATGACCCACCAAATTTTTCTCCACATACTAGACATGTGGGCGTGGAATCTATGAAAAAGTGGGGCATGGATTAAATGCACCATGATGCACCAAAACAGTGTCGAAAAAAATTTTGGCTCAAAGTAATCCAACTAAAAGGTGGTATCATCCAGCATCAGCCACTGTGATAAATCTGGTACATTTTCAGACTGCCCGTCTAAATTTACTCTGCCTAAATATTAGTAAATCTGGCTAATGTGTATAATATCCAATGCTTTATATTTTTGTGAAAGTGAGAAGATAAATTATGAGTGATGCAGAAGCCAAAACCAGCAGTACCCCTCCCTGCAAGCGAAACAACAAAGCACCACATGACCTGTTGGAAGCCATTCACCCCGTCTCTACTTCCCCTCCCCCTCTTCCAGTGCATTGGGACCGAGCTGAGAGGGGCATTGTACTCCTACTGCCTCTAACGCTGTTCCCTCGCCCATCACTGAGACTATTACACTGGCAGGAGCAGTGGTGTGTCACATATTTCGGTCCCCGTTGCACTGCTCTGTATTATTCTCCAACATCACTGGGCATTGCCTCTTCTTGGTTTCCTTCTTGGAGTCACGGCAATAGGGTGGGGTAAGACACTGCCTCTATGACGTCGGTGCAGAGGATGCTAGAGGTAGTAGGTATACAGTATGTTTCTGAGCTTGGTCTCAATGTGCTGAAATAGGCAAGGGGAGAGGGGAGGTAGAGACAGAGGGTGGGTGGCTTGCAACAAGTCACTTGGTGCTGTGACGTTTCATTCTCAGGCCTCAGCGCTCGCAGGGAGGGATACTGAGCTTGGAAATGAAACGTCACAGATGTGGCCATGTGACCTGAATGTAAATTAGGTAAACGGCGCTGAATTTGAACATGATATATATTAGTAAGTTTTTATATTTGAGGAATCCTATCATATGACAAATATTTTAAACTGGATAACCCCTTTAAGGTGTTGAATTGGTCTCCACATTCCCCAGGTCCCAATCCCATCAAGCAACTGTGTGATGTGCTGGAAAAAAGTCTGATACATGGAGGCCGCAGCTCACAACTTGCAGGACTTAAAGGATCTGGTGTTAACGTCTTGGTGCCAGATACCATAGGACATCTTCAGAGATCTTCTGGCCTCCATGCTTTAACGATATTATTTTATTGGCATGAATGGGACTTAAATATTATTAGGCAGATGGTTTAATGTGCATGACAGCAACCACCAACCTGCCACCATGCCTTGGATGGCTTCTAGAGAAAATCCATCATTGCAAAATAGCAGGATATGGAGCTATTTGGATGGTGGTCCTGGAGTAATTAAATTTTGCTATAAAACCTGACCCTCATAGATAGATTGAGGAGAATTTACCAACCCGTCTACGCCAGTTTTCTGCCGTAGATGGGTGATAATGTAGCACAACTTTGGCACACGGCCCTTTCTTGAGCCAAAAATGTGCCACATCCCCATCCATTCTATGCTTCAATGGCCACTGTCTGGAAATGTGGACGGAGTAGGGATGGAGGGTTTTACATAGAAATGCAAACAATTAAAAAGAGGCTATCTCCTGAAGAAGAAACAACCATTGTGATAAGTGATCACTGCGGGTCAACCTTATCTAACCACATGATCAGCTGTTATGGCTAACATCTATGAGGGCATATAGACAGGGGCTGTTGTGATGTAAAAGTATCATAAATGAGTATGTTACCAGACTGCACACAAAATCTACATCTAGAACCTTGTGATCCAATTAACGCGTCGCCATGGACATCTGCGATTACTATACCACCAACTTTACCCGTCACCTCAAATTCTTATTTGTATTCTGCCCGACGACTAGTCTCCAGAAAACAAGGAAGGGCTTGTGGTGATCCAAATATATCCAAATGAGTTTATTTGCAAGGATTATCTATTTCTATTAACAAGAAAGAATTCAGTGTGCATTTGGCTAGGATTTACTGTCAATATCTAACCTGAATTAGTCATTCTTGTGCCAAATACTTCAGATATTTTTCATCGCATAAATCCTCCTCCTTGCATAATTTTTATTCTCGGATTGTGGGCAATGCCTAGCACCCCGGAGACTGGGATTATGCTACTGCGAGGAAGTCATTACTTGGGCACTATTGCCCTCATGTGGCCAACATAGTTATTGCTCTGGGGGTCGATGCCTTGAAAGGGGCATTTTAGCAACTATGGGGGAATTGTGGGAGTTCTGTGCAGTTATGGATCATAACAGTATAAAATCTATAACCAATATATTAAAAATTGCAGCCCTGCACCAATTACCGCCCTGGTGAAGCTGACATCTATGGAGTTATTACATCAGCTCCTGTGATGTAAAAATCTGTGAATGGTCCCCCACCTAATATGTGCCATTTATAATACTGGTGTCTTCTTATGTGACAAAGAGGGTTTTAGGCCACCTCTGCACCCCGTGTATACCCATTTTGAAACAAAGCCTTTATATTTCACTTCTACAACCCCGCCCCATTATCATTTCATTCAATATAATGTTAAACACCGTTGTATCCCTGTATTACAGCTCATTGTCAAACATACCGTACTGTATTATACTCCGAGCATGAGTACTTAATTTTTCCCCATTCATAATTCCATGGGTCAGTGAGTGTAACTCAACCAATGGAAAAATGCATGGTTTCACTAGACCTGGCGATACAGAAAGGTGTGGAGCAGAAACATAATCCATGGCTGGCAAAGGAACATCAGCCTTAATCCTGTTTGCATGGCCCAACCTCACCTGAAAAACATGCTAAACTAGTTTTTATATAGGGAGTAATACCGCCACCTAGTGGCTGAACACAAGTATAGTGCAGTTCAAGATGCTAAGCAGTAAGGTCAGGTCTACACTGCAACTTTTTGTAGTGCTATTCATTGATTTTAACCATTCTGTGACAGCTGCAACCCAATAGATTAATTACTTAGTGCATTCATTGGTACTGCAGCTGTAGCTCAATAGTTAAAATTCACTTTGTACCCTTTATACCACTCAATGGTGCCCAGCCAGCCTTAGAAAATCTCATGTCTACACTACTCAAATAGGGCTAGTTTAGCAATGGCTTGTTGTCAATGTGTGCAATATCCCTTTACTGTGACATCACTGTATGCATTATCCCTCTACTGAGTATATTATCCTTGAACTGTAACATCACTGTATGCATTATCCCTTTATTGTATCATAAATGTGTGCATTATCCCAGGACTGTGACATCACTGTATGAATTATCCCTGTACTGTAACATCACTGAGTATATTACCCTAGTACTACGACATCACTGTGTGCATTATCCCTGTACTATGACACAACTGTGTGCATAATCCCTGTACTGTAACATCTCTGAGTATAATATCCCTGTACTGCGACATCACTGTGTGCAGTATCCCAGTACTGCGACCTCGCAGTGTGCATTACCTCACAACTATGTTACAATGTTTTTTTCGAACATTAAGGCTAAGTTCATATCTTTGTCGGAGACTCCATCACAGAAACCGCTGAAAATCGACATAGAGAAAACTCCTGCACGGAGAACTTTTCTCTCTGCCACTTTCAGTTTTGAAATGGTGGACACCTGACAAACACCTGGCATATCCCACTATAGCCAATGGGGTCCGCCAAAGTCTGTGTGTAACCGCTAAATCAGTGGTCTAGCTCTCAGTCGTTCGCTGCCGACAGAGAGCCCATTGCAGATGTGAATATAGCGTATTCCGTATTGTCATAGTGACTTTTTTTTGTGTCCATTATCACTACGCTGTGAGATCATTGTGCACATGATAACTGTGCTGCAAATTCACTGTGTGCACAAGCCCCTCACTGCCTGCATAATCCCTGTACCGGCACATTGTTCTGTGCAATATCTCTGTACTGTAACAATGCTGTGTGCACTATCCTATAACTGTATCCCATCACTGTGTGCACTATTCCTGTACTGTATCCCATCACTGTGTGCACTATTCCTGTACTGTATCCCATCACTGTGTGCACTATTCCTGTACTGTGCGCACTATTCCTGTACTGTATCCCATCACTGTGCACTATTCCTGTCCTGTACCTCATCACTGTGTGCACTATTCCTGTACTGTACCCATCACTCTGCGCACTATTCCCGCACTGTATCCCATCACTCTGTGCACTATTCCCGCACTGTATCCCATCACTGTGTGCACTATTCCCGCACTGTATCCCATCACTGTGTGCACTATTTCCACTGTATCCCATCACTGTGTGCACTATTCCCGTACTGTACCCCATCACTCTGTGCACTATTCCCATACTGTACCCCATCACTGTGTGCACTATTCCTGTACTGTATCCCATCACTGTGCACTATTCCTGTCCTGTACCCCATCACTGTGTGCACTATTCCTGTACTGTACCCATCACTCTGTGCACTATTCCCGCACTGTATCCCATCACTCTGCGCACTATTCCTGTACTGTATCACATCACTGTGTGCACTATTCTTGTACTGTGCGCACTATTCCTGTACTGTATCCCATCACTGTGTGCACTATTCCCGTACTGTACCCCATCACTGTGTGCACTATTCCTGTACTGTACCCCATCACTGTGTGCACTATTCCAGTACTGTATCCCATAACTGTGTGCACTATTCCTGTACTGTACCCATCACTGTGTGCACTATTCCAGTACTGTATCCCATAACTGTATGCACTATTGCTGTACTGTATCCCATCACTGTGTGCACTATTGCTGTACTGTATCCCATCACTGTGTGCACTATTCCTGTACTGTACCCATCACTCTGTGCACTATTCCCGCATTGTATCCCATCACTCTGTGCACTATTGCTGTACTGTACCTCACTGTGTGCACTATTGCTGTACTGTATCCCATCACTGTGTGCACTATTCCTGTACTGTACCCATCACTCTGTGCACTATTGCTGTACTGTATCCCATCACTGTGTGCACTATTCCTGTACTGTACCCCATCACTCTGTGCACTATTCCCGCACTGTACCCCATCACTCTGTGCACTATTGCTGTACTGTATCCCATCACTGTGTGCACTATTCCTGTACTGTACCCCATCACTCTGTGCACTATTCCCGCACTGTACCCCATCACTCTGTGCACTATTGCTGTACTGTATCCCATCACTGTGTGCACTATTCCTGTACTGTACCCCATCACTCTGTGCACTATTCCCGCACTGTACCCCATCACTCTGTGCACTATTGCTGTACTGTATCCCATCACTGTGTGCACTATCCCTATGAAGTAAGGCCCTTTTACAATCAGGCCAAGAAATAAAGTACATGTGTTGGCCACATTTCTTGGGCCAACTAAAATTATATCAAATTTGTCGGGCTGTAAAGCTCCAAACCCTCTCCATCCACTTTTCTTTAAAAAAAAAAAAAGGGTAAACGTATCACAAATGGAAAAAAAAAAGCCTCAACTTTCCTTGCAAATATTGCTGGGTGCCAAAAATTGTGACATGTATCACACAGTTTTTGTCAGAACATGGCTAAAACCTTCTAAATACAAACAACTATGCCAGCTTAACCCATCATACAAGGTTTCCTTCCCACAATCTGCAATTTGAGTATTTATTCAGATTGCATTGTCATCTTTGGATTTTGCGCCAGTAGGACAGAAGTATTGCTCTGGAACCATGTAGTTGGTGCACTGGATCTTCTATGTTAAAAAAAAAAAAAAAAAAAAAAGACCCAAAGGGCGATTCACCATCTCCACATTGAAAGAACCTAAGCCCACAGTCACTAGTAGACAGTGGAAACTTAGACAGTCACTCTTAATATTTCATCACATTCTATTAAATTTTTTTAGGATGCAAAGTGGTGAAAAACAGTGATTTGTCCATTTTGAAAATTTTTTCACAGTTGTAGCATTCACTGTATGGGATAAACATTGTTATAATTGGGCTTTTTCACATGCGGTGATACCCAATGTACTTATATTTATTTCTGTTTAATAGGGCGATTTGAATCTTTATTTTTTTTTTTATATTTTAAAAATTATTTTTTTAACTTATTTTATTTTTAGACTTCCTAGGGGTCTGAGCATTCATACAATATGCTGCAAAACTACTGGGGCAACAATCAGTGGGAACACAGTGGCACCCAAATGTGCTGCCATTTAGATCCATAACATTCACATTTAACCTTGGCATCTATATGGTTAACAGCCACAAACGATGCAGGCACCATTCACAGCTGTTGGTGCAGATAATACAGCAGGCACCTGCCATGTTTGGAGAGGGCACATCTACTGAACTCTGTCTAAACTACCCACTTGACAAAAAGACATGTAGACGTCCTTTTTTGTGAAGAGGTTAAGAACTCAAAGGGGTATTCTCATTGCAGCATCTCATGGCAAAGATGACAAGGACCAGGTCTTTACCCTCATAGGTAGTCAGGAGTTACTCTGTTTCCAAAAGTCCTAGTGGTCGGGACATTAAGCCAAGGGATTCTATCATTAAAAAAAAAGTTTTTAAACTAAAAGCACGTAGGAATAGTCTTTAAAAAGGCTATTTATCTCTTACCTTTATTTTGCAGGTCTGCGCCACCATTTTCGAATTTTTCTTCATTACGCTAGTTGTGCTCAGAGAGCACAAGAGGAATCCTGCGCATGTGCAGTTGGCTCTGCCACTTCGGGTTGGACAGAGCCGACTGCGCATGTTCCATTGGCCATTTTGCGGTGGTCTCTTACACGAGCGCAGCCGGCTCTGTCCAACCCAAAGTGGCAGAACCTACTGCGCATGCGCGGGATTTCGATCTCGAAGAGGCACTCGGCGGCTGCTGATGCAACAAAGAGGAGGAGAGGCTTCAGGAACAGAAGACAGAGGCGGCGCTGGAAGCAATGACGAAGCTGTGCTTTGAGCACAATTAGAATAATGAAGAAGAAAAGAAAAAAAAAAAAAAAATCGAAAATGGCAGCGCGGACCTGCAAAATAAAAGTAAGATATGAATAGCCTTTCTAAAAGCTATTCCTACGTGCTTTTAGTTTAAAAACTTTTTTTAATGATAGAATCCATTTAAGAAATTTGTTTTTAATTTCAAGGCACTACAAAGCTTTTATTTTTATGTTGACAGTGGCTTGTTTACACAAGGTGCAAAAATTTATGGACCGGGAAATTAGTGCCCCAAATTGCCCTTTCGTAATGCAATCCGTGACCGCATTAAACTTACCTATCATCTGTACAACCTGAGGCGGCACAGTTCTTCAGTAAAGCCAGAGAAGTACACCTAGGCTTCACTAAGGAACAGCGCAAGCAGCACCAGAGATGGGTCCGATGAGACTCATCGAACTTATCTCTAGGTAAGTATAAAACCTTTATATTTTCAATATGGCAATGGATTGCATTATAACAGGACAATTTGGCACACTACATCCCCGATCTATAAGAACCTATTGGTAGTTTAGTGTCCTAAATCGCCCTGACAGATTTCCCAGGTTGTTCGGCCCTGCATGGATTTTTCATAGTGATGACCTATACAAAGGATATTTCATTAGTATGTGATCTGTGGGGGTTTGACGCTCGGACCCTGCACAGACCAGCTGTTCTGATGACTTAACGGTGCAGGAAGTTACAGCAGTGGATGCAGAGCGTGTGCAGGCTGCTCCTATTCAAGCAGCTGCCTCCCCATTCACCGCATAGCGGTTGTTTTGGAGAAATTGCGGTGCCCCACCTATTACTTGAATAGGAGCAGCCTGCAAGTACTCCCTGTCCACTGAAGTAACTTCCAGTGTTTGGAGAATGCCGGAACAGCTGATCTGTGCGGGGTCTGAGTGTTGGATCCCCATAGGTCATCAGAATGAAAAATCCAATTGGGGCCAGAAAATCCCTTTACATGACCCTAGACACAATATTGCAGTTTGGCAGCCGAACCACCAGGCAGATTGCAAAGAGATGCAGGGTCAACATCGTAAAGCGAACTCAAGACAATGCAACACCAAACGAATAGAGAAGACATTTTATAATAATCATAAAAAACTAGACAGGAAGGTTTGTGGGTCTTTGGACTTTAAAAAGCAGAAGACTTCTGTCCCAGCTTGTTTTTCCAAACCGGTGAATGAGTTCTGAACTGCCATCTTTGGTCATGATCTTAGTTATTTCCTTTGCCATGTCTCCACGGATGGATAGAGTATGGAAGTGATCAAAGTCCTGTCTGCCCAGCTTGCGCAGTCGGCGGGCCGCTGACCGGTAGCACTTCCATGGCTGTGGCTCAATAAGTACATAGTCACACAAAGTTTTTAGCCGATTAAGAAATTCTACTAGTCCATTGTCACCATGGTTTAAGTGGATCCACATGGTTATAGACATGCAAAAGCCAATATGGAAGGAAGACTGGCCAAACCTGTCCAAGAAACTGTGCAAGGTGCCCAGTGAGGAGGTGTCAGTGATGTCCAGGGTGGAGAATGTGATGGCATCAGGGTAAGGGTTTGCAGTCTGAGCTCTAGTGATCAGATCAGCGTCAATGTCACAGCACATGAAGTAGACATGTTTTAAGATTTCTGGACATCCCTCTGTTTGCACCAGATGGTTGTATAGAGCAACACTCAATTCCTGTAAAATAAAAAAGTAGTAAAAACATCAGAAAGCCTAAAGAGTATGGTCATAGCCATGAATTCCAAGATGGAAATACCCCCTTAAGAAATACTAATTATTCAATTTCCAACACTTAAAGGGGTTTTACAGGATTAGAATACATGGCTGATATCTTCTTCTAAGGAAATGACATCCGTTGGTCACATGGCCATGCTGCTCGGTCTCATTCGTTTTAATGGGACTGAACTATAGTGTTGCCATGTAACCAACGGACATGAGGTCACTTCCTGAGAAGAAGAGAGCAGCCATGTGGTCTAATTCTACACAACCCCTTTATAGATAGGTCTCACTTCCTACCAAGTTATGGTATATGAGAGGCAAAGATCATATGTCATTGTTGGGGTCCATGTACTGAGATCCCCATGGATCACTAGCATAATAGGGAACAGCCTTGATGTTCAAAACTACACATCACATATGAGCACCCACATAGGAACCCTGCGGACGAGGGGGCCATTGCTGTGACATCACAAGTGAGTTTCAGTCAGATAAACTAGCTAGCCAACTCCTCCCAAATGTGTGGGAGGCTCCCATAAAGAAGCGTGACCTCCCTGGGTCCTGCAAGTGTAGTCAAATCTCCTGGATCTAGAGGAATGCTCCTGCATCTCCAGGCTCTCCATTACAGTATTTTACATGAGCACTTTATTTGCCAGTCACATCCTGAAAATTGACATGCCTTCACATTGGCGTGTCCACCTCACACAAAAAGAGGACATGGTCACACCAGTAGGGTAGTCGCCTCACCCTTACATACTGTTCTCCCAGACAGCATCACAAACTTTTGGCAAGTTGAAGTAAACTGCTGTGACATCATTACTTACTGATCGGTGAGTGTCCCACACTGTCACCCTCACTGATCTCAAGAACTGGGTGTTTTGCACCTAGGTACGACCGGAGTGCCTGGTCATACAGTGTGCACAGCAACAGCCATTGGATTGGGGATGGCCAAAGACAGCCAAATGCTTACTCATGCAAAAAAACTTATTTTAACTGGAATGCCCCTTTAAAGGGGTTGTCGAAGCAAAAATGGACAACCCTTTTAACTTTTAAATCAGCCAGGGGCATTGAAAAAAAATTTAAAAAATTCATACTCACCTGTCCCAGATGCTCCGGTGTCCTCCTGGCGCGATCCTGTCCTTCTGCTGAAGGGGTCTCTTCCGGAATTCCGCTTATTGGCCTCAGCAGTCACGTGATCGCTGAGGCCAATCAGCTCATGGAATGCAATGTCATTACCTGTGACATCATGGATCCTCTTCCTTAGGCAGCTGATTGGCCTCAGCGGTCACCCGTTGAGGCCAATCAGCGGAACTCCAGAAGAGGCCCGGGAGAAGCCGCTGGAGCAGAACAACCGGGATGCGCCAGGAGGAAACTGGAGCATCGGGGACAGGTGAGTATGAGTTATTTTTTTTTATTTTATTCAATGCTCCCGGCTGATATAAAAGTGAAAAGGGTTGCTCATTTTTGCCTGGACAACCCCTTTAAGGCTGGTGTTACATGGGTGAATTCAGCCGCAACTCCTTAAGTGGAACTAAAGATTGCCCTGCAATTCCTTCACCAATGTAAGTGAATGGAGTTACACTGCTACCCCCTAGGGTGCTGTGACTGCATCTTCTGGTCGCAAAAAGATCAAGCACTCCTTTCACTCCCATTTGTAAAAGAGACAAGGGGCAACAGAGAGATCTTTGATCGCATCACAAAGTCGCCCTAAACTAAAAACTGCAGAAAAAAACACTGCAAAACCTGCACATGTGAATATACCCTAAAGACAGAGATGCATTTTGTAAACAGAGGGGTGTAATATCTAACATCTTGGTGCATGATAACACACAGGCCATAGTAATAACACATCACATGACCACAGCAGCCAATCACTGCGCTCCACAGAGACATCACTAGGAATGAAGCATTAGCTCAAGGAAAAGCAGAAGACGCAGGAGAGGTGGAGCATAGACTGGAGTACAAGTCTGAACAGCACATTAGGTTATGGCTGGAATAGCTCTTTAAATGCAGAGTACTCCTTTAACAAACTGCAGCATACACATGCTGCTTTACGACACCCCACGTGCTCCTGAATCCCTCCTCACACACATACACTCACCCCTGTGTTACACCCCACATCCAGCGCCAGCACCGTCTCCTGCACCCCTCCATGTCTCTGCAGAAGCTTCAGCAGCAACCCCGGGGGTAACTGACTTATGCGGGTCCCGGGCGGATGAAAACTGTAATAATTCGGGAAGTTTCCATACTGAGCGGCCCCCGGCCCTTGCCGGTCCTCAGGCTCGGAACTATCCATCTTCACCACGTGATTGTTTCCGGTCGAACACTGCTGCTTGCTGCACCGCATTCTTCCGGTCTGCGGCCATATTGCTACTCCTAGCACGTGAACTCTGAGGTGGCAGCCATGTTTCTACACCCATGAGTATGTGATTAGGATAAAAAATAATGTATGTGTGTATATATATATATATATATATATATATATATATATATATATATATACATACATACACATATATATATAATTTGGATGATTTAACTATTTTTATATTGTCATTCATTAATAAATCCAATTATTTAATATATTTAAGGGTTGTCCAGGATTATGGTAACAGGGAAATGTGAATAAACAAAAAACACTCCTCTGATAAATCTCTCCAGCGCTGCAACATTGGCGGTCTTGGTGTATTTCCATCCATGTGATGGCTACAGTTGATACTTGCCAAAGTGCAAGTAGAAGGGTCCGGAAGAATGACACATGCTGCAAAATCTTTTGGTTGTGGCCACGTCCCTTATGGACACCGCCACGCTCACATATAAAATGACTTCTAGCGCGGTGGACCATGGAACATTCTGCTGGGCCCAAGAGATTTACCAGCTGGTTGGGCAGCACTCGCCCCATTCAATTCATATCAATGGGCGTGCCGGAGATAGTCAAGTGCCGTACTTCAGCTACATCCATCACTCCCATTGAAATGAATGGAGCGGAGCATGCACTGCCCAACAACTGCTCCATTCCGAACGGGACAAATGCTCCCTGTGGTAAGCTGGGATCTGAGTAGTTGGACCCCCACCAGTCTGCAAGTTATCCTCTGTCTTATGGATAGGGGATAACTTGCTTAGATGGAAAAACACCTTTCGGCCAGGACCCCATGTGGTGTAAACGCCATGGTTACAGTCCCTGGAAAGAGGATCCACACATTGAGGTAAAATACACACATCGGACAAGTTGCGATTTTTGAAATCGCAGCATGTCAATTATATCTACTATACTTATTTCCCTATAGATATAATGGAAGCAGAAAGTCCGCAGACGAAACTTCTGCGGACTTTCTGTGAAAAGTGATGTGGGAAAAACCACAATGCGTTGCCACCATGGTTTTTCCCGCAGCACTTTTTTGCTGCGGCCTGCTTATGCTAAAGCCCCACTTTGCGGAAACGCAGCTTTTTTTGTTGCAGCTTTTGTGTTTTCTTTGAGCCAAAGTCAGGACTGATTGAACAGAAGGGTGAAGTATAAGAGCATCATTTATATTTCCTATTCCTTTTGTAGCTACTCCTGTGTTTGGCTCAAAAACACACAGCAAAATCTGCAACAAATAAAGCAACTTTTCCGCAAAGTGGGGCCTCAGCATTAAGGATTCTTATACAGTAGATCACTTTGGGGTCATTCTGAAATATGCCACATTTGGAAATAAAAAAATACTTTTAACAACACACACAACCTATAACAGTTTGCTTTTGACTTCTGTTCGCATGGTGCAATTCTGCATAGTGCCTGCCTTTGTTGTAGTGATGTGCCTGTGCGCATAGCCTTGTAGCAAGTTGTTGAGTTGCAATGGTGGTGGTCACCATGCAGTGCAGCACCCAATAGTGCAGGGACCCGCTATACAGAGGTCGCCACTGTCGACAACAATCTCCCTATGTGAATGGTGGCATTAAAGGGAGTCTGTCATCAGTAAATTGGTTATAAACCTAATCTCAGTAACTTGTAGAGGTGGCTGAACTGATAGGTGCACACACACTAGCATACACTGCATGCAGTAAGTAGAGGATAATCTGCTCTATAACTGTCCCTCTCTTACTCAGAAATGAAGGACATATATAGAGAATTACTGACATGTACTGATGTGGTTAAAGCACTTTGGTTGAGATGGAGTGTTTCTATTGAGCTCCATCTTCACTCTAACATTCTAATCCTGGGCTTTCCCTGCTCACTCCTCCCCATGCCTTCTCCATAGACTTCTATTGGCATGTGTAATCTGAGTCAAGTAACCTGCAATATGTTTTGAGACGGTTAGAGCAGGTATCTTCACAGTAAAAATCATTTTAGCAGAAGGAGCTGGGGGGGGGGGGAAGGCTGATAAGAGCAGAAAGAGGCAATCCTCTCCAATAAGATATAACACAATCGCCTGTACTATTCATTTATGCAACGTTTGTTGACTCGACAAGAATGACACAGGACAGTGTACAAAGTCAGAAGAATATAAGTCTTTATTGTATCAATCTGCATGTCAGCTAGTAATTCACTGTAACTACAGCTCAGATGGGATACAAAAATAGATATCATGCACAATACTTATCTCACATGTTATCGTGCTGGTGTGATAGTCAATGGCAATGACAAGAAATACATGACTAACTAAATATCGACTTAGAAAGCGACATTAAATAGCAGTTTAAAGGACTGTATCAGATAATGTGGCTGTTTTCTACCAGAATTAGCATGGCATTTTGTGTTAGGTATTGCAGCGCTGCTCCATTCATTTAAAGGAGTTCTCCTGTGAATGTTTTTCATATCTTTCATATCAAAGGGCCTAAAAAGTTGGGGGGTGGGGTTAAAGTTTTTATCTTTAAAGTAGTTTTCCATGTTTCTAGCATAAAAATGACTCATATTTTTTGCTTCTATGTGTTCCCTGCCCCCTCTATGCTGCTGATATTCTATACTCCTGGATATAATCAGTCTCCTCCCCCCCTCTGGCGGCTAACAATATAGTCCATTCTCACTTTCTATGTAGAGAAAGTCTTTTTTAGCTGTATGGTCATGCTTCTTCTCGGCAAGCAAGGCAGACAGCTATAGTGAACAATAGAAATAGTGATCAGGGGATCACTATTTAGAAACCTGGCTGTGGGGACAGTGACTGAGCATGTGCGTCCACCAGCATTCAACTCATTAGGTGGACATGCACATAGCTATATACTTTGAACAACAGATGACACTGTATTATGTCAGTAAATTTTAAAATTTTACTGGATATTTTTTAACAGCATGTAAATTGAGACCATTGTTAACTTTTTATGATTTATAGAATGAATGTGATATTCAGTGATGTGACAATCCTTCTAAATAAGGTTGAGCTTCAATTCCGAATACAACCCATGGACCACTGTGGCGCTATTTCTGGTAGAAAGCAGCCATGTTTTTATAATCTTTTACAACCACTTTAACTATGCAGCAACAACTTTTAGAACATCGTTCAGTCAAAATGGTCATAGTCACTTCCAATATGTAACAGGACACATTTTCTGATTTATTAATAAGCCAAATATCTACATTGCGCCTGTCCAATGAATTCAATTGCGTTGCAGTCTCCATCTCACATTGAATATTTATGGTGGTGGTCAGATCTTCAGCAAGCATGTGCCTGGCTGCATTTAGGTTACATGTATGTGTGTGCCTGTATGTTATCGTGTGAACAGACATCAGGGTGTAGTGCCGTGTTGTTATGCCAGGCAGAATGAGTTCTTAGCAGGCACCTGTTTAGAATGGTTATTTATTAACTAGAAATCTTCAATCTTGGGTTGTGCCAAACAACTGGAGGAAGAATGAAAAGATGTAGATAATGTCCAGGTAGATGTTGAGAGCTCCAAAAATGTACTCTTCAGGGCTGAGCGTGTACCGTCGGTTTCCCATCAACATCTGCGTATCAAAGGCCAAAAACTGTGGAGAAGAGGAAAGAAACTTAAACATGTTTGCTCTTTTTGGAATTTTTTGTAGCATGGTATGTACAGTGCTGGCCAAAAGTATTGGCACCCCTGCAATTCTGTCTGATAATACTCAATTTCTTCCAGAAAATGATTGCAATCACAAATGCTTTGGTAATAATATCTTCATTTATTTTGCTTGCAATGAAAAAACACAAAAGAGAATGAAAAAAAAGTCAAATCATTGATCATTTTACACAAAACTCCAAAAATGGGCCAGACAAAAGTATTGGCACCCTCAGCCTAATACTTGGTAGCACAACCTTTAGACAAAATAACTGCGAACAACCGCTTCCGGTAACCATCAATGAGTTTCTTACAATGCTCTGCTGGAATTTTAGACCATTCTTCTTTGGTAAATTTCTCCAGGTCCCTGAGATTTGAAGGGTGCCTTCTCCAAACTGCCATTTTGAGATCTCTCCACAGGTGTTCTATGGGATTCAGGTCTGGACTCATTGCTGGCCACTTTAGAAGTCTCCAGTGCTTTCTCTCAAACCATTTTCTAGTGCTTTTTGAAGTGTGTTTTGGGTCATTGTCCTGCTGGAAGACCCATGACCTCTGAGGGAGACCCAGCTTTCTCACACTGGGCCCTACATTATGCTGTAAAATTTGTTGGTAGTCTTCAGACGTCATAATGCCATGCACACGGTCAAGCAGTCCAGTGCCAGAGGCAGCAAAGCAACCCCAAAACATCAGGGAACCTCCGCCATGTTTGACTGTAGGGACCGTGTTCTTTTCTTTGAAGGCCTCTTTTTTTTTTTTTTTTCCTGTAAACTCTATGTTGATGCCTTTTCCCAAAAAGCTCTACTTTTGTCTCATCTGACCAGAGAACATTCTTCCAAAAAGTTTTTGGCTTTCTCAGGTAAGTTTTGGCAAACTCCAGCCTGGCTTTTTTATGTCTCTGGGTCAGAAGTGGGGTCTTCCTGGGTATCCTACCATAGAGTCCCTTTTCATTCAGACGCCGACGGATAGTACGGGTTGACACTGTTGTACCCTCGGACTGCAGGGCAGCTAGAACTTGTTTGGATGTTAGTCGAGGTTCTTTAGCCACCATCCGCACAATCTTTCGTTGAAATCTCTCGTCAATTTTTCTTTTCCGTCCACATCTAGGGAGGTTAGCCACAGTGCCATGGGCTTTAAACTTCTTGATGACACTGCGCACGGTAGACACAGGAACATTCAGGTCTTTGGAGATGGACTTGTAGCCTTGAGATTGCTCGTGCTTCCTCACAATTTTGCTTCTCAAGTCCTCAGACAGTTCTTTGGTCTTCTTTCTTTTCTCCATGCTCAATGTGGTACACACAAGGACATAGGACAGAGGTTGAGTCAACTTTAATCCATTTCAACTGGCTGCAAGTGTGATTTAGTTATTGCCACCACCTGTTATGTGCCACATGTAAGTAACAGGTGCTGTTAATTACACAAATTAGAGAAGCATCACCTGATTTTTCAAAGGGTGCCAATACTTTTGTCCACCCCCTTTTTTATGTTTGTTGTGGAATTATATCCAATTTGGCTTTTTGACAATTCTTTTTGTGGTTTTCCATTGAAGACAAATTAAATGAAGATATTATTACCAAAGCATTTGTGATTGCAATCATTTTCTGTCAGAAATTGAGTATTATCTGACAAAATTGCAGGGGTGCCAATACTTTTGGCCAGCACTGTATATATATATATATATATATATATATATATATATATATGGGTAAACTCTAAATACGATATTTGAAGAGGTTATGCCATGACGTGAGAATGGGACATGCAGTCAGGATGAATGTGGAGGTGACACGTGGTGGAAGGAGCTCCCTTTCACTTCAATGTGAACCCCAGAGATAGCCGAGTGGTTTGCTTCAGCTGTCTCTGACGCTCTCATCGATGTGAATAGGAGCACCGTCCACCATCAGTCACACCCATATGTAGCCTGGCTGCAGTCAGGATGAATCCGCTGCAGGGGGAAAGGACCCCCCTTTCTTGAGATTGTGGGGGTCTCAGCGGGCAGACCCCCACCGATCAGGTATTTATCCTCTATCCATAATCCCTTTAAAGGGAATATGACAATCCAATCCTCTATGTATACAGACATAATAGGAACTGACTAAAGCTCTGTTCACACAAACAAGTTTAACGGGCGTCACTTAGCTGCATTAAAATCAATTCATGTGAATGGGGCTGATTTGTTGTGGGTCCATTTCACATGCTCTTTTTTTGCATATTTTCACTGATCCTTGTACAGTCATGGCCAAAAGTTTTGAGAATGACACAAATATTCTATTTTCACATGATCTGCTGCCCTCTGGTTTTTATGTGTGTTTGTCAGATGTTTTTATCACATACAGAAATAGAATTGCATTCATATTATGAGTAACAGAAGCTTATATTGACAGTTAGAATGAGTTAATGCAGCAAGTCAATATTTGCAGTGTTGACCCTTCTTCTTCAGGACCTCTGCAATTCTCCCTGGCATGCTCTCAATCAACTTCTGGACCAAATCCTGACTGATAGCAGTCCATTCTTGCAGAATCAATGCTTTAATTTTGTCTGAATTTGTTGGTTTTTGTTTGTCCACCCGTCTCTTGATGATTGACCACAAGTTCTCAATGGGATTAAGATCTGGGGAGTTTCCAGGCCATGGACCCAAAATCTCTATGTTTTGTTCCCTGAGCCATTTAGTTATCACCTTTGCTTTATGGCAAGGTGCTCCATCATGCTGGAAAAGGCATTGTTGAACGGCAAACTGCTCTTGGACGGTAGGGAGAAGTTGCTATTGGAGGACATTCTGGTACCATTCTTTATTCATGGCTGTGTTTTTAGGCAAGACTGTGAGAGAGCCGATTCCCTTGGCTGAGAAGCAACCCCACACATGAATGGTTTCAGGATGCTTTACAGTTGGCATGAGACAAGACTGGTGGTAGCGCTCACCTCTTCTTCTCCGAATAAGCTGTTTTCCAGATGTTCCAAACAATCGAAAAGGGGATTCATCAGAGAAAATGACTTTACCCCAGTCCTCAGCAGTCCACTCCCTGTACCTTTTGCAGAATATCAGTCTGTCCCTGATGTTTTTTCTGGAGAGAAGTGGCTTCTTTGCTGCCCTCCTTGAGACCAGGCCTTGCTCCAAGAGTCTCCGCCTCACAGTGCGTGCAGATGCACTCACACCTGCCTGCTGCCATTCCTCAGCAAGCTCTGCACTGCTGGTAGCCCGATCCCGCAGCTGAAACACTTTTAAGAGACGGTCCTGCCGCTTGCTGGTCTTTCTTGGGCGCCCTGGAGCCTTTTTGGCACCAATGGAACCTCTCTCCTTGAAGTTCTTGATGATGCGATAGATTGTTGACTGAGGTGCAATCTTTCTAGCTGCAATACTCTTCCCAGTTAGGCCATTTTTGTGCAGTGCAATGATGACTGCACGTGTTTCTTTAGAGATAACCATGGTTAACAGAAGAGAAACAATGATGGCAAGCACCAGCCTCCTTTTAAAGTGTCCAGTGGTGTCATTCTTACTTAATCATGACAGATTGATCTCCAGCCCTGTCCTCATCAACACCCACACCTGTGTTAATGGAGCAATCACTGAAACGATGTTAGGTGGTCCTTTTAAGGCAGGGCTGCAATGATGTTGAAATGTGTTTTGGGGGATAAAGTTCATTTTCTAGGCAAATATTGACTTTGCAAGTAATTGCTGTTAAGCTGATCACTCTTTATAACATTCTGGAGTATATGCAAATTGCCATTAGAAAAACTGAAGCAGTAGACTTTGTAAAAATTAATATTTGTATCATTCTCAAAACTTTTGGCCATGACTGTAGACTCAAGTCTATGGAGGGATTCATGAAAACGGTTGCCCCACAGATGCAAAACGGGCCCTTTTTGCATCATCACGGTCATCTGAATAGAGCCTAAGAGCAGAGAGTTGTTGACAAAGAGGAGTACTCCTTTTGAGGGCCCAGGCTTGCATGTAATACTACATTTTTCCTGTAGTGGTCGCAGCTTTCCCTGGTAATAACAGCTGATGGCAGAGAGTTCGGCTCACATTGTGTTGGATCTGTCACATGAAGATGGCACCTGACAGACCCCACTGATGTCTGGTGTCTGTCATTTTGTGTAAAAAATATTGCTGCATAGTGCACTATTTTTTTATGTTAAATATGATGGAATCTGTGATGGTCCTGGAGGCCAGTAATATCCCTGAATATGTGCTATGAAGGTCAAAGTCCACATCAATATCCAGCAGACACTTGCCACATAGTCTTTGTGAATGGACATCAAAGGGGAACAGCTTGTACCAGAGCTCCATTCACAAAATCGAGCACCTCCAAGTAGTCACAAAGTAGATACAAAGACATACACCCATAAAACATGTGATATCAATAATCTCCAGTAATTAACCCTGCTGTTCTGTTCGGTCAAAAATGACCGAATTTGATATTTTTTTTAAATATTCATTATGCGGTTCTGAAACTTGTGGTTCATTGACTTTTCCTCATTTGAGGGGTTCTTACTAATAGCAGTTTTTATTTATTTATTTTTTGTTTACTTTTTGCTCCACGTCTTTTTTTACACTTGTACTGTATGGTCAAAATTGACCGATAACCTTTTATACTAATTTCCAGCCATCTCCAAGTAAGCCTGCAAAGTATGGCATCAAAATATGGACTCTGTGCGACAGCAAAAGTTCATACGCTGTAAACGCTCAGGTATACATAGGAAAAAACCCTGGAGAAAGAGCTGAAAAAAATCAAGGTATGCGAGTAGTTTTGGATTTGACACATGGACTCAAAGGACGAAATGTTACATGTGACAATTTTTTTACATCACACCAACTGGGGCAGATGTTGCTGAAAAGAAAAATGACCATGCTGGGTACTGTTAGAAAAAATAAGCCAGAACTGCCGCAAGGTATCCTCAGTAAGAGAGACGTTTATAGTTCTACGTTTTATTTTACTGAGGATACAACAGTAGTTTCTTACGTTCCCAAAAAACACAAACAGGTCATTCTGATGAGCACAATGCACCATGATAATGCAATCAGTAACCGAGACGACAGAAAGCCAGACATGATTTTACACTGCGACGATATCCACGGCCTCCACCAGCAGTGCAACCAGCCTAAAACGGAAATGATGCGCCTTCTGTCCAACATCAAGTAATCACAAATCAAATGTGATATGTTGCAAATGAGCAAAGTACTTATGCAAAAGACATGGAAATTATACTTGTGACGAATGCAAACAGTAAATTTAGCACCTTGAACCTTATTTCACATTTTATATAGAAAAAAATAGACTTTTTATTTTTTTGTTTGTTTGTTTTTTTTTGAACAAAATATATTTACATACAGTTTGATGTTATTAGTTATAGTTTACATTTTTATAAAGATTTTTTTTTGTGCAAATGTGCAATATGCATGAATAATGCAATAAGGCCATGTAACATTTTTTGACACAAAAAAATAAAAATTAAGTTTTTGATTTCATTTTTCATTTGTTTATGAACAACCATGTTCACATACAGTATAATAATGCAAAAGAAATTAAAATAAAACACTTAAATTAGTTAAAAATCCAGACTTTAATAGGCCCGGTCAAAAATGACTGGAACATTGTATGTGTATAGTAGAACCGAACAGAACAGCAGGGTTAAACACATTAACCCTTAAACAGATACAAAACACAATGAACCACACACCCCAAAAAAAAATGTGGTTCATTGTATTTTGTGTCTGTTTAAGGGTTAATATGTTTACTGGAGATTATTGATATCACATGTTTTATGGGTGTATGTCTTTGTATCGTTGCATTATATATGTGTCATTTGTTATCCAACATGCTATGATTAAGGAGCTGTGTGTGCTCTGAAACGCGTCAGTTGGTTTGTTTGTTTATCGGGTGCATTATATCCCCCTATGTTTTAATGGATTATTAAAAGTTAATTCTTATTGAAAAGAAGACTGAGTGCTGGAAATTTTATTATCTTTTTTTTCATCTGGAATCCCATTAGCCTTACAAGTGGTTACACAATTAAAGGGGTTATCCAAGGAGTAATAAAGCTTACCAGTGAATTGTCTGCACTAGGTAAGCTTTATTACTAATGTAAACCCTGGTCCCCTGCAGCCCTGTTCATCACTTTTACAGAGGGCTGTGGAAACTCTGGTTCCAGACAACCCCTTTAATCTAAAGAGCATACAGCATATAGATACATAGCCAATGTTCACACTTACCAAGGTAAACACTATGGCTCCAAGAGCTGCATAGATCGCATGAAGCCATGGGACCTGGAAACACAAAAAGTATATTATAATAGAACAATGAAAGAATTACTGCTCAGTCTTGGAGTACAAAGGAAAGATTATTTAAGGTGCAAATGAATTTATGATTTTTATATAAAACAAGCTGGTTACTTACATATTGGAATGGAATTAAGATGACAAGGAAAAGTCCACTAAATAGAAGGACCATGACCAGGGTAAAGAGGACACCATGAAAAGAAGTGAAGTCCACCTGTGAGTTGAAAGATATCAGACATGAGTTTATGAAATGGCTGTACCACTTGTTCCACTGTATTATATGCAATATATTGATTGATTTAACGTATATAGCTCCATAATATTCTGCAGTGCTTTACAGACATTGTCATCACTCACTGTCCTTAGTAGGGATTACAATCTAAATTCCTTATCAGTATGTCTTTAGAATGTGGGAGGAAACCCACAAAAACACAAGGAGAATATACAAACTCTCTGCTATGATGTCTGTTGTACATTACACACAGAACATACAGGAGAATCTGCTCAACTAACTCTCTTCCTCTCTCACTCTAAGCATCAGCAGAATGATATAGAACATTATACAGAAATACTGACCTGTATTGATATAAATGAATACACTTGTGGTGAGATAGATACTCCCTGTTAGCTGCAGCAGCTTCAGACTCTGCCCGTGTCTCTCTTTACTTACTCAACTGCTGCTCACTCCTCCCCTCTCCATAGACCTCTATGTAAAGCTGTAATATGATACTTATTTTAATTTATGAGATGTACGGAATTGTAAGAGATGGTGTATTTGAAAAGGGCCTCAGCCTGAAGTCCATTAACAGCACATAACGGCGTCACTAATGAGTTAAACAGTACATGGATTTCCATTTAACAGCAAAGAACTTACTGCAACAAATAATCTCTCACCTTAGTTTGGAAGCTGAACAAGGTCACGGCAAGGCAGACAAGAGCAGTAATTCCAAGACACAAGATCACAGACTTGGTATTATAATAGCTAAGGAGAAAGAATATTGAGAAAATGGGGAAAAATACCTTCAGTATAATATAATAGCAACTATACAGAGGTGAACCCATTGACCTGAACTTTGTAGTTGTCCTAAATTCTAGCTTCCAGTTATGGCAGTCTGCCAATGGGCTAAATAGATTGTCCTCAAAAATAACACATGCGCTTACAGAAATGTTAAAGGGAGTCTATCATCTCCCCTAGGCATATTCAACTGCTACCACCATGTTATAGAGCACATTACAGTGATAAACAACATACCTTTGTAATGTATGTCACTTCTGTAGATTCGGAAAAAGACAACTTTGAAGTTTTATGCAAATGAGGCAGTTGGTGCTCTGAGGGCGGGCCTTCAGCTATGGGAGCACTTTTGCTGCTTAGTTAGGATGGGTGATTTAATAGCAATGAGAGGTTCAACTTCCACTACAAGGGGTAGCACAGGCAGGAGGTGGTAGGGGTCTGAGCGACAAGAGCAATGCTCCAAGGAGCTGAAGGCCCGTCCAGAGGGCACCCATAGCCTCATTTGCATAAGACTTTAGAGTTGTTTTTCTCCAAATCTACAAAAGTGACATATACAGCAAAGGTATGTTATTTATCAATGTAATGTGCTCCATAATACAGTATTCACAGTTGAGTATGCTTGGAGGAGGTCATAGACTCCCTTTAAATAATTTCACTTTCTACAACTTTAATAAAACATAAAATAACACAAATCAAGTAATAATACTAGAGAATTACTGGTGTGAAGTTCCCTACTAGATTATCACCAAGCCTACAAATAACCTACACATATCTCTGGTTCTTTAACGCTTGTTCCCTCCATGAATGGTTAAAGTGTTGAAAGTGGTGGGGTTGATAAGGGGGGCACTTTTTTTAAGGTTGGTCTCCACTGCAGCCAAAACAGATGGAAGGATTCTTCTGCAGTAAACTGCCCCCTTCCCTGATACAGAGGCTGAGCTGGCTAATTGCCAACCCTATCAAAATGGTGGACAACACAATGGATCTCCTTATAAGTCATTGGGGTTTGCCGAGCACCATTAGAGTCATGTGATGGGTCTGACACTACTGTGATAGTTTCTTTTATCATGGAAATTATGACAGCAGCGTGAACAGAGTCTAACACGCACCAATCTCTGCTGCAAAAATGAAAACCACTCTCTAAATGGCTATCCGCTCTGGTCTATCCATGGAATCCCGAATTTGTGATACCTTTTTATTACTGAATGCCTGATGGAAACTTTGTAAATAATCATTGTCCTTACCTAGATAGCATCCCAGTCACATATGCCATGGAAAGAGTCTGCAAACAGAAACACAAAATTCTGACCAATGAAATATATGAAATATGTATATATCTATAGGTAAATGGCAGGGCATTCATGCCAGTGCTTGCCTCCAATAAACCTGGTGGCACTGCTATACGAGCTTACCCTCCAACTATGTGAAAAGGACAGCACTATTTAGGCATATTAACATACTGTTACCTTTAGGCTATGTCCACATGATGCAAAAATTTGCATCCGACTTTAAATCTGCAGCATGTCAATTTATTGTGTAGACTTTTACTGCTGACTTCCCCATTGCAACACACAAGTTGAATTCTATGGAAAACCTGCAGTAAAATCCACCACAAATCTGAATGTACTACATACAGATTTTGCTCAAGATTCATCATGGATTTTGACATGAACTGGAGAAAATCTGCTGTGGGAAAGTAGAACTGGGAGGCATAACTTGTGGATAAACCCTACAATTAGAAAAAGTGAGTCACACGGGTGCAACTCTCTTTCCCAGGTTGTTGAGAACAACTCTGAGTACTGAGAACAACACTGAGTACTCTCCCCAGTTACCAGTCAAATCGTGGCAGCACTGTTCTCTCAGTTCTTCACAGTACAGGAGCTAAACACAATTGTCCATAAAGGTGTGTTCTGCCTCCCCAGCCTTATTTTGGACTGAAGATCTATGCACAGGATAGGTCATCACTATCTGATTGGTGGGGTCCGGCACCAGGATTCTGAACCGATCAGCTGATCTGGCTGACTTCATGTGCTGGAAACTATAAAGGAGGACAAGTAATAGGAGCAGAACGGCAGTACCCTGGCACTACAACTGCTTCCATCTCTTTTGACAAAAAGAACATGCAGTTTTGAGGGCTATAACATTTTTTCCTTTTTCCAAATATCTGCGACATTTTTCAGTGATAAATACGGCTTTATTTTTATGTTTTTATTTTTCCATGTTTTTTCTTTATTTTAATATCTGAGAAAATGTAAGCAAAAAAAGGAGAGGAAATGTTTTGTTACTCGTATTTTTTTTTCTTTAATAGCACGAAGTGCTACTAAAAAAAAAATTAGATAGTTTTCCCTCTCTGTTACGGTCACTTTTACTTTGGTGACACTTGTGTTTCTAGGGGCGGAGCTACAGTAGAACCTGTGATAGGGACATGGTAGTGGCGGGGGGGGTTCACTTTATTTATTTTTTTGTACTCTTTTTAAACATTATGCCCTCCCATAAGGTCATAATAGAATTTTTCTGATTTCTCCTGTAAATGCGGCTGATAAATACTGTATGCCAGGGCTGATCTGGGTCCTCTAGCACCCAGCAACTCCCAGCCCCCTAGTTAGAGGGGAGCCGCATCATGGCTGCTCCCATAGCTGTGCACACAGCACTCATTGAACGCATTGTACACAGTAATCGGGAAGGCAGGGATGGTAATAAATCATCCCTGTCTTCCCCTTTAGAATGTCCAGCTATAGTAAAAGGCAGCATCCCTTTCCTAAAGCTACAAAATTTTGTGCAGCAGCCTAACCTTGTGCCCCCTTTGGCTTTATTTTGCTTGCTGCGCCTTGTATCACGGTTATTTACATCCAGCTTACATAAGACTGGCCACATTTGCGAGAGTGGATTGTTGCCTCCAGGAGAGCTGAGTAATCACTGAGCCCCAGCGATACCTGTTTTACCCCTGCACCACTGAAGACCTTATATTTAGTTTTTTTTTAACCCTTCAATGACTAGCGGCTGCCTTGGTCACTGGTAATTTAAGACCACTAGAGATATGTTCTTGACCACTATCAAATATTTTACAACTGACTCTTAGACCCCCCAGTTTAGATACTAGATACCAAGAAATAGCTAAGACTACAGTCATACTAGCGATTGAGGACTCTGTCCCCCATTCTGCTTAAAATATGTGGAGAAAAAAGTCCTGCAATGGTAACTTTTTAAGCGGATAGGGTTTCCGTTTTTCGGGTCCCCAAGTGGCCCCAAAGAACGGAAACCCAAACGCTAGCGTAGAACTGAATCAACAAGGAAGATTGCCAAACAATGGACTACCAATAGAGGGGAGTAGAAAACTGGAGGATAAATGAAAATGTGGTTGAATATATGCTCCTGTTGTTTTCAGTAATTTGTGAACAGAATACTGTATATGATTTTTCTCTATACTTACAAAGACACAGAGGAGAATCAGATTCCATGGGAAATACCTCCTGGAAGAAATGAGACATGACGAGAGTAAGACTACCATGTACTATGGCAGAAGTGAATTTAAGAAGAGTCTACCACCAGCAAAGTCCCTTCTAATCTACCTATATATATGCTGCTGTAGGGGCAGTTAGTGACATAGTGAACATATATTTTTAGAATCAAAGTGTAATCTTATGGCTGAGAAAATACATTTTTGGGCTGAGGCCACATATTACAGAAACATAGTGTTTTTGACTGTTGTGGAAATGCAGTGGAAAGAAGCGCGTTGTTTTACAGTCCCAGCACACTTCCGAAAAAAATGCTGCATTTTCAAAAACACCTGCAATTTTGAATAAAAACAATGCAAGTCATTTTTACCTGCATAAGTGCTTTCCGCATAGACTTATATGGGGGTGGCAAAAATGAAAAATGCAGCAGAAAACGCAGTTTGCTGCGTTTTTTTCTGCTGCATTTCCGCTGTTTTCTTCCACAGTGTTTCGCTATGTATGTGTCAGGAAACGTAGCTATAGGGGGTGCAGAGACAGCAGTCATTACTGGGCCCTATACTCTGAGGAGGCCCTGAAGGTCACCAGACTCCATAAAATATACCAGCAATATTCTAGCACAGGGTAGTTGTGTCCCCATTACAGATTTTGCACTGGGGCCCAGGAGATTCTAGTTATACCTTTGCATGGCATTGCCGCACCTCCCAGACCATTGGCATCTGTGGTGACCACACATTGGGACCTGTCACTTTTTATGTTAAGCAGTGGTGCTGACTGGGGCCAGAGATGGAATCGGGTGCTCAATGTATCAAATAGCTCATTTGCATCTGGATTCTAACAACAGTTAAATTACCCCAGTAGGTGGATCCCTACAGATATACAGTAGGACCACAATTCAGGCTGGACACATTTCCTTTCCACATGTCATTTAACCCCCACCACAATGTAAAAAAATAAGGGAAATGTGTAACTGCTTTTATTTTTGCCCTTTACGTTGTCATGTCATCAATAAGCTTAGTTGTCCCAGGATGAATGAAGTATGGCTGGGGGCATTTTTGCTACAAGATTTTCTGTTTTTTTCATGGGAATGCTTAAGTAGCATCTTGTAAGGCTTGGACAAAAGCTCTAAGGAGGAGCTGAAGCATTGCATCTGTGAACATGTGTGAATATACTTCATACTTTACTTAAAGAGGTTGTCCCATTAAAAGGGTTATCCGATTTCTAACATTGATGGCCTATCCTTAGGATAGACTAAAAATATTAGATCTGCGGGGGTCTAACATCCGGGTCCCCCACAGGTCACTGTTACCGAGACAGCGCGGTTCACGGTATTGTTAACATACCGCGAGCACAGCTGCTCACTCGCTGTACAAACTATATGGCGAGTGTAGGTACTGCAGCACTGCTGCATAGATTTCAATGGGACAGCACTGGAGTACCTACACTCACCGCTACAGTTTGTATGGCGAGTGAGCAGCGTGGCTCACGGTATGTAAACAGTACCGCAAACCATGCTGTCTTGGTACCAATAACCTGTTGGGGTCTCGGGTGTCGGACCCCCGCATATCTACGGTAATATTGTAATATTGATAACCGGATAACCCCTTTAAAAACACTTATCCCCCTTAGGGAATAACTGGATAATGGGGGATGTCTCCTCCATGTCAATGAAGTGCCAGTGCGCTTGTGTAACCAGCTCTCCATTCATTGATATATGGGACTGTCAGGACTGTAAACTTTGTGGGCTTTAATATCCTGTAGATAAGTGCCTTTAATGAGACAACCTCTTTAACAAAAAGGAGTGGTGTCTTGACTGCTTTGTTTTAGAGGTTGCTTGAAGTTGGTTACTCTGAGCAACTACAATAGCATTGTCATTGCTATGCTGCTCCATTGTCTGTGTTCAGTTGTAACTGAAAACTACAAGGCCCCAATGCAAAATATGTAATGGGGACCCTACTTACCATGTACTATGTATAATACTGGTGTCTTCTTATGTAGAGAGGTCTTTGGGTCCCCTGAGTCTCTGGGGCCTTGTAGTGATTGCTACCTCTGCAGCCCCTATAGCTACGCCCCTGTGTGTGTTCATTTAAATATTGTGAAGCTTACAAGTTTTCCCAGAATCAGAAGTTGTCATCTAAAATTCGTCATTCCCATAGATACTGAAAGGAGCAGCAACGCATATGCGGGATCACCACTGTATTCCCCTGAGGAACAATTCGTGGAATTGATGGAGATCCAAGTGGTCAGAACTTCAGTGATCAGACGTATATATGGGAAAATACCTTTAATTGATAACACAATTTAGGCTAGGGCTACACGGTGACTTTGCCTGCAACTCTGGTCACGCAACTACAGATCGCCAGGTCGCGTGCAACTCCTTTATTAATTTTAGTGAATGGAGTTTCAATGCAACCCCTAGTGTGCTGTGTCCATGATGTCTAATCGCAAAAATGTTGAGCGATGTTCAACTAGAATGGGAGTCGTGGCCAAAGTCACCCTAGCGTTATCCTTTGTCCCAGTCTTACCATACTGCAGTTGATGTCAGCTGATAGGATCGTACCTTGGTCCAGTGCAGCAGGCAAGAACCAGATATGTTGTGAAGAAGACAGCACTGCAGACAAGATAGACGAGTTATAAAAACTGATGAATGTGTGGATGGTTTCTGTTTCTGGTTATGCTCATGGATGGACAGACAATTTTCACAGTAAATAAATAATAATAGCAATAGTGGTAATAAGGTCTCTCAATTGTAAAGAAATATGAGCCATAACATACATCATGCAGCATTGGTAGTGATAGTGTGTTCAGGTTCGCAAAGGTAGTCATATTTTTATTTTATCTGCTGAGCACATTTCAGCTAGGACCACATGTTAGTGGGTTCGATTTGTACCACCATATTACATAAGGATTCTCTGGTGAGCCCAAGCTATGACCCAATAATGAGCCCCAAAGTCCCAGCAAAAAATAACCCTATTGTCCATTACTGAAAGAACTAGAAAAACCGTTGTGTGCCCGGTGCTATACTCTTTTATGTAAGTGCTAAGTATTGTGTTCTCTAATATGAAATAGTTAAAAATGAACACATAACCAGTAAAGTGTTGGCAGTTACTTGTATTGTGATGTGAGTTAAAGGGAACCTACTAAATCAACAGCATGTCTTATGCAGCCGTCCTAAATCTCTGGAGAAAATGAAGTTATAGCTCAGAGGCATAGTCCAGGGGTCCGAATCACCCATTTGGCACATGTGCATTGCAACTGGAGAAGCCAAGGTCAGTACACCTTACCATACTGTGCATGTATCTGATGTGCAGGACACTATGCATTGCGTCCTATGTGCAGAACGTGCCCAGTAAAGTGTACTTACCTCAACTTCACCAGGGAAAATGCACATGTGTGAGTTATAACATCAGTTTTCCACATACAGACGGATGGTTGTAATTCACAACAACATTTGTAATGTGCTTTTCTCGCAACAGACTCAAAGCGCAGTCCGGTGGTTAACTAAACAGTATTTTTCAGTATTCTACGTATGGTGGGGGTATTATTTGCCCTCAAATTCCAGACTGAATAGAAGTATCTCTGAGTCTTGATTTAAAATTGTCCTGGAATGAGACCTCTCTGATCGGTCCGGGTAATGCGTTCCAAAATGTGGGGGCGGCATGGCAGAAGGCTCTGGCTCCAGATCATTTAAGGTGGATCCTGGTGATGGACAGTTTATATGTGCCTGCTGATCTGAGAGGTCGGCAAGGATTATTGGGATGCAGAAGTTAAGTAGTCAAGGCCTAAGTTGCTAATGGATTTGAAGGTCATCAAGCAGACTTTAAAAGTTATTCGGCATTTTATAGGCAGCCAGCGCAGCGAGCGGAGGATGGGGGTTATGGGAGCATGTCGGGTGTTTGGTTATTAACCTTGCTACAACATTGTGGCCTAGCTGAAGGCTAGACCTACAGAGCATTACTGTAGTCCAGACGTGAGGTTATGAAGGCATGGACCAGCGTGGAGAGATCTTCTGTTGGAATAAAGTGTTTGATTTTTGCAATGTTCCTCAGGTGGAAATGCAAGGATCTGATAATGGAGGATATCTGGTTCCTGAGAGACAGTTTCCCATCAATAACTACACCCAAGTTTTGCACATAGTCTGAGATTTGAAGGGTTGTGTTTCCTAGGGACAGAGGTAGTGGATGTACAACTTGCCATTTTGTCATTAAGCGCTGACCATGGTAACTTCAGTTTTTTCCAGGTTCAGCTTTATCCAGCTGTCATTCATCCATTCCTGTAGTTCAACTAGCATGAATTTAGGGCTGGAGATGGGTCACTGACTCCGTGCTTGAAGGATATATATATAACTGGATATCATCTGTATTGCAGTGATAGGCCAGGCCATGACCAGGGCTGTGGAGTCAGAGTCGGAGTCGTGGAGTCGGAGTCGGTGCCTATTTTGGTGGAGTCGGAGTCGGTATAAAATGGACCGACTCCGACTCCCAAAATATATAATAAATTGGTACAGTTAGTAGTACAATGCAGTATGTGCTGAATATATTTTCATAAGAATTTGGGAAAATGATGAAATGTTGAAAATGATGAAATGTCCTGTAAAGGTCTATTCTATTCCTCATATAATGATGGGACTGAGTTCTGAGTGAACCTATAAGGTTTAGCAGTGCCAGGGCTGTGGAGTCGGAGTCGTGGAGTCGGAGTCGGTGCCTATTTTGGTGGAGTCGGAGTCGGAGTTGGAGTCGGAGTCAGGGGAAATTGAGGAGTCGGAGTCGGAGTCGGGGCTTTGGCGTACCGACTCCACAGCCCTGGCCATGACTCTGGATTAATTTGCCTAATGGAAGCAGGTAAACTGCAAACAGCATTGGGGATAACACAGAGCCTCGTAGAACATATTTTGAGGGGATTGGTGATGAGAATGATGAGCCAAGACATGATAGTATAATGTTGTCTGCCAGGAAGAAACTAAACCCCTGAAGCCACATAAGTTTAATTAAACCCAAGCACCATTACAGAAATCTGGTGGTTTAGTGATTCCAAAATATCTGACAGGTTCCCTTTATGCTTTACAGAAGTATTATGTAAGGACATAAGCAAAACTCAATTCATGAACATGTCAGTATAAGGCTATGTTCACACGTAGGAATCTGCTACGGATTTGGGGGCGGATTACGTTCATCCGGGCCTAAGCAGCAGAGGAAGGCCGTAACAGAATGATGATGCCCTGCATCAGGATTCTGTCACAGCAATACCACGGCCAAATACGGCAGTGGAAAATGAAGAGAAATTTCTCTTCATTTTCTGCCGTGTGAACTTAGCCTAACTGAGGTTTTATACTCATTCATACTCACTAGGAAGCCCAGTACCAACCAGGGTTTGCTTGAACATATTCCTTCACTGGGTCACTGAAAGATAAGCATATACAGTTGTGTTATATATGTATAATAGTGTAAACTTTGCTATATCGTATCTGATATACATATCTTGAATTGTCTGTGAAGCGCTATAATTATCAATAAAAGTAGAAACCGAGGCTGAGGTTACACTATGTGCATAACACTAAAATCCCACAGCGATCTGTGTGACCCTCTTGAACCTGTGTATGCCTCACCTATACACCTATGTGGCCATCCCTCTGTGTTATCATAGAGTACAGAGATATACGGGTTGGGCCCACTAAACTTCCAGCATTTCCCAAATAGGGTTTAGGATCCCAAACCTCTGTTTTAATCCGACCTTTGCTTGAAACTTGAAGATGCCCAGTGTCTGCTCAGATGAATCCACTGAGAGACTCCTGTGCATGCACATTGCTTGTGGTGAAGCTGAGGTTAGTAGACCCCACTACACTGAGACCCCACTACATTGAGCATGCTCTGAACTTTGGCAGTGAAGCAGGGTGTACTGACCTCAGCTTCACAATGCGCATGCGCCTGAGTCCCTAAGCAGACTCATCTCAGTGGACACCAAGCCTCTTCAAGTTTGGATTGCTAAGGAACGGTGCAAACGGCATTATGATACAGAGGTTTGGGACTCTAAACCCCCTAAACCCTAAACGGCATGCTGGTTGTTTAGTGGTCCCAAATAGCCTGACAAATTCCCTTTAATATGGTATCCAGTAGAGCAAACCATGATGTTTTAGCCATATTTCATATACAGGAGACAGGAAAGGACTATGGATGCCTCCATGTGAAAGAGGTTCCATGGAGTCCTAATACTCACTTAATACTAGATATCAATGTGAAGCCATAGCACGGAGTGACAATTCTTACAGACTACTGTAATACAATATTATATTACAGACTCAGCATCTTAATATTCACATAATAACACTGCCATGTAACACTCACCAGAAGGTAAAAAGAGCCACAATTGCCACTGTAACCAGCAGCTGTAAGGAAAGGATTGAATACACCTGAAAGATAAGAAGAAAACAAAAAAAAAAGATTATTTGACAGAGCGGATACAGTCCCATGATATCACCACTGTCACGTTCCCTCCGCAAGAACAATGGCTCTGTGTTCAGCCTCGTACAGCTTTGTCTTCCCCCACTTTGATTTGTCAGATATATTTTTGCTGCACTTTACACTGTATAGCTCTTGCCCCACACCCACCTACCTTCCTAATAAAAGACCGCCGTACTCTGTCGTCCTCCCAGCTCATTGAGGTCAGCATCTCGGTGTCCCCAGGATAGGCTCCACTGCCGTAGCCAGGGCTGCTGCCTGTGTGAGAGGGTGACAGTTTACTCCCCACGGTATTGCAGTGACCAAGCATTTAACTGCCTACATATGCCAGGCCCCAGAGTTACAGAGAATATCAAGTCTAATCCTTATACAGGCTAAATACTGCTGTATATACCAATTCCCTCCAAATACATACAATGACAATATAGAAAATACACATCAATATAATCAATTACACAGTCAGTTCATAGTAAAGTTCTGGACATCAAGATATAAAACTACCTAAAAATTGAAATAAAAACATACACCAGGATGGTCAGGGTCTAATACATTACACAATTATATCATGTGATAATAAAAAAAAATGTGTTATTTGCCAAATTATACCTATATAGAATATATAAGATATAACATATCATATAAAAAAATACAAAAAACAGAATAGTTGAACACTTCTTCTACAGTACATCATATGGCAGCCATTTTTTGTCATATTTATTTAACCCTTTAAAGGGAGTCTAACATTAGAAAAACACATTTTTATATTTCATAACTCTCCACCACCTCTTAGCTGCTTATGTTCACTCCCCTCCTCCTCTTCGCTGGAAATTCTGCCTTTTGGAGTCATCGGACTGCAGACGTCCAGGCGGCCATTTTCCGGTGGTCTGCTACACCAGCGTACTGAGGCGCATTACATAAGCATTCCCGGGCGGCCATTTTCTGGTAGTCTGCTACACAGTACGCTCGAGTAGCAGACCACTGGAAAATGGCCGCCCGGACATGCGCAGTCCGATGACTGTGAAAGGCAGAAGTTCCAGCGAAGAGGAGGAGGGGAGTGAACATAAGCAGCTAAGGGGCAGTGGAGAGTTATGACGCGGAGGGTGCTTGGAGCGCAGGGGGAACGCCCCCGATGCTCCGTGAGTCAATTTGCATAACAGAAGAAACCGATTTTATCAGAAACGGCGGGGAGACGGGGAGAAGCTTAGAATGAAAGGTAGGAGTAGAATGGCCTTTTTAAAGGCTATTCCAACATGTCATTAGTTAAAAATGTGTTTTTCTAATGATAGACTCCCTTTAAGAACATAGGGTAGTTTGTACGTTAATGCTCAGTGACTGTTTTCATATTTTCCCTCCATGTCTACCAAAATTTATAACTTTTTTAATTTCTATTTGAGAGCTTATTCTTAGCGTGACGAGTTGTACTTTCATTTCCCACCATGTTGGAGTACATATAATGTTTTGATTAGCTTTTATTTATGTTTTTTGGGAGTCCATGTGAAATAGCACACAATTCTATCATAATTTTTTGATTTTGTTTTTACAGCATTCACTCTGCATTAAAAATGACATGGCAGCTTTGTCCGGCGGGTCATTAAGAATTTTGCTGATACCATATTTTACAAATAACTTTTTGAAAATAAATGATTTTCCTTTGGTCACCACATTCTGACGCCTATAACTTTTTTACTGTACTGTTGACAGAGATATGTCAGGGCTCTTTATTTGTGTGACAAGTTGTACTTTTTATTGGTATGAATGTTTGGTATGTAGGAATTTTTGATCACTTTTTATTGTTATTTTTTGGGGAAAGCAAATCCACACAGTCAAGGGCCAGGACCAGCCGCTGGAGTCGGAAGATACTCCGGCAGTTGGTCGGTATGCTATGTAACACAGCCGACTGCTGGCAGTAATGCCACAGGCACAGCTTCTGAGTCTGCGGCATTACAGCGCCGAGTGTTAACTTTACACTCAGCACGATGTAATAGTACAGCGCAGAGCGGGAAGGGGATAAGGTGTATGTACCTCTCAGTATAAAATCAGAGTGATATGGAGGTACACTATGGTCTAATACAGTGCCATGGATGCCACTATGTGGCTCAGTACAGCAAGGCTCTATTCAGATCACATTTTTTACATTTGTTTAACAAATGCAAAAAACAGACGCAAATGGATGGCCATCTGTTTACATAGAGATCAACATTAGTATACCACACTTTTATGTCCATCCAAAAAAACGTACAGTAGGTATATATAATTTAGAGCAGCAGATAATACAAGAAAAAAGAAATAGATACTGGACTGCATAGCCAAAAAGTTCAACATTTTATTGACTTATGTCAAAAAACAGAAAAGCAGTTAAAACAATTAAGGTTCACAGTAAGGGGGCGTTCACAGGCGTTCACACTAGTCAGTAGTGTCCATTACTATTGTCCGTTACAATATTTTAGTAACAGACACTAGCTGAACCGTCACAAATCCGTTAAAATTTCCATTCATTTCAATGGGATTTTATCTTGTGTCCATTAGTAACCGTTAGTGTCCGTTTACACCCAATCCGTCACGTCTGCAGGACTTTTGTGTCCCTTAAAAAAATGGTTCCATGACGGACGTCAAGTGTCCGTTATTTTTTAACATTAAAGTCTATGGGTAACTTTTTTTTTTTTTTTGCGCATTCTCAGAAAGCAGAAACAAGAAAACCCAAAAAAAACGGACAGTATAAAAACGGACACTAACGGAAACTTTAACATCAGATAGTGTCCGTTAATGTCTGTGATGATAGGTGTCCATTTTTTTTTTTTTTTTTTAACGGACACTATCATAACGGATATCCATCGATAGTGTGAACCCAGCCTAACTCCACAACAAATTTCTACATGCAAAACAACATACCTGTTAACATATAACATCCCTACCTTCTTTCAGATGGCATGGCAAATTTACTTGATGCTTGATACTTTGTGCCCCTACAATGTATAATGCCCCCTTAGTGCCCCCACACAGTATAACATCCCCCTCAGTGGCCCCCACACAGCATAACGTCCAGTGGCCTACACACAATATAACTAATTCCCCAGTGGCTCACACACAGTATAATGTCCCCTTTTGACCCACACACAATATAATGTACCCCTTGGGACATCCCGCTGAATCCTGGAAAATTGGGAGGTATGCATGCAATAAGAGAAATACATGATAAACCAACTCCTTATCTATATCTCTCAATCCCACACAAAAAAAGCAACCAAATACTAAAATGCAGTGCCAGAGTTAAAATATACAATCAGTGTAAAGAAATAACATAAGATGTCAGCATGTGGGCATCTTGTGCAATGGTGGGCATGAGTGGGTTTGAAACCCCACGCATATCACAGTCAACATGGCTTCATAGGGTTGGTTCCATATGGCTATGCTATGGTTTTAAAGGTAATCTGTCGCATGAAAAATGCTGTTCAATCTGTAGTAAGCATGTTATGGGCCAGGAGGAACAGAGCAGACTGATATATAGTTTTGTGGCAAAAGATTCAGTATAACCTGTCATTTATCCATTGTAATCTCTATTCTTTCTATGCTGAGAAGTCAAGAAGGTGGTCTTATCAGTGATTGACAGCCTCCCCTCTATGATTGTACATGCAGATAGGACCGACTCCTCGACTTTCTAGCATAGAAAGTGAAGGTATTTCAATTAATATATATCAGGTTATACAAAATATTTTCTTCCATATCTATATATCAATCTGCTTAGCACATCCTGTTCTATAGTTTTTTTTAATTAAGCCAGAGGAGGGGAAAAAAATTTAAAAAAACATACTCAACTGTCCTCAGTACTCCGTGGTCTCCCAGTGCGGTCCGTTCCTGCAGCTCTGATGTCTTCTCCGCAGACGGGACGCGGGACATCACAGCTGGCAAGGACTTCCAGCAAAAGAAGACAGCAGAGCAGCAGGACCGGACCGTGCTGGGAGGACAAGGAACATCGGGCACAGGTGAGTATGTTTTTTTTTTTTTCACCTTCCCCAGCTTAATTAAAAAAAATAACAAATTAGTTAGTCACCAATTAATTGTAAATGAGACATGATTGCTATATTGGACATACAAAAACAGTAGGATCCCATAGCAAAAATTAAATGAGATCCTCTGCTGGTGAACTCTGCTCCATCCCTTGAGACAGAAGGGCCCAGGTTTTTTATATTACCAGCTATGCAGTTGCCAGACAAATATTTTCGGCTTATGTTCGGGGTAGGTCTTATTTTTTTATTGCCATGAACAATAATCACACATTTATGCTTTTACAAAAATTCAACATTTATTCAAATACGGTATAATCATGTCATCACATTCTGGAAAACCAGCATAACTCTCCAAACCCTGAATTCCATCATGAATTTCTTCAGATCCTACTGTACCATTTTGGGGAATGTGTATTGCTTTGATCACTTTTTATTAAAATTTTTATCAGAGGCAAATAGCGAAAAAACGGCATTTCGGCTCTTTTGATTTTTTTTTCCTGCTACAGCATTCACTGTACGGGAAAAATAATTTTAGAAGTTTGTAGACCAGGCGTTTTCGGACACAGGGATACCTAATGCGTATGTGTTTCACAGTATTTTTTGGTTTTATATGTATGTTAGGGAAAGGGGGGTGATTTGTACTTGTATGTTTTTGTTTTTTTATAACTTTTTTTTTTTTTTTTTACTATTTATTAACCCCCTCTAAGGAGCTTGAACCGGCAATCGTCCCATAGACTGCAGGCCTGGGAACCCTCATAAGGCTCTTGGCTGTCAAAGGAACAGGTCAGCTCCTGCAATCTCGGCCTGCAACAAAAAAGGTATGGGGCTTTTGGGAGGGAGAAATTGTGGTACTTTGGGGAGGGGAGAGTAACACTCAACAATGCAACAGCATTAGCTCCGGGTCTCCACTGTAATGTACGGTAGCTATTGCGGCTACCTGCAAAGGAAAAGGTACGGGGCCGGTGGGACTCTGATCACGAGTATTAGCTCTAGGTCTCCGCTGCACATTACAATGGAGACTCGGTACAGTAGTTATGGCATGACAGATGTCGGGAGGGGGTTAAACCAACTGTAGATATGGCTTATTTTTGGAGTACGGCTTGTATTTAATGCTTACTCCAAAAAACCTGTAAAAGCTAGTTAGGGCTTATTTTCGGGGTAGGTCTTATTTCTGGAGAAACACGGTATATAATCTGCCTGACTGCAGAAATGAATGGGAGAATTGGGAGGCATTTTTTTGAGATGGATTCTTCCTCAAAAATCCACCTGCAAAAGACTCTGTGTAAACCTAGCAAATCACAAGGCATTATGGGAAAGGAGCTGGGGAGCTCATGCGCCCTCTATTGGATGTAACAAATCCTCAATTTGTTTTTGACTCACCGAGCCTTGAGACAGCAAAAGGGATTTTAGCCAAGCCAATTTCACTTATCTGCATACAGCGCTGTTTCCGGATTGTTGTCCTTCATCAGTACAGAGCAAAGTGAATTGGCTGGCTTAGTGGGAGGCAATGAGTGGGTTAGGGACAAGAATCTCTCACATTGAGGAGAGCACCAGTAAAGGTGTGTAGAGATTTTAATTGCCTTTTTCCCTCTACTTAGCATCTACATATCACAAGGCATTATGGGAAAGGAGCTGGGGAGCTCATGCGCCCTCTATTGGATGTAACAAATCCTCAATTTGCTTTTGACTCACCGAGCCTTGAGACAGCAAAAGGGATTTTAGCCAAGCCAATTTCACTTATCTGCATACAGCGCTGTTTCCGGATTGTTGTCCTTCATCAGTACAGAGCAAAGTGAATTGGCTGGCTTAGTGGGAGGCAATGAGTGGGTTAGGGACAAGAATCTCTCACATTGAGGAGAGCACCAGTAAAGGTGTGTAGAGATTTTAATTGCCTTTTGCCCTCTACTTAGCATCTACATATCACAAGGCATTATGGGAAAGGAGCTGGGGAGCTCATGCGCCCTCTATTGGATGTAACAAATCCTCAATTTGCTTTTGACTCACCGAGCCTTGAGACAGCAAAAGGGATTTTAGCCAAGCCAATTTCACTTATCTGCATACAGCGCTGTTTCCGGATTGTTGTCCTTCATCAGTACAGAGCAAAGTGAATTGGCTGGCTTAGTGGGAGGCAATGAGTGGGTTAGGGACAAGAATCTCTCACATTGAGGAGAGCACCAGTAAAGGTGTGTAGAGGTGCTCTCCTCAATGTGAGAGATTCTTGTCCCTAACCCACTCATTGCCTCCCACTAAGCCAGCCAATTCACTTTGCTCTGTACTGATGAAGGACAACAATCCGGAAACAGCGCTGTATGCAGATAAGTGAAATTGGCTTGGCTAAAATCCCTTTTGCTGTCTCAAGGCTCGGTGAGTCAAAAGCAAATTGAGGATTTGTTACATCCAATAGAGGGCGCATGAGCTC
The DNA here is from genome assembly GCA_947044405.1 of Leptodactylus fallax. Classification (NCBI taxonomy): domain Eukaryota; kingdom Metazoa; phylum Chordata; class Amphibia; order Anura; family Leptodactylidae; genus Leptodactylus; species Leptodactylus fallax. Next base: position 1,004,747 of record CAMRHE010000426.1, read on the forward strand.
CCCAGCTCCTTTCCCATAATGCCTTGTGATATGTAGATGCTAAGTAGAGGGCAAAAGGCAATTAAAATCTCTACACACCTTTACTGGTGCTCTCCTCAATGTGAGAGATTCTTGTCCCTAAACCTAGCAAAGACAGACGACCTGACTATGCAGTAATGCTCAAGGAGCAGAGTTCTTACAACATTGAGTCCTAGAGAACACCTCTAGTATGCACATATTTTTAGGTGGAGCTTTACGTTGGCCATACAATCAGGCCATACTGCCACCATATACATATACATGTGTATGCGAGGACAGCCTAAATGTCCTCTAAGGTCTGCTTTTAGGAACAACAAGAACTGAGGATTGGGATGTTGATGCTTTCTTACTCCTTGATATGCCAGTCCACAAAAACTGTACATGTTTAAGGGAAATTTGAAAGATAGGCAAGCATTTGGCCAACAGGTTTTTAAAGTATAGTTCTAACTTAAGGGGGTTGTCCGATGGTAACCTTTATTTTAGTGATTACCTATCAATTAGACAGATGGTACAATTAAGATACGGGGGTGATCTGATCCCTTGGAGCTGCAGCATTACTGAGAATGAGCTGCCAAAGTTCACCATTTGTGGAGAGTCTATTGGCCAAACATACACAGCCAATATACATAGAAAAGACTGTCAAAAGCAGCTGGTTCACATCCACTTGTTTCCAGAAAAACATTTCTAAAACAAAAGTTGTCCTGTCTGAAACAGAAAAACTATGAAAACTATGAAAAAATTCAGAATAATACAATAAAACAGGTGATTTTTAGCGGGTACAGATGTAGATTTACCTGTGTCATCATGTGTCCAGTTGGGATATGGGGTCACAGTCGGAGATGTTTTAAGAAAACCAGCCTTCTTCCCATCTCCTGCTGTTGCTTCCTCATAGGAAGGAGGTGCAGAAGGAGCCAGGGTAGTGGATTGCACATCTGCATTACCTCCTCCATTCTCCGGAGGCTTGTTAGTGACAGAGACCTTCAAAAAATGGATAGAATTGGTGAAATTATTTAACCAAGTAGAGGATATACCGTACTACACTGGCTCTGTACATCGTAGCAGGAGTGTTGACGCCGATATCGCAGCAGCTAACCCTCTGCAAGTGATTCCCTTTATCTCCAGGCTATGATAGGGTCGATCAATCCTGGGCACTGCATTACTTCAATTGCTACAGTGAGAAAGCTTGTAAAATATTGTACATCCACTTAAAGAGGATCTGTCAGTTCTCTTAGTTTAGTATATTCTGGAGCAAATTCTCCTATGTATTATATTCTAGAACATTGTGCTGTTCCTCTGTTATTCCTACTAGAAACGTATGAATTCATTGACAACTAAGTGTTACACAGTCTGCCATGGTCCATTTACTGCTGACAGTATCAGACTGTTTAGAACAAACTCCTTTAGGCCGGGGCCCTACGTTGCGAAAATTCTGCAGCAAAATCCATGGCATTTTACAGTACCTGAAAAGTGGATGGGATTCTGGCTAATCCCATCCACACATTGGAGAAAAATATCCGCAGCGGAAATGCTGTGATTTCAAAAACACTTGTGTTTTTGTAAATCGTAGAATGTCAATTATACCTATGGAAACGCCGGCGTTTTCTATATAGGTATAATAGAGGCAGAAAGTCCACAGAGGAAAACTCTGTGGACTTTCTTTTGAAAAGCGATGCGGAAAAAAAAGCGATGCGTTTCCACCATGGTCTTTTCCACTGCACTTTTTGGCTGCAGCTTGCTACGTGGGGCCTTAGCCTTAATGGGGAAATGGGAACACTCAGTTTTCAATTTCTGTATACATTTCTAGGAGGAATAATAGAGAAATGGAACAATACAGAATTGTAAGAAAACATGTCCCTGAATTGTTATTTCATAAGGAATATGAGCATTTACTAAAACGGACATTTCAGGAAAGCCAACAGGCCCTCTTTAAGGCTAAGGCCCCATGGAAAAGCTACAATAAGTGGCTACAATAGGAATGGGAAATAAAGGAAGCACGTATACATCACTCTTCTACCTAACCCACTCCCGGCTGCATGCTTTGCCAGACAAAATAGTGCTGCATGCTATGCTATTTTGTCTGGTAAAATGCCAGGCCCCATTACAGAAAAATACTGTACCCCAGATAGTCAATAGGTCCATTGGGTGCCGTTCGTATCTATCACCTCAGGTATCATGTATTTCTATTACTTTAATTGCTCTGCACCTATGAATCGACTGACACAGATGTGAAAATGTGAGTGTTATGTGGACATTTAGATTATATAAATGTACATTATCCTAGTCTTGATGCAACAAATGAAATATATGTTTTAAATGACAAGATACCCAGAATTACTACAGATTCACAGCAAAATTCACCACAGATTTCACAGCTCAATCTACGGTATGTAGTCTTAATACAGGATGAGTGATTGTCATATGGCACAGTAAACACGTCACCATCTCCCCTCAGCTTGGAGGCCAAGGTGTTAGTCACAACCTGTCATATCCATGGATACCAGATTTTGGATAAAACAAGATGTAAGAGTCATTTCAGCCAAAGTTCTGGTGATCACATTATTAGCTGAGCACTCATGACAGGAAGCACAGTATTAGTCTGAAACTCCAGAAGCCGAAGCTATAAATCTACCCATCCATCTAGGCACAATATGTAAGTAAGGCACTAAATAGTTTAAGTATGACTCTTATAGTCTGCCTCCCATAGGTGAACCAATAATAAAGTATTTTACAAAGGTTCAGAAAAATATTGGGGAAAAAACTTTGACCCAGCAACTGTACAAATTTTTTTGATCCATCATTGAAAAAGCCTTTGACCTCATCCATCCTGAGCTAACTTCAAAAAAGACCTTATTGCTGTGAATAACTATTATTGTGCTGCTGCCAGCAGGAGAAAACTGCAACAGGTAAAGGGGTTCTCCACTTTAAACAATATTTTTTTGATAAGAGGTTCCACTAACAATAAGCTTATCACAGACAGTGTCACTGCTGGTCCCTTGAGTGACCACCTGTAATTTGAGAACTCAGCACCAAGTGATAACGTTCCCTGCGGTGCCCCCACAGGGGAAATGAAGCATTACACAGTTTTTGTTGAAATCAATGGATTGCCTTGTAAGACACAGACATGATGGGTCCTCCAGGGGGAAAAACTATTTGTAGTTTCTTTGCATTAAGTCTAATACATGAGGGTCCTGACTGGTGGGAGTTCCCACCAGGAATGGTAGGGGCTAGAGAAAAATTCCAACGGTGCTGGAATCAGTGGAGCACCTATTAAATGATGTAAAGATCTGGACTTGTTGAAAGTGATGAAAGGTCCTCCTTAAGATTTAAGAAAAAATACCTAGTTCTACCTAGAATGTGTTGCGTGTATGGGCCATAATTTCCTGATATAACCTAATTGGTTTACATCAGGAATGTGGGGACCTATGGCCTTATTATAGGGGCCCTCTTGTTAAAAAAATCATTAGGGATACATATTACTTAAAATAAAAATTTTAATATATTTTCCTAACTTATGGAATATTTCAGGTTTATATTTTAACTTATTTCTCTACAGAACGGAACATCTTATAATTTTCTAATATACTTGTATTTAAAATTCTGCTTTCATACATTAATTATAGTAGTGTTAACCCCTATCTTCATAATACAATGGTAAACCCTATGGATAAGTCCTGTTTAATGCATCCATGGGGTAACATAATAGGACTAAACATGGCATTGGTCATGTGATGCATGATGTGACCCCTGGCATTCAGTAAGCAACTGAGATACATACGTGTATTTGGTTGGCACAACTCAGTTTAGTTTTTTTGCGCTAAACAAGCCATAAATATCACAATGATATGGGATGGACGATGATCACTATTATTTTTTATCCCCATACAGTTTACATTTGTCAGCAGCATATCTCATGTGTACACGAGGAGTATTTTATCTCTACATAAACAATCACCTGACAAGATAGTGTTTGTCATCGGCCCATGTGAAAGTGCTTTAGGCTATGCTGAGACTTCCGTAGCACTAGTGAAGGTAATAAGGGAGAAAAGGCTGCAGAAAAACTGGAACTCTTCACATTTCATTCTTTGTGCTCCTTTAATGTATGTGCCAGGATCATACCCATACACAGTAAAAATTCTTTCACTCAAGGCTATGGAAGAGTACTGTCGGGGGGCGTTCCTCACAGCGTAGCGATGACGCTGAGCAGTAAGGCACACCCTCCTGACAGTGGCACTCGGGCGCATACCAGCATAGCTGACAGTGTGCTGAATTCAGTGGCCTGTCAACCTTCTAGCGGTATACAATACAGTCAGTCTCCGAGGACATAAAAGGTCCTCTTTAAATATGTCCAAAGAACTTATAGGAGTTGTTGAGGACCTAAAGGAAATTGATACTGATGACCTATCCATGGTGGGCAAGATGTTGGCTCAGTGGTTAGCACTGCAGTCTTGCATCCCTTGGGTCCTAGGTTCAAATCCAGCCAAAAACAACATCTATAAGGAGTTTGTATGTTCTCCCCGTGTTTGCGTGGGTTTTCTCGGGGTACTCTGGTTTCCTCCCACACTCCAACGACATACTGATAGGGAATGTAGATTGTGAGCCCTATATGGGATAGTGGCTGACAATGTCTGTAAAAGTGCTGCAGAATATTTTGGCATATACAAGTAAGCCAAATAATAAATAGGTCACCCATGGATGATCAGGATGGGTGTTGGACCCCGACCAATCTAATACTCATGACTTATCCTGTGGATAGGTCATCAGTATCAATTACCTTCAGATCCTGGACAAAACCCTATAATGTGAAAAGACCCTTGAGTGCAAGGTGACTGCATCTGCTCCCAGGACTACATATGTCTCGGAGTGAGAACTAGAATCCTTATATGGTGCCATTGAACACTGAAAAGAAATACTAGGACTAAATCTAAAATACTAGCCCAAAATATAAAACGTAATAAAAAATGTCAAGGTACCTCCCTGAATCCCTTTAATAAGATGCAGGAGATTGTTTTGCCACTAGGGATATGATTGTGAAAAAAAAATGGACACCACTGCTCTTCTATATGTAAAATTCATCCTGGACAGGTTCCCTGCTGCTGTCCTTATCAGTGACTGACATCCATTTCTATATGGACAGTGATACAAAGAAGGCTGCCTGTCACTGAGTAGGACCACCCACTGGACTCCTAAGCACAGATAGAGATTCTAAAAACTAAATAGTGAACAATATATACTGCCCAGCTCCACCTGCTCTGTAACATGCTACCTGCAGTTTCAAGGTGTCAGGTTCCTATAAATCTCATCTATTGTACTCTATTTCAAATACATTAGGCACGGGGTAAAACGTTACATTGCAGAACGTTACAGATTTACACATAAAATCCTGTATTTAGGTTAACCAGCCCTCCATCTCCCCTCCTCCTATCCCAGTGACTCATAACTTATTTTTAGATAGGATCCATTTTCCCATGTTTTAGTGTCACATTGCTCTAGGACTCAAAAATCGATCATTTTTTTAGACATATGATAAAACTTGACATTGTACAAACGATGTTGTTTATGACTAGATATCTGTTATTTATATATAGATACATATGAGATGACGGATGGATAGATACATAGATAGATAGCTAGATAGATAGATATGAGATAATAGGTAAGGATATATAGATAGATAGATAGATAGATAGATAGATAGATAGATAGGATATATAAACAGAGAGAAAAAGATAGATAAAAAGGTAGAAAGATAGATATGATAGATAGATACAGATAGATAGATTGATTGATGTAACGGATGGATATATAGATAGATAGATGAGATGATAGATATGGATGGATAGATAGTTAGATGGTAGATAGATAGATAGATAGATAGATAGATAGATAGATAGATAGAATGGGTAGACAGAGAGAGAGAGATAGTCGGACAGACAGATACACAGACAGATTAATATAATGGATGGAAGATAGATAGATAGATAGATAGATAGATAGATAGATAGACGGATAGATATGAGATAATAGGTAAGGCTAGATAGATAGATAGATAGATAGATAGATAGGATGGATATATAAACAATGAGAAAAAGATAGATAAATAGGTAGATAGATAGATATGATGGATAGACAGACATATAGATAGATAGATAGATAGATAGATACATAGATAGATAGATAGATGTAATGGATGGATAGATAGATAGATAGATAGATAGATAGATAGATAGATAGATAGATAGATGAGATGATAGATATGGATAGATAGATAAATAGATAGATAGGTAGATAATTTTCTTCCCCGACACTTAGTTTAACATGTTTAGTGTAAATCGGACTTAGTGTAAGGGTTAATATACCACTGCAGGGGTTATGACTTGTTCTTGTGTATTTTGGGCCTCCACAATAGCAGGGTATCCTTTCTATCTACTTGACTGCTCAGTAGTTTTTGTGACGCAGTATTGCTGCACTCTCCAGGAGCTTGTTTTACCTTCTGGAAGTGACTATATATTGAATAATTCATGTATGTAGTGCCTCTTAAGTTACCTTTCACTAGCAGCCGCTGTATTATTTGCAATATTTACTACTATAGAATTGCCAGATGTTATGCAACTTCATCCTGCAGCAAGATGAATTATAGTTTGGCAGAATTTTATGGATTGGCAGATATGTAGTGGCTTATGTAACACATACAGTTCTATATATGGGAGGCTGTAAATACACAAGCAGTGAGATATATGCACTATGTAGGTATTGTGTTCTGTTAGTCGGGATGGTGGGATGCAGGGCTTACCTTTCCCTGGGTCATGATGCTGCGCTCTGGGCTCTCTCTGGCCACTCGGCTCAGCTCTGGACAAGCAGGAATGATGCTTTACATTCTAGCAACATCCAGCAGCCCGCAGGACTGTACCATTCCTCTGCAATCCAGGAGGGGGAGCAGTGAATCACATGCTTCAACAAAACACTAGCAATTGCTAGAACTGCATATAGATAATAGAATGAACAAGAATATGTGAAATTAAAATGAAGTATGGAAATTAAAGGAAAGGATGTGACTAAAGCAATGGTACATTCATGCAATTATATACAAAGATTACCATTTCGTTAAATATTATTACAAGTTTACTGATATTCTGCTACTAAATATTATTTTTTACAGTAATATACTTACAATAATAGAAATTCTAATGCAGAAATTATAATAGAAATAATAATGCAATATGCCACAAAATATCGCAGTGATAGCCATATTGCCTTGTAGTCAGTATAAAATCTGGGTGACACATGGACAAAATTTCTACTGACAAAATAGACAAGTTTCTTGACATATACAGTAATATTTTAATTTTGTAATAAAATTCTGTATATTCTTAATGTGGTTTTCCTAACAGTATGGCTAGGTTCACACCTGCGCTCAGTGACCGTTCGGGGATTCATCCCCCATTCCGCTTGAAAAATGCAGAGAGAAAAGTCCTGCAAGCAGGACTTTTCTCTCCGCATTTTTCGGGTGGAAACCAGACGGAAACCCAGTGGACCCCATTATAGTCTATGGGTTCATGGGTTTGTGCAGGTAACCGCTTTTTAAACGGATTGGGTTTCTGTTTTTTGGGTCCCCAAGCGGACCCAAAGAATGGAAACCCGAACGCAGGTTCGAACCTAGCATAAATTTAATTTTACAAATGTTAGAATTAGTGAAAAATTAAAATAAGATTTACTTACCTCAACAGTCCCATTATGATGCTTCCCTGCCGGTCTCTACTTCCTAATCCTTCTTGATACACAGACAATAACTGCTCAGCTAGTCACTGCTTCTTCTCTTGCCCCTTGAATTTGCCCATTGCTCTGTTTGACCAGTCTGGTTCCTGCAGTACCATATCTCTCAACTTTCAAAAAACAGAAAGAAGGACGGAATGTGTGGTGTGCAATGCGTGCCGTGGCAAATTTAGCCCCACCCACTTCTACATTGACTCCACCCATTCCCATCCATTTCTGTTTGTGCCGCCACACAGTATAATGTCCCTACAGTCACCCTAACATTATATGCCCCCACATTATAATGTCATCCCCCTAGTGCCTCCACAGTTTAATGTCCCCCTCCAGATGCCCCTACAGTTGAATGTCCCTCTCCATCTGTCCCTGTTTAATGTCCCCCTTGTTCTTCCCCCAGTTTAATGTCCCTCTTAATCTGCCCCCACAGTCTAATGTCCTCCTCCATCTGTTCCACAGTTTATTGTCCCCCTCATCTGGCCCCCCCAGTTTAATGTTCCCCTCCATCTGTCCCCACAGTTTATTGTCCCCCTCATCTGACCGCACAGTCTAATGTCCCCCTCATATGACCCCCCAGCTTAATGTCCCTATCATCTGGTCCCCCAGTTTAATGTCCCTATCATCTGGTCCCCCAGTTTAATGTCCACCTCATCTGGCCCCCACAGTTTATTGTCTTCCTCCTGGTAACAAGCAAACATAAAAAACACTGATACTCACCTCTCCTCGCTCCCCTGCTGCTCTCTCAGCAGTCTCTTCTCCCGGAGTCTTCAGGGAGTTGCAGACATGATGTGCGTGACATCATCACATCACGCCTACAGCTCCCGGGGTCGGAGCACATAGGGGGCAGAGTGGTGAAGCAGAAGCTGTCTGCATACTGCTGTGTCTGCTGATATTAGATCTGTGGGGGTCCGACACCTGGGACCTCTGCAGATCACCGGTACAGAGAAAGTGCGGCTCACGGCAATGTTTACATACAGCAAGCTGAGCTGGTCACTTGGTGTACAAACTCTAGCAGCAAGTGTAGGTACTACAGCGCTATTCTATAAAACCTAACGCAAAACTTTTGGGGTTTGTCACCCACTACACACTAGTAGAATTGTGGACGAATGATGGAAATTGATTCTATTGTTCTTATGGAAAGGCTGTAGTTCTAAATAGGTCTTGAGTAAATATAAAACTTAACATTTATTAAAGATGCAAAAATAAAAGAAAAATTATATGTGTGAACAATTCTCACTGTGCGCACTCCCAGTGCAAGTTAAAATGTAAATACAGTGGGGAAAAAAGTATTTAGTCAGCCACCAATTGTGCAAGTTCTCCCACTTAAAAAGATGAGGCCGGCCTGTAATTGTCATCATAGGTAGACCTCAACTATGAGAGACAAAATGAGAAAACAAATCCAGAAAATCACATTGTCTGATTTTTAAAGAATTTATTTACAAATTATGGTGGAAAATAAGTATTTGGTCAATAACAAAAGTTCATCTCAATACTTTGTTATATATCCTTTGTTGGCAATGACAGAGGTCAAACGTTTTCTGTAAGTCTTCACAAGGTTGGCACACACTGTTGCTGGTATGTTGGCCCATTCCTCCATGCAGATCTCTATCTATCTCTCCCTCTATCTGTCCCCACAGTTTATTGTCCCCCTCATCTGACCGCACAGTCTAATGTCCCCCTCATATGACCCCCCAGCTTAATGTCCCTATCATCTGGTCCCCCAGTTTAATGTCCCTATCATCTGGTCCCCCAGTTTAATGTCCACCTCATCTGGCCCCCACAGTTTATTGTCTTCCTCCTGGTAACAAGCAAACATAAAAAACACTGATACTCACCTCTCCTCGCTCCCCTGCTGCTCTCTCAGCAGTCTCTTCTCCCGGAGTCTTCAGGGAGTTGCAGACATGATGTGCGTGACATCATCACATCACGCCTACAGCTCCCGGGGTCGGAGCACATAGGGGGCAGAGTGGTGAAGCAGAAGCTGTCTGCATACTGCTGTGTCTGCTGATATTAGATCTGTGGGGGTCCGACACCTGGGACCTCTGCAGATCACCGGTACAGAGAAAGTGCGGCTCACGGCAATGTTTACATACAGCAAGCTGAGCTGGTCACTTGGTGTACAAACTCTAGCAGCAAGTGTAGGTACTACAGCGCTATTCTATAAAACCTAACGCAAAACTTTTGGGGTTTGTCACCCACTACACACTAGTAGAATTGTGGACGAATGATGGAAATTGATTCTATTGTTCTTATGGAAAGGCTGTAGTTCTAAATAGGTCTTGAGTAAATATAAAACTTAACATTTATTAAAGATGCAAAAATAAAAGAAAAATTATATGTGTGAACAATTCTCACTGTGCGCACTCCCAGTGCAAGTTAAAATGTAAATACAGTGGGGAAAAAAGTATTTAGTCAGCCACCAATTGTGCAAGTTCTCCCACTTAAAAAGATGAGGCCGGCCTGTAATTGTCATCATAGGTAGACCTCAACTATGAGAGACAAAATGAGAAAACAAATCCAGAAAATCACATTGTCTGATTTTTAAAGAATTTATTTGCAAATTATGGTGGAAAATAAGTATTTGGTCAATAACAAAAGTTCATCTCAATACTTTGTTATATATCCTTAGTTGGCAATGACAGAGGTCAAACGTTTTCTGTAAGTCTTCACAAGGTTGGCACACACTGTTGCTGGTATGTTGGCCCATTCCTCCATGCAGATCTCCTCTAGAGCAGTGATGTTTTGGGGCTGTCGCTGGGCAACACGGACTTTCAATTCCCTACAAAGGTTTTCTATGGTGTTGAGATCTGGAGACTGGCTAGGCCACTCCAGGACCTTAAAATGCTTCTTACGAAGCCACTCCTTCGTTGCCCTGGCGGTGTGCTTGGGATCATTGTCATGCTGAAAGACCCAGCCACGTTTCATCTTCAATGGCCTTGCTGATGGAAGGAGGTTTGCACTCAAAATCTGACGATACATGGCCCCATTCATTCTTTCATGTACATGGATCAGTCGTCCTGGTCCTTTTGCAGAGAAACAGCCCCAAAGCATGAAGTTGCCACCCCCATGCTTCACAGTAGGTATGGTGTTCTTTGGATGCAACTCAGCATTCACTCTCCTCCAAACACCACGAGTTGTGTTTCTACCAAACAGTTCTACTTTGGTTTCATCTGACCATATGACATTCTCCCAATACTCTTCTGGAACATCCAAATGCTCTCTAGCAAACTTCAGACGGGCTTAAGCACGGGGACACGTCTGGCACTGCAGGATCTGAGTCCCTGGCGGAGTAGTGCGTTACTGACGGTAGCCTTTGTTACGTTAGTCTCAGCTTTCTGCAGGTCATTCACTAGGTCCCCCGTGTGGTTTTGATAACAATGTCAAACAGGTGCCATTACTACAGGTAATGAGTGGAGGACAGAGGAGCCTCTTAAAGAAGAAGTTACAGGTCTGTGAGAGCCAGAAATCTTGCTTGTTTGTAGGTGACCAAATACTTATTTTCCACCATAATTTACAAATAAAGTATTTAAAAATCAGACAATGTGATTTTCTGGATTTGTTTTCTCATTTTGTCTCTCATAGTTGAGGTCTACCTATGATGTCAATTACAGGCCTCTCTCATCTTTTTAAGTGGGAGAACTTGCACAATTGGTGGCTGACTAAATACTTTTTTTTCCCCACTGTAACAGTAACACAACAGTTACACTCGTGGACAAAATTGTTGGTACCCCTCGTTTAATGAAAGAAAAACCCACAATGGTCACAGAAATAACTTGAATCTGACAAAAGTGGAATTTGTCAAACTACATGTTGTCAAGCCACAAAGCTTCTGGGAGAATGTCCTATGGACAGATGAGACAAAAATCAAAATTTTTGGCAAGGCACATCAGCTCTATGTTCACAGACGGAAAAATGAAGCATATCTTGAAAAGAACACTGTCCCTACTGTGAAACATGGAGGAGGCTCTGTTATGTTCTGGGGCTGCTTTACTGCATCTGGCACAGGATGTCTTGAATCTGTGCAGGGTAAAATGAAATCTCGAAACTATCAAGGGATTCTAGAGAGAAATGTGCTGCCCAGTGTCAGAAAGCTTGGTCTCAGTCGCAGGTCATGGGTCTTGCAACAGGATAATGACCCAAAACACACAGCTAGAAACACCCAAGAATAGCTAAGAGGAAAACATTGGACTATTCTGAAGTGGCCTTCTATGAGCCCTGACCCAAATCCTATTGAGCATCTTTGGAAGGATCTGAATCATGCCGTCTGGAAAAGGCACCCTTCAAACCCGAGACAACTGGAGCAGTTTGCTCATGAGGAGTGGCCAAAATACCTGTTGAGAGGTGCAGAAGTCTCATTGACCGTTACAGGAATCGTTTGATTGCAGTGATTGCCTCAAAAGGTTGTGCAACAAAATATTAAGTTAAGGGAACCATCATTTCTGTCCAGGTCTGTTTCATGAGTTTTCTTTTTAAAAAAATTCTGTTGAAGCATGGTTGAAAAGCAATGTCTGACTTTCATTTGTTCATTTTCAGAGAATTTTTATATATTATTATTTTTGTCAGATTCAAGTTATTTCTGTGGCCATTGTAGGTTTTTTTTTTCATTAAATGAGGGGTACCAACAATTTTGTCCACGTGTGTATATCAATGCCTCCTTTACTAGAGATACAAGATCTCAAAAAATATATTGTATGCAACCTCGTTCACATATGAAGTTGTGTTTGGAAATGAATATCTTTAACACAACCCAACAGAGCAAGAGACAAATCAACTAAGAATATGTCAACTCAGTCTAATGGCGTCTACTGGAACCAATAGTATAACTCCCTCCTATTCTGACACCACTCTCAGATGGTGAGATCAAGTATAGGGAGAATAATATTAATGCCCCAAGACTGAGAGTTAAAGAGCATCTCTTTGTCTTTTGTTCTGATGTGTTGTGTTAAAGATATTCATTTCCAAACACAATTTCATATGTGAACGAGGTTGCATACAAAGTATTTTTTGAGATCGTAAAGGAGGCATTGATATAACTGTTGGGTCACATTTATTTATATTTTAACTTGTACTGGGAGTGCGCACAGTGGGAATTGTTCACACATATAATTTTTCTTTAATTTCACCCACTAAACACTATCATACTATGGGGTCTGAAGAGTGAAATGTAGGCTAAGGCCACACGTTGTTTTGGAGTCAAACCCAGGAGTCTATTGAGTAGAAGACAGAAGTATAAGAACTTCCTTTATATTTCCCTTTCCTTTTGTAGCCACAAGTGGGTTTGACTCAAAAAACGCAGCAAAACCTGCAACAAAAAAGCAGCTTTTCTGCAATGTGGGGCCTTAGCTGTAAACTATGTTTCAGCCATAGTCTGATTATAAGCAGCAAAAAAACTGATAAGACATCATGTATGAAGACTTATACAGTCATAGAACAGACTGTCCCGCAAGACCATGGATATATTTCATGAAAATTCAGGTACCCTTTAAGACCCTAGACCAGTTAACCAGCAAAATGATACGATTGTAATAAAACTAAATCTAAAGTAGATTACAGTAAATTGAAAAATCTAAATCACCCACTAGAGGTTCATAAAGTAAAAGTCCATAACTACTGCCCAGTGGCACACTGTAAAATTGCAGAATCTGCGAGAAAGCCTGACAGGAGTCGATGCTATACCACCCATAACTTTTTTTTTTTTGTTGCAATAGTCTTTTGAGGAGAAGTAGATGTGGTGTTCTTAGTACAGCTCAGCAATTAGTCTTTATAATACTCCAAAACTATCTCATAGTACTGTATAATGACAGCCAGAGTACATGCACAGACAGTGGCCATCCAATGTTCACCTTAGGTTGAATTTAATTAAGAATTTCAATTTCTCATGAGTCAAATTCAATACAATATCACAACCTGCTAGCAAAACCCTTGGCAGACTGTAATTTACAACACAATCACTGGCTGGCCATACATAGACACACATAGGATAGACTTCTTGTGGCAGAGTGTCATAAAATCATGTTAGTTGTTAGTATAAAAACTGTTCATCTTGTGACACACATTTTGGGATATGTTGGCCTAGATTCATTAATAGTTCAGTGCAAACTTAGACCAGCAGTCTAAAAAAGGGGTAGATTTATTACACAGGCTGATGCTGGATGTTATAGGGGATTTCCCATTAAAGCAAGTTATCCGCGATCCATATTACCTTATCCCCAAGTTATCCGCTATCCATATAGCCCTCTTTTCTCAAGTTATTCCCATATCCATATCCCCTTATCCCCAAGTTATCCCCATATCCATATCCCCTTATCCCCATGTTATCCCCTATCCGTATTCCCTGTCTCCATCAATGGAGCGGAGGTCACTTAAACTGGAGCACTGGAGATAGCGGACGTACAGCATTTGGCTATCTCTGGTGCTCCCACTGGAATGAATGGAGCGGTGCATGCGCCGATCAAACACAACTCTATTCAGAACGGAGGACAAAAGTCCCCTGTTCTCCTGATCAGAGAGGATCTAAGCAGTTGGACTCCACTGTGCTGCAAATTTTCCCCTATCCTATTAACCCCTTCCCAACATCAGCTGTACTATTACCGCACATGTGGGGTATTTAAATATTGTGGCCGTTGAGCTACATAGCCGCTGGGTCTCTGCAGTATTATACAGCAAAGAACACGCATTAAGGCTCCCAGCGCTTCAGTCAAAGCTGACTGAGGCACCATTTTGGGGAGGATCGAGATCTGGGGCCTGCGGTCTGTTGCTATGACAAACTGGGAGCCTATTAAAGGCTCCCAGGCTTGTCTTAGTATTTCTTGTATTACAGGCTGCTCTCTGCAGCTTGTAATAAAAGTAGTGGTATTTTGCAATGCATTAATGCATTGTAATGTATTGTACTAGTGATCAGACCCCTGTACTAAGTACAGTACAAAAAAAATAAAAAATAAAAATAACTAAAAATTTGTATTCCACCCCTTTCCCTAAAACACATCTAAAACTTAAGAAATACCATGAAACACATACACATTAGGTATCCCTTTGTCCGCGTCCGTGGTGAGCTCCATGCGGAAAAAGAAGTCCCATCCCATGCATGAGACTGTGATTGCGCTGGGCAGTACTGTCAGTGACCGACTGCTCCACCCTAAGTGTGAGAAGGAGCGCTATCGGAAGTCTTTCCTCCCCACCGCGGTTAGGCTGTACAACCAACACCGACCTAAGCGGAGATCATTACACACAGAGAACTGAAATATCTTTCTGCCCGTTAAATTCCCCCCCTCCCCCGCTACTTCTCATCTGTCTGTCTACTATCAATGTAATGCCTCTCACCTTTGAACATTCCTGTACATGTTGTATTTGTATTTGTATCTGCTTATCTTTGCTGCTGTAACACACTGAATTTCCCCATTGTGGGACTATTAAAGGACTATACTGTATATTATTATTATTATTGAAAACTACTGTCTACGGTCTACAAACTTATCAGAATATTTTTCCCATACAGTGAATGTCGTAGTGGGGGAAAAAAAAAATCAAAAGAGCTGAACTTCTGCTTTTTTGCTTTTTCGCCCAAAAATTTGAACTAAAAGTGATCAAAACAATATTCTCTTTCCAGCTTCCCAGTACATTGCATGGAATATTAAATTGTACCATTAAGAAGAACAATTTGTTCCGCAAACATTAAGCCCTCATATGGTTCTGTGAATGGAAAAATAAAAAAAATAAAAAATATGGGGTTTGGAAGGCGGGGGAATCGAAAACGAAAATCAAAAAATGCCTGTGGTGGGAAGGGGTTAATAGTGGATAACTCACTTTAATGGGAAAACTCCATTAAATGTGATAGATCTCTATACTGTCTAATCTAAATTTATATTACCTTTTAGTTGGCTTAGTTTGAACTAGAATTTAATGACAGAATTTTTGCACATTTTTGGAGCATCTTGGCACATTTAAAGGGGTTATCTGGTTTCTAGCATGGATGGCCTATTGATAGCCAAATATTAGATTTGCTGGTCTGACACCCAGGACCTGCGCGGATCATCCGTACTGAGACACCATAGCTCCCGGTATTGTTTACATTCTGAAAGCTTTGCTGCTCACTTACCATACAAACTGTAGTGGCAAGGGTAAGTACTGTAGTGCTGCCCTATTGAAGTCTATGGGACAGAGCTGCAGTACCTACACTCGCCACTACAGTTTGCAAGGCAAGTAAGGGTGGGTTCACACTTGCGCTTGAGTCCGTCCGCTGTCAATCCGAGTGAAAATCTTGGGAAACTGGATAGGCACCGGATAGCGACAGGTTATCGACGCATTGCTTAAAAACCCATTCATTTGAATGGGTTTTTAAAGCAATGCGCGGGTATCCGATTGCACCCTCTGCGCCACGAATCCAGTTTTTCCGTCGGAAACAAAGTCGGATATGCAGGACTTTGTGTCCTATGATAAAAAATGGCTTCGTGGCGCAGAAGGTGCAATCGGATACCACGCGCACTGCTTTAAAAACCAATTCAAATGAATGGATTTTTAAGCAATGCGTAGATAACCTGTCGCTATCCGGTGCCTATCCAGTTTCCCGAGATTTTCACTCGGATTGGCAGTGGACGGACTCAAGCGCAAGTGTTTACCCACCCTAAGCAGCACAGCTTCCAGAATATAAACAATACAAGTGAGCAGCCACACTCACATGTCTAATAAGTTAAAAAAAAAGTTTAACCCAAACTAGTTGTGCCAAGATGCACCGAAGATGAATCACGTTGCGCCAAAGACGCATCATGTTTACGCCAGTGTCTAGTCATAACCACAATAGTAAATGTGGGTCATTGTGCCATAAGGAAAAGTATGGAAGGACACATCTGTACATCTATGTTCAATGAAAGCTCAATTACCTCCTGAGACAATATCGGGTCAGACTGGCCATTGCCAGCAATAGCCAGAGTGCCATCATATTGGACCTGCTGATCGATAAATCTACCGTGACAGACAGACATCCTATTATTATGCCCTTAAAGTAAGATGAAAAGCAGTAAAATGATTTTTCTCGTTGGAGTCAAGTTGAAGAAGCCCCTTCAGTTATTATAGTTGAGGAAACAACATAGCAATTCCCACAAATGATGTTTCATACATTATAAAATATGTATTACATGCCATTTGCAAAACAAATATATTTAATTGTACCCTGTGAAAAAAGAGCCCTGTCCCTTTAAATATTCTACTGCATCTGTCACCATGGTAACTGCAGTAGCCATCCACCAATAGAAATGTTAGGTTTGTATTTGAAAAATAATGTCAGTTGGCTCCAGCTCCAGTCCAGTTGTTGCTCGGAGCAGTGAAGACAGACGTCTCCTTGATCCATCCCACGCACCACGACCATCCTGCTGACTGTATCCCATAACTACTGCTCAGTCTGCTCTTCAGCTAACAAGTCACGGTATATTGAAGAGAAAGACTTTTTGAGCCAACAGTCCTGATTTTCATGGGATAGTCTTGGGATAGATCCAGACCTCAACTGTAGGGTGAGGTTATGTTATTAAGAGGGGGCCTTTCTGGGTGCTTAGGGGTGAGAAGTGGGGGCTGTCTAAATTTTTGACATTTTAAATTTCATACTGAAGCATATTAAAGTGGCCTTTGTGTAGGATTGTGAGTCCCCCTGGGGCACAGGACTGATGTAAGAGATAACAATCTGTTATGAAATGGGGCAGGGGGGGATGTATGGGGGGAGGATTTCTGATTGTGTCATTATAATATATATAATATAATATATACATTATATAATAGTAGTAATTATACACATATTTAGTAGTTGTTCTCATCTTATATTTAGACTCATATATATAAATGTGTGTGTGTGTATATGTCCTCATCACTCTCTCGCTCCCTCTTAGACTCTGTCTTGGTTGCTCTTTCATGTATATATATATATATATATATATATATATATATATATATATTATAATCTACAACTGCAGTTATCCAATATCTATCTAAGCAGGGCAGTCTGGTTGCTTAGGGTATAAGAATGACATGAGGCCTTGTGGATATTTTTGGCCCATACATACACCCAATGTAGGGCATAAACTTAATGTAACATAGCCTTACGGTCCTTTCACATAAACATTTTTCTGTCTGAGTGCTGTCCGTAAAAAAACAGATTTTTTTTTCTGCCTGTTAAAAAATATGTTTCATATATGGCACCGCACTTGCCATGGACAGGTACACCTGGTCTGGTTGCCAGCCAATGGATATATAGTAAGAAAACAACAGCACTCAAAGTTGTAGTCTTTTTAGTGTTTATTCATATAACATGAAAGGCAACGTGTCACTGAGACGTTTCGGCCGATCGCAAATATGAGGCATGTTTGAAAGGTGCACATGGCACCAAAAAACTCTATGTGATTTTACCCTGAAGCCGTAGTCCCAGCTGTTCCTGGCAGTTAGATGTGCAGGCTGCAGCAAAAAGAAGCCAAAATTGTGTCATTCAGCTGCGATTCCTCGGCGACTGGCCGGGCCTTCAACCTTTGCACTGCAGAACCTGCAGCAATAACTGAAATGTGGCAGGTTCAAAACCCACAGGTGAGCTGCCAATGATTTTGTATGTTAGCAGCTAAATCGCTGTATGTACGCCCCATGTGTTCCCGGCCTTAAGAGGGTTTAATACGAAATACATTCATCAATGTGCCATGTCTATGCAGTGGTAAGAACTGGTTGCTGAACATCTGACCTATCATATCGTCTGCAGTGGCTGTTTCAGATAAATAGCCATCCATAGAATATATGGTCACCTTAGGTCCATAAGAATGAGGGCCACTCTTACCGAGAGGTTCTAGACCCTGGCACATACAGGGGATCCAAAACCAGGGAACCAACCCTATGATATCCACATTTCCAAGTATATGAACGGCTACTGTCTTCATGCGAAGACTTCTTTAAGAAGCTGAATACATTTATATACATAGAGTTGCCCTCCTGCTGCTGGCAGGCAAATGTAATTATTTGTATGTAGATCTGCCTATTTGTCCGCATCATGATATGACTAGCCATTATATTGGCCCAAAATATTGTGCAGTGTGTATTACAGCCAGGAAGAAGGAATACAGAGGACTACAACAGAAAGTTACCACCAAACTCTCAAGAGCAGGTGGTTATGGCCCTACTGCCTGCATGATGTATGATGTATGGCATTTAGCATTGTATACTTTGTGACAGGTCCTCTTTAATTCAAAGGAGCTGTATAAATAAAAGGGGGTCAGATCTGCAAAAAGAAAAATGTGTGTGTAATGTGTGTACGAAGGCATTTGTCATAATGTTTGAGTAATATGTACTTATAACATGTGTAAATATCTATGCAAATATATATCAGCAGTATATATGTATGGTATATACTGACTAGGATCACTTCTGCACTGGGTTTCCATTCTTCTAGTCCACTGGAGGTCCAAAAGAAAAGAAAAAAGGACCTCAAATATAGCAGACATGAACAGAGCTCCAGGGACCCCATTGACTAATATGGAGTCCATTGGGTCTTACAGTACTTTTCTATCCAGCGATTTTAGACAGATCTGCCCCAAATGGCAGAGATGTGAACCCAGCCTTATTTTTATATATACAGAATTATCCATGTGTATAGTATATAGATGCATTATTAAAGAAGTTTGCCCACAAAAGACATTTATGGCATATCCACAGGTCCACCTCTGGGACCAGCATCTATCTCTAAAATGAGCCCCCTCCCCCCCAGGTTCTGTCGGTTCCCCCTTACCCTGTCCCCACTGAAAGTGAAATTCAGATTGTCTAAATCTTGGCATCCCCACCCCGATCAGCTGTTTGAAAGGAGCACTGCAGCCTCTTTATCGTTTACCAGAAACGGGTCCATATTTTCAGTAGTGGCTTTGTCCTATTCCTGTACCTGGTATTGCAGCTCAGTTCTGTGCATTGAACAGCAAACAAGCTGTAGTAAAATGTAATACCAGACACAGCCACTACTGAAAGTATGGAGCTGTGCCTGGTAAACAATAAACCTTGGAACCCTTGGAACATTTGATCAGTAGGGGCGCTGAAAGATGAATCCCAATCTAAAATTGATGGTCTATTCTAGGGAAAGGCCATCAGTATTAAAGAGCTGGATAATCCCTTTAATGCATTCCTGCCACAAAAATATGGCAGGATAAAAAAAATCTGGATTATGTGTTAGTATGACATTGCTCATGTTTAATTAAATCATTAGTAGTTTTTTGCTTTTTTTGTTATTTACCAATGGAGTTTATACAATTAGGTAAACTTGTGTAATCCCATCAGTCATTTCATGGCACCCTAATTCTGATGTGTCCCTTCACTAACACCTTATTTATATAACAGGAAATGTGGGGCATCATTATTTTTCCTAAATACTTCAAGTTTAAATCTGTATTTTATTAGAAATTCAGTCATTGTAGAGAAGCAGCTTATAAGCAGATCATTGGTGTACCAGCAGTGGTCTTCTGATCGTAGTATGCTGAGGCTTTAGTAGGAATACTAGGCATGTTAACTATTAATGTCCTGTTATACAAATATAATTTTAGTGTAGGGACCCATCTGATTGAGGTCGCCGTGACAGGGCAGATGGGCTCACACAGTTTTTTCAACTGTGTGCTAAGAACCTCATTTTTAATTCTGAAAGTGTATATGATGACCATTACAGGTCGAAGTACTGGCAGCCATAGTATCTAAATGGTTTTCAGAGGGAGGGGGCTCCTTCTGTAAGCCCATCAGCATCCCTGCTTGGATAGTGGGTGCCAATGGATTGCCATAGTAGTAGGGGGCTGACAAAGACAGGGCCTAATAGGTTGCCTGTCAGTATACTAGATAAGTAGTGTAGTACATTCTTTAAACAGGGCCTTTCAGCACCTCCACCAACTCAATATGCATCCTTTTATAGGTGCTGCTCATTTGAATCCGGCGCAGTTGCAATTTTTTTCTCTGACCTTCACCATTCCTGAGCATCACTTCTATTACTTTCAGAACAATCACACAGTCTACTGTCAGGTGGGCAGTCCTTCGCTGGAGCAGTCGGACAGGGACCTCCCACTTGGCAGCAGAGAGCATAACTATGCTGAAACTGGCAGGAACGATTGCTTAGGAACGGTGCAGGCTAGAGTAAAAATTCTAACTGCGCCGGAATCAATGGAGCAGACCCTATTAAATGATGCACGGCGTTTGAGTTGGTGGTGAAAGGTCATCTTTAAGCGGTCAAGAGATCACATATTTAATTCCTTTTATGGAATTAATAATGTAGATGTAGAATGTCAGAAATGTTATCTGTTGTTCATCCCATCTCCCAAAAATAAGAATAAAAAGTGACCAAAAAGTAATTTCTACCCCAAAGTGGTGCCAATGAAAACTTTTTTTTTTTTTTAACAAAGGAGTTTATTTTATTCTGCAAAAGTAGTAAAAACTAAAACTATAGATTTGGTAATGCTGAAATCATATCGACCACAGAGTAAAGTTATTCTGCAATTTATACCACATGATGAATGTAAAAAAAAAAAAAAAATAACAAAAAAAAAAGCATAAAATATATTTAGCATAAAACCTTGATTTACACAATCAGTCATTTTCAAACCATACATTGCCTTTAAGGTGACTCAGCGACAAATGTAAAAGTAAGGCTTTTACGCTAATAAAAAAAAGTTCTAGCGCCTACACGAGCCACCATCAACAATAGAGTATACGTAACATGGGAGAAACAGCATAATAGGGTCACATAAAAAATGTCCTCACTATATCTGTTTCTTTTTACACTAAATATTGTTTTTTAACCTTGGTATTCAATAAATATGTTTGTTGACTTGCGGCCACACATTTCAGCCCACCAGTGAGGGGGTTTACACTCGGATTTTACATTCATTCATATCCCAGAATGAAACCAGAAAGGTCAGGGATGTATCTATGTTCGAGTGAATGGTAAGTGAAAAGCAAATTACTATTCTTTCATATAAAGCACCTGTAATACAGAATGTTTATTATACATTTCTATGTAAGTATTCTTAGCTGAAAGCAAAGTGTTCAAATACATGTTATTTCTAATATCATTCTCTTTCTTCTAAGTACAGTCATGGCCAAAAGTTTTGAGAATGATACAAATATTAATTTTTACAAAGTCTACTGCTTCAGTTTTTCTAATGGCAATTTGCATACACTCCAGAATGTTATAAAGAGTGATCAGCTTAACAGCAATTTCTTGCAAAGTCAATATTTGCCTAGAAAATGAACTTTATCCCCCAAAACACATTTCAACATCATTGCAGCCCTGCCTTAAAAGGACCACCTAACATCGTTTCAGTGATTGCTCCATTAACACAGGTGTGGGTGTTGATGAGGACAGGGCTGGAGATCAATCTGTCATGATTAAGTAAGAATGACACCACTGGACACTTTAAAAGGAGGCTAGTGCTTGCCATCATTGTTTCTCTTCTGTTAACCATGGTTATCTTTAAAGAAACACGTGCAGTCATCATTGCACTGCACAAAAATGGCCTAACTGGGAAGAGTATTGCAGCTAGAAAGATTGCACCTCAGTCAACAATCTATCGCATCATCAAGAACTTCAAGGAGAGAGGTTCCAGTGGTGCCAAAAAGGCTCCAGGGCGCCCAAGAAAGACCAGCAAGCGGCAGGACCGTCTCTTAAAAGTGTTTCAGCTGCGGGATCGGGCTACCAGCAGTGCAGAGCTTGCTGAGGAATGGCAGCAGGCAGGTGTGAGTGCATCTGCACGCACTGTGAGGCGGAGACTCTTGGAGCAAGGCCTGGTCTCAAGGAGGGCAGCAAAGAAGCCACTTCTCTCCAGAAAAAACATCAGGGACAGACTGATATTCTGCAAAAGGTACAGGGAGTGGACTGCTGAGGACTGGGGTAAAGTCATTTTCTCTGATGAATCCCCTTTTCGATTGTTTGGAACATCTGGAAAACAGCTTATTCGGAGAAGAAGAGGTGAGCGCTACCACCAGTCTTGTCTCATGCCAACTGTAAAGCATCCTGAAACCATTCATGTGTGGGGTTGCTTCTCAGCCAAGGGAATCGGCTCTCTCACAGTCTTGCCTAAAAACACAGCCATGAATAAAGAATGGTACCAGAATGTCCTCCAATAGCAACTTCTCCCAACCGTCCAAGAGCAGTTTGGCGCTCAACAATGCCTTTTCCAGCATGATGGAGCACCTTGCCATAAAGCAAAGGTGATAACTAAATGGCTCAGGGAACAAAACATAGAGATTTTGGGTCCATGGCCTGGAATCTCCCCAGATCTTAATCCCATTGAGAACTTGTGGTCAATCATCAAGAGACGGGTGGACAAACAAAAACCAACAAATTCAGACAAAATTAAAGCATTGATTCTGCAAGAATGGACTGCTATCAGTCAGGATTTGGTCCAGAAGTTGATTGAGAGCATGCCAGGGAGAATTGCAGAGGTCCTGAAGAAGAAGGGTCAACACTGCAAATATTGACTTGCTGCATTCTAACTCATTCTAACTGTCAATATAAGCTTCTGTTACTCATAATATGAATGCAATTCTATTTCTGTATGTGATAAAAACATCTGACAAACACACATAAAAACCAGAGGGCAGCAGATCATGTGAAAATAGAATATTTGTGTCATTCTCAAAACTTTTGGCCATGACTGTAGTAGTACGTGGATGAGGTTTGGGGGAATTTTAATGCAAGTGGTCAGGCCCCAACACCTCATTATATTTAAGGCTGAAACCCCACGTTGCGAAAACGCAATGTTTTACAGTACCTGCAAAGTGGATGGGATTCTGGCTAATCCCATCCATCTATTATACCTGTGGAAACGCTGGCATTTTTCGTATAGGTATAATAGGGGCAGAAAGTCCGCAGAGGAAATCTCTGTGAAATTGCAATGAAAAACACTGTGGTACAAAAGCAATGCATTTCCGCCATGTTTTTTCCACTGTGTTTATTTTTTGATGGCCTATACTTAGGATAGGTCATCAATTAAAGATCAGTGAGTGTCTGATATCTGGGACCCCACAGATTAGTTGTATGAAGTGTCAGCATCACTCCTTGAGCATTTCACAAGCCATTCGATGTCACATTCATCGGCCACTTAGGAAGAGTACAGCCACTATAAAAATGTATGACACTTGACATTGTTTTATTTGAAGAGACCACAGCACTCATCTGACTTTTGCGGTCTCTTCAAGCAGCTGATCTGTTGGGTGACCAGGTGTCAGATTTCCACCAATCTTTGGCCGGAAACCCAGCAGACCCCATTATAGTCTATGGGGTCCGTGGGTAACCACTTTTTTAAGTGGATTAGGTTTTGGAAACCCAAACTTAGGTGTGAACCTAGCATTAGTAAAAATCTGGGTTAATATAAGGGCGTCCCCATTTGAAGTGCTTAATTTATTAGCCTGAACAGAGAGCAGCAACAAAGAGAATCTGTCACTGTGGAGGTCCAATCCTGTCCTGTAAACTGGTAGGCCAGTAATTTCAAGGGGAACTAGAATCTCAATGGTCAGTTTTTCATTGACAAACTCATCTAAGAAAAAAATCCTGTCCAAAGTGGTCAGCCCATGTAATAGAAAAGAACCTCCAACAGCTGGGACCCCCACCGATCACTAGAACTGAGGTGTTTTGCAACCTAGTTTTGATTGGAGCAGTAGAATGGACAGCGTGCACCACTCCATTCATTTCAGTGGGACCACTGGAGATAGGTGAGTACTGTGTTTTGGCTATCTCTGACAGTCCCATTGAAATTAATGGAGTGGCACACACTTTCTGTCCTGCTGCTACATCACTTCGTGTGATCAGTAGGTATACCAGTGGTCACACCCCTTTTTGAATAGGGAGTAACTTGCTCTGACTGTTATACCCCTTTAAAATAGGTGGACAATCGTTCTGGTCCCATATGCTGATATATGTTAGCTTATCTTTTTCAGCTGCTGCACTTTACTATACCATTGGCCACTTAAAAAAAAAAAAAAAAAAAATGTTGCATGTAAGCGGTGTAGTATGTCTCCACTGTATGGTATACAGGGACACACATTGGGGTCTACATTTGGCGAATATGTTTGGAGAGTTCCTTGACATATACACTGAATGTAGCCACTAAATATAATTTGATTAGAGTTTAAGGCCCAGGGACCTACCTTGCGGAAACGCTGCAGCAAAAAACGCCGCTTTTTACAGTACCTGAAAAGTGGATGAGATTCTGGCTAATCCCATCCACATACTGCAGAAAAAAATCTGCAGCTTGATTTAAAAAACGCAAGCATTTATGCAAGTCACAGCTTGTCAATTATACCTATGGAAGCGTTTTCCATATAGATATTATAGAAGTAGAAAGTCAGCAGATAAAAACTCTGTGGAGAAAAAATGTGATGCGTTTCCATCGCGGTCTTTTCTGCAGAGTTTTCTTGCAGCAATTCGCTGCGTGGAGTCTTAGCCTGTGTTTACTTCCATATATTAGGAAGCTGCTATTCAGAATATTAGACACTCTCGCTCACTTTAGTGACCATTGTGCTATAAAAGACACCTTCATTACTGGTGAATCTGTACAGCGCAGAGATGTGGAGACACGACACATGATGTGATTATGGTCCAGCAGAGCAGAAAGAAGCGGTAAACCTCTGATAGGAATAGATGTGAGTAATCTAGAAAATGTGCTATCAAGTCTTCCTCAGTTCTTGTTAAATACAGACATCCTTAACTCTCTAATCTTCTCATGCAAATAATTGGTTTACGGCAAGAGAATGCTAATCTGCAGTCTGCCATTGACACCTGACTCCAACAAAATAATCGCCTTCATTTCCCAGGTATTCTTATTGCAGGGCTGGTACCTCTGGAGTTTAGTTTATGGGAGCAACGAGGAATTGCATCATTACTATTCACTGCATTGCTTTAAGGAGATTACAAGGGTTCTGTAGTATTAGCGTTGAATACATATACAGTATTTGCAGAAATGCTCTATCTTCGTGATACAGTCTTTATTACATGTTAGTGCAGATCTCAGGGATGCTAGCTCTATTTAGCAGTTGCACCAAAGCCCTAGTGTCTAAGGAAGGCCATATGCCCCAATGCCTTCTAAAAAGAAACCTATGCCTACTGAGTATAAATAATGGTAGATGGGGCCCTGTTCCAGCTTCTACACTGGGGTCGAGAAGCTCCTCATATAATAAGGTATGTTTATGGCATATCCTCTAAATGGATGTAGTCTATATAGATTTACATACGAACACGGCTCCTCAGAAACCACACCTCCTTCTGGTTGTCCAGAAAGGTTATATAATGCAATTAAAGGGGTTGTCCAGCTATGACCTCCAGAGATGATGTTCTGACATGGACATGCGACTACTGCAGCCATGGTGGACTGCCAAAACCACTGAGGCCACAGCTGAGGTCACCTCTGATGGGCCCATGATCTTGTCAGGATGTCATTGCTGTAGGCGAGGATACAGAAACCGATATGGAGCTGGGAATTATCGGAATGAAGAGGCTGAACGGATCAGTAGGATAATTATGACTTCTTTTATTATAACATTTGAATCAATTGTATTAAAAAATGTAGGAGTCAATTAATAAATACATTAATTTTCTGTTTGTGGGACATTTACAAGCACAACCCACCAGGAACAGCCACAAATTATCACAGAAACTCTATTGAAATCATTTTCAAGGTCTGTTTCACTGGGCAAAGCCACAAAAAAAGGGGACAGGTGTGAGATATGCAAATATTTGATATCACACAATGCCATGGTCTTTTGATGGTAAAGTGCCTAGCCCTTGGTGACCCAATAGTTTTTGCAGCATACAGTAATACTATTTATTTATTTCTCTTACTTATATAGCGCCATCATATTCCGCAGCACTTTACAGACATTATCGGTCAATGTCCCATATAGGGCTCACAATCTACATTCCCTATCAGTATGTCTTTGGAGTGCAGGAGGAAACTGACTCAAACACGGGGAGAACATACAAACTACTTGCAGGTGTTGTCCTTGATTCAAACCTAGGACTCTAGCACAACACGGCTACAGTGCTAACCACTGAGCCACCATGCTGTAAACTGTGATCCAATTCTAGGTGTCATAACTAGATCACTATGGTCCCAGGTAACGTGGAATATTGCTCTCTCTCTACTTTTATGTTATTTTATTGCCCCCCCCCCCACACACACACACACACACTCTCTGAGATGGGGAATGAACAACTCATCTTCATCTTAAAAAGCTGGAGCATGAATTGTTTCACAGAGCTGAGGTCAATGACAGGTCAGCTTCTTCCATGCCTGGCTGCCCATGAAGCTGTAAAGTCATAAAATCTGGTAGTAGTATAATGTACCATGTTAGCCATTGAAAGTAGTGGAAGAGTGAAGAAATCAGGCGATACCTTTTATAGGCTAACTGAGTATATTTGATAAGTAGGCTTGTGAACCGAGAGCAAGGCAGGTGGTTTGGACTCCGCAACCAGAAATGAACGCACACGCGGTAGTTCAAGAAAAAAATATATATTTACTATAAGTTAATAAAGGCTAGTTAAAGGTAAAATGACAGGGCTAAAGACAAGCAAAATATACAATATAGCATGAACAATTTCAAGGCAAATTCTGCAATGGTTTCTACTTTTACTCTGTCCACTTCTGCAGTATGGACACTGAATGAACAATATACTCAAAACTATCCCTAACTGACCCTGACTTCACATTTGGGTGCACCCCCTTTTCCCCAGTGGTCCAGGTGGACCGCTTACAGTCCGTAGAAGCGCGCGGTGGGGCCCAAAGTCGGTCCTTTCTTTTATAGTGAAACGTCCTCTCCTCACTGTTATCAGGATCTTGGGAGAAATGAAGTCCTCTTTAACAGACAGGGAAACCAACTGAATGCAATGTAATCCAACAGCAGATTCCACTCAGCACACTGACAGTCCTGCCGAATCCATACACTGAGCTGGGATGTAAGCCGGGATTTAGCAGGTGCCGTCCAGTACGTCAACAGCACTGCGAGTCTCTATCTGTGGTATCCATATACACAGTCACAATGTCAGTCTCACTGATCAGCCACTGAGCACAGTTCCTTTCACGTGGACTCACTAGTCCTGTTGTCTCTTTACACTCTGTTTGTCTCTGGACCAAGATACAGCTTAGCTGTACAGAAAAATCTCCACACCAGTTCAATACAACACTTGCCAAGATGGCTGCTGCTCTCTGTCTCGTCACTTCCTGCTTCTCTGCTCACACTCTGTCTGCAGAACAGGCAGGCTGACATAAAAGGGGGGGGGTCTCACTCCAGCATCATGTCACAATTACAATGGCTGCTGTCTTAAAGGAACAGAATCACAGAAATACATTCAACATTAACAGTTTATACAGACAAATGAAGCTTAAGACAACATTGGCTGTCTCTTACATATTCCCCCCCACTTTAAGATTGGCAGTCCCTGCCTATGACTGTATATCCAGAGGGTTGTACTTTTATGCACAGGGTGGTAGTATACCGATGTATGGCAGGCCAAACAAACTCATCCTGCGCATACCGAACAGGGGGAATACCAGCATTTGGCCTAGTGGTCCGTCTGAGGACCGGTGGTATATTATGGGGTGCTGCAGCTATGGGCTGAGAAGGACCAGCGGATTCCGCACCAGAGGGGGCACAGGCCGGAGATACAGTAGTCACAGGTGGAACATCCCCAGGAGCAGGGATCGGCCAACAATCATCCTCCTCGTCGGAGGCCCATTCCGCACCTCCATTCTCTGACTGTGGGAGCTCATTCACATTGGCAGGCCCATCGTGATTTGTCCCTTCAGAATGACACAGGCGCAACATATTTCGGTGAAGTACTCGAACACAATCAGTTCCTTCTTTCTGGACCTGGTACACTGGCCCATTCGCATACTTGCGGCCAACAACACGATACGGCAAAGCCTCCCATCTGCTTTCCAATTTCCCTTGGGGTTTCTTGACACGAACTAGCACCAGGTCGCCTGGTTGCAATGGTGCTTCTTGCACTGGGGTCTTATCAGGATGGGGATGTTCTTGCAGGCGCTGCCGCACCAATCGATGGATCGTCTCAAGTCTCTGCCGATGCGCCCGCACCCAAGAGGTTGGATCCCTCGGAGGGAACCCATCCACATCATTCAACTGTAATTCTCCTATACTTCGCCCAGACCGCCCAAAGAGAAGTGTATAAGGAGAGTACCCCGTTGTAGAATGGACCTGATTGTTATAGGCCCACACCATTTCAGACAAGAACTGAGGCCACTGTAACTTCTTGTCTTCCTCCAGAGTCCGCAGCATCTGTAGCAGAGTTCTGTTGAATCTTTCACAGGCCCCATTTCCCTGAGGGTGGTATGGAGTCGTGTGCGACTTCTTTATCCCGTAGATACGTTGAACTTCTTTCATTACGTGTCCCTCAAAGCAGGCGCCCTGGTCGGAGTGGATGCGTTGGGGGCACCCATATACTCGAATGAAATCTTGGCACAGAGCACGAGCTGCTGACTCAGCTGTCTGGTCCTTGGTGGCGGTTACCACCGCAAATTTGGTGAAGTGATCCACCATTACGAGGCAATACTGGTGTCCGCTATTGGATGGGCCCACCATTAGATAGTCTATCATGACGATTTCTAAAGGTTCCTGGGTCACGATGGTTTGCAGGGGAGCTCTCTGTTCTATTGCCTTATGGATCTCACAAGTTCGACAGCTGCGGCATACTTCTTCGACCATTTGACGAAGACCAGGGCAGTAAATCAGTCGCTGTAACCAACGAAAGGTCTTCTCATGACCAAAATGTCCATTCTTATTATGAGCCTCAACTGCCAAGGAGCGAGCCAGTTCACTAGGCACCACAATTTGGTATCGAATGTCGATCTCAGAAGGTAAATAGACCTTTCGGCATAGCACTCCATTTTTCATCTCCAACTTTTCCCACTGACTCAAAACAGATAATATCTCACGTGTCAGTCGTTCTCTTTCCTCTCTACAGGGCTTCTGGCCTTTCTCAACACACTTGATCATCTGCGCCAGCCCCTCATGGGTCTGTTGTATCTGTGCCCATTCCTGTCGTGAGGGACCAAAGAAAGGAGCCATTTCAGTCCCCTCCATCTCAAACTGATTAGTGGCGGTCAAGGCCTGTGAAAATCTGCTGAAATCGGGCACCTCCACATGCTCCAACTCATGATCCACGTCTTCTGTGGGGGTCTGGGCAGTTACCCTAGAAAGTCCGTCAGCATTCTGGTTCTCTGTCTTGGACCGATACTTAATGCGGTAATTGAATGTAGACATTCGGGCTATCCACCTCTGC
Source organism: Leptodactylus fallax (assembly GCA_947044405.1). Classification (NCBI taxonomy): domain Eukaryota; kingdom Metazoa; phylum Chordata; class Amphibia; order Anura; family Leptodactylidae; genus Leptodactylus; species Leptodactylus fallax. The sequence goes on from CAMRHE010000426.1 coordinate 1,034,805, forward strand.
TCTAACGCCCCGAGCTTGGCATTTTCCAGGTGAGCTAGTGGGTTGTTGTCAGTCAGTACTAAAACTTCAGCACCGGTCAAATATTCAGAGAATTTCTCGGTCATGGCCCATACCAGTGCCAACAGCTCCAATTTAAATGAACTATAATTCTCGGGGTTTCTTTCAGAATCTCTCAAAGACCGGCTGCCGTACGCTATGACCCTCTCCTGGCCATCCTGAAGCTGGGAAAGCACTGCTCCAAGACCATACAGGCTTGCATCCGTATACAGCTGGAACGGCAAGTGGTAATCAGCATATGCCAAGATTGGGGCTGTTGTCAGTGCATCCTTCAATGCCTGGAAGGCTTGTTCCTGTTCAGGTCCCCACTTCACGGACCGGTTCTTTGGACCACCGGATGTGCCTCGTAGGAGAGCATTAAGTGGTGCTGCTACCTTGGCGAAATCCTTAATAAACCGTCGATAGTAACCGGCTACTCCAAGGAACGCCCTCACTTCTCGCAGGGTAGTCGGTATCGGCCAATCTTGAACAGCCGCTATCTTGTCTCTTGATGGTCTCACCCCTTCTCCTGATACGCGGTGACCCAAGTAATCAATTTCAGATTGGAACAACCGACATTTACTGGGTTTCAATTTGAGCCCATGTTCCCGCAATCTTCGAAATACTTGCCCCAACTGGTGGAGATGGTCTTCAAAGGTCGCAGAATACACTATAATGTCATCCAAGTAGATGAGAGTGAACTCAAAGTTGAAGTCACCGAGACATTTCTCCATCAACCGCTGAAACGTTCCGGGTGCATTTGTCAACCCGAAGGGCATCCGGTTAAATTCGTATAGTCCCATGGGCAAGATGAATGCCGTCTTCTCCTTGTCTTTTGTGGCCATCGGCACCTGCCAATACCCACTAGCCAGATCTAGTGAGGAGAAGTACCGGGCTCTCCCTAGCGCTGAGAGGGACTCCTCAATCCGTGGCAAGGGGTAGGAATCTCGTACGGTGCAAGCGTTTAACTTCCGATAGTCTACGCAAAATCGGATGGACCCATCTTTTTTTCTTACTAACACCACAGGAGCCGCCCAGGGACTCTGGCTTTCTTGGATGATCCCACCCTGTAGCATCTTAGCTAACAGTTCTTTCACTTCCTGATACAACTGTGGAGGAATTTGTCGGTAGCGCTCTCTAATTGGAGGGGTGTCTCCTGTGGGAATCTCATGGTAGATCCCTGTGGTACATCCAAAATCTTCAGCATACCGTGCAAAGGTGGCTTGGTTCTCCCACAACAGCTCATCTACCTTCTGCACCCATTCCAGAGAACATGAACTTACATCCATCTTCATCTGTTCTCGAATTGCACAGCCATTCCATTCAGAGGTGGGTTCCTCATCTTCTCCCATGGACACAGTTACGGTCCACTCATCCCTTTCAGTCGGCTTCAGCTGCATTGGAGTTACTTTCCTTACTTCCTCCGGAGTCACATAGATGTTAGCCAGCAGCCTCCCTGGGGTCAGGTCCACACTCTGGTCCTGAGTGTTTACACATCGAAGTGGTACTCTTCCATTGCGAACTATTGCCAAGGAACGGGCCACTAGCGGATCAACACCTCCTTCGGCTGCCTGCAGTGGTTCTACCAACACAGCTATGCCCTCTAGTTTCCGACAGGTGCCTACGGGCATGGACACTATTGTCTCCCGACTGGGTGGCAGTGTAACTTTTGTATGCAAAGGAACTGAAATTCGAGCCAGAGGACGATGTGCATCTGAACTTTTCTGTAAGCCACATGTCCGGATCAGCCGCTGGAAAGCTGTTTGAGTAGGCCGATGGGTGGTGGTTTCTTTCCAATAACCGTGACCTTTCTTTTCAAAGAGGATCTGATCTAATTCTTTTAACACATTCATCCCCAAAATGACAGGGACCTTTACTTCATGTGACTCCTGTACCACCACAATGCCTTTCCTACCTAGATCTTGGCCACATACCCGGACATTCATCCAGGCCACTCCCACGACCGGAACTGGTAACTGGTTAGCTGCGACCACTCGTACGAATGTATGGGGATCATATTTCACATGTTGCCGGAAGTACCGTTCATAACAGTCTCTACTCAAGGTCGTTACTTGGGAACCCGTGTCAATCATCCCGGTAACCGGAATACCCTCCATTTCCACCTGTATAACAGGACTTGCAGCGATCAGGTCATCATTAGGGCATTCTCCCCACATAGTCTCCTTGTCAGTCTCCCCTACTACACGCCCTACAGCAGCAGGGGACTTCAGTTTAACGGCGGTCTCTCATAAGTTTGTCGCTGCTCTGGACATCTAGCAGCAACGTGGCCCATCCGTCCACACTCCCAGCAGCGTATCCCCCGTCGTTCTGGCCATCTGTTTGGGCCCCTTCGGTAAGCCCCTTCGATTTCTCCTGAGCACTGCACTAAATGATTTGGACCCCTTCGGTAGGTCCTATCCTCACCCCTCCAGCGGGGTGGTGGGTGATTCTGACTTGCTGGGTGTGGATGGCTCACCCTTTCATCTCCAGTCTTCTGGAAGTCTGCAATTTTCATAGACTGCTCATCACAACGAGTGTGCAAGTGTTCCATTTGTTCTTGCAGTTTCTGCATTACTGTGAGAATTTCTTTAACCGTCCCTTTTTCTACTGTCTCTGAGCCAGAACTAGCCCCCTGTGACAAAGTAACTCCAACTGCGGTCTGCAGCCTCGGGACCATACTATTGGCACGGGAGATGGCCTCTACCTGTACATCATGGAATTTAGCATCAGTCTCTCGTCGTATAAAATCCTGCATAGTCACAGTTAAACTGCCGTCACGTATCCCCAGGACAAACTGGTCACGGAGAGTCCGATCAGGGTTACAGAAGGCTGGCGAGCCCCCTCTTTCCTTCCTTTGAATATCTCGGAGCAGTTCTTGTAGGGCATTTGCATATTGGGGAAGGCTTTCATTCTCCTGTTGTACCCTCTGGAAGAACCGAGCCTGCAGAGACCCCAGCAATGCAGTTTCTCCATAAATGGTTTCTAGAATCTGGACTACTTGCTCAAATGTCTGCCTTTGTTCAAATGGCCTCAATATCACCGTGGTCTTAGCATCCCCTTGTAATGTCAATATTGCTAGCTCTACTAGTACTTCTGGTGCGGTCTGGTACATTTGCTGTATCATTCGTATCTGTTCCACCCACATACTCACTGACATATTATTGCCATCAAATTTAGCTAACTGACTCATTATAGCCCCTGCTGGCATTCTTCCTCCAGCACCATTCTCCCGAACGGGTGCGTCACCGTCCATTCTGGTAAGCGGATCCTGCCGACTACGCCAATTTGTGAACCGAGAGCAAGGCAGGTGGTTTGGACTCCGCAACCAGAAATGAACGCACACGCGGTAGTTCAAGAAAAAAAATATATATTTACTATAAGTTAATAAAGGCTAGTTAAAGGTAAAATGACAGGGCTAAAGACAAGCAAAATATACAATATAGCATGAACAATTTCAAGGCAAATTCTGCAATGGTTTCTACTTTTACTCTGTCCACTTCTGCAGTATGGACACTGAATGAACAATATACTCAAAACTATCCCTAACTGACCCTGACTTCACATTTGGGTGCACCCCCTTTTCCCCAGTGGTCCAGGTGGACCGCTTACAGTCCGTAGAAGCGCGCGGTGGGGCCCAAAGTCGGTCCTTTCTTTTATAGTGAAACGTCCTCTCCTCACTGTTATCAGGATCTTGGGAGAAATGAAGTCCTCTTTAACAGACAGGGAAACCAACTGAATGCAATGTAATCCAACAGCAGATTCCACTCAGCACACTGACAGTCCTGCCGAATCCATACACTGAGCTGGGATGTAAGCCGGGATTTAGCAGGTGCCGTCCAGTACGTCAACAGCACTGCGAGTCTCTATCTGTGGTATCCATATACACAGTCACAATGTCAGTCTCACTGATCAGCCACTGAGCACAGTTCCTTTCACGTGGACTCACTAGTCCTGTTGTCTCTTTACACTCTGTTTGTCTCTGGACCAAGATACAGCTTAGCTGTACAGAAAAATCTCCACACCAGTTCAATACAACACTTGCCAAGATGGCTGCTGCTCTCTGTCTCGTCACTTCCTGCTTCTCTGCTCACACTCTGTCTGCAGAACAGGCAGGCTGACATAAAAGGGGGGGAGTTTCACTCCAGCATCATGTCACAATTACAATGGCTGCTGTCTTAAAGGAACAGAATCACAGAAATACATTCAACATTAACAGTTTATACAGACAAATGAAGCTTAAGACAACATTGGCTGTCTCTTACAGGCTTTCAAGAGTGTAGCTCTCTTCTTCAGACATGGTGTTATACACCATGTCTGAAGAAGAGAGCTAGACACTTGAAAGCTTACTTATCAAATATACTCAGTTAGCCTATAAAAGGTATCGCCTGATTTCTTCACTCTTCCAATAAAATCTGGCAGGCAGAAAGAATCCTTACAATACATTCACTAAGTGTTATATATATATATATATATATATATATATATATATATATATATAGATATATCCATACACACAATATGATTCAGCAATGATACATACACAGCTGGGCTACTTTCATCACAAACACATTATCCTATAGTCTTACTAGTGCACAGAGAATTTGTCTGACCATAGGTCTATCAAGTAATTGAAGTGGGGACATCCGACCACCTATATTTCTCTCAGGATGTCACAATCCTAATCTTTCATAGCTTGTACTGTATACTTTTTACTTTTTACTTTACCTCCAAACATTTTGCATCTTTTTTTGTGATGAGATGTAGTCCTCAATGAGATTACTGTTTGCTTTACACGCAAACCACAATGCATAATCCCAATAATCCAAAAACATAATATAGTTGCTGTTTCTGAGCTGTCCACTAGATGGGACAGTAGCACAAAAAATGCTATGCCACTCAAAAACATAACCGTCAATTGAAATATCATTAAAAAAAAAAAATAAGACTAATAAGTATTTTTCTCTGATAATCTCCAAATTTCTCTAAAGGTTTAAAGGTAATTTATAAGCAGATCTGAGTCCATCAATCTTCTGACAAGTCTAGTGCAATGTAATTTATATCATGTATATCATTGACTATCGCACTGGTGAAAAAATAAAAAATTAAAGGGCTGTTCCACATTAGACAATTGTCCCCATTCAAAAGACAGGGAATAAGTGTCTGATCACTGAGTGTCCAACCAATGTGACCCTCAGCAATCTTTAGAACTGGGACACCCAAATTCCTATGAGTGCTTCATGTGAATGGAGCAGTGGTGTGCATGTGCGGTAACTGCTCCTGTTGGGATAGGGATCTGTGGAAGCCTCATAGAAGTGAATGGAATGGTGGCCATCCATGCAAAACAGTGCTCCATTCACAAGGAACACTTAGGAAAGTCGCAGGCCCCTGTTCTCTTCTTTGCTAGGGGTTCTAGGGTTCAGACTTCAATTGATCCCCTGTGGATAGGAAATAACTACAGTATATGCAGAGGGAAAAACCTTTTAGTACCTAACTTAATGCATGTGAATTAGCAGTCAATCTGGATATTCATGAAACACTGAAGTGATCTGACTTTTCTGCTGAATAGCTCCCCTCACGCCTCCTCTGTGCTGTTCAGTGACATGTCTAATAGTGTGAAGCATTATATATCACTGTTGTGGACTTAACTATCAGGGTAGCAGACAAAGCATCTGCTATGAGGCCCAACATCTAAGGGGGCCTATTCCACCGAGACATAAGGTGCACTTGATGATAACTATGGATGATGGAAGTGGATGTGGAAAACTGAATGCACCTCCATTACTTTACTGGGACATCATAATACCTGCTTGTGTATAGAATGATATGTTTATGTGTACATTATCCCTATACTGTGACATCACTACATATATTATCCTTTTCCTTTATATCACTGTGTGTACATTTAACTTGTACTGTGACATCACTGTGTATATTATCCATGTACTGTGACATCACTGTGTGTATTATCTCTGTACTGTGAAATCACTTTAACTCTGTGCTTTAACTCTGTAGTGTGATGTCACTGGACGTATAATTTCTGTGCTATGGCATCACAGTGTTTATTATTCCTGTTCTGTGACATCACTGTATGCATTGTCTGGTACTAGCGTTAGCACGGTGGCTCAGTGGTTAGCACTGCAGCCTTGCAGGAGTTTGTATGTTCTCCCCGTGTTCGTGTGGATTTCCTCCGGGAACTCCTGTTTCCACCCGCACTCCAAAGAGACATACTGTTAGGGAAATGTAGATTGTGAGCCCTATATATGACTGACAATATCTGTAAAAGTGCTGCGGAATATGATGGCGCTATATAAGTAAGCATAATAAATAAATAAATAGTATACAACTGCCTCACTTCATGCCGAAGGCCTACATTTAATTTCTATATAAAAGGTCTGAGGTTCTTCTAATAGTGTATATCACAGATTTCATCAGATTTCACATGCTAGACAAAATAGTGTGGCACTAAAATGATGGACACCATGATGGAAACCTTTGGTGAGGGATCCGGCTCCCAAAAAAAGGCACACATTTTAGACAGTATAAAATAAGGCAGTTAGTTATCACAGTAGACAATGCTAGATGATGAACCTGTTGCATCCTTACACTATCTATTGTAAGGTTATACCACCTATTAGTTCTCTTACTTTTGACCAGAATTTTACTTCAAAATTTTGGTGCTTTAAGCCACGCCCCTTCTATCTGAAGCCACACCCTGTTCGGAAAGTCATGCCCCTTTTCTGAGTGAGCCAAAAAATGATTCTGAATCTAAAATGTGCCAAAATACAGTATGCCGATTTCTGTCAGATTTTAGCACTATTGCAAACATAATAGTACGGTAAATCTGCCCAATGTGTTTTTTTTAGCCTACAGAAAATGCTAAAAATTAAATTAAATATCTGTAGGTCTTATTCACACTCTTACATTATCATGTTAAAATATTATACATGTTTTAGGTATTATTCAGATATTGCAGACTTTTGCACCAGTGTAAGCCAACACTCCAAAACACTCTGCTCTTCTTTTCCTCCACTACTAGTTTTGACTTCATAATATGTTTAATAAAAATCTGCAATGTGTAAATGATGCCTAACAACGCAGAGTGTATTAAAGATTTTTACATGGTTCATGGTTTACATAGATTTTGGACAGAACAGTTGGCTTGAAAACAGCCACAGGACAGCAAATCCACAAACTCCAACGGCATTTCACCATTAATCCCAATGAGATATAGGTTTACAGTGGGGAAAAAAAAGTATTTAGTCAGCCACCAATTGTGCAAGTTCTCCCACTTAAAAAGATGAGGCCGGCCTGTAATTGTCATCATAGGTAGACCTCAACTATGAGAGACAAAATGAGAAAACATATCTAGAAAATCACATTGTCTGATTTTTAAAGAATTTATTTGCAAATTATGGTGGAAAATAAGTATTTGAATGACCTGCAGAAAGCTGGGACTAACGTAACAAAGGCTCCCGTCAGTAACACACTACGCCGCCAGGGACTCAGATCCTGCAGTGCCAGACGTGTCCCCCTGCTTAAGCCAATACATATCCGGGCCCGTCTGAAGTTTGCTAGAGAGCATTTGGATGTTCCAGAAGAGTATTGGGAGAATGTCATATGGTCAGATGAAACCAAAGAAGAACTGTTTGGTAGAAACACAACTGTCGTGTTTGGAGGAGAGTGAATGCTGAGTTGCATCCAAAGAACACCATACCTACTGTGAAGCATGGGGGTGACAGCATCATGCTTTGGGGCTGTTTCTCTGCAAAGGGACCAGGACGACTGATCCGTGTACATGAAAGAATGAATGGGGCCATGTATCGTGAGATTTTGAGTGCAAACCTCCTTCCATCGCAAGGGCATTGAAGATGAAACGTTGCTGGGTCTTTCAGCATGACAATGATCCCAAGCACACCGCCAGGGCAACGAAGGAGTGGCTTCGTCAGAAGCATTTCAAGGTCCTGGAGTGGCCTAGCCAGTCTCCAGATCTCAACCCCATAGAAAACCTTTGGAGAGAGTTGAAAGTCAGTGTTGCCCAGCGACAGCCCCAAAACATCACTGCTCTAGAGGAGATCTGCATGGAGGAATGGGCCAACATACCAGCAACAGTGTGTGCCAACCTTGTGAAGACTTACAGAAAACGTTTGACCTCTGTCATTGCCAACAAAAGATATATAACAAACAGTGGCGTAACTAGGAATGGCTGGGCCCCAAGGCGAACATTTGACATGGCCCGCCCCCAAGCCGCCGCCCCCAACGCCCCCAAACCGCTGCCTCCAACCCCCCCACACACAAACCGCATTCCTGCGCACACTATTATGCCCCATGGTGGCCCCTGAACATGGTATTATGCCCCATAGTGGCCCCTGCACACGGTATTATGCCCCATAGTGGCTCCTGGACACGGTATTATGCAGCATAGTGGCCCCTGCACACAATATTATGCCCCATAGTGGCCCCTGCACACAGTAGTTTGCCCCATAGTGGCCCCAGCACACAGTAGTTTGCCCCATAGTGGCTCCGACACACAGTAGTTTGACCCATAGTGGCCCCTGCACACAGTAGTTTTCCCCATAGTGGCCCCTGCACATAGTAGTTTGCCCCATAGTGGCGCCTGCATGCAGTAGTTTGCCCCATAGTAGCCCCTGCACACAGTAGTTTGCCCCATAGTAGCCCCTGCACACAGTAGTTTGCCCCATAGTGGCCCCTGCACACAGTAGTTTGCCCCATAGTGGCCCCTGCACACAGTAGTTTGCCCCATAGTGGCCCCTGCACACAGTATTATGCCCCATAGTGGACCACCCATGAACGATGATTATACTCTGGGGTCTTTTCAGACCCCAGAGTATAATGATCGGAGACCCAGGAGAGGATAGAAACATAGAAAACACTGCAACTTACCTCTTCCTCGCTCCGGTGCACTCCCGTGCGCTACTTCGGCCATCTTCAATGTCGGACTGGATCTCGCGCGATCCAGGCCGGCGTCGCGACGCATAATGACGTCGGCTGACGTTTGGGATGTCACCAAACAGGCCCGAAGCCTGCGGAGCAGCGGAGAGGTGAGTTACAGTGTTTTTTTATGTTCGCTCACCTCCCCTGGGCCCCCGATTGTTATACTCCGGGGTCTCAAAAGACCCCGGAGTATAACGATAGCAGTGATTGTGGGGTTCGCGGTAGCGACTGCCACAGGGCTCCGGGCCCCGTAATGTTCCGAGCCCTGTGGCAGCCGCTACCACTGCTACCCCGATAGTTACGCCCCTGATAACAAAGTATTGAGATGAACTTTTGTTATTGACCAAATACTTATTTTCCACCATAATTTGCAAATAAATTCTTTAAAAATCAAACAATGTGATTTTCTAGATATGTTTTCTCATTTTGTCTCTCATAGTTGAGGTCTACCTATGATGACAATTACAGGCCTCTCTCATCTTTTTAAGTGGGAGAACTTGCACAATTGGTGGCTGACTAAATACTTTTTTTCCCCACTGTATTTCCAGTTTAGATACTCTAGATGGCAGTGTTGGACTGTTTCCCTATGTGTTATTTTTGGATTAGAACTTCTTTCAGTCCATTGAGCACAATTCCTGATCATAAGTGTTCCATGTGATACACGGGTTAGCTGGAGTCATTGCCAGTTTAATGCACTAGTGAAACTTGTGTAACCAGCTTAATAACTGTTGTATAAGAGTTCCTCTAAATTCCTGTGATTTCATAACCGTGTCACTTGCTGAACCTTGCTCGCATGTATCTTCTAAAGTGTATTATCTGGAAAGTAATGGAAAAACTTTATTGAAATCTATAAGTAGAAGTCTCTCAGATTTAAGTATAAAACAAGGCTTTACTGTGTTTGATAAACTTGACCAATACTGGAGTAGCAGAAGTTTCTCTCTAGGTTCACATCTGTGCTTGGGTTTCTGTTCTTCGGGTCCGCTCGGGGACCCAAAAAATGCAAACCCAATCCACTCAAAAAGCAGTTACCCGCAGAAACCTGCAGACCCCATAGACTATAATGGGGTCCACCAGGTTTCCGCCCAGGGAATCCCCGAGCGCAGACATGAACCTAGCCTTAGGCTACAATGGTAATGGTTGTATTGACAGTTTACTTCCTTTTTTACTTTTTGCCTTATGGACTGGCGTACTTTATGGATTTGCACAAATTGTGGCAAAACAACCTCTGGAACTGCTATGTATGACTTCACCCTTAGGCTGAGTGCACACGACCGAGGCGCAAAACGGCTATTAAAAACAATCATTTTTCACTGCTATCTTGCACCAATGGGGTACCTATTTTCATGGATCCCCCATACATTTCAGTGTATGGAGAGATCTGTGAAAATGGCCGAAAATAGGACATGATCTATATTTTGACAGTCTGTGACAACAGACCGTCAAAATAACGGTCTTGTGAATAGCCCCATTCACTGACAGTGAAATTAATGCTGCCACGTGATGTCCGTTAAAAAAAACGGATGTCACACAGCCAGTTTTCACTGTCTTGTGAATGTAGCCTTACAGTCAAAGTCTCCCTCTTGTCTTATAGTAAAGGAGACCATACACATTAAGGCTACGGTCACACTAATGTTGTTTGACCGTTCAGGGACTCCGTCCCCCATTTCGCTTAAAATAAGCGAAGCAGGACTTTTCTCTCCACCGATTTTGGGCGGAAACCTGGTGGACCCCATTATATAGTCTATGGGGTCCGTAGGTTTCCGCAGGCAACCGCTTTATAAGTGGATAGGGTTTCTGTTTTTCAGGTCCCCAAGCTGACCAGAAGAAACCCGAACGCTAATGTGAACCTGGAGTAAGCTAAAGTTGATAATAATGGACGGTTTTAAGCAAAACCAACATTTGTCAGGTAACACCTAACAATAATCATTGTCTGGAAAGAACTTGGTTGTGTTTAAACTTTTTGTTTGACTTTCAGATGAAAGATCTTTTGTTCTTATTATAGATTTTTCATCCACAAACAATGGGACATTCCCTGTCTGAGGCAGGGAATGGGAAATTTATAAAGAATCTGCGGCTTCTTCATAAATCTGTCAGACTTCATGGTGCCACAATGGATATTACAATAGGTAGGAACTGGTGTAGATTACCATTGTAAGAAAACTGGCTTCAGTTATGATAAATCAGTCCCAATCTCGCCCCACACCGCCCACATTCATACAGGTTGCTCCAAATATGCGCTTCAATATTATCCATCTAGGCCAGAAAACTGGCATAGTGGGAATAATTAATGTTTCCATTTTCTTTGAAAGAATGTCTTTAGAATATTCCTAGAAAGATGGTTTGTTCTTCGCCAGGTGTCATTGAACATCTAAAACCAGCTTGAAGACTGTAACTACCAATATAGACTAAAATGTGTATGGCTTCACCTGCAAAATCATAGTTCACCATACAATGGCTCATACAAAGGTTGTTCATCTATCCACCTACTTCTATCTAATGCAGTGTTTCCTAACCTCTTCAGACTTGGGACACCTAACCCTTCCTTGGAGTACCCCTACCGAATATTTTTTACCAAAAATTGCAAAAATGGCAATTTTGATGTGGTTCTGATGTGGCACAGTTTTTGAATTTACAAAAACCTGTATGCATTTTTTTTTCCAATGCAGTTTTAACTACACCACAACTGCACTCAGTGGCGTAACTAGGAATGGCTGGGCCCCAAGGCAAACATTTGACATGGGGCCCCCACCGAACCACCGCCCCCAACTTCCCCCGCACAAACCGCATTCCTGCGCACACTATTATGCCCCATAGTGGCCCCTGCAAACGGTATTATGCCTCATAGTGGCCCCTGAACACAGTATTATGCCCCATAGTGGACCACCCATGAACGATTATTGCCATACTCTGGGGTCTTTTCAGACCCCAACGTATAATGATCAGAGACCCAGGGGAGGATACAAACATAAAAAACAATGTTACTTACCTCTTCCTCCGATGCACTCCCGTGCGCGACGGGGCAGGCCATCTTCAATGTTGGACCGGATCTCGCGTGATCCAGGCCGGCGCGCAAGGGGGGGGCCCGGCATAATGACGCCAGCTGACATCTGGGATGTCACCAAACAGGCCTGAAGCCTGTCTGAGTGCAGGAGAGGTAAGTTACAGTGTTTTTTATGTTCCATCACCTCCCCTGGGCCTCCGATCGTTATACTCTGGGGTATTTTCAGACCCCGGAGTACAATCATAGCAGTGTTTGTGGGGTTCGCGGAGCGGCTGGCCACAGGGCTCCGGGCCCCATAATGTCCCGGAACCTGTGGCATCCGCTACCGCTGCTACCCCAGCATTTACACCACTGACTGCACTGTGTGAATGCACCCTCAAAGCTACACCATCCTATAATTGCTCCCCATACAATGATCCCCTGTGGCCCCCACACACAGTATAATGCTCCTCAGTGGTCCCTGCATAGTATATTGCCCCCCCCCCGTGACCCACAAGCATTTCATAATGCTTCCCAGTGGCCCCCCACACCTTATAATCCTCCTTAATGCCCTCCACACAGTATTTGTGCTGTATAAATTATAAAAAAAAAAAAATGGAATACTTGCAAACCCTGTTCCCACAGAGCTCTTTGCATCAATCCTCCTCTAGTCTTTGGCTCAGCCTGAATGGTTCAGTAGGAAGCTAAAGGCTGGAGTCATGGCATGGAGCTATCCTCCCACCAGAATATACCGTAAGGAGGGGCGTTCCCTCACCACCCAGCGATGATGCTGAAATCTGAGGCCGACCCCTCTGACAATGCAGTATAATATATGTAATACATTTCCTATATGGATCTGGCTCGAACACATCAAGACAATACACAAAAACAATTCATGACTAATTGATTTTATTTAAAATAATAATATATATATAATATGTCACATCGTAGACCACATGACAGGTCCTCTTTAAGATATTTTAAGTTTACGTAAATCGGATACTAGAGATGGGAATACTCCTTTAGGCTAAGGCTCCACATAGCGGGCCACAGTGACAAAAAGTGCTGCGGGAAAAAACACGGTGGAAACACATCACGGTTTTTCCCGCAGTGCTTTTCACAGAAAGGCTGCACAGTTTTCCTCTGTGGACTTTCTGCTTACATTATACCTATAGGGAAACCGCTGGCGTTTACATAGGTATAATTGGCATATTGTGATTTCCAAATACGCAATGGTTTTGGAAATCGCAGCTTTTCCGCTGTGGATATTTTTCTTTAATGTGTGGATGGGATTCGCTAGAATCCCATCGACTTTACAGGGACTGTAAAATGTGTGGCCCTGGCCTTAAGGTAGCTAAGGAATCAGATGAAGGATTATTGGTCCATTTTCAGGTTGTGATTTGTACAGCAGGATCAGGTGATCCAGTTGGTCTGGATAAATCCCAACCATGTAGTACAATAAGCGATCAGGTGATTCTACTAAAAGTCCAAGCTCACAAAATGAATTAACATTAAATAATTGCTCCTTGCACAAAATATCTCTGTAATAGTGTGTAGTACGTACGGGTGTGCGGTGCACAGTGACTCAAAACATTCATCTAATTCAGCTAGGTTTTTAGTTGATTTCCACAAGTGAGGCTTAAAGGTGGAGTCTTGTGAATGAATTCACATGGATGGGTCATTAGTTGGCTGCACATGCCGTCAATTTCTGAGTGATTTCATTATGACTCTTAGGTTAATCTGATTTGCCGTGCCAGGCCCACACATCGCTTGATCATGTGAAACAGGAAGATGTGAGAAAATGGGTATTCAACCAAATAATTATCACTTTGCTCATAGCATTTTATGCGTAATACTTCACATCTGTCACTGGTTTTATTCTTTTTTTTTTTTTTTTTTAATATATACAGGACTGTGCAAAAGTTTTTGACGGGTGTGGATAAAAATGCATTTAAAAAATAGAAGTGGTATAACTTAATGGTTTATATTTGCCAATAAGCAGAACAGAAAGTGAATGAAAGAGAAATCTAAATCCCATCAGTATTTGAAGCCCTTCGCCTTCCATCAATTCTTCTAGCTACACTTGCAGGCAGTTTTTGAAGGAACTCAGCAGGGAGGTTGTTCCAGACATCTTGGAGAACTAAGCACAGATCTTCGGTGGATGTAGCTTGTTCCAATCCATCACAGACTGGGTGATGTTGAGATCAGGTCTCTGTGGGGGCCATACCATCATTTCCGGGACTCCTCCACCGAAGGGCGGTCACACTGGATATTTCTGATACAGTTCTCTTTTGTTCATTTACTTAATTCTGTTAATTGACAAAAATAAACTATTATCACTTCTATTTTTGAAAGCATTCTTACATTGCAGCATTTTTCGACCTGCCTAAACTTTTGCACAGCACTTTATATTTAGCTTAGAATAATACAAAGATGGATGGAAAGAACAAACTATTTTCTGGCATTTATATTTATCCTCGGGCTTGGGCAGAGGCATAGCGGTATCACGTGCAGTGGTAACAGTCACACCTGAGCTCTGCCATGGTAGGTTGGGGTCAAGTCATGCCTCTGAACAGAAGACATCTGCTATACCTGTAAAACAAAAAGAGAAACAGATCTCAGCTGATGGATCATGAAAAAACTATACAAAGAAAAAAGTTTGTTGAGTTTCTGTTTGTTCCTTTCATTGTCATATTTTGTTACAAAATAGTCTTCTGAACATGGTATACAATCCTCATAGAATGTAAGCTCTTGTGAGCAGGGCTCTCACTCCTATTGTTTGATATGTTTATTTCTTTGTCACATTGTAATGTCTAATATTGTCTGTTCATGTGTCCTCTGATTTATAAAGTGCTGCAGAATATGTTGGCGCTATATAAATAAAGTTATTATTATTATTATGGTATGAAGGTAAATAATACCTTCAGCCTTACTGCCCTTTTGCATGAGGATGATCGCCCAAACAATTGTTTGCATGAACTTTCATTCCTGATTAATGCCGCATTGAAACTGATGAAACAGCAAATGCATCTTTTATCTTGGTTTCTTAGGCAGTGTTCACACTACCGTTGGATTCCCAGATCAGTTAAAAAAAACCGACACATTAGCATGAGTTAGCATCAGTTAGTGTCCGTTTTTTAACACTGTCCGTTTTTTTTTTCTTTTTCTGCTTTCTGAGCATGCGCAGAAAAAAACGGACATAAAATAACGGACAGTAACTGATGGCTATCAGTTACTGCCCGTTATAAGTCAGTTAACCATAGACTTCAATGTTAAAAAAATAATGGACATTTGCTGTCCGTCAAGAATCCGTTTTTACAAACAGACAAAAAAGTCCTGCATGTAGGATTTTTTGTCTGCGGAAAAAAAAAAATGGACTTCTGATGGATTGTGTGTAAACAGACACTAACGGACACAATATAAAAAACGTTGAAATGAATGGAAATTTTAACGGATTTCTGACTGTTCAGCTAGTGTCTGATGCTAAAATCTTGTAATGGACAATAGCTATGGACACTATTGACGGTCACCAACGGTAGTGTGAACGCCCCCTTAGCAGAACATCCACTCGTGTAAACGGAAATGTGCTACCAACGGTAATGAAGCTTTAAGGATACACTCACATGGTGGTAAGGAAGATTTTCCACCTCAAATTCCTCTCTTCTTTCTATCCCTTCGGCTTCCTGCGGTGAAAAGATAAGCCAGAGCTGAATTTATAATCAGTCTCAGAATCAGCATCAAATTACTCCATGTGAACATACCCTAAGGCCTCTAAGACTGCCAGTGTGCTAGACGTATTTTTTAAAGCTAGAATACTGACCCATTCATTTCTATGGCCTTATATACATGACCCGTGTATGGGGCCGTGAGTAGAACTCAGGACAGGTCCTATTCCTGTCCGTTTTGCAGCTCATGCTCATTAACCTCAATGAATGATGCCATGGACACAGGCGGCACACAGGTGTCACGGCCTGGTGACATGCACACAGTCGTGTGCATGTGTGGCATCCCAGAGCTGGCTATGGCTGGGCTGAGGGTGATCTCTGTGCATTGTATTATTTCCTGTTGCTTCATAGCCTGTGTGACATAGCAGGGGGTCCTGAGTCTCACACAACACAGCGCCACCTAGTGAGCCTCACACATGCATTACACCTCCCATAGGATTGAATAGTAACCAAATGTCCAATGGGAGGACATCGCCTGGGAAAAGGGGAGGAGTCAGCTGATCACTGGGTCCCCATGGTAACACCCCTGCAGGAAGGTCCTGCGTGTGAGGAGTTAGAAGTGTGGAGTGTTAGGAGGAGGAGGTGAGGAGATAAGTGTGATGTCCTGTGAAGAAAGCAGTGAGTTTAGTGCAGGAATCTCAAGTCCTAGACAGGCCCAGGAAGGTTGGAGAGCTGACATACTCCAGCTATTCAGAAGATCCTGTCCCCTGTCTGCCTAGCCATCGCCCTGAAGGAAGTCAAGCATCATTATCTTGTCAGCATGAGACTGTGGAGAGAACATTCTGGAACACGTGCTCCATAGCCAGTATCACAGGATCCAGGGGCCAAGGCCAGACCTGTGGAATATCCTGCCACCCTGACTATTGCACCCCGAAACTCTGAGCTATCAGGACCACATAACGTGAGTGGGGAATATTATGTACTAGTATCATGGTGGGCATCCTCCTATGTGCCAAATAGGAGCCCAGACGCACCTTAGGGCTGTAACACTGAAGTATAAGGGGCTAGGAACACCTTTCATCAAGTCTACCCTGCACCCCAGGACTTTGCTGTGTCACCAGGCGTACCCCGTTGTTTTGTATTGAAGAAACTGTTTAAGCATTTGTGCCTCCACACCCATGGAAGTAAAAGTTCAACTTTACAACCGTTTCTGTGTCTGACTCTGCACCGACAACATCAGGGCGCCCCAAACACCACCAGTCGGCACAGTATAGGGGAAGCGCCCCGGGGGAACAATCACCACCAACATTTGTGCAGCCCCCTCATCACCGGTACCAGTGGTGGTAACGTGGGACAGCACCAGCGCTGCGCCCTCGTGCCCAGAGACCGTGACAAGTCTGCGCTGTTTGCACCCCCGCAATCCCAACTGCAGCGTTACCTTCCATCTGGTCACCGCAAGAAAAACTGGCGTCACGAACAGGATACGGGTGTGTGCCATTTTGAGAAAGTCGCCACGAAAAGTGCACCAAATTGTCTCCAGAGCATCGGTCTTTATTGTGGACTTTGCTAAGATCAAGTTTATTCCCTGAGAGTGCTTGCCACAAAGAGGGGGAGCCCTATACCCCTGAAGCAAGCCCTAAAGACTGTCCTCTCAGTGTGTTACAGCCCTGGAAGAGTTAAAACGCCCAGGACTTGTTTGCTGCGCCACATCGCTGTGTAAGAACGCCCACAAAGGGTTAACTGTATCTTGCAAAAGTGCGGGAGATTTTTAGCACTGCCCATGAGGCCAGGAGACCCATCTGCCGCCATCTTAGGAGAGCCCAGAATGCTGAGCGCAATGCTCCAGCGCACCCATACAAGAAAGTGAAAGGCGAACGTGTCAGCGCCATTTCTGACTCTCCGGTGCCGCATCACCATCCCTGCTGTGCACCGCTGATCTCTGGTCCACGCTGCAGTTGCTGTCAGTGAGTACTGTGCCTCCCTGTCCTTGTCTTCAGTCCTCCCACGGCCCCAGCGAGTGTTTTCCGTGTACAGTGTCCGTGGGGAGTGCCACAATTAAAGAGGGGGAGCACACCGTCAGCCTGCATCACAGTGACTCTGTTAATAGCTACAGCATTCTTAAAGGGACAGCATTCCAAGTTGTAGTCTCCATTCCCTGCCAGCAAGCAGTTGAGTTTCTTAAAGAGACGGCGACCTAATTCCAGTCATACCTGCAAACAACATGACTGAGCAAAGTGACATTGTGCCATCTGTTTCTAGTGATCCAGCAGTGCCCATGGCGAGCAGTCTACCATTCTCCATGACATTTTACCCTGGCGCACCATGGCTGCCGCGCTACAAAGGGGAGGCACATACCCTCAGGGACTTTCGTGAGAAGATGCTGTCTCTCTTCCAGTTCTATCCTCTGAATACAGAACAGCAGATACAGATCCTGCTGGGCCAGCTTGAGGGTGCTGCAGCTAGGGAGGTCAAATCCTGGCCTGCCTCTGACAAAAGAACCCCTGGGCAAATTCTGGACAAACTCCAGGTGAACTTTGACGTGCGATCTGTCTCCGAGGTAAAGATGCGCTTCTTTTCCAGACGACAACTACCTGGTGAGACCCTGCGGGACTTTGCTTTATCCCTCCAAGAGGCGTTCAGAGCTGTGGTGCAAGTGGATCCACGTGAAAATGTGGACTCTGATAAAATCTTGCTTGACCGCTTCATAGAAGGGGCGGGTACCACATTGCTCCAGAGTCAGTTGCGAATGCTTGCTGCACAACATCCCAGCATCACGTTTGCTGACTTCAAGGCCCTTGCCATCCAGGTCTTGGGACAGGAGCAGCCCCAGCCGAGCCCAGTCATCTGTGCTCCCTCACCTGGACCCTCAACAAGCATCTCTCCAGTTGTCCTGTCACTACCTCTGGGTACCTCACCTGCTGCCCAAACTGCGCAGACTACACCAGCAGACTCCAGAGATGACCATCTGGCCCGAGTGGATCATCTGACCCGTGCCATGGAACAGATCACCGTCCGTCTAGATCGTCTGACCCAGCCGTCTTCATCGTCCAGTGATCCTTTGCGAAGTCTCAACATCTCACCTGAGTCGCCGCCCAGACGTCCGTCTTCAGTGAAACCTCCGCAGAGTGAGAGGCCATACTGTAGCTATTGCCATAGATATGGACACACCAGGCCTCAGTGTTTTCAGTTAAACGGGCCACCCCCGAGGCAGCGGGCCGCCCCTCGGGAGGAAAGAAGAAGGGCCCAGGTGAATCTTCAGTGCCATTGTCACGCTTCGTCTCAGCCTGCCCACACATCACAATCCAGGTGAACGGCGTCCCTCTGACAGCGTTGGTGGACACTGGATCTCAGGTAACAACCCTGCGCAAGCAGGCGTTCCTTGAACATTGGGACTTAGGTGTGTTGAATAGAACACCTGACACATGGATAAATCTGTGTGCCAGCAATGGACAGCCCATACCACAGCAGGGTTATTGGGAACCCACTATCCAGATTGGGGACTTGAAACTGCCTAGACAGGGTGTAATTGTCACTGATGTAGAGGATGATAGGTTTGCAGTTGTAATATTAGGCATGAATGTTTTACGCCATTGCTTTGCAGAAGTGTTGGATGCCTTGCATGCCTCTCTCCTTACAGCTTCTCCCAGTGACCAGCAGACCATTCAGCGGGCCATTCGTGTACTCAATGCCCAGCACAAGTTCGCCAACAAACAAGGTGAAATTGGTCGAGTCCGGATCCAAGATACCCGTCCAGTAACCCTACAGCCTGGAACAGAAACTATGGTGTGGTGCCGTGTCCGTCCGGGCATAGAAAATCAGGACTACGAGGCCTTGCTACAACCCATACAGATAGATGGCCAACCACTTGTCATGGCTGCCCGCAGCCTTGTCACAGTTTCCAATGGACGTGTTCCTGTCCGCTTAGTCAACTTGGGCGATGCTCCAGTGAACCTCCACAAGTTCCACTCTGTGGCCCTGCTACACCGGTTAGCACCAGAAGACATTCTCTCTGGTGATTCTACCGCCACACAGCATTCCACCCAAGCTGCTGAGAACATTCAGAATGGAGCCACGAAGTCCTGGTGGGATGAATTGAACGTGGGAGACGCCAATACCCCTATAGAGCACATCAATGGGGTTCGCAATGTGGCCAAGCGTTACCAACAGGCATTCAGCAAACACCCATTGGACTTTGGTAAGACCATGACCATACAACATCGCATTCTGACTGGTGACCACCATCCAATCAAGGAGCGTCACCGTCCAATACCACCAGCGATGTACCAACCGGTGAAAAAGTTGATCCAAGAGATGCGAGATGCTGATGTCATCCGGGAGAGTAACAGCCCCTGGGCAGCCCCGCTAGTCCTTGTCAAGAAGAAAGACGGAACCCTACGATTTTGTGTGGACTATCGTAAACTCAACAACGTCACGCACAAAGACGCATACCCATTGCCGCGGATTGAGGAATCTCTAACGGCTTTGGGATCAGCTACCTGTTTCTCGACCCTGGACTTAACCAGTGGATACTGGCAAGTCCCTATGGCGCCTGAAGATCGTGAAAAGACTGCGTTTACGACCCCGATGGGGCTCTTTGAATTCAATAGTATGCCATTTGGGCTATGTAATGCCCCAGCCACATTCCAACGGCTTATGGAGAGGTGCCTCGGCCATGAGAATTTCCAGAGTGTGCTACTGTACCTGGACGATGTTATTGTATTCTCCCGGACATACCAAGAACACCTTCGTCACGTGTCCGAGGTATTCAAGGTACTTATACAGCACGGCCTAAAGGTGAAGCCCTCCAAGTGCTACCTGTTGAAACCCCAAGTTCACTACCTTGGGCATGTCGTGAGCGCACAAGGCGTCCAACCTGATCCTGAAAAGATCACTGCAGTCCAGAACTGGCGAAGACCAACTACCGTCAAAGAAGTCCGAAGCTTCCTTGGATTCGCAGGTTACTACCGGCGTTTCATACCACACTTCGCCCAAGTAGCCGAGCCTCTGAACGAGTTGTTGCGCGGTTGTCCCAGAGAAAACTACAACCGAAAGCTTCCGGTAGACTGGACAGCGCGTCAAGAGGAAGCCTTTCAAGCGCTTAAAGCACTTCTGACGCAACCACCAATTCTAGCCTATCCCGACTACAGTCAGCCATTCCGCTTGTACACAGATGCAAGTCACCAAGGTTTGGGTGCAGTGTTGTCCCAGGTTCAGGACAACAAAGAGCGAGTCATCGCCTACGCCAGCAGGAGTCTGAGAGGCGCGGAGAAGAACGACCAGAACTATAGTTCTTTCAAACTCGAACTTCTGGCGCTTGTCTGGGCCGTGACAGAGAAGTTTAAAGACTACCTGGCTGCCACACCCTTTACCGTGTACACAGATAACAATCCGTTGGCGCATCTGGACACTGCTCGACTGGGAGCCCTTGAACAACGGTGGGCCTCAAGACTCGCGAATTACAAGTTCTCTGTCAAGTATCGCAGTGGCAAGTCCAACGCTAACGCTGATGCACTCTCAAGGTTGCCTGTGGGAGAAGAACCACCCCGAGAAGACATCTGGGAAGAGGTGGAGATGCCACCATTCTACAACAAGTTTGCCCAACAGGTTGCTATTGGTGTCCCTGTAGAAGGAGAATCTCTGGCGAAAACAGCTGCCGAATCCCTCCAGGAGCCATCTCTGTGGAAAACGTTCCAAGAAGAGAGCAGAGTTTTAGGAGAATTGTCAGATTTCCTGCTTACAGGAAGAATACCAACCCGTGTAAAGAGAGGTCTTCATGACGTGGAATTAAAACGCCTTTGGCGACAGAGGAAGCGCCTGTTTGTCCAACGAGGCCTTCTACTTAGAAACACTCTTGATCCTGTCACAGGTGAAAGGCTTCATCAGATCCTCGTACCAAGAAGAGACGCACAGATGATACTTGAGGCGTATCATGACAGATCCGGTCACTTCGGGGTACAAAAGACCGAAGCTACCATCCGTCGTCGCTTCTATTGGGTTGGGATGAGGAGTGACATTGAGAGTTGGTGCCGAGAGTGTCCCGCCTGTAGTATCACCAAGGAAGGTCGAAGAGATCAGAAGGCCCCTCTACATCCAATTAAGACTCAAAAGCCGTGTGAAATTGTTGCTCTGGACCATGTGAAGTTGGGTCCCACACGTTCCGGCTACAGCTACGCTCTGACAATGGTGGATCATTACTCCAAGTTCCTTGTCATCGTGCCTGTCAGAGATCTTACAGCAAGAACTACGGCTGAGACCTTCTACGCAGAGTTTGTCCGCCATTACGGTTGTCCTGAGCATATCCTCACCGACCGTGGATCGGCGTTTGAATCCCAATTGTTCCGTGAGCTGTGTCAGTTCCAAGACTGCAAGAAGTTGCGAACCACAGCGTATCACCCTCAAGGGAATGGTATGTGCGAGAAGGCAAATCAAGTGATCATCGGCATGCTAAGAACAGCCGCAGTTACACCTGGTGTTGAGTGGCCTGAGCGTATCAAGGACTTGGCCTATATTTACAACAACACACCCCAAACATCTACGGGATACGTACCATTTTATCTAATGTTTGGAAGACAAGGTCAACTTCCTTCAGACTTAACCCTTGGTGTGAAGGTCCCTGACACCATCAATCCACTACCCATAACAGACTGGGTTGTTGAACACCGCCGACGTATGGAGGAAGCTAAAGAGATAGTTGAAACGCGCATGGATGAGGTTCGTAGGAGACAACAGGAGGATTACAACCATCACGCCCATGCAGCGCCCCTGAAAGTTGGCGACCGTGTATGGTTAAGGAATAACCATCGGAATGGGAAATTGGATCCATTCTGGGAGAAAGAACCATACAGTGTCATCTCCATACCATATCCTGAATCCGACGTGTATGAGATCTCTAAACCTGGGAGACAGCCCCAAGTAGTACACCGAAACCGTCTGAAGCTGTGCCTTAAAGAAGGACTACCCACAGAGGTGCCCCCAGCTGAGACAACGAGTACAGAGATCTTGTCACCTTCTGAAGCGAAAGAGAGACCCCCAACGTTAACTGAGCTTATGTGGGCGCCTAAACTACTACCATTTAGCTGTTATCCACCAATTGCTCTAGTGCAAGAGAACCCTTCGACAGATGATTTAATTGATTTCAGTGACTCTGTTCCTGATTCAAATCTCGTTCCACTTAGGCGTTCTGAGCGTACCACAAAAGGCATACCTCCAACACGCTATAGTGATGCCATGGCTGTCCTCGGGTAAAAGAGGTTAACTGTCTCTGCTTCTGTATATATGTTATTCCTGCTCTGATTACATTAATGTTTTTCCTGTGTGTATATATAGTATATATATAATATCTTGCCATGTAATATAGTATTTACATTTATATGCAACAATCCAAGCCATAGTGCCTGGCTCACCGAGCCAAGGAAGTTCTGTTACCCCATTGCGGTATGGACATTGGTGCTAGAGTGCCTACTCTTCCTTACAGAAAGGACTGTTTATTGTTTCTCAGAGAGACTCTCATGATAATGGACACTATACAAAATTTGTGCCAGAGAGCCTCTGGACCCATTTGCACTTTATTCGTATTTATTAATGTTATGTTACATTTCTCACCTTCACCCCAGCCCGTCGCCGAGGTCGGCTCAGTGAAAGAGGGGGAGTATGTGGCATCCCAGAGCTGGCTATGGCTGGGCTGAGGGTGATCTCTGTGCATTGTATTATTTCCTGTTGCTTCATAGCCTGTGTGACATAGCAGGGGGTCCTGAGTCTCACACAACACAGCGCCACCTAGTGAGCCTCACACATGCATTACACCTCCCATAGGATTGAATAGTAACCAAATGTCCAATGGGAGGACATCGCCTGGGAAAAGGGGAGGAGTCAGCTGATCACTGGGTCCCCATGGTAACACCCCTGCAGGAAGGTCCTGCGTGTGAGGAGTTAGAAGTGTGGAGTGTTAGGAGGAGGAGGTGAGGAGATAAGTGTGATGTCCTGTGAAGAAAGCAGTGAGTTTAGTGCAGGAATCTCAAGTCCTAGACAGGCCCAGGAAGGTTGGAGAGCTGACATACTCCAGCTATTCAGAAGATCCTGTCCCCTGTCTGCCTAGCCATCGCCCTGAAGGAAGTCAAGCATCATTATCTTGTCAGCATGAGACTGTGGAGAGAACATTCTGGAACACGTGCTCCATAGCAAGTATCACAGGATCCAGGGGCCAAGGCCAGACCTGTGGAATATCCTGCCACCCTGACTATTGCACCCCGAAACTCTGAGCTATCAGGACCACATAACGTGAGTGGGGAATATTATGTACTAGTATCATGGTGGGCATCCTCCTATGTGCCAAATAGGAGCCCAGACGCACCTTAGGGCTGTAACACTGAAGTATAAGGGGCTAGGAACACCTTTCATCAAGTCTACCCTGCACCCCAGGACTTTGCTGTGTCACCAGGCGTACCCCGTTGTTTTGTATTGAAGAAACTGTTTAAGCATTTGTGCCTCCACACCCATGGAAGTAAAAGTTCAACTTTACAACCGTTTCTGTGTCTGACTCTGCACCGACAACATCAGGGCGCCCCAAACACCACCAGTCGGCACAGTATAGGGGAAGCGCCCCGGGGGAACAATCACCACCAACATTTGTGCAGCCCCCTCATCACCGGTACCAGTGGTGGTAACGTGGGACAGCACCAGCGCTGCGCCCTCGTGCCCAGAGACCGTGACAAGTCTGCGCTGTTTGCACCCCCGCAATCCCAACTGCAGCGTTACCTTCCATCTGGTCACCGCACATGTCAGCTAAGAGGTCGAAAAAAATGATAGATCATCAGCACATATTGGTGATGATGGCTCCATGTAGATGAAAGTAAACAAGCACAGACTGACTTCCTATATCATTGATGGGCCCTCACTATGGGCAGGTCATCTCCTAATGTATAAGGACCCTAAGTATAATACTTATCAAGGCTTATATCAATATTATGTTACATTATATGTATCATTACAAAATGGCTGATTGAGGGTACATTATACCTGCCTACTGATACTATAAGGATAGATTACCATATAAATATACTATCTTTTCAACTAATTTATGAACCATAAAGAATTTATATTATATACAGCGCTGTGCAAAAGTTCTAAGCAGGTGTGGAAAAATTCTGCAGAATGACACTAGGTTCACACTAGCACCGTGCTCTCCATCATTCGTGTCAGCCCAGGGGAACTAAACGACTGAGAGCCAGCCCGCTGAAACAGCAGTTACACATGGACACCAGCAGACCCCATTGACTGTAAACTCAAAACTGAAAGCAGTGGAGAAAAAAGTCCTCCGTGCAGAACTTTTCTCTCCATCGATTTTCGTCAGTTTCTGTGACAAAGTCTCCAATGAAGATGTGATCCAGCCTAAGAATGCTTCCGAAAATAGAAGTGATAATAGTTTATTTTTGTCAATTAACAAATGAAGTGAATGAAGAAAATCACATCAATATTTGGTGTGACAACCCTTTGGAGGAGGAGTCCTGGAAGTGATGATACGGCCCCCGCGGAGCCCTGATCTCAACATCATTCTGGAACAAACCTACATCCAAAGAAGATCTGTGCTTAGTTCTCTAAGATTTTTGGAACAACCTCCCTGCCAGGTTCCTTCAAAACAGTCTGCAAGTGTACCGAGAAGAATTGATGGAAGACAAAGGGCGGTCACATCAAATATTGGTTTGCTTTAGAGATAAGACCTTTTATTTGATGCATGAGACATAACTTTCATGTGATGAAACTGTAATATTCCTTTTTGTTATTAAAATAAAAGGTAGGAGTACAATAAGAATACATATGTAGGTGATATCTTCTGGGTATAGATCGCAGTTCTATTGAAGTAAAATAACAAATAAACTAGGCAGCACTGGAAAATCCTGTTAGAAAAACAGAAATATGGTTTGTTCATCTAAGCAGTTGCTTGGGTGAATAAACAACACCTTTTAGTTAATGGCTATTTCATGCCAGGTTAGTGATGACTGTAGTGTTCTGTAATGTTGTTAGTCATATATGTCATTATAGCACCGTATTTCTCTCATATATACATTAAGTTGTAATGATATATGGATTTAGGTCATGTGGCTGTCTATGTTTATGCATAAATTATGCGATAACCTTTGAGCGCAAGGTTTAAAAACTTCAATATTAAGGAAGAAATATTTATGCAATGTTAATCTGTTATTATTAGAGTCGCTCCTTTTAGCTCTAAAATTATTTTAATCATTAACCCCTTCCCAACATCCATCATACATGTACCCAGATGTCGGGTGTTTAAACATGACAAGCAGGTGTCATAGCTGCTCTATTGTTTTACACAGCAGGGACCAGGTGGTAGTGCCTGAGAACTCAAGTACTTATCCTCTCCAATGCCAAGATCATGTGCGACCACAGCAACTGAGAGTGTTATTTTCCTTTAACTTTCTTTTTAAGGGACTGAATGGCTAAATGAATGTGATCTTGCTCAGTTCAGTTGCTATAACAGCCAGAAGCCTTCTGCCACAGAAATATTACTATTGAGCTCTGCCAGTGGCAGGAATCAATTGTAATAGAGCAATGTTACCATAGACTTTAATAAAATCTATTGCAATCTATGGTATAAGACAGGGGTAGGCAACCTTCGACACACCAGCTGTTGTAAAACCACAACTCCCAGCATACATACTTGCTCTGCTGTTCTTGCAACTCTCATGGAAGTGAATGGCGCACGTTGGGAGTTGTAGTTTCACAGCACCTGGAGTGCCGAAGGTTGCTGATCCCTGGTATAAGAGATGGTAGGTATAAGTCACCCAGGGGGAGGCTAATAAAAAGTTAAACAATTTTTTTTTTCAAGTTTAAAAAAGTATTTAAAAAAAAATTAAAAATATAAAAATTCCTTGTTTTTCGCATTTTCACCTTACAAAAATATTTCATTAAAAAGTGATCCAAGTATCACAAATTCTCCAAAATGGTGTCAATGAAAACTATCTTGTCCCACAAAAAGAGTATACACAGGAATACAAAGGTGACAGGTAACACAAAGAATTTTTTTGTCAAAGTCTTCAATTTAAAAAAAAAATCTTTAAAAACTATCGTTGATTGTAATGTCAATCTGTATTCCCTTAGTCCTAGCAGCAGCACAATATGGGGTATCTCTGCTCCTGTTTGTTGTTTAGGACAGGTGGAACCTTTAATTCGCACCAAAAAGGTGCCTCCTACTGGCCCTATAAGAGGGCACAAGAGACCTCCCTCCACTGTGTAAATTATAAAGTAAAAAGCCTTGTGCTGCTGTCAGGACTAAGGGAATACAGATTGACATTACAATCAACCATTCCCCTTACATCCGACAGCAGCACAATATGGGGAGATAGCAAGTAATTCCCCTAGGGAGGGTTTCCTCGCCTTACAACGTCAAGGACTGTCTGACCAAAGGCAGTTGTCTGGGAACTGCGGACATATAAACGATAATGTTTAACAAAGGTCAACTGAGATGACCATGATGCAGCCGCACAAATCTGTTCCAATGATAAGGACCGATACTCAGCCCAAGAAGTCGACACAGCCCTGGTCGAGTGGCCGTAGAAAGACTGGAGGGAGTAACACCTGAATAAGAAAGGAAGACTTAATTGTCTCCTTGATCCATGTGGATAGAGTAGGCTTGGAAGCCTTGAGGCCTTTGTTTTTACCCTGCATATTGATTAGTAGGCTTTCGGCCTTCCTAAGCGGTTGAGTGTGGGATAGGTAAATCCGCAGACACCTTACCACATCTAAGGTGTGCAGCTTTTCTTCCTCCTCAGAGGTTGGAGTGGGGAAAAACACAGATAACGAAATTAGCTGATTGCTATTATAGCATGAGGGGACCTTAGGGTTAAACCCAGGCAAAAACCTAAGGTGCACCCTATCTGCAAAAAACAAAATGTACGGTTCTCTAGAAGAGAAGGCCTAGAGTTCCCCTACTATTTTGGCAGATATAATAGCCAGCAAAAAAGTGGTTTTGTAGGCTAAATATTTTAGCTCCGTAGTCTCCAAGGGTTCAAATGGAGGACCGCACAGGCCTGCAAGGACTACCGCAAAGTCCCACTGGGGAACTGGAGATGATACCGAGGCTTTAGCCTCATTGCCCCTTTAAGGAACCTTGCAACCAGAGGATCCTGAGACAAACGTCTGTTCAAATGAGTGGAGAGGGCCGCAATCTGCACTTTCAAAGTAGCAGGGGCAAGGCCCTTATCCAAACCGTCCTGAAGAAAATTTAAAATATCAGCCGTAGAATGTTCTAGATTATTATTATTACCCTTCTTGGAGCACCACTCCATGAAAATCTTGGCTGTCCTCTGGTAGTTCTTATTGGCAGAGTCTGCTCTTGCAGAAGAAAGGGTCTTCAGGACGGCCTCTGACAGTCCTCTATCCTGCTGTAGGGAATGCTCAACCTCCAGGCTGTCAGGTTGAATCTCCAGAGATCCTGGCACTTCAGAGATCCTTGGGAAAACCAGGTTCTGGATGGGGGAAGCCTCCAATATATCCCTCGACTCATCTCCATGAGTTGGGAAAATCAAGCTCTTTTTGGCCAGAATGGAATGATGGCTATCACAGAGACTTGGTCCTGTCTGATTTTCATCAATACCTTCGGTATCATTGGAATTGGAGGGAAGATGTATGCCAGCCTGGACCTCCAAGGGATGGACAGGGCATCCACTGCCAAGGGATTGTCCTCCTGGTAAAGGGAACAGAAAGTCTCCACCTTGGCGTTGAGTCGGGTTGCCATGAGGTCTATTTCTGGAAGACCCCACTTCAGGGTAATCTGATGAAAGACTTCTGGATGAGTGACCATTCTCCTGATACGGCATGACCCCGACTCAACCGATCCGCTACTATGTTCAGGGAGCCCTTGATGTGAACTGTGGATAAGTGGGTTAGATTTTTCTCTGCCCATGTAAATATCAGATCTGCCTCCCTGAGGACGGTTGGTGATCTGGCGCCTCCCTGTCTGTTTACGTACAGCACTGTGGTCATGTTGTCTGACCGGATCTTTGACTGCTCTTCCCTTGAGAAGAGGCGAGAAATGGAGTAAGGCACAATATACAACTCTGAGCTCCTTCCAGTTGGACGAGGTCCTTCTTTCTGGAGCGCTCCAGACTCCCTTTATGGAGTTTTCGTCCAAATGGGCTCCCCATCCCGTGAGGTATGCATCTGTAGTCAACAGGGTCCAAGGGGGTTGGACCATGGACCTTCCGTCTTTCAGGTGTAACCACCACTTGAGGGAAAAACGGGTCCTGGGGGAGAGTCGAATCTTCTTGCTGAGTGTAAGAAGGGTGCGATCCCAAGCCTCTAGTAATTCTCTCTGGAGGAGACGTAAGTGCCACAAGGCCCATGGGACTGCCTCCACTGAGGAAGACATCAAGCCCATGATCTTCATTAATGTTCTGATGGAGGCTATCGGCTTTTTGAAGAGGTGCCGGACTGCCACGACCAGCTTCTCCTTCCTTGCTGGGGTCAAGGAGATTTGCAGGCGGACTGAATCTAGGAAGTAGCGGGCGAACTTCCTTCGGGTTGAAGGAATCGTTTTTGACTTCTCCCAGTTTATAAGCCATCCCAGACTCTGAAGCAGGGAATCGGCTGTCTGTAGGTACTGGAACAGAACAGACTCTGACTGGGCCTTTAACAACCAGTCGTCTAGATAAGGCACCAAGAATATCCCCTGAAGCCTGAGGGCGGCCGTTATGGGGGCCACTACCTTTGTAAAGGTGTGGGGAGCAGAGGAGATCCCGAAGGGTAGTGCTGTGAATTGAAAGTGCTTCCTGTGGCCGGAAACTTCTACGGCAATCCTTAGAAAACCTTCTGTGTGGAGGTAAATAGGAATATGCAAATAGGCGTCTTTTATATCCAATATCCTATATATTATGGTTTCCCTATGGAAGCGCTTCTTTTTGATAAAGCGGTTGAGGTACCTTAAGTCTATGACCATTCTCCACTTGTCTGCCGGTTTTGGCACCAGGAAGACGGGAGAATAGACACTGGATCCTTCTTCTAGAGAAGGGACTTCCACCAGGGCTCCCTTGTGAATTTACTCTCGGATGGAGCATTCCAATGTAGTCTGCTGCATTGTAGGGAGGCGGCGAGTTAACACAAACCGATCCTAAGGAGGATGGAGGAACTCGATTGCATAACCTCTTTGGATTACCTACTGGATCCATGGGTCTCGAATTTTTTACTGCCAGCAGTTGAGAAAGTGGGAGAGACGGCCTCCGACAGGAATCTCGGCCACAGGAAGACTGCTTCTGATGTCAAAAGCTAGGCTTCTCTTTTTATCATCAGACTTTGGGAATCTCTAGAGCCTCTACCACGGCCAGAGTCAGACCTACCTTTGAAGTCCTGGGGTAAAGTTTTACCTTTCCTGTCGGCCAAGCCCTCTAGGATCTCGTCTAGGGCACTGCCAAAGACTCTACCTGGCTCAAAGGGCAATGCGCACAAATTATATTTTGAGGGGAAATCAGCTCTCCAAGGTTTTAACCATAGAGATCTTCCTGCTGCAGTCTTCTTGGTAAGTGCCAGGGATTTGGCCGCCATCCTTAATTGATGGTGGGAGGCTTCCGCTAAATATTCAGCTGCCAGGGAAACCGAGCCTAGAAACCCTAGCAGCTCGTCTCTGGAGACTCCAGAGTCAATGTCCCTTTCGAAGTAGACCAGGTCAGTGCATAATTTGGCTGACACTTCACAAGACGCAACCGCCACAGCGGTCTGGGGCGAGGCAGCTGAGTAAGCCTTCTTGAAGGTATTGTCGATGCGCCTGTCCATGGCGTCGTGCAAATTTGCTCCATCATCTGATGGTACCTTAGTGCGGCGGGACAATTTGGCCACCCCCATATCCACCTTGGGAGGAGGACCCCATTGATCCCATTGAGCAACTGGGAATAAAGCGCTGAACCTCCTAGGAACCACAAGAGGTTTTTCAGAACATGTCCACTCTGAGGACATTAATTTTTGTAATGTCTGGTCCACTTGGAAGACACTAGGCCCTCTATAGGTGGACGTGGAGGCTTCCCCGTCAACATCAGGATCCTTTGACCGGATGGACTTCAACAGCCGGCTTAATTTTTCGAGTGGGAAGCACGGCCTGCTGGGATCTTCAGTGGAATCGTCAGATGAGAGTGTCTCATCCACTATCTGATAATCTTCATCAGAGATCCGTAAGGAAGATTGTGTCTCAACCTGCGGTCTCTTGGCAATCTGGGCGATGGAAGAACGGATCTCCTTAAGAGACTCCTCCATATAGTCCTTTACCCAAGTGACAACCTCTCTTATGGAAGGTTCCTCCGGCGGAGGACCGCGACATTGGTGACAGGGGGTAAAATCATAGCCGTCAGGTAAAGGGGTATTGCAATCCAAACACGTTAGGTGTTCATGTTTAGAGGACTTTTTCCGCCTAAGCCCATCGCCGTTACCTGATGCAGGAGATGACATCTGAAACATCAAACAGCCACGTGACACTGAAAAATGGAAGGTTGCCAAGCATCGCATAAGAAGAAAAAACCAAAGGGTACCTTACTTTTTTTAAAATCGGTCACTTGAAGAGAGAAAACCGTCAGGAAAAAAACAGCCACCGCAAACCGCAGCAGAGGAGCTAGAAACCACTTGCTCAACAAGTAAAGGACTGCAGACCTTCTAAATGTAATCCAGCAGCGAGGGGAGGAAGCCAACAAAGAAACATTCATACAGCACCAAAACGGGTCAAACACCATAATGGAACATAGAGGAGCATAAGCCTAAGCCAGAGGCTCAAAATACAAGCAGCAAAAATCAATTCTATATTTTGCCTTTAAATTTTCAGTTTCCAAACTTACCGCACTTTTTCCGAGAAAACCGGAAGTAGGCCGCGGTGGTGCGCAAAGGCTTCCTTCCCCCGGGAATACGGGACCGGAGAAAAGTTCCGACCGAGGAGGTTCCTTACTTACTTCCGGGATCGCGCTGCCTGCAGTGCAATGAGCCGGATACACGCTGCGCTGTGGAACGAAGGCCCAAAGGACTGGAGGTTTTTTCTTTTGGGAATAAGACAAACGGAATGGACCGAGGTACCCCCTAAACCAGGAGTAGATAAAACCCCTAGCAACGGGAGGTCATAAGAGACCTCCGTCCACCTGTCCCACGCAGGACAGAAAAAAAACACAGTGGAGGGAGGTCTCTTGTGCCCTCTTATAGGGCCAGTAGGAGGCACCTTTTTGGTGCTAATTAAAGGTTCCACCTGTCCTAAATAACACACAGGGGCAGAGATACCCCATATTGTGCTGCTGTCGGACGTAAGGGGAATATAAATTTGGTATCACCATGATCATGCTGTTTTTACCACACTATGAACCCTGTAAAAACAAATCCTGCCTGAAAATAATACAATTGTGTTTTTTACAATTACACCCCATTCATAATTTTTTTGCCAGCTTCCCATTACTTTACTCAGAATATATTAATGGTGACATTGAGAAGTACAAGTTGTTCTGCAAAATATAAGCCCTTATATGATCTGTGAACATAAAAATAAAAAAGTTATGTCTTCACGAAGAAACAAAAATGCAGAAACAAAAATTGTTGTGGTGGTACGGGGTTAAACAATTTTGTACTTGATGTCTTCAAAAACATTACATTGTTTCCGTGATATACAAATATCCAAAGCCCATGAAGCCAAGATGGTTTCTTATTTTAACTGCACATGCTTGGCTATGTCCATAGACTACCATGGCTTTGGTTGACTTATATGGGACACATGGTAGTCAATGTGAAGTCCAGCAATAAAAACTGCACTGGCACAGTAGTCAGATAAGAATGGGGAGAGGGAGAACACAGAGTGTTGTGTGCAAGGGCTTTGTGAATGAATACAGCACATATAGATTGGTTACATGGACATTGACTAAAACACTCTCATGAAAACTTGGAAGTGGAGTGCACTACTGACAGAGGTGATACATTTGTTCAATATGTATGTGGATGGGTAGGCCCTCTAGGGGTGGTATGCTCTTTATAGCTGGTAGACACTCTGACTTCATAAAATGTAACATGATTATGGGAGTATTTACCATGTAGATGCTTTTCAACCCTTGCATGTGACCCAGCCATAGTTAATCTCACCTACTTTTCTATTGGGTAAGA
This sequence comes from Leptodactylus fallax, assembly GCA_947044405.1. Taxonomy (NCBI): domain Eukaryota; kingdom Metazoa; phylum Chordata; class Amphibia; order Anura; family Leptodactylidae; genus Leptodactylus; species Leptodactylus fallax. Next base: position 1,067,565 of record CAMRHE010000426.1, read on the forward strand.
AGAACGTATGAAGGACTACTTTTTCCAGTGGAAACAAGGTTTCCCAAAACAAGGTTATGGGAATTGGTCCAAGGGATATGATATGAAAAGGATATAGATGGAGTACAATACAAATGCCAGGCCCTTTTGTCCTGAATAGAAAATCCTGGCACCAAAGTGGGGACCCATTTTGCTCTATGCCCCTGGTTGCCTCTGTTCTATGTATGTCAGTGGGTATTGGTATATAAATAATATATACAGTGCAAATCTTGCATGTATTGTGTGTGTTTTAGATCGCCATAATTATTGCCTTTCAGAGAAATATCCTCCATCTTCCAGAAATAGACTTAAATTACAGGTATCCAATAGAAAAGGTCACCATGTTGTAGTAGTAATCTGATAAAGGAAGCAAGGAGCTTGCTTTCATCATTAATGTTATAATAGAGACTCATTGCTATAATAATACTATATGTGTACTATAGTATAGTTTATGTACAGACTGTGCTAGTCTAATGTTGCATTTCAAAGCCACCTCCATGTTGTCCAATGAATGGAATGTTGTTTGCGTGGATGACCTTGCATAAGGTCCTGGGAAATCTGCTATTAAGTATTACTATAAGATTGGCCCTAGGCCTCTTTCATGGTGTTTTTTTTTTATCTGTGTTACATTTGCATTTTTATGGTTGGTGACTAATATGAAGCCAGGTTAGAGTCTCCTGACATTTATACAATGGTAGATGTTGAGGGACAGAAAGATTGGGTATGTTGGTTTTCCCAACAATAGTACTAGTGATAAGCCACTAGTACTACCAAGGTGTCAGGCAGTATCTTGTTGAATTACAATCTCAGACTGGCCCACAGGGGTACAAGTAGATCCTCTGATAAGCCCCTGAGCCATGGAGGGCCCCTCAACACCGGCAAAAGTGGCACGCTCCCTGTACTATAGTCAGTGTTCAGCATCTCCAGTAGCCTAGATTATGTTCACTACCCAGGTAATAATTACATAGACACATCAGGCGGAGGTGATGACCAGTATGCTCCCTCCCAGGGCCCCATCTTCTCAAAGTTGCTGTGGGCCCCCAATCACCTTGCAGAATCTTCCTATGGGAGCTTGTATTCTTAGTTCACAATGCTAAGAAGGCACTAGTTTAAGGCAAGAATCAATCATCAGACTATTAACAGGACCCCTCAGGACATGAGCAAGGCAAGGACTAGGCAGGAAGTTACCACTGAAAAAGATGTGTGGTGCAGTTTTAGGAATGTGCAAGTGAGTACAAAGTAATATTTGCAGCCCCGAGGATGAATGTTACTGGTGGGCCCTATGCACCCCTTATACCCATTTTAATACACATATGTGCTCAGGGGAATATGCATGTTGATGGTAGAGTTGGGAGCATTCAGCTGACATATTTCTAATGTTATGGACCAGTTTTACATATAATATGTTTTGCGGTATATTATACTTTTACCCCTTTTGTGGATATAAAATGCCAATGAAAGTCTATGGAGAGTGGTCACAATATGAATGGATCCATATGTCATCTGTATGTCTTTAGTGCTGCATTTGTATAGATAGTCTTTTCTGTTGCTTGTTCCTCCTTAGTCTGTTAGTATTAAGGTGCTCATACACCTTCAACAGCTTGCTTTGGCTGACTGCTATTTCTCCTATCTCCCCGTCCATACACACGCATGCTTAGTTCCACTGTGCATGCATGTACTCTCAGTAAAGAGAGGGAAATAAGCCACTGCCAGACATCTCTGGAGCTGGCTTATCTTCTGCCAGAATAAAGAATCAGACATGCTCAAATTCAGTATGCCCAACCTTTTTTTCCCCTGACATAATCTGACATAAGCGGGCTCAACTGAGTTTGCTCTTATGTGTTTGAGCACCTATTAAGATCCGTAATACAGATGCAAGACAGATGACATGCTGTATGGATGCTATATGAGCCATAATTACAGCTATACTGCATGAAAGAATGCAGCTTTGGCTGAAATAAAATTTTGGGGCTTGACCACCCAAGAACCCACCAAAGTTAATTATTATACTCTGGGGTTCTAGACTGTATCATCAAAGAGCGATGATGTTGATGGCCCTTTGTGACTGCTGAGACCCAATTACAGGCCTCAGCAGTGACCTGTGGTCTGGAAGACATGCCAGATAGTCTGGGAAGAAGACCGGAGCACCAGGTGATGCCGTGCCACGAAAGGGGAGTGCATTTTTTTAAAATTTTATCCAACTTTCCTTGCCGCCAATTATTATATTCTGGGGCCTGAAGACTATAATAATCAACTTTGCCCTGGACTTTCAGTTGGGATCAAACAAGTTCGGTCCAAAACTCTCATAGCGAATCTGGCATTCTGCACTTCCATTACCCCAGTCTTCTGATCACCTTATAACATCAGTTACAAGATCTGATATCACATGTACAGGTCAAGACCCGATAGAAGATTATATTACTATGCAGTGACGGTGTTACCAGGGACAGAGCTATGATGGAACAATAGAACAACCGAAGATTTTCTTGCCCAATCACAGGAATCATTATCTTGCTATCTATTGGCCTGAAGCCATGTCCCTGGTGACGTTAGAAAGTGTTTTTCTGTTGGCACATAATACATCAAGATAAACAAGAAAAGCAAATACAAAACTAACTAGAGCTTTATGGAGGTGACATAACATTAAGCTGGTCATATACATGAGAAAGTGGGCAGCCAAATTCTTGCTATCTTGACTGATTCCACTATACACATGCTTGCTTGATTTGGTCCAGCAGTACATGTGCACTCATCTTGGATCCATGAAAAAAGCATCAGTTGAAATCCAAGTGCCTGATCCCGACAGCTGTTGTTACAAGAGAGTTGGGAGGACCCCATACACATTAGATGGTTGGCCAAGGGTTCAACCAATATACATCCAATGTATATGGGCTCTTTAAGACATTATTTGCATTACAGTATTCCACAGTCCACATAATAATCTACAGACATTTGCAGCATAAAGAAAGGTGTGAATTCCAGATACTTTAAAGGGTACCTACCTGATTAATAATAATACATTTTATTTATATAGCACCAACATATTCTGCAGCACTGTACAATTTGTAGGGTTCAAGTACAGACAAAAAAGATACATTACAAAAAAATAGTCAATTCACACAATGGGACTGAGGGCCCTGCTCACAAGAGCTTTCAATCTATGAGGTAGAGGGGGTGACACAAGAGGTAGCAGGGGCGGCATCGGAGGTAGCATTGCTTATACAATGGTCAGACAATTTCGTAATAGAGGTTACTGTCATTACACATTACACATATATAAAGCCATCACCAGTATGTATGAGCCATCACCAGTTGTGTCCTTTAACGTGCAAATGGTGCCTGGATATATAAAGCATCATATTCTGTGGGGTAATGTGGGAGCGTGAACAGAGGGTACGTTTTAGGGATTCTAACTGCAGAAGGGTTTACATTAGAAATTGTGATAGGCCTGTCTGAAAAGTTGTGTCTTTAGTTTGCGCTTGAAGCTGTAGAAATTGGGGGTTAATCTGATAGTCTGGGATAGAGCATTCCAGAGAAGTGGTGCAACTCGGGAGAAGTCTTGTATACGAGCGTAGGAGGTTCTGATAATAGAGGATGTTAGTCTTACGTCATTGAGTGAACGGAGAGCATGGGTTGGGCGATAGACAGAGATGAGGGAGGAAATGTAGGGAGGTGCAGCATTATGGAGAGCCTTGTGGATGAGGGTGATAAGATTATTTTGTATTGTGTATTAAATAGGAAGCCAATGTAGCGACAAGGCACAGACCGGAGGCATCGCTGTAGTGTCTAGACTGATAGATGAGCCTGGCCGCTGCATTCAGAATAAATTGTAGAAGGGAGAGTTTAGTAAGGGAAAGACCTATTAGTAAGGAGTTACAGTAGTCAAGATCAGAGTGAATCAGGACAACAATAAGTGTCTTTAGTGTATCTCTGGTAAGGAAAGGGCGTATTCTGGAGATGTTTTTGAGGTGGAGATGACATGAGCGTGCGAGTGATTGGATGTTGGGGGTGAAGGAAAGGTCTGAGTCAAACATAACCCCGAGGCAGCGGGCATACTGCCTAGGAGTTATGGTAAGGCCAGAGACTGCAATGGAGATATCAGGGACAGATCTATTAGATGGTGGAAGCAGCAGTAGTTCAGTCTTTGAGAGATTCAGTTTCAGATAGAGCGAAGACATGATATTTGAGACAGCAGAGAGACAGTCACTGGTGTTCTGTATTAGTGCAGGGGTGATGTCACGGGATATCGTATATAATTGGGTGTCATCAGCATAAAGATGGTACCGGAAGCAAAATCTGGTGATGGTTTGTCCAGTGGGGGCCGTGTAGAGGGAGAAGAGCAGGGGGCCTAGGACTGTTGTCCATAAGCTGTTTCTGGTATTGCAGCTCTGGCCATAGCATATCAGAATCATTTGCACTGTCTATGGTGGTTATAGTGTAATTATTATACTTTTATCAGCAGTATATATATCAGGAAGATTATCTCATGTGGACCTCGACTAGGCAGTAGATACAATTTTGACAAAACTATGTGGTATACATTCTTTGTAGTCTTCCACTGTTTTTTCATTGACATAGCTATATATAATTCTGTAAAAAAAAAAAATATTTTTTACACCATGCAGTATACTAAAATGTAGCAAGTATTTTAGTATTTTTTATGCTTTATTTAAAGCACTACCTTTGTGATGTATGCTTAGCATGCAAAGGTGTAGCTCAAGGCTCCTGGGCCACAATGTAAATTCTGTAATGAGGCCCCTATCTACCTTGTGCCATTTAAAATAATGGTATATTTTATGTGGCAGAGGGATCTTTGGGGCCTCCCCAAGGTCCAGGGCTTGGTAGTGACTGCTACAACTGCACCTTTTATAGCTACGCACTTGTTAGCATGTATACCAAAAAAACTCCAGATACAGACGCTAAGTGTGTTTAAAGCATCTTATTAGCCCGACAGGGACCAAAAGAGTTTCCGTTTGGCCTTTATCTGACTGGTGTATGTCGGTATACTACAAGAATAGATATGGAACAGTATAGTAGAGTGCATTATTCAATACAATGAAATTCAGTAAAAAAATATATATCATGTGACTTATTCTTTTTGTACTCTGGACCCTATAGACATTGTATGCTTCTAGTAAGCCTATAGAGAAGAATACATTACAGGCTTCTGTAGGAGGTACAGGATACATCTCAAGGATTTCTTGCCACATGGAGGCCATAAATCTAATGTAAATAAAGTCTAATAGAAAATTTTTTTCTTATCTATATGGAAGGATTTTTCTCTTTGCACTTGACAGGCTGCAGAAGAAAAACTGTTGGATATTTTTACAAAAACTTAAAACAAAATTAGTACAGTTATAAAAATGTTAGGTAAAATGTTATTTAAGTACACAGCAGTAATAAAAGAAATTACCCCTGAACACGTACATCCTACCAGGACAGACTTGTAGTGAACACAGAATTATCCTTGTGTTTACATAGAGATACAACACAGTCTGAGCCTTTATCAGCAAACTGTAATTAGCTGACCTGCTAATAGTGGGATATAACAGCTCTGTGAGTGATACAGAGAACTTAGACCCCCTCCCGTTTAGTGAGTCACGTCATCCGTCCTAGAAGCCTAGATAAGGAGATAGAACAGGTTGGGTTCCTTGACAAGGATGTGTAAACAACCGGAACAATAATTTCACATAGCAAGCAAAGGAAGCAGCATTGCTAAAGCAATGTATTTAGAAAAACTCTTGAATTTACTAGCAGTATAGTAGTATAGGATCCTTGCGATGGGAATACCCCTTTAAGCTAAGGCCCCACATTACAGAAACGCAGCATTTTTCGTTGCAAATTTTGCTGTGTCTTTTTGAGCCAAAGTCAGGAGTGGATTTAACAGAAGGGAGAAGAGCTTCTTTTATATTTTCCATTCCTTTTCAAGCCACTCCTGTCTTTGGCTCAATGAACTGCAACAAGATCTACAACAAAAAACGCTGTGTTTTGTGCAACGTGGGGCCTTGCATTTTTTTTATATAATACATTGGAATACTTCTCAGTGTTTCTGTACTAAATTCATGTTTACATATATCCTGTAATACCAAATTCTTTGCTAGAATGCCCTGCACATTTGTATTACAGACCCATAGATGCTTTGTGTGCCTCTGTACAATATGCCCCTGTATGGCACTGTACCCTAGGGATGAATTCTGCATACAAGGGCATATAATGGTAAGGCTTTATAAAAAATTTTCACATGTATTCAATATAAATCTATGAGAAAATAAAACCTTGCTGCATCCCATTCTATAAATTAAAAGGCACATGGGAGTACAGCATTTAGCATATACCACAGCTTGGCCACAGCATTGTAGATGGAAAGTTGCCTACACAACAAGCCGTAACCTTCCATATGAGCCAGGCAATGCTGTGCACTAATTTTTTATCCTATCAACACCCATCAAGACATGATGCAGCTCGCCCCAACTCCATGTTTTGGGCACACTATTAAACTTGACATCCTGTCAGAATGGGAAATCAACTTGGCTCTGAAAGCCTACAACAAATGACTGGCATAGAGTTCACGGTGTGGAAATCTTACTCCAGATATGATATCTTGAGATCTAGCCAATTAATTGATTTAAGACGAGGCCTCGCGTAGTGATTAATCCCCGACTTCTTTAGTAATCGTTCAACCAATCTCATTTCGCAGATGCAGAACATACAAAAATTATGTTATAGAACTATACAGATCTCATGTACACATCAGGAAATATCAACAGTCGTCAACAGTTCTGACTTACTGATAATCTACGCCTATATTCTTAGAATTTTATATCCAATTATATTTTTAGGGATGGCAATAGCAAATCATAGGTTTATCATCAGAGGGTATTAAATGTTTGACATTTTGATTGTTAGATATTTGCAAGACATTAGGTTTTATTTGCATAGTACATTCTGTATTTTTTTACTTTTCTTTGTCTATTCCTATCTGGCTAAGGCTAGGATCACACATGCGCCCGGATTCCGTTTGGGAAATCTGTTCCCTATTCCGCTTGAAAAACCGTGCGAAACCCGGTGGACCCCATTATAGTCTATGGGGTCTGCAGATTTCCGCGGACAACCGCTTTTTAAGTGGATTTGGTTTCTTTTTTTCAGGTCCCCAAACAGACCCGAAGAACGGAAATCTGAACGCGGGGTGAACATAGCGTAATCTGAAATCCAAAATTTAAGGAGAATTCATATTGATATGTACCAAATCGATTTATTCACCTCTTAAGAAGTATTAACCTTCACTTTTCCCTAGACCTCTAGTAAGAACATAAAAGTAACCATGAGGCCCATAACAAAACTTGAAATGGATAGCAAGACCACCCTTATCAACAAGTACAGAACATGAGAAGTCTTTGATTATTTTGGTCTCCCTACTTTACACTGTGATGTCACAATAATAGAATAATGTACACGGTGATGTCACAATGATGTCGCAATAGAGAGATAATATACACAATGATAATAATAATAGAATAATGTATATGGTGATGTCACAATGATGTTGCAATAGAGAGATAATATACACAATGATAATAATAATAGAATAATGTACACAGTAAACACACTAAGTGATGTCAGAATAGAGGAATAATAGACACAGTAAAGTTACAGCACACAGATAATGCACACAGTGATATCAAAGTACAAGGATAATGTACACCATGATACTTTGACCATATCATAGCACAATAGCAAAGCATAATGATGTCAACAGGCAGACAAAGTGAAGTCATGATGTCACAGTAAAATAATAATGCATCACCCATAATCCTGACTGCATCTTTCGTCGGTGTGTAGATGGACCCTTACAAGGATCATCCAGCTTCCAAAAAATGATCTGCAAGTACATCCAGCAGTGCTAAATACTCACTGTTCCCTTGTGCAGCCTTTTCTTGGCTTTATTTTACTTGCTGAGCCTTGTATCACTGTCATTTACATGCAGTGAATCCATAAAAAAAAAACTACATTTCCCATAATGCATCTCCCTGCTCTACTCTCCAATGAAATCACAGGTAATAAATCACTCCCACATCTGAGGTCACATGATGCTGTGATGTTTTGTTTCCAAGCTCACTTTCCCCCTCTCCCCTGTGAGCAGCAAACACAGGGAGTGAGAGCAGGCAGAAGCATGATGGGAAATGTAGTTTCTCCACAGGGTATTTACCTCTCTTTCTACTTTAGATCACCAGGGAATAAAATATGAACCCCCATATCATACCCCAGTCTGGGTAACTCAGTTTTCTGAATTGTGTTTATGCAATGTAAAGGTGTTTTGTGAGTTTGCAGAAGTGTTCATGTAGTGTCGACTGGTCTGCGAGAAAAATTCATTCTGGGGGCCCACTATAAAGTTGCATGCAAATATTACCTGACACTCATTCTTAAATTCCTAAAATGTCACTAACATACTTTTTTTTTTCAATATTAGTTTTCTAGCCCTTGCATCTGATTGTTTCTGTCCTGAGGTATAGCCTGGTTGAGATGGTGTACGAAGAGTATCTTATAAGTACAGTGAGTGTACTATGCCATGCCAGGGTGAGCTGATGGCCCACCTAGCTCAGGGACCCTCCAGGGATTTGCCTGTTCATCTGTGGGCCAGTCCGAGCCTGTGTTCATGTAAGTACTGCTACCACTACTGACACTACTAAGAATAATAACAGTAAAGGTAAATATAACACATGATGACTTTTAATATATTATCAAATACAATGACATTACTGTAATTTGCAAATCTCCCAACTGTCCAGGGTTCTGCGAGACACTCTGGGATTTGGAGTTGGTATACCCCAGATCTAACTCAGCTCCCTTCTTCACTATTCAGACCCCGTAGCTGCTGCCTGTTGTACTGTGTAGACACAGGAGGCATTATAATGTGTAGGGAGACATTAAGGAGAGGACATTAAAATGTGTTTGGCCCCAAAGGGACATTATATTGTATGGAGCCCATAGAAGGGGCACAATAGTGTGTGGGGACCAGAAAAGCACATAATAATGAATGGGGGCCACAAGGGGGACATTATCCTTTGTGGGGGCCATTTTTATTTAGTACTTGTTCAACAAATCTTATTTTGCAGACACAGAACATGCAAATGTTGATTAACCCTATAATAAGTGATAGGACTATACTGTACAAATCTTGCATATACATAAGTAGATATCAATAGATATTGCCACATCAACAGTTCCGACTTAGTGAAACCTACGCCTAGATTTGTATAACTTTGTATCCAATTATATTTTTAGATATTATAGGATGTCAATAGCATATCATAGGTTTATCATCAGAGGGTATTAAATGTCTGACACTTTGATTGTTAGATATTTGCAAGACAATAGGGTTTATTTGCATAGTACATTCTGTATTTTTTTCTTTTCTTTGTTTGTTCCTATCTGTCTAATTACTTTTCATGAAATCTCAAATTCAAAACGTTTGAGAAAATCATACAGAATTTGATTTGTGTGAAACAAATTAGCTCATCTCTAACCTTTATTTTCACCCTAGGAATAATCATGTGGCCTATAGCAAAACTGGAAATAAATGTTTGGGGGCCACTGAGGGTGTTATATTGTGTGGCGGCTAGAAGGGAGCATTATTCCACATGGGGACTACTAAAGGGGCATTATACTGTGTTGAGAACAAAGAAACTGTGTGGGATTGGGTGAGGTTAAAGGGGGCATGGGCAGGGTTTGGGTTGTGACTTATCATTTGCAAATTTGCTGCAGCACACTGTGTAAGAGACAGCCAATGTTGTCCTAAGCTTCATTTGTCTGTATAAACTGTTAATGTTGAATGTATTTCTGTGATTCTGTTCCTTTAAGACAGCAGCCATTGTAATTGTGACATGATGCTGGAGTGAGACCCCCCCCCCTTTTATGTCAGCCTGCCTGTTCTGCAGACAGAGTGTGAGCAGAGAAGCAGGAAGTGACGAGACAGAGAGCAGCAGCCATCTTGGCAAGTGTTGTATTGAACTGGTGTGGAGATTTTTCTGTACAGCTAAGCTGTATCTTGGTCCAGAGACAAACAGAGTGTAAAGAGACAACAGGACTAGTGAGTCCATGTGAAAGGAACTGTGCTCAGTGGCTGATCAGTGAGACTGACATTGTGACTGTGTATATGGATACCACAGATAGAGACTCGCAGTGCTGTTGATGTACTGGACAGTAACTGCTAAATCCCGGCTTACATCCCAGCTCAGTGTATGGATTCGGCAGGACTGTCAGTGTGCTGAGTGGAATCTGCTGTTGGATTACATTGCATTCATTTGGTTTCCCTGTTAAAGAGGACTTCATTTCTCCCAAGATCCTGATAACCGTGAGGAGAGGACGCTTCACTATAAAAGAAAGGACCGACTTTGGGCCCCACCGCGCGCTTCTACGGACTGTAAGCGGTCCACCTGGACCACTGGGGAAAAGGGGGTGCACCCAAATGTGATGTCAGGGTCAGTTAGGGATAGTTTTGAGTATATTGTTCATTCAGTGTCCATACTTCAGAAGTGGACAGAGTAAAAGTAGAAACCATTGCAGAATTGGCCTTGAAATTGTTCATGCTATATTGTATATTTTGCTTGTCTTTATCCCTGTCATTTTACCTTTAACTAGCCTTTATTAACTTATAGTAAATATATATTTTTTTCTTGAACTACCGCGTGTGCGTTCATTTCTGGTTGCGGAGTCCAAACCACCTGCCTTGCTCTCGGTTCACAACTGTGTTTCAGACTATGCTCCATGGGAAGAAAAATATGCAATTTCTGCATAGGGGCAATAATCTGACAACGATAGTCTAGAGGCGGGTGTCTCTGGTTTGGCTGGTATAAATTCATTTGCAAGCACATCCTGACTCTTCACATTCCATGTACATAACATATAGCAATAGTGAGAGTAGTAGTTTGTGTGATAAGGTTTGTATAATAACATGTACAATACTGGGCAGTGATCAGAAAGCTGCAGTACTCTATAACAGCAGTAGTCTGTACTCAAGAGCTGCTCTTCCTAATGGGGATGACTACAATAACTGTCAATTTATAAACTCAGGATTTATACAGGTATGTACATATACAACCCCACTAGATTTCTCATCATGTTTTTAGAGTTCCAGTGTAATATTCACATCTGCATCTGCTCCTAAAGTGAGGTAGCGGCAGTTACATGACAGCCCACAGGGATTGTGGGAACAACCTATTTTCTAATAATTTACCTGGAATTATGGGTCAGACACAGCATGGCAAAGCTGCTACAATACAACTTTATGAAATTTCATATCACTAACACACTGAATTTTGCGCAAATAATAGTTAACATGCACTGGTATTGTTTTGTGCCAGGGTGAAATTTTCCGTTTTGTGTTGCCAATGTGTACTTCATGTTCTTCCACCTGTATAGTCTCTACAGGAGTACACTTGCAGGTGTGGTGAGGTTTAGGCTTTTCAATTATATTGCTTTAGTTATATTATTGGAATGTATTACTTAAGCCGCACGCCCTCTGATTACAGAACCTTATATAACGCAACGGCTGTAATTGAAAGGTATAGCAGCTATAGAGAAATCTTCTATAGGATTCATAAAGAAATCCATGTTTCATTTAGAAAATCCTTGGTCTGGTGTCTTCCTCTTCCTAACTGAAGAACGAAACCTGAAGAACGGAAACCCGAACGCAGGTGTGACTCTAGCATAATAGTGGATAATCCACACTGCAGTTAAATGTATTGTCTGAGATTTTCCAATTTTAGGAAACAGTACAAAATGAAGACATGATCTATATTGACCTTTTTCAATATCCCATCACTCAAGGCTGCAGAGAACGCAATTACCCCCAAACAGTGATGGCCTTCCGGCTCCGGCGCATTTTGTCCCTCTTTCTGACCTTTGAAAGTTGGGAGGTACAGTATGATGTTAGGCTGGAGTCCCACGTTGCGAAAATGCTGTGGCCAAAAATGCGTGTTACATTAACTGCAAAGTGAAGGAGGTTCTGGCTAATCCCATCCACATATTGTAGAAAAAAAAATCAGATGCGAAAATGCCGAAAATTAGGGAAATAAATCAGCTGAGAAAAACTCAGCAAAAAGCAATAAAAAATGCTGCGGAAAAAAACGCGATGCATTTCCGCTGTTTTTTTAGCTGTATTTCGCTACGTGGGGCCTTAGCTTTAAAGTGGTTGTCCAGCATAATTTTTTTATTTTTTTTTATTAGGCTGGGAAGGTGAAAAAAAAAAACATACTCACCAGTAACCCATGCCTCTCAGCGCAGTCTAATCCTGCTTCTCTCTTTCTTGCAGGGGAAGTCATCGCTGGCTGTGAAGTCCCGGGTCCCTTTCCTTAGGCTGCTTATTGGCCTCAACTGTCACATGCGGTGGGAACTTCCGCAGGTAGAAAACAACAGAGCAGCAGAACCAAACCGCACTGGGAGGCACTGAAGCACCGGGGACAGGTATGGTTTTTATTTTGTTTTTTTTCATCTCCCCTGGTCTAATTAACCCCTCCCTGACATCCGCCATAATAGTACGGCAGATGCTGGGTCTTTAAAGATGGCGGCCACTCTCCTGCAGTGCAGCTGCCATAGCAACTGCTATGTATTCTACAGCGGAGACCTGGCGCTAATGCCCGTGGTCAGAGTTCACTCTGATCGCAGGCATTGTAGGGCAGGATCCCCCCTAAATTAAAAAAATAGCCTCCGGTGCCGGTCCCTACAGGCCCTGTACCTTTACTGTTTTAGACTGGCTCCCACGCGGCAAAATCGCAGGAGCTGACCTGTGCTTCTGACAGCTGGGAGCCTTATGAAGGCTCCCAGGCTTGTCACAGTAATATTACTATTGCAGCTGGTCTATGACCAGCCGCAATAGTAACATTGGGAATATCCGCAATAGATTGCAGTATATGGGACTTGCAATCAAATGATTGCAGGTTCAAGCTCCCTAGTGGGCTAATACAATAGTAAAAAAATGAATAAAAAAAGTTTTTAAAAATACAAAAAAAAAAACTAAAAAACCTAAAATTTCAAATCACACCCCCCATCCCAAGAATACATATAAAAGTAAAATATTACTGTGAAACACATACATATTAGGTATCCTTGTGTCCGAAAACGCCTGGTCTTCAAACTTATAAAAATATTTTTCCCGTGCGGAGAACGCTGTAGTGGGGGAAAAAAAAAAATCAATTTTTTTATTCAATCAATCAATCAATCAATCAATCATTTTTTTCACAGTTTTGCTTCTGATAAAAATTTGAATAAAAAGTGATCAAAGAGATAGATATTCCCCAAAATGGTATAACTAAAAAGTACACCCGGCCCCAGAAAAAACGACGCCCTATGCATCCCCGTACACGGAAATATAAAAAAGTGTAATAATATGGCGACTTTTATAAAAAAAAATTTTTTGATAAATTTTAGATTTTTGTTAAGGGGTAAATGTAAATAAAACCATATAAATTTGGTATCCCCGAAATCGCATCAAAACATAGAACACAGGTGACATGGAGAGTGAACGTCGAAAAAATGAAGCCATAAGAAAGTCGCACAAATGCATTTTTTCTTCAAATTCACCCCATTCTGAATTTTTTTCCAGCTTCCCAGTACATTGTTCAGAATAATAAATGGTAGCATCATGAAGAACAATTTGTCCTGCAAACATTAAGCCCTCATATGGCTCTAAGAATGGAAAAATAAAAAAGTTATGGGATTTGGAAGGTGAGGAGTCAAAAACAAAAATCAAAAAATGTCACCCGTTAAAAAAACCTTAACAATGACTAATGGCCACTGGGGCACTAGCGAGAGAACAGAGGCCTGCAGAGCATTGCTTCAAGCACAAGATGGAGAAAGTCCATGACAGGAGAAAAGGAAACACCCTGAATGCTCTCACGTGTTGATGTCTACAGCCTCACTGCCTAAGGGATGTGAGGAAAATCTCCAGGCAAAGCCTCTACCTGCAGGGGAACAAAGTTCCAAAGAAGGCAGCCAGAAAGAGGCTAAATAAAGGTACCCAGGGACTTACAGGGGCATCTCAATAAATTAGAATATCTTTGAAACGTTTATTTCTTTCAGTAATTGAATTAAAAAAGTGACCTCCTATATTTTCTAGATTCTTTACACACAGTGTTCTATTTCAAGTGTTTTATTTCTGTAAATGTTGATTATGGATTACAGGTAATGAAAACCCAAATCTAAGAAAATTAGAATATTGTAAAAAAGTTCAGTATTGTAGATTCAGTGTGTCACCTGCCAAGGTTTCCTAAGCCTTTAAATGGTCCCTCAGTCTGGTTCAGTAGGACACACAATCATGGAAGACGCTGAGTATGAATTGTTTTTCTGAACTACTGAAATGAATGAACATTTCAAAAATATTCTAATTTAGTGAGATGCACCTGTATATAAACTATGGGGAATACTGTTGTAAGTCCATAAGGCACTGACTACAGGCTGTACTATTGCTGGTTAGGGGGTGTTCACACTACCGTTGGTGACCGTCAGTAGTGTCCATTGCTATTGTCCATTACAAGATTTTAGCATCAGACACTAGCTGAACCGTCAGAAATCCGTTAAAATTTCCATTCATTTCAATGGGTTTTTATATTGTGTCCGTTAGTGTCCATTTGTGTCCGTTTACACCAAATCCGTCAGAAGTCCGTTTTTTTCACGGACAAAAAATCCTACATGCAGGACTCTTTGTCCATTTGAAAAAACGGATTCTTGACGGACAGCAAGTGTCCGTTATTTTTTTAACATTGAAGTCTATGGGTAACGGACTTATAACGGACAGTAACTGATAGCCATCAGTTACTGTCCGTTATTTTATGTCCGTTTATTTTCCCTGCGCATGCTCAGAAAGGAGAAACAAACAAACAAAAAAAAACTGACAGTGTTAAAGAGGACCTTTCGTGTTTTACATACCGCTAGAAAGCCGACAGAGCGCTGAATTCAGACTTGCACTGAGGGGGCGTTCCTCACAGCTCAGCATCAACGCCGGGCAGTAAGGAACGCCCCCTCTGACAGTACAGCGCTATAGACGAGTACAGAGAGAGGGGGCGTTCCTTACAGCCCAGTGATGATGCTCAGCTGTGAGGAACGCCCCCTCAGTACAAGTCTATGAACAAAGAGAAGTGTCAGAGAGGGAGTTCCTCACAGCGCCCTTCTAACAGTAAACCATGTAACTTACACCGCCGATATCTCCAGCCCCGGGGCACATACCGGGAAATCCGGCAGTGCGCTGAATTCAGCGCGCTGTCGGCTTTCTAGCGGTATGTGACATGATAGGTCCTCTTTAAAAAACGGACACTACCAGATGCTAACATCAGGTAGTGTCCGTTATGATAGGTGTCCGTTTTTTTTTTTTTCAACGGACACCTTCATAACGGACTCCAACGGTAGTGTGAACCCTGCCTTGGAGGGATGAACTCTGCTGCAGCCAGCTAATTAGGATTAAAGGGTTATCCCCCTCAGTAACACACAAGGGCAGCTGCCGGGCTAACACTGGAGCCTTATATAAAAAGGAGCTAAACCTGGCTCTGCAGTCACCGACACTTTTCCTAGATGGTTTGATGTCATTCACATTGGGCAATTGAGGGAGATGCAACGTTCCCGGGAGGATCTTGACAATAGAATCAAGGGCCTGTCAGAGAACTCACAGGAGGAAGACCTTCATGCAACGTTGGAAGCTATTTTCAATCTCATACTGCAGGAGCCGCCAAGATTATGCTGGATAGAGCCCACAGAGCCCTGTATCCTAGGGGCACCACAACTAACCCCAGGGATCTTAGCTGATGTGTCCAGGATTTAATCTTGAAGGAAGTGATCAAGGCTAAGGCCAGAGGCTTGAGAGACTTTTAATTTGATGGCACCCAAACTCCAGCTATTTCAGGATGTGTCGTGGGTTACCCTACAAAAGCGACGCCACCTCCGTCCTCTTCTCCAGCTCCTCAGAAACCACCAGATTCCTCACAGATGGGGATTTCCCTTTCCTCTGACTGCAGGCAGAGAGGCCCGCTCAGCTGTACTACGAACTTTCTCTGACCTGCAACCCTTCTGCGAGGCCCTGGTTATTCCCCTTCTGGAGTTGACTGACTGGGACCTAGGCTCTCCCCCGCCATCACCAACTCCAGCTATGGCAAGTTTAGTGATCAAAGCATCGGCAGCTCCCAATCCCAGTACCCTCTGCATGGAGGTCCGAAGGATTAATCCTCCTCAGTAAATCCTCCTCAGAATTCCCCTCTGTTTATGGTTACGCTATTGGTTATGCTCATGTTCTTTATTGCCATGTTATGCAGGTCCCACATTTATCTGTTATATCAGCTTACGTAAATGTTGTGCAGGGTAGGACATCTCTCACCCTAGAACTACCCAGCTATGCTTCCCTCTGGTGGATACATTTGGTCTCTATACTTTTGTCTTTTGTAGCATTCATGGCTAGCCCCTTGACAGGAGATTTAGTCCTGCTTATAATTCATTTTGTTACTGTTCATATTTTTTGTCTCCCCTGTCCTTGTCTCTGGTATGTCTCCTGTCCTTCCCCCTCTATCCCCACCTTCCCATCTAGAATCAGAGATTTGTGTCTAGATGACATGATGCTGCTACTTCCACTCCCACTTATTGGATGTACAGGTGTCTGTCAGAGATCTACCCCTACATATGTGTTTTCCCTACTACTACCAATCAATGGTCTGTATTACTTTGAGACACTCCAAGAGGCTGTCCCTCGCTCAGTACTCCATAATTTACAAAAGGCTATATTTCGCTTTATCTGGAATGCTAAACAACATCAGATTCCTCGGTCGGGAAGAAGGGGAGTTGGAGGGCTGGCAGTCCTACATGTTCTTCATTATTACTGGGAAACCCATATCCTGTACATCCCGTTTTCTGCAGCTCCGCAGGCATATACAAGCTTGCTCCTATGCACTCGAATGCTCTCTTGTGGGCCCATGGCTGGGATTCTGACAATTGCCAGACCATAGAAAGTTCCTGCATTCATGGTTGTATCTTTTGGCAAGCGATGAAGACAACAGTGCTCTTCAATGTGTAGCACACAGTATAATGTTCTGTAAGTGGTTCCACACAGTATAATGTCCTCTAAATGGCCCCCGCATAATATGATGCCCTTTAGTGGCCCCCACATAGTATAATGTCCCTACAGCAACTTCAGCTGTCCATAACAGAGTATAGTAATGCCCCCCTTGATGACCCCACACATAGTATAATAACCCATCATGACCTCCTCATAGTATTATGCCCCTCACTTGCTCAACACACAGTATAATGCCAGTGAACCCCACACAATATAATACATTTGAACTGAAAAGAAAAAGGAAAAAGCAATATTCACTTAGCACATGAAGCTGACTGCAGACTCAGGCTCTAGTGATGTCTCCTCTCATTTATCGTTCTTCCCTGCCAAAGACAGCATTACTTGAGATCTGAATGGTGGGGCACAGACGAACCACCCGGGGCATTGGGTCAGCAGCTGATATGAGAGACTGTCCCTCTGGATTCAGGACAAGGGGGTCATCTATATACAGCATATGAAAAAGTTTGGGCACCCCATAATCTTAATCATTTAGTTCTAAATATTTGGGTGTGCAACAGCCATCAATGATATATCTAATAACTGATGGACACAGTAATATCAGGATTGAAATGAGGTTTATTGTACTAACAGAAAAGTGCAAATGCATTAAACCAAAAGACCGGTGCAAAAGTATGGGCACCCAACAGAAAAGTGACAAAATAGTAGATCCCCACAAAAATAACAGCCCTAGTCGCCCGTAGCAACAGTCCGGATCCTGGATGAAGGATGACCATCCCTACAAAACAACCAGCAGAAGGATGGCGCCGAGCAGGACAGCCCGCCAAATACCCACAGAGCAAGATACAGGCGGGGACGGGATGGCCACCAGAACAGAAGGCCCGCAGAATGCCTGAGAGATGGAGCGGGGACATGCGCTGAAAACCACCCCGGCGAACCAAAGCACTGACGACAACCAAGAACGCGAACGAGGAACCAGCGACCCCAACAACAAGACCCGGGCCGGCAGGCCACACAGCCCCAAAGCAGATGGAACCCCACCAAAACAGGGGAGCAAGGCGAATGCTGGGACGCCAGCAAACGCCGATGACCAAACAACCAATCGTCATCAGCCACAGGACCCCCAAAATGAAGCTGGCTGCCCAAAGTGCGCAACCCAGGCACCGGTGCGGCCAGAAACGGCCGCACACCCCCAACAGCCCCTGTGCAAAGTGGCTGAGGACCGATGACAGGACACCACGCAGCAAGAGAGCTGCAGCCGAGGGGCGGGAGCCACGCCACCACCCCGCCTCGATACGCCGCCACCTGGGCAACAAGAACGCCAAGGGCCCATCCTACAGCCCACAGGGAAACGACAGGTAAACCTGAGACAACGTACCCCCCGAACAACATGTTGAACAGCTGTTCAGATCATTGAGAGTGTTGAGGAGCCCATGATGCCACCTTCAGAGGAGACAAAAGGAGAAAACGCAATGGCCACCAAATACCCCATGATTGGATACACCGGCTATGAAGTCAAAGCCAGGAGGTTACAAACCAAGGCTCAGAAGCAGAAAAGTAGTTAGGAGTACAAACAAAAAAGATAAGGGTACCCAAATACCGGTAAATTTTAGTTTAATGCATATTGCACATTTTCTGTTAGTACAATAAACCTCATTTAATCCTGAAATATTACTGTGTCCATCAGTTATTAGATATATCAAATTGAAATGGCTGTTGCAAACACCCAAATATTTAGAACTAAAAATGATTAAGATTAATAGGGGTGCCCAAACTTTTTAATATGACTGTATATGATTGGTGGGGGTCTGACACACAGAAATGGAATGGGACTAATCTGCAATACTGAGCACAACTGCTATACCATGTACAATAAAGAGGCTGCAGCACTTTTTCATTAGAGTCATTGGACCCAAGACGAGTATAAAGGGTTTGTTTTTTTAATTGCAGCCATGGACAGTGTTAGAAAAGGGATATTTGGGACACTAAACTACTGATCTAAGGACCTATGGATGGTTTAGTGTCCCAAAAGTCTGTGATAGGTTACTTAATTAAAAGGAGTCTGTCAGAAGTAAGTTGGTTATAAACATTGTAGAGGTGATTCTATGGTTTCTAAATATGCCTCTATTATTCAGCTGTGGAGCCCCATTTTCACATAAAACAGTTTTATTCATATGCAAATGAATGGAAAGGTGCTTTGCCCTAGAATCTACAGCTGAGACCAAATCCTGCACATGCTACACCCAAAACAACTTTTCCCTTTATTTGCATATAAAATTTCAATTTACATGAAAATGGGGCCCCAAAGTTGAATAACAGAGACATCTTTGGAAATTGCAGAATCACCTCTACAAGGTACCGGGATTAGGTTTATAATGAATTTACTGCTGACAGACTCCCTTTAAGGATTAGGTCATTTTATGTGAGGATTTACACTGCAGGCCAGATTTATACTCTCAAGTACTGAATGCCACTCCCATTGTCTATGGACAAGTAACAAGGCCAACATAAATGATGCTTGGGTAGAAGATCATTCCAAACACTTCCACCTCTTATTTACTTGGCAAGAAGTACAGGACAAGAATTACATTCATTTTCCACATATAGATGATCTCCAGTCCTTAGGCTTCTTCTAATGAACAGTGGAAGTTGTAAAAAGAAGATTTAATTAATATGATGAAACCGGTTTTGTCAGGCTGAGGCCCCACGTTGCAGAAATGCAGTTTTTTTTGTTGCAGATTTTGCTGCGGTTTTTTGAGCCAAAGCCAAGAATGGCTACAAAAGGAATAGGAAATATCTAGGAAGTTCTTATATTTTTACCTTCTTCTGCTCCATCCACTCCTAAATTTGACTTAAAAAAACGCAAAAAAATCTGCAATAAAGAAAGCTGTGTTTCCGCAACGTGGAGCCTCAGCCTTAAAGAGTATACATATAGTACACATAGTACATATAATTTTATTTGGGTTTACATGCAGTGTGGGACTGGGATGCCTAGTGCCCACCAGCAGAATTCATTCTGGGGGCCTAGTAAATGCAAATATTACCTGCCTGCAAATTTAAAAAATTGCACAGATTCACATCTTTTTAGTATTATTCTGCTACCTAGGACTTACATCGAACCATTTTTGTCCTGTGGTCCTCTCAGTAGCCTGCTGGCTCGATCTTGCTCTTTGATTGGTTATAGGGGCCCCGCAGTGACATTAAAGGAGATAGGGCCAAGAAGGGAGGAAAGTAGGCTAATATGAACAAATACAAGGCATTGAGGAAAATCCAACTACCCATCATAACATCATTAGTTTTATATGCAATGAGGGTTTCTAAAACTGACATTTCTTTCCTGGTGGATACATATCTAGAGGAGCTCTACGGTCAGGGTCATTAATTCTTCCATTTCCTGGCTTCTGCTTATTTTCTGCTGGACCCTGAAGGTTATATCTCTCCAAGTCAAACCAGGACTTTTTTTGAAAAAGGTATTTGAGCCTAGAAACACAGAAAGTAAGAGGTTTAAGGACATCATTGTTTTACAGACAAGATTATGTTTGATTTCATTGTTCCCACACCTCTAAGGTTCCAAAAATTCTGTTTAATCTTCAAACTTAATGGGATAAAGTTTCTCAGATATTGGGTTTTTGTGGGAAATAGTTTGTGCATTTTTATTTATTTTTTTGGTGATTAAATATGTCTGATAATGTTTCATGGAATTTTAAGATTACAGTTGTAACCATTTTAGGAAGAATAATTTTTTCTCTTGAAGATAAATCTAAGCAACTTCACTTTATGTTTTTGACCATGGAAATGCCAGACTATCAGAAAAATCCTGGTAATCCACCATTAACACATTCCTTATTAGATGGATCAGGAGGAATTCTGCTCTACTGTATGCATTATTAAAGGATTTTAGTAGATAAAATACAGGGATAGGAAATACAGTATACTACATGCAAACTACATGTTTATACTGTGGAGGCAATTGGAGGGGAACATTATAATGTGGGGGCATATAATGTTAGGGTAACTGTATGGGCATTATACTGTGTGGGGGCACAAAGAGAAATGGATGGCAATGGGTGGAGTCAAAGTAGAAGTGGGTGGGGCTAAATTTGCCATGGCGCACCATGTGCGCTGCACATTCTTTCCCTCTTTCTGTCATTTGAAAGTTGGAAGGTAAGTATAGTACAATGGGAGAGAACGGAGGAGACAGAGATTGGAACCAGCCCCTGGTCTAGCATGAAAAAACCCCAAAGGAATTTAGTAAAATAAAATACCCTAAACACAAAAACAAAATAATACCGAGACTCTTTATTGATGAGACCAGTAACAAACAAAATGCCAAAATGTAGTACGAAAAGGATCCAAAAAGGGGGAGTTTAATGACCAGCTAAATCCAATTACCCCAAAAATGATACCTGGATTCCCCAGGTGTATCATACAAAATATGTTCAGCTTATCGAGAATGTACAGAACTACATCACTACAGTGATCTTACTATGTATAAATGGGTATTCCCATCTTACAATGTTATAAAATGTCATTACGATATTAAAAAATATTACAATTAAGTGGAGGGTTTGACCTATGAGACAGCGGCCAAGCAGCATTCTCTGTATAGCAGCACTGCCAGCCACCAGCTGTGTAGGGCAGATGCAGATGTTGTGCTGTGCAGAGCTGACTGTGCCCTCTTCTTCATGCCAAGAGCTGGTGTCCTATGTGGCTACCTACCTCCACCCACCCCTTGTACGTGCACTGCTCTCAAGCATCAGGACCTAACATTGCAGGAGAAATGCTTGCCTAACTAGGACTAAAATCCTGCAGAAAGTTACCCCCAGGTAATCTTTTTTTTACAGTAAAACAATTCCAAAAAGACAACTAAGGGATTGAGGATAAGACTAGGTTCACACCTGTGCCTGGGTTTCCGTTCGTCTGGTCCACTTGGGGACCTGAAGAACGGAAACCTAAACCGCTTAAAAAGCGGTTACCCGCGGAAACCCACGGGCCTCATAGACTATAAAGGAGTCTGCTGGGTTTCTGTCCAAAAAATGCGGAAAGAAGGACTTTTCTCTCTGCATTTTTTAACCAGGTTCGGGGACAGAAACCCTGAAAAGAATACCGGCACAGGTGTGAACCTATCCTAAACCTGCAATCTGATACCAGCTCTCTGTATTCAGCATGGAATGTTTGGAATTTATACATTTGTAAGATTTTTGCTTCTTCTAATTTGCGTGCATCATGGGTGGGGCTTGATTTGTCAAATTTGGCTGTGACAAGGGTGGAAAAATGCCATTCTGAGCACTCGTGCCGATCTGTAGGCAGATTGGGAAAATTAGAATTGGCCCCCATGCACTTAAAGGCTGATTTACATATCTATAAAAATAATATTATTTCCGCATTGCTTCAATGGTTTGTGGCCACAAACATATGTTTCTTCTCCCCTATGTGACACTATTATTGGTTTGGGAGGCATTTTGGACCTCATAATCTCCCTTTAATTTCTTAACATATGTATATAACAGCCACGGATCAGTTTGGGATGCAAAGTTCAACTGAACAAACTGTATATTGTTGGCCAAAGACTCATTATGTCACAAGCTATGCCTTCTGACTGCCATACAAATGTGCACACATTTATGCCAAGCATGCATGCATTTTCAGTGGTGAGAGGAGAACAAGCTGCTCCCTGATGCCTCTATCTTTGTAATAGTCAGGAGTCAGTTTTTATTATATAAAACTGTAAACCTAGCCATATGTCTTCAATTGCTGTCATCCAGCTACTCATTCCGTCAACAGCTATTCCTCTGGATTTCACTATACACATGCATGCTTGGCCAAGTTTTTTTTTTGTGTCAAACTATTGTCTGACTAATGTATTAAAAACTAACTGTCTGATAGATGGTTAAAGCTTGACAACTATACTAATTTTGTAAATACTATTTAGCTACAATTGTGCTGACCTCTATATATTAAGTCTTTACATAACCTTTCTTAGAATGTATCACTGCTTCGGAATGCTTACGAAATGTTTATGAAAATATCCCAGGTCATATCAGGAATGAGGGCATCACATATCTCCTGTGATACTAGTATTGTGCCTAGAAATGACTTGCATGTCATAACACTGGCAGAAGACAATGCCCCGGCAGCACTATCATTTTACTACAGATTGACGGCTCAATGTTTCCCACATTACATTCCAAAAGGTTACATTCCAAAAACACAAACGTTAAACCTTGGGGCGAATAATGTACATTATTTGTTGTGCCAAAAATCCATCAGTAATTGAAATGATATCAATGATTTCCTTATAGTATAAGCTAGAACAGGCATTGTAGATGCAAGTCTGGTTGGAGAAATCCATGATCTGGCTTGTGGCCTATTGTGGTTTGCAACATCCCATGAACCTTCTGAGCAGTCAGCCTGGAGTTAGACAGTAAACCATATCTGCTTCTGCTGCAGGTTATTTCATCTACTTTCATCATCTACATGTGCAGAAAGTTATTATTAATCCTTCTGGATGGGAGCTGCGGAGTATGACTGCACAGCAGGACTGAAGAATGACATTTTCCCAGTTTCGGAGTTTGTTAGAAAATATAGTCTTTCATGAGCTGAAAAGACACATAGGATGAATGCTGCACAACTAAGTATTTTGGAAAAAAAATGTGTTTATTTCTGTATTAGAAATTATACATCACATATATAGGTAAAGCAGTTTGATGAGCCAACTGCTTTAAGAATGCAGCAATTGCAGCGATCATCCGATCACAGAGGGTCCAGCTCTTGGCACACCACGAATACAGCTGGTTTTGCTGGAGAAAGCCTTGTCTTCCCAGATATTTCTGCTGCAATGGCCACTGAAATGTAGTCTTACCTGGAGCCATTCAAATAAATGGCTATCCTTGGTGCTCTTCATTCTAGCTCCTAGAGGGAGGCCCCTTTATGATTTTGCATTTGGGCCCATGAGCTTCAAGTTACGCTTCTGGAAATAGAACACTTGTCCAACATTCTTTACATCCCTTCTCTCTGCCTAGCAAAACTGACAAAGGCTGAAGTGTGGGAGGCTGAAACAAGCAAGGACATCGCCTCTGCTTTCAAAATCGAGACAAAAGGCTAATAAATCAATTCCTTAAGGGGTTAAAGTAAAAGTGACATTTTGTTGCAATAAAGCTTCTATGTAAAAAAAACAAACAAAAATTAAACATTTTGTTGGTTTTTTACATCAATATCTATGAACTATTAAAAACACAACAGAAATGTGCAATTTTCACACTGGGTACTACTCTTTGTTTGGATTGTAGAGATCAAGTTGAGGCCAAACGTTGCATAAAAACAGTAGAAAAAGCACAGCATTTTACAGTCCCAGCAAAGTGAATGCAATTTCATTTACTCTCATCTATACAATGCAGTGATAACTGACCCAGATGAGTCAAGACACACAGAGGCATAACACAGAGGTATCAGGCAAGAGAATAGTCAGTTCAGGGCTTGGAAAGTTCGTGCAGAGTCAGAGATACAGGCAGCAGGTTAGTTCAGGCAGTACACAGACATAGGTAGACAAGAGAACTGGAATTAGGTAACAATTATGAGGTCAGGAAACAATGCAGGTAATCAGTCAGAATAGTAGTAAGCACACCTTCACAGGAACTAGCAAGCTAGAACCTATATTCCTGTGGGGGAAGGTGCCTTTTATAACTAGGGGTGACAGGGGATTGGATGGGGACACAATACTGGGCAGGCTAGCCCTTTAAGAAACAGGTAGGGAAAGTGGAGACACCCTTTGGGCACTCAGTGAAAGAGAGAAGGAAGGAGGGGGAGGCAAAGGGACAGGGAGGAGGGAAAGATAAGCACAATAGGCTTGTAGGTAATCCGGTGATTATTATGATTGGTTATGCAGATTCTTGTCATGTAACTGCATTGCTCCTTAAAATCTAAATTTTAATTTTTATTATTTTGTAAATCTACATTTGGCTTTCAACACAGCCCGAATCCTTCTGGGCATGCTCTTGATCAGATTTAAGCATGTCTCGACCAAGATCTGATCCCAGGTTTCTTCTACATCTTCCCAGTGTTGGTGCATACTGGTCGACTCACTTGGGTACGAATACAGCTTTTTCTTCAACCCTACCCAAAAGTGTTCAATTGAGTTGATGTCTGTGGATTGTGTGAGCCAATCTAGTGCCTCTACTTCATTATCATTGAACCATTTCTTCACTATTCCTGACGTATACTTCAGGTCATTGTACTACTGGAACACTATGTTATCCTTTTCATACCAATAGTACTCAAGTGTACAAAGTAACTCGCCTTGCAGAATACTCACATATAGCTCAGCATTGAGACCACCATCGATCCTGGTCAAGTATCCAACGCCTTTAGCTGTGAAACAGCTCCATATCATCAGGCTTCCTCCACCAAACCTGACAGTTCCTTCAATTTATCGATCTGCTAGCCCCCTTTTTCTCTTGTTGCTTCCAGATCCATTTGCATCCATCAGAACCCAGTCTATTGACTTTGTCTCATCGCTCCAAATCACCCATTTCCAATCTTCTAATGTCCACTTTTCGTACTTTTTTGCAAACTCGAGACAACGCTTCTCATGACAATATTGAAATCGAGGCTTTTTCACCTTTTTTCAAGCCACCATCCCAGACTTGTGTAATGCACATCACACGGTGCTTGTATGGAAGTTTGTGATCTCGCTATTACGAAGCATACTAGCCACCTCCACTGCCATGTTTGTTGCGCCAGAACTGATAGCCCTTGTGATGAGCTGACTTGATATTTTGCCTGGACGTCCACCTCTTGGCTTTTGAAAGGATGGATGGACTTCATTTTATATTCTTCCAACTGTCATGGCGCTCACATAATGCAGTTTGGCAATTTTCTTAGCCAAGAGATCGCTATCGATGAGCGGGATGATGCTGTTTCTCCTTTCTTGGGAAATCTTCTTCACGGCTAATCCCCGATTTGAACCAGTGATCTTTTGCTTGGGAATCAACCTAATAACACACTGAGCAATAAGGGAATGTGAGAACAGGTTGTAATTTGTAGTATACAAGAAGATAAAGATTTGTCCACCACCAGGAGCAAAACAGTAACAATGTAGTTACATTACAAGAATCTACATAACTAATCATATGCTAAATAGTTGCAAGTCAAATTTATGTATGAGATAGCCAAGATGATTGTCTATAAAATGATGATAGTCTCATGATTGAAGTTGTAGTGGATGGTGAGATATGGAGCCTGAAAGACAAAAGTTCAAAACACTGTTACCCTTTTGCTCATCAGTGTAATGACCCCTATATATAAAGGCCCCAACAGTGTCCCGACATATAATGTAATGACCCCCAGTTGTAATATAATGGCCACCCAGTGCCCCTACACACAGAAGCAAGTGGTGAGCTACATTACTCACCACCATTAGTTTGCTTCATGCTTCCTCTCTGCTCTGGCCTGATGTAAAGTCAACACTCCACTCCCGGAAGTAGGGAGCAAAGTGGTGAGTAATCAATGCAGCTCACCTCTCACTCCCCAGGGTGCGTGTAACTGCAGTGAGTGTCTCTATCAGTACTGATAAAAGCTTGAGTTACACTTCTAAGGCAAGGATGGCAGCCGTGGCCGTACATGGGCGGGGGGAGAAAGTTAGCAGTGGTTCTTAGCCATGGCATGTATCCCCATTTTTAGACTGCTTGTCTAAGTTTACCCTAACTATTAGTAAATCTGGTCCATTGTCCAAAGTGGATTACCCCTTTAAATAAAATATTCATTTATATATTTGTAGATGTGTCTTAGAGTATACAGCAGTGCCTATACCATCAATATCAATGGTTGTTCATTCAAGGCTGAGCTGCTGCAAGGATATTTCTGATGTAAAGACCATGTTGATGTATATATACCTGTAATTTCTAGCTGTAATAATATTTTGCTCACCTTAATCTCATTAGTCTTCGACTTTCTGAGACAAAATCATTATACTCTTAATTTTACACGTAAGATGGAGAGCGGCGTTTCAGAGAATTACAGAGTCATGTAGAGATGAGAGAAGCATACTGCTACATTTGGGTAAGTACTGGCGCGGTGTCAGCTCTGAGCTGATTTATCAGATTAGATGTGATGGACTAGATTAGGTGTTCTTGTGACTGCACAGTTTTATAGATTTGGGATTAGTCCAAGGCTGAAGAAACAAAAAGTTCATTTCTTTGCTTGATCACTACTTCTGTTTAACACAATACAGGACCTAACTGGCCAGGCTGGTTCCAATTAGTTTTTACATTGACGTATGCGAAAGTAAGGAACAGGCTATTTAGCGTCCGGCAGATCTTATTTTATGGTTACAGCATTCCAATCCCAGTAATTTTATTATACTACATTATCATATCTTTATAGGTTGTTTGCTGCTCTCTTTAATATGCAGCTGAACAAATACATTAATACTCGCCGACGACAATAACAGCAAAGGCAACCAGTGCACGAATTTATGTTTGTGGGCCTATGAAAGTGTATAGTACTTTAATGGAATACTTTGTGTCCATGCCATTATCTGGCTTATTAATATATTTTATGATATACTGCATTTTCTCAAAGGAATCGTTCTAGAGGATGTATACCTCCTCTGTGCTATCTATTATCAAATAGTTTATTACTGCATACCCTCGCAGAATGCTCCCTCCACCCTCACATAGTGCATTCTGCATAGTGTGACATTTGTGGTTGCCTAAAAACCTTATCACTTGTGCACACCACCGCCATGCTATTGCACTTGCGGGTTGCATCACTGTGGCAACTGGCCCACTCTGATGACATCATGAAGCAGGCTCTTTAAAACAGAAGATCTAGCCAGTATGTGCCTACAAATAAGCTACTTTTTATCTCCACCAGTTTGCTCGTGACCTGACCTTAGTCTTGTCTATAAATTCTCCTTATTATTTTCTCCTTCAATTGGTCTTACTTGTAGTTTGACCTGATTTTGTCTTCTGGTCTGCCCTACATCTCATCCTAATGCTTGTCATATTCTTTCAGCTCTTACCATCAACTAGGACTAAGTCCTCCTTGTTTAGTATGAAAAATGGAGATATTCCTCTGTACCTTAGCCAGGACCAAGCAGTTTCTCACAGGTTTCAAGATCTTTCCTTACTGTCATTCTTTACTTGCACTGGATAAAAATCAGTCGCTGGTGATGTGATGAACAGTCCATAGTCTAAGGACTGTATATGATTTGTCCATGAACTGATTTTTATCCACTGGAAGTAAATAAAGAATAACAGCAAGTAGAGATCTAGAAAACAGTGTGGAAATGCTACAGAAAGTATATTGGAAAATTGTACAACTTTTCATTATGCGAACAAAAACATTTATTTCCTGAAACTGGACAATCCCTTTAAAAAGTTATTTCTGGCGAAAACCATAACCAAACAGTTATCTAATGCAGCTATTATTAGGCAAAACTTCAGTCAGATTTGTGATACCACCATTTTATGTTACTGGAGGTGAATGAAAGTCTCCAACAAACAAAAGTCCTTCCTGCAAGCAGGACTGTTCTCTCTGCATTTTTCAGGGGGAAAATCGGCAGACCCCATTATAGCGGATTGGGTTTATGTTTTTTGGGTCACCAAACGGACCTGGAGAACAGAAACCCCAATGCAGGTGTGAACCTAGCATAAGAGTGTTTTTAAAATAGTGACACTACATTGCAACATTACATCATTCAGTAGAATTTGCTGTTTTATCAAGATCTTTAAGATCTTCGAACTTCTTGTAGTTCTATAATATACATTGGATATGCATAGTATTACCTGCTATTCATTAGATTAGGTCACTACAAAGGCTTTCTAACATGACACATCTGAACAGCTATATGTTGGAGCCATAAACACACGTGGACAAAATTGTTGGTATCCCTCGTTTAATGAAAGAAAAACTCACAATGGTCTCAGAAATAACTTGAATCTGACAAAAGTAATAATATATAAAACATTCTATGAAAGTGAACAAATGAAAGTCAGACATTACTTTTCAACCATGCTTCAACAGAATGTTTTTAAAAAGAAAACTCATGAAACAGGCCTGGACAGAAATGATGGTACCCCTGAAAATAATGTGACCCATAGGGACATGTTAAATCAAGGTGTGTCCACTAATTAGCATCACAGGGGTCTACAATCTTGTAATCAGTCAGTGGACCTGTATATAGGGCTACAGATACTCACTGTGCTGTTTGGTGACATGGTGAGTACCACACTCAACATGGACCAGAGGAAGCGAAGGAAAGAGTTGTCTCAGGAGCTTAGAAAGAACATTATAGACAAGCATGTTAAAAGTAAAGGTTATAAGACCATCTCAAAGCAGCTTGATGTTCCTGTGACTACAGTTGCACATATTATTCAGAAATTTAAGATCCATGGGACTGTAGCCAACCTCCCTGGACGTGGCCGCAGGAGGAAAATTGATGACAAATCAAAGAGAAGGATAATACAAATGGTAACAAAAGAGCCCAGAAAAACTTCTAAGGAGATTAAAGGTGAACTTAAAGCTCAAGGAACATCAGTGTCAGATTGCACCATCCGTTGTTGATTCAGCCAAAGTGGAGTTCATGGGAAACGACCAAGGAGGACACCATTGTTGAAAAAAAAACATAAAAAAGCCAGACTGGAATTTGCCAAACTACATGTTGACAAGCCACAAAGCTTCTGGGAGAATGTCCTATGCACAGATGAGACAAAAATCAAAATTTTTGGCAAGGAACATCCGTTGTATGTTCACAGACAGAAAAATGAAGTATAACTTGAAAAGAACACTGTCCCTACTGTGAAACATGGAGGAGGCTCTGTTATGTTCTGGGGCTGCTTTGCTGCATCTGGCACAGGGTGTCTTGAATCTGTGAAGGATACAATGAAATCTCAAGACTATCAAGGGATTCTAGAGAGAAATGTGCTGCCCAGTGTCAGAAAGCTTGGTCTCAGTCGCAGGTCATGGGTCTTGCAACAGGATAATGACCCAAAACACACAGCTAAAAACACCCAAGAATGGCTAAGAGGAAAACATTGGACTATTCTGAAGTGGCCTTCTATGAGCCCTGACCTCCTATTGAGCATCTTTGGAAGGAGCTGAAACATGCCGTCTGGAAAAGGCACCCTTCAAACCCGAGACAACTGGAGCAGTTTGCTCATGAGGAGTGGCCAAAATACCTGTTGAGAGGTGCAGAAGTCTCATTGACAGTTACAGGAATCGTTTGATTGCAGCGATTGCCTCAAAAGGTTGTGCAACAAAATATTAAGTTAAGGGAACCATCATTTCTGTCCAGGCCTGTGTCATGAGTTTTCTTTTTAAAAAAATTCTGTTGAAGCATGGTTGAAAAGCAATGTCTGACTTTCATTTGTTCATTTTCATAGAATTTTTATATATTATTACTTTTGTCAGATTCAAGTTATTTCTGTGACCATTGTGGGTTTTTCTTTCATTATACGAGGGGTACCAACAATTTTGTCCTCGTGTGTATGTGTGATGTGTGCTGTAATGTGTCTAATATGTGAGTGACTTGAGGGAAATGTGTGATGTATGTGACTGATATGTGAGTGGTGTGTCATGCATGCATCAATATATTAAACAGAAGCGGACTTTTACTAAGCTAACTGTTTTCTCCTCACTGATGCAATATGTGCCAGAATTACTAAGAGATTCCGGCCTCTTAATAATTCTGGTGCATCTCATGAGATCCCACTCATCAGAACTGAAATCTACACCAACCAGGCGTTGGCATAGATTTCCGCTGCAACTCATACCAGTTTTCTGCCTTCCGTAATAGGAAATCTGACAGCCTGAGGCATTCCTGCCCTGGCCTACCCTCCTTGATCCCCACCCTGCTCTGACACTCTGATGCCTTCTTGATGCAAGTCATGTCTTATGTGCCATACATGCACCATTGTTGTGCTATTTTTCTGGCAAACATATTGTATATTAAATTACCCCCACATTGTACACTGAGTTTATGCATCATGTGTCAAACATGTGAGTGGCTTGTATGTGGGATGTGTTTTAGGTGCAAGTGTTGTGTATAATAATAATAATACCTAGACAAACTTCTTACACGGAGGCCCTTTGCTGTCAGTGTCCGCCCCTCGTATAAAATATATATTAATACACAAATATTTTATTTGCGAGGACAATTTTTATTTGAAAATGTGAGGTAGTGCTGTGGGTACCAGGTTTGCCTCAAGTTAAGGTAACCCATACATGGACTGGTGGAAAGTCCAGTGGAAAAATATACAGACAATGTAGCCTTCGTCTGAGAGGGCACAGAGAATTCCCCTTTACAGTTTGGTAAGGAAACAAACCTAAATACTTTTTTTAACCATTACTAAAATTTCTAAAATTAGGCAACAGCAACAATAAAGTTGTGAATACTAAACATTTACAGTATCTAAATGCCAAGCTATATACTCCCAATATGGCTTACCAATATACCTTAAAGCCAGTTCATCTGTAACTGCACTGAGAATGCAGAATATGTCCAAGAGCTGGACCAATATAATTACGTAAGGGATTAGAACTAGGAATCTGATATATATGTGACAAACTTTTTGTAGTTTGTCTTAAAAGACCCCTCTATAAAAGTAAAGGAGAACATGTAGCGAGGGTCGTCCACTGTTAAGGCATTTTTAAGGCATGTGCAGGTGTGATGAATGGAGCAACATATTTTGCACTAGAAATAATCTCCCGATAAAAAGGGAATTATGTTAAAAAAATGTCTAGCGTGGAGATTAAATGGTTGTTAACCCTTAATATCCCAACCCTGGGAAAATGTTAGCTTTGTGAAGCATGAGCTTTTGTTCACTAATATATAATTGTTTCTACTTTTAATTATTTTATTGCCATTTATTAAGTATGTCTCATGGTAATGAGGCTTATACAATTACAAAAATATGTGTTTTGTAACAAGCAGTTACAATTGCACAATATAGATCTGTGTTATATACCATTGAATGATCTGGATGTGACCCAACATAGACTTAGTCTCACATGAGTATAGCTTCAGGTCAGGACTGTTTCATTACTGTTCAGATGATCGCATGTGAAGGTTCAAAGCAGTTTTTTTCCCACAGCACTTTTCACAGAAAGTCAGGGAACAGGGAAACTGCCGGCATTTCCGTAGGTATAATTGACATGCTGCGATTTCCAAAACCGCAATTTTGGAAATCACAGCGTGTCTGCTGCATGTATTTTTTCGCAGGGTGTGGATGGGATTCACTAGAATTCCATCCACCTTGCAGTGACTGTAAAATGCTGCATTTTTTTTCTTCAGTGTTTCTGTCACGGCCAAACCGCGGCATTTACAGCCAAACCGCGGCATTGAACCTGTAAGAATAAGGCAAACTGTGGGCTTTTTTTTTCAGTTCCACCCCATTCATGATTTTTTTTTCCATCATATAGGTACATTGCATGGAATATTAAATGGTGCTATTAGGAACTACAATTTGTACCACAAAACACAAGCCCTCATATGGCCCTGTGAAAGGAAAAATGTTAAAGTTTGAAAGGTGAAATGAGAAAATGGCTGCACCAGGAAGGGGTTAAACATACGGTAATGTGGAAGCAATAAGGAAAAGTAATGACTTTCATTCATCTGATATTCATTTCATGTGAGGCTATTATGAAACTAGGAACATTAAATTAGAAAAATGTTAATGAAATAACCAATAAGTAACAAAATAATAACATAATACAATCTTGTAAAGAAGATTAATGGAAATTCCAGTTTTAGCTCTCATTCCAGAGACATATATATGTAATCGTAACCTTAACCACTTCATATATCAAATACATTTAATATAAATAACTGCATATTATGCGGTATTACAACATACACAGTAATTATTGTATTCTCAGAAATCCCTCCCTTAATCAATTTCTTATATGTAATTCTATTTGTCTTATTAAGAAATGAAAGGTGAGAAATATTATATATATATATATATATATATATATATATATATATATATAGAATATCCTCTTCGTTTAAGACACCCCCTTACTTACTTTAGTCTCACCCCTCTGCAATTTCTGCCGATCATTAAAGGGGTTATCCAAGATTTGGAGCAGCCATGGGGATGTCCACCACCAGTCCCTTTCCATCACATGCTGGAGGCCATGGCTGCAGAAGTCCTGAGCATCATGTGACCACTGAGACCAGTGAGATAAAAAAACTGTTGATGTATGTGATGATATCACCGTTCCCTATCCATCAACCACTGAGGCCAGTGACTGGTCTCAGCAGTCATGTGAAGCTCAGGACTTCCTGCGCCCTAGAACAGGTAAGTGACAGGTGAATATGCTCTTTTTTTTCCCTTTACATCGTCCCCCCTGACCACCCAAAACGTTTCTCCAAATCATAACGCAATTACCGCCATAGCAGACATAGCGGCTACTATGGGGCCAGCGACCTTAGGGTGCCTGATGCTTTTTTATTTAAATTCAAAAGGCATTAGCTGCTGTAGTAACCCCAGTAGGTAATGGGCCCTTTGCATCCCAAAACACGTCGCTCTTAGCGACATCCTGACGCTGTTCAGCCTACAATCATTATACTCTGGGGTATCAAAAGACCCCAGAGTATTGTAATAGTTTGTGGATGGTGAACTATATTTGCAACAAACACCATAGGGGCCACTATGGGACATTATACTGTGTGAAGGGGCCCCTATGGGACATTATACTGTGTGAAGGGGCTGCTATGGGACATTATACTGTGTGGATGGCCACTATGGAACATTATACTGTGTAGAGAGGCCACTATGGAACATTATACTGTGTGGAGGGGCTGCTATGGGACACCATACTGTGTGAAGGGACCGCTATGTGACATTATACTGTGTGGAGGGGCCACTATGGGACATTATACTGTGTGGAGGGGCTGCTATGGGACATTATACTGTGTGGAGGGGCCGTTATGGTATTTTATACTGTCTGGAGGCCGCTTTGGAACAATATACTGTGTGTAAATAGGGCGTTATCCAAAGGGGGTGCTATGCCGTGGGGGGGGGGGGGTTTGCTATGGGTACCAGTCTTTGCTAGTTACTCCCCTGACTTTAAGCTCTGCCTCTTGGCAAATCTGGCTGGAAATAGAACAGAGGAGCAGGAGACTAAACTCTGTTTACGCTGAATGACTTCTTGAAGACTGTTTGCTACAGGAACATGTGTAAAATCCTTAAAACTAAGAGACAGTGTCAGCAATATTATCCCCTGTTTACTTTTATCATTCATTTCTAGGCTAAGGCTACATTCACACGAAAGTGAATAACCAATAGCCATGTGACATCCATTTTTTAAGGGACGTCACATGGCAGCATTAATTTCAGTGTCAGTGAATTGGGGGCTATTCACATGACCTAGGTCATGTCCTATTTTTGTCTGTTTTCATGGATCCCTCCATACACTGAAATGTATGAGGGATCCATGAAAACGGGTGCCCCTCGGGTGCAAGACAGCTGTGAGAAATTGACTTTTTCATGGCTGTTTTGCACCTTTTTTGTGTGAATCTAGTGTTTCTGGTTCCAAATAACTAGGGAATAATCGTACGGGGCTTCTGATTTTGCAGCCCAATGGGCAGAGTTGTCATGGCCTAGCATACATGCATAACCAATTGCAGCCAATGATAAATGCATTTTTTTTTTTTATGGAACCAGTCTGCTAAAATGGATTGTTCAAATTTCATGGCAGACCTACATGGACAGTCCTAGTTCTGCTTATATGAAGGTCCCATCATTTCTAGAGCTACTTCAAGGCCTCCTGTTATTTAAGCTATATTATAAGAGTTGTCTATTTTATAGTCTATTTTTACTTATGTTTATACAGACACATATAGTTTTATAGCCAGTTATAAAAACATAAAGCAGGAAAGTATTTTTCATTTTCTAGATAAATTGTGTCTTCTGTAAAACATGCATTTTTAGTATCTATATTATCCATTGTGAAATGACTGCCATGTCAACATGCCTCTAGGGTAGCAGTATTTATTCCCAACCACAAATGTCTTTCATATCATTCAATTACTCTGTGGTTGGAAGATTCATTGTCATTAATTCCGCAGATTATCTCTATATAAATGTTCGGTGTGAGTGAATTGAATGCACTGGCAGCTCAAGGACGGAGTCCGCTTTCCTAATGAATTAAGTAGAGAATCTGCATAAAGGGCATGCAATATGATTCATTTAATAGATTTATAGCAAAAGATGTATTAACCTGTAGCTGTAATATCTTTAATGGGGTTATAGAGGATTAGAAAAAACATGTCTGATTTCTTCCGATAACAGTACCACACCAGTCTATTGGTTGTGTGTGGTATTGCAACTCAGTTGAGATCAGTTCAATATAGCAAACACAATCTGTGGATAGGAGTGGCACTGATGTGATGTATTTGTAATCCTGTACAAACCCATTGCTCCGGCATACTTTCATGTGTAAAGCCAGCTATATTCATGTGTTAGGTGTTGACCTCCAGTTATCTCCTCCCCCCCCCCCCCCACCGGGGCGTAACTACCGGGGTAGCAGCGGTAGCAGCTGCCACAGGGCCCGGGACATTACGGGGCTTTTTTTTTTTTTTTTTAATAGGCCGTTACCTGCTGGAGTAACCCCAGCAGGTAACGGGCCCTATATACTTACCGTTCCCCGGGGTCCCGCTCACTGCCGCCTACGCTTCCGATTCTGCGGAGGCAGCTGTGAGCAGGAGCAGGGATCGGTATGTGAGGTCGCGGGCCGGACCACACAATCTCTGCTATCAATATACTCCGGGGTCTTTTCAGACCCCGGAGTAATAATCGGAGGCCCAGGGGAGGTGAGAGAACATAAAAAACAATGTACTTACCTCTCCTACGCTTCTCCAGGCTTCGGGCCTGTTTGGTGACGTCCCCGACATCATTTTGCGTCGCGACACCTTGCTCGCATCACGTGACGCCGCCCTGGCCCAACATTGAAGGCGGCTGAAGCAGCAGGGAGAGGACCGGAGCGAGGAACAGGTAAGCAACGTTGTTTTTTTATGTTTCTATCCTCCCCTGGGTCTCCGATCATTATACTCTGGGGTCTGAAAAGATCCCAGAGTATAATAATTGTTCATGGGTGGTCCACAATGGGACATATAATAGTGTGTGGGGCACTATGGGGCAAAATACTCAATGCAGGGGCCACTATGGGGCAAAATACTCAGTGCAGGGGCCACTATGGGGAATAATAGTGTGTGTAGGGGCCACTATGGGATATAATACTGTGTGCAGGGGCCACTATGGGGTATAATACTGTGTGCAGGGGCCACTATGGGGCATGATACTGTGTGCAGGGCCACTATGGGGCATGATACTGTGTGCAGGGGCCACTATGGGACATGATACTGTGTGCAGGGGCCACTATGGGACATGATACAGTGTGCAGGGGCCACTATGGGACATTATACTGTGTGCAGGGGCCACTATGGGACATGATACTGTCTGCAGGGGCCACTATGGGACATGATACTGTGTGCAGGGGCCACTATGGGACATGATACTGTGTGTAGGGGCCACTATGGGGCATGATACTGTGTGCAGGGGCCACTATGGGGCATAATACTGTGTGCAGGGGCCACTATGGGGCATAATACTGTGTGCAGGGGCCACTATGGGGCATGATACTGTGTGCAGGGCCACTATGGGGCATGATACTGTGTGCAGGGGCCACTATGGGACATGATACTGTGTGCAGGGGCCACTATGGGACATGATACAGTGTGCAGGGGCCACTATGGGACATTATACTGTGTGCAGGGGCCACTATGGGACATGATACTGTCTGCAGGGGCCACTATGGGACATGATACTGTGTGCAGGGGCCACTATGGGGCATGATACTGTGTGCAGGGGCCACTATGGGACATGATACTGTGTGTAGGGGCCACTATGGGGCATGATACTGTGTGCAGGGGCCACTATGGGGCATAATACTGTGTGCAGGGGCCACTATGGGGCATAATACTGTGTGCAGGAGCCACTATGGCACATAATAGTGTGCCCAGGAATGCGTTTTTTTGGGGGGGGGGGGTTGGAGGGGGCGGTTCGGGGGGGGGGCCCATGTCAAATGTTCGCCTTGGGGCCCAGCCATTCCTAGTTACGCCACTGCCCCCCCCCTTCCATAGACACAGGGATGGACATACTATGTAGGCTCGGTAAGTGAGGCGACTGTCACCCTAAATCAGCTACCTACTGTCCATAAGTTGGGACAAACTTACAGGGGCCTGGTAAGTAAGGAGGCTGTCACCCTAAATCAGCTACCTACTGTCCATAAGTTGGGACATACTTACAGGGGCCTGGTAAGTAAGGGGGCTGTCACCCTAAATCAGCGTTAGATTCCATACAAAATCCCTGAGCTATTGAATTTCATGGCTAATACATTTCACAAGGCATTATGGGAAAGGAGCTGGGAGCTCATGCGCTCTCTGTTGGATGTAACAGATCCTCAGTTTGCTTTTGACTCACCGAGTCTTGAGACAGCAAAAGGGATTTTAGCCAAGCCAGTTTCACTTATCTGCATACAGCGCTGTTTCAGGATGTTTGTCCCTCGTCAGTGCAGAGCAAACTGTACTGGCTTGGCTAAAATCCCTTTTGCTGTCTCAAGACTCGGTGAGTCAAAAGCAAACTGAGGATCTGTTACATCCAACAGAGGGCGCATGAGCTCCCAGCTCCTTTCCCATAATGCCTTGTGATATGTAGATGCTTAGTAGAGGGCGAAAGGCAACTCAAAACTCTACACACCTTAACTGGTGCTCTCCTCAAGGAGAGATGTCCCTGTCCATGGCTAATACATTGTTAGAGAGACAAAAGGATGATCTACAATAATATATGGAATAAAAAGGGGCTCATAAACTGTTCCTGCAGAGGGACCCTGTATGGTCTGTGTCTGCCACGGCAAAAATCTCCTTGCCCCCAACCGGGCATATTTTCCTCACATATGAATTATGTGAAAATTAAAAAAAAAAAAAAAAACACAAAAAAAAAAAAAAAACAAAAAAAAAAAAAAAAAAAAAAACCCCCCCCCCCTGGAGATGGACCATGGGCCATAAACGCAATGGTCTGGAGCAGAGCCTACTAGATAAGCTGTAAAATCACCTATTGTGACTGGTGGAATCTGTGTTTTATCTACAACCCCAATTCCATAAAAGTTGGGACGACACTGTTTAAAATGTAAAGGAAATAAGAATGTTATGATTTGGAAAGTTCATATAACCATGTTTTATTCACAATAGAACACATACCAGAAGCTGAGAGTTAGACATTTTTCCTCTTCTTTGAGGGCAGCAACACATCTCAAAAAGGTTGGGTCAGAGCTATGTCTACAATTGTGTAGCAATCTTTTTTACAACAATCTGTAAACATCTGGGAAGTAAGGAGACCAATTGCTGGAGTTTTGGGAGAGGAATGTTGTCTCATTCTTATTTGAACTCTAGGGGCTCAACAGTCCTGGCTGGGTCTGCTTTGACGGATTTTTAGTTTCATAATGTACCAATTTTTTTCTATCGGTGAAAGGTCTGGACTGTAGGCAGGCCAGGTCAGCACCCGGACTCTTGTTCTGTGAAGCCATGCTGTTGTGATGGATACAGTATGTGGATTAACATTGTCTTCCTAAAATATATTGTTCTAAATATACTGCACAGCATTGATAGTGCCTTTCAGTATGTGTAAGGGTGGGTTCACACCTGCGCTTCAGTCCGTCCGTTGCCAATCCGAGTGAAAATCTCAGCGAACGGGATTGGCATCGGATACAGACCGGTCAACGACGCATTGGTTAAAAAACGATTCATTTGAATGGGTTTTTAAAGCAATGCGAGGGTGTCCGATTGCACCCTCTGCGCTGCGAATCCTTTTTTTTTTCGTCGGACACGAAGTCCTGCCTGTCCGACTTTGTTTCCGACGAAAAAAAAGGATTCGCAGCGCAGAGGGTGCAATCGGACCCTCGCATTGCTTTAAGAACCCATTCAAATGAATGGGTTTTTAACCAATTCGTCGCTGACCGGTCTGTATCCGATGCCAATCCCGTTCGCCGAGATTTTCACTCGGATTGGCAACAGACGGACTGAAGCGCAGGTGTGAACCCACCCTGAGCTGCACATGCGATAGACACTAATGTAACCCCCAAACCATCAGACATACAGGCTTGTGACCTGTGCACTGATAACAAGCTGGATGGTTCCTCTCCTCTTGAGTCCGCAGAACACGGCGTCCGTGGTTTTCATAAAGAATTTCAAGTTTTGATTTATCTGACCACAGAATAATTTTCCATTTTGCCTCAGTCCATCTTAAAGCCTTTTATTAACCCTGGCCCAACATTTCTAAGACATGTTGCTGCCATCAATTTCTAAATGAGTTAATTTTTTACAATGAAAAAGAAAGAAGTCTAACTTTCACCATCTGATATGTGTTCTCTGTTCTTTTGTGAATAAAATATGGTTATATAAGATGTTCAAATCATTGCATACATGTTTTCTTTATATTTTATATAGTGTCCCCACTTTTTTAGAATTGGGTTTGTACGTATACAAGATAGATGTGATTATCGGTGTGCTGATAAGCAAAGTGGCTGCTGGAAAGAAACCTCCTACAGAAAAGAAGAATTGTCTGCATATTATTTAGCTTAGTGACCAGAGTCAGAACTGCAGGATTTTTAGGATTTTTTATTTTTTTTTAATAAAGATAACATGGAAAATGTAATAAAGATAACATGGAAAACATAATAAAGATAACATGGAAAACATCAAAGCCCGCCAAAATTCTTTAAAAATATTTTTTAAATAAAACTTTTTTTTAAAAAAAATATTTTTTTTTTTTACATTTTCCCTTTAAGTGGCTTATTAATCAGGGAACCCATCACAATGATCTCAATATGCTCAAATGATAACCAATTGTCTAAAACACACAACCACTTTGATGAATTGATATTCAAAGATGAACAAACCATATTCCACTGATATTCCAACCATGTGTTTACATTTTGATAAAGATCCAATAAAAGTTGTTTAAGCTTTGCACAATATTCTGGCATTGTCTGTACTCTCCACAAAAATGCATGTAACATCTATAAATCACAAATTACTCCTTACAGCATGAATTATACATAGTGGCAGCGCACCAAACAAGCTGCGGCTTGGCTTACTTTACCTATATGAGGATAATAAACAAGTGTTATATTTAAGTTGCCCTACTTAGACTTGTACTAACACTACACCCCTAACTTGAGAACTTGTGACATTCAAAGTACTGCAACATCAGGCACACCTTTGTAAAACTATATAGGCGTAATTGCAGGGAAACCGTGGACTAGTGCTGCACCTCACAATCCACCCTAATATTTTCTTTTCCAGAAATTCCATAAATTGTATACTGTTCGTATAAAGTATTTGAGAGTGATATGGAATCCATACTAGGGAATAGTATACAAAGGGAGCAGGTAGCTTTCCAATAGAGTTGAGTAAGCTGGTTTGTTTGGAATCTTCCAAAAATTGTTTGTTCAACCCCATGTGACCGCTGAGGACCAATCATAGGCCTCAGCAGTGACCTGGGTCTGGACACCAGGGACACCTGGGAAAGAAGACCGAATGCCGCAGCGGAAAGCTGAAAAGGTATTATACAAGGTATATCTAAAAGATATTATTATGTTCTTGAATCTGAAGAGACCCAAGAGTATAGTAATAGCATTTCTGAGCAAACTAAGTTTTCAGTGGGTGACATGACTATTTAGTCCTCTACTGTCATAAACTTGAAAGCAGCTTTTTTGAAGAGATTTCCCAAGTGAAGGGACCTCCTAAAGTTTGTAAACATGCAATGCCAATACCAGTTGAGCAATTCCCCAGTGCTGCTGCAGAAACAAGGAAAGAAGGGAATAACAGAGACTGTGAGCCCTAAACTAGACCCAGCCCCTGTCCCTGCCTACTTGCCTGACTGTTCGAGGTAACATCCGACAACTTGGATTCGATCCCTTCTCTAAATAAGTGACACACGGTACAGGACAAGACAGAACAACACTGAAGCAGAGTAAGCAAGCCAATGGTCAAAACCAGAGAGACAAGCAGTACCAAATTGTAATCCAAAAGAGTAGTCACAGGGGGAGCCTAAGGTCAGAAGTAAGAAATAATACAACAAGAGCAAGTAGAAAGCTAACAAGGACAAAGTCACAGGACAGAGTACAATAGCCAGTGACCATGTGTGGGCTGAGGATCTGTATATAGGAAGTCCAGGACCTGCCCCAGACTTGATTGGTAGACAGGCTGTCAATCACATAGGCAAGGCTAAGATTAACTATTTGAGGAGCAGAAAGAAACAAGGTGCAGGAGACAGGTGTGGCTTAAATTCAATTATATAGTAGTAGTACTAGGACAATGTTCAGACTGAGCAATAAGACCCTTAAGCATGGACTCAAGCTGAACATGCCTCCTGTGTGTGAGCAGAAGGTGGCGCAGAGACCCGAACAGGTAGAGACGTTACAACAAAGGTATTGGAAAAGTAGATGACAGAGTCTATGCAGTGTAAAAACACCAAAATAGACTTCAAATTAAAATATGATTGGCCTCGGGTTTTCTATAGTAGTAGCTGGTGTTCAGTTTTCACTGTGGAAACTGCACTGTGGACTCTACTTGGGCACTGGGTAATTGCTTCTCTCAGTTGTGGTACAAGAGTCAGAATATAGCTCCTCCGTTTATGTGTGTATTACATACAATATGTTTGGTATCCTGCTTTATTTAGACCTTCATCAGTACGATAGTGTTATCACTGAATCTCCTGTCCTCTGCTTATCTTGTCTTAGCCTACACAGTAAAGTCGACAAATTGCAAAAAGAAATCAGCAAAAAAACTGACTTAAATCCTATTACATTTTTACATATACATTTCTTTTTACAAATGACAATTGGAGCAGATCAGTGACTCCCAAACTTATAG
This sequence comes from Leptodactylus fallax, assembly GCA_947044405.1. Lineage (NCBI taxonomy): Eukaryota > Metazoa > Chordata > Amphibia > Anura > Leptodactylidae > Leptodactylus > Leptodactylus fallax. The sequence continues at coordinate 1,109,567 of CAMRHE010000426.1, forward strand.
GGGAAACTTTCGAAAGTTTCTTCTGCCAACAAAAAACTTAATGCACATTAGAAAAGGTTGCTGTAGAGATGAGCAAAGCAGTCTATTATTTTTTTTCCATTATGGCTGAAATTTACCTATTGCTTTGCTTGCCCTACTCCAAGCATGTATAAGCAAATTGTAATCGGTTAGCCTTCCCTACTTTAGAGTAGGGGCAACACTTACTGTCATAGTTTTTGAGGAACACTTGACTGGATTGACATGGACACCAAGATCCAGGCAAACCCTGGCCCAGAAAGTCAAGAGTAAAAGCAAATATCATTATTGTACTCCTAATAAAGACCCTTACTCTACTTTATTTTGTAATAAATATATGCAGGATATGATCTGGTCTTACCCTGTTATTTCCAGTAAATTACCAGTTGGATCCAGCTATAGAATCAGCCATGGGTGTGGTGTATTTCATAATTAGTTGCTGCGATACCACAAAGCTAACAATAAACTATGTACCAAGATATTGTACTCTCTGTACTTGCACTTTTAAAATACCTCCTTCTCCACGGAATGTCTGGTCATATTCAGTTTGAGCTTCCATATATTCTTACGATTATAAATAACGTGATATAAGAGATAATACAGAGCAGAAGTTCAACAGAAAATTCTTAAGAACTGATTATAACTAAGTGGTGATGAGATTCTTATAATAAATATTTGAGAGTTTCACCTGTAAGTTTAGGTTTGGAATGAGCTTGTGCGGTCTGAACTGAAAGTGCTATTATTATACCCTGAGGTTTCTTCATATAATAAGCAGAGATGCGGGAGGTGCAAAAAAAAAAAAAAAAATACACTGATACTCACCTTCCCTCACCTCTATGGCGATCTGCTGAAACATCACCAGTGAGGTCTGTAATTGGGCCTCAGTGGTCATGTGGGGCACGTCAACATCATTACGCTTTGACACAAGTGTCATGATGTCAACACGCTCCATGTCAACTAGGAGGCTGAAAGATGGCACAAGAGAGGACAGGATGCTGCAGCAGAGCCCCAGGAAGGTGAGGAAAGGTAAGTATCTATTTTTACGCACTTTCTAAGGCCTCTGCTTATTATAGTGAAGTGACCCCAGGGTATAATAATGATTTGTCATTGGCAAACGTCCAAAATCTTGGGTTTGGCCAAACCCAAGTTTTTTCAAAACTTGTAACAAACCTGGCTTATTATGAACTGATTCACTCATCTCTAGTATACATGTGTTTGGTATACAATTCAGTGAAAAAGAGCAATCAAATATATGCCAAAGGGATATTAGCTGTTCAAGGCATTATAGTTTTTTATAGAGAGACAAAAATTGTGCTGAATTGAATTTTTCTAATTGAGACCACACAAAAATTTGCTACCCTTTTGCAGAATTTTGTGAGCAACACAGTCTCTATTACAATCACTTCATTACTGGTCCTGATCATGTGCCGTTCACTGTACACATGACTTCAGTTGTTAGCCACACCCACCATGAAAGTGATCACATTAATTTTTTGAAAACACAATCAATATACAGTACAGACCAAAAGTTTGGACACACCTTCTCATTCCAAGAGTTTTCTGTATTTTCATGACTATAAAAATTGTATATTCACACTGAAGGCATCAAAACTATGAATTAACACATGTGGAATTATATACTTAACAAAAAAGTGTGAAACAACTTAAAAATGTCTTATATTCTAGGTTCTTCAAAGTAGCCACCTTTTGCTTTGATTACTGCTTTGCACACTCTTGGCATTCTCTTGATGAACTTCAAGAGGTAGTCACCTGAAATGGTTTTCACTTCACAGGTGTGCCCTGTCAGGTTTAATAAGTGGGATTTCTTGCCTTAGAAATGGGGTTGGGACCATCAGTTGTGTTGTTCAGAAGTCAGGTGGATACACAGCTGATAGTCCTACTGAATGGAGTGTTAGAATTTGTATTATGGCAAGAAAAAAGCAGCTAAGTAAAGAAAAACGAGTGGCCATCATTACTTTAAGAAATGAAGGTCAGTCAGTCCGAAAAATTGGGAAAACTTTGAAAGTGTCCCCAAGTGCAGTGGCCAAAACCATACAAAGAAACCGGCTCACATGAGGACCGCTCTAGGAAAGGAAGACCAAGAGTCACCTCTGCTGCGGAGGATAAGTTCATCCGAGTCACCAGCCTCAGAAATTGCAGGTTAACAGCAGCTCAGATTAGTGACCAGGTCAATACCACCAAATACTTATTTTCCACCACAATTTGCAAATAAATTCTTAAAAAATCAGACAATGTGATTTTCTGGATTTGTTTTCTCATTTTGTCTCTCATAGTTGAGGTCTACCTATGATGACAATTACAGGCCGGCCTCATCTTTTTAAGTGGGAGAACTTGCACAATTAGTGGCTGACTAAATACTTTTTTTTCTCCACTGTACTTCCTCTCCACCTTCTGTAGCTATGCCCCTGTCACCAGCTTAACTATAGGGAATTGGGAGGGGGATTACTTTTAAGATTATTTATCGAGTGTGAAATCTATCTCGAAGCCTGGTCAAAATACCAATCATCAGCTTTGATTAGAAGTCCTGGTATAGAGGAATACATTTGTTTATGAGCATCAGTATTTCTCAAATGAATTATCCAAAATTAAATGGAATATTGCCCATTGAGAAGATGTTGCCATTAAAACACTAAGCACAGAGATGTTATAGAGGCGTCTATTAGCTATATTGTTCTCACAATGAATTATTCAGTGTGTTATGTCCCTCTGAGTTTACTCACTATAATAACACAATGAGGCAGATGAGGTGGAATGGTGAGAGTTGTCACCAGCAGGCTATCGTATGATATTGATCACATTATCAGTCTTCTATTCATTTGTGTAAATGACATGTCTAGAGTATATTAGGGTGGCAAACATGTCACATTATGGAGCACTACATAAACATATTGCTCAATTATAGTCGCATACTAATTATCTACTTCCAGGCTAATTAGCAAAGGCTTCATCGCTGGCAGCCCAGTGGCCCTAGAGGAAAGCCTTGGACAGCAGTCTACTGAATGCTAAGAGCGAGAGGATATCTAGTACGACCATATCAGCCTTGTAATCATTTGTAGAACAGACTATCATATTAGTATTGCTATAATTCTTTAGTGACTTTTGGATTGCGCTGGCATATTACTAATTCATTCTGATGCTATCGTGTTTTAATGAGACTGTGGCATTATACATGCTATGCCTTAATTGTTTCAGTGGCAGATGTCAGTGCCCAATGTGTGCCAATGGTAGATGAACAAATTACCAAATTGCTTTAAGCAAAAAAAAAAGCCATAATAGTACACTATATTGAATAATCAAATCCCTATAAAACATAACTTTTACTATAGTTCCACTAAATGATTCAACAAAATTACTAAAAACTGTTGCAGTCTGTTCTGCTAAGTGTTTGAACAATATTTTGTAGCAAATCCAATAAATTTCTATCTTAGATCATATAACCGGAAACAACTGCAGTTTTGTGTCAGGCTAAGTTCACACCTGCACCTGTATTCTGTTTGGGGTTTCCGTCCCCGAATTTGCTTGAAAAATGCAAGAGAAAAGACTTCTCTCTCCACATTTTTCGGGCGGAAACCCGGCGGACCCTATTATAGGGTAACCACTCTGATTAGGTTTCCGTTCTTCGGCTGCAGGTGTCAACCTAGCGTCAGGCATGATTCTAGCCATAGGCCTACTAAAGTCATTAAAAACAACAAATGATATGCCAACCCCCCCCAGTTCCGCCGCTACCTGGCATCTTCAGGGGTTTATGGGGCAAAAGCTTCTCCATTCATTTCCCACTTGAATGTTGTCACTACTGATCAGCTCACCTAGTAGAATTAAAATGCTAAATCCCTTTGTGCTATACAAACACTGCCATAGCACGTGTCTAGCACACAAACATACAGATGTAGCAGGGTTAACCCAAACTTCTGCAAATGGTTAAACCGCTGCAGCGTGATATATTTTCACAGAAGACAAAGAAAACTATGAAAAGTCATTGGAAAAACATTTTTCAATGACTTTACACAAATGTTTTGTTATCTTCTATGATAAGGTATCACACTGCAGCAGGTTAACCAATTACAGATGGTTGGGTTAACTCTGCTACATTTGTCTCTCTCCAAGTTGGCTATGGCTACATCTATAGTAACATATGGAACCCTACAGCACCAAATTATGTATATATATATTATATATATTCTTCTCTGGAATCAATAATTCTAGTGGATATTTCTGCCGTTATATGTCATCCATCTTAGCATAAAACAATTTGTTTAAAGGCCTCATAAACTTGGGTGGTTGTATTTGATTGTTTAGTATGCAAGTGTCCATAAATCATACATTACACATCACATGGCACGTGTCCTGTTGATGAATCTGTCATATGTAGAACAATAAGGGGTGGGCCCTGACATTGTGTACCAAGATTTTTCTAGTTAAAGGGACAGTTTCACATCTACAGTATCCCTAGGTTTGGTGGTAAATATGTAATTGCAGGGCCCCGCTGGTCACTAGAATAGTAATCCTCAGCTTCTTCTCAGTTCTTTTTCACTGTATGACCACATTATGGAGGAGGTTAAAGGGGTGGTAGCCATACAGGTGCCCTGGCTTTCCATTAAGGCTGGGTTTTCACAGCACTTTTTTGCTTAAGAACTGGAGGCAGTATTTAATTGCAGCCCATGTTTCTCTGCATCTCATCGGTATGCTAATGGCCATTGCATTAAAAATCTCTGGGTTATCGCTTCTCGGCCTCTTGGCTAAGATCAAGTGTAGTATCTGTTCTTATCAGTAGCAGCTAGTAGGTTGGTTCCGCCAGTGGGAGTGGTTAACCCACTGTAGGGAGCCAACTGAAGACTTTGAACGTAGGGCAGAGAACCACACCAGGGCTTGCATCCACCCTGGGATCGAAGCCATTTGGCCGGGAAAGCTTTTGAAGGTCTCATGGTGCAAGTGCCTCTGGGGACGGTGACTCCAGAGGTGCCTTACCTCACTGGGCGTGGGAAACCCACTGAGTATGGCACATTGCACAAGCACTTGAAACACTTTTGAAGCACTCACCTTATTGCTTGGTTTATCCAGCATGGGTAATTTTTATAGATCCGGCGGATAGACCGGGCCAGTACACTGGCACTCTATTCACTTATTTATTCTTTTTTTTTGTTTATCACGTTTGTCACCGTTTGTCACTGTGTGTATAGATGTAGGGGTGGGGAAACCCTTTTGGGTCCTACCCGAAGTCTAGGGGTTGGAGTGTGTGGCCTTCGGGTTCCCTCCTTCCTTGCTCTCCAGTGTCTGTCTCTGCTTTTGTGGAGATAGACAACAGTTGCAGGCTCAGTAGTACTCTTGGGGTGGCAGCCCTTGAGGAGACTGATGCAAGTAGCTGGCTTGGTAGTACTCCTGGTGGTGGCAGCCTGAGAGGAAACCAAGTAAGATCTGACCCTCCTGTCTAGGCAGTTGGGTTGGTTCAGCCCCCTTACTCTTGGGCCTTTTGGCTCTGAGTTTGGGGACAGTTTCGGAGGACCCATTCTCTTTTGAGATGGGTTTTACGATAGACCGCATCCTTTGCACGTTTTTTCAGTGGCACCCGTCACTTTTTTCCGTGCACTGGTGTTACGTTGGCACAGCTTTGAGACCTTCGATAAAAAAAAAAAAAAAAATAGTGATAGTTACAATTGTGAGAGGTGCTCTCCACTACTGAGACTGGTGATGGTATTCAGAAGGGCCCTGATGGTAAGAGCAGGAAGGACTCAGGAGGCCGCAGTATGGTTCAACAAAATGATGAAACTTTACTGAGATAACAGCAACAGATGCAGCTTCCTGGATGGGGGTTGTAGTGCAACAGGAGTTCCACAGCAATAATGGATGTTAAGTCCAGTGCCTTACAACTCCACTCCAACAATACTATTATTTGCATTTCCCACTATATACCGTGTTTCTCCGAAAATAAGACAGGGTCTTATATTATTTTTTTCTACGAAAAATGGGCTAGGGCTTATTTTCGGGGTAGGTCTTAATTTTTTCCATGAACAACAATCACACATTTGATCGCTTTTTCTTTCAACTTTTATCAGAGGTGAAACAGCGAAAAAACAGCAGTTCAGCACTTTTGATTTTTTTTTTTTGCTATGGAATTCACCATAGAGGTAAAATAATTTTATAAGTTTGTAGACCAGGCGTTTTCGGACACAGAGATACCTAATGTGTATGTGTTTCACAGTAATATTTTATTTTTATATGTATTCTATTTTTTTTTTTTTTTTTTTTTTTTTACTATTAACCCCTCCTAGGGGGCTTGAACCTGCAATCATCCCATAGACTGCAATACAACCTATTGCAGTCTATGGGAGATTATCTACATTACTATTGAGGCTGGACCTTTATAAGGCTCCCAACTGTCAAAGGAACAGGTCGGCTCCTGCGATCTCACCCGCGGGAGCCGGCCTGCAACGGTAGGTACGGGGTCGGTGGGGACCGGCCCCGGGGATAGTTACTTTGCTTTGGGGGTCAATTTGGAGGGGGGGTCACGGACTGACAGACCTAACAATGCCCGTGATCAGAGTCCATTCTGATCGCAGGCATTAACTCCAAGTTTTGCTACTTTGGTGTGAGGGAAGGGAAAAGGAAGTCACGCTGAACAATGCCCGCGATCAGGGTAGACAGTGATCGCGGGCATTAACTCCAGGTCTACGCGGAGTCCCGGAACGGCAGTTATGGTAGCCGCTCTGCAGCAGAGTGGCCGCCATCTTTAAGGACCTGGCATCCGCTGTAATCGTGCAGCGGATGTCGGGAAGGGGTTAAATTAGCTAGGGCTTATTTTTGGAGTAGGGCTTATATTTCAAGCCTACTCCAAAAAACCTGGAAAATGTAGCTAGGGCTTATTTTCGGGGTAGGTCTTATTTTTGGAGAAACACGGTATGTAGGGGTTGATATAAATGGTACCCTGTCTACATGTGTACCGCAGGGTCCAGGCCAGCGGTGTAACTAGGAATGGATGGGCCAACATTTGACATGGGGCCCCCCCGAACCGCCGCCTGCAATTCCCACCACGCACAAACTGCATTCCTGCGCACACTATTATGCCCCATAGCGGCCCCTGCACACAGTATTATGCCCTATAGTGGCTCCTGCACACAGTATTATGCCCCATAGTGGCCCCTGCACACAATATTATGCCCCATAGTGGACCACTCATAAACAATTATTGTACTCTGGGGTGTTTTCAGACCCCAGAGTATAATGATCGGAGACCCAGGGGAGGATACAAACAAAAAAAAACAATGTTACCTACCGTTCCCTGACTCCAGCGCACTCCCCACTACTTTGGCCATCTTCCATGTTGGACCAGATCTCACGTGAGCTGGGCCGACGTCGCAACACATAATGATGCAGGCCCGGCCCACGTGACGTCACCAAACAGGCCCGAAGCCTGCGGAGTGTAGGAGAGGTAAGTTACAGTGTTTTTTATGTTCCCTCACCTCCCCTGGCCCTCCGATCATTATATTCGGGGGGTCTGAAAAGACCCCCGAGTATAATGAAAGCAGTGTTTGTGGGGTTCGTGGCCCGATCCTCACTCCTGCTCACAGTCACCTCCATCTCCGCAGAATGGGAAGAGCAGACGGCCATGGGCAGGAGCGGGGATTGTTAAGTAAATAGGGCCCATTACCTGCTTGGGTTGCTCCAGCAGGTAACAGCCTATTAATAAAAAAAAGGATCGGTCCCTGTGGCAGCCTCTACCACAGCTACCCTGGTAGTTACGCCCCTGGTCCAGGCTGTGAGGCTATGATAATCTCAACTTTTTCTCCAACTTGGCATTTTCTTCCCTTTCAGAGGGATGACAGCAAGTTCTTCTCTGTCTCAGGGCCGCAGCAATGAACTGCCTAGGAGACTCTGAGTCTCTTTCCCTCAGCCCCGTCAACAGTTGGTTGGGCTGGTTCAAGCTCCCCCACAAAGGCGGGTTGTATCATCCACAGTGGAGTGCTCCTAAAAATAGGAGAAACAAACAGATAGAGAAGCTGGAACAAAAAAAAAAAAAAAAAAAATTACATATATTACACTGTGGTACAACACACAACAAAAACGTAAAGCAGTGTCCACTGGGATGCTACACATGTACTGTAGGTGATGGCAACAGCCTAATCGACTGTCCCACAGATCACACATTTATCCCCTATCCTGTGCATAAGCGATAATTGTCCATTGCGGACTAAGTCCTCATTTAGGAAATGCTTAGTAAATGAGTCAAACTCCGCCCACATTCTATGGCACAGACTGCCCATGGGGAGAGATTGTGGTAGTGATAATAAGACTCCTCTATGTAGTTGTGAGTCAGTTCTAAGAGATATTAAGTGATAGAATCAGACTGGACTACACTACTAAAGACCCATCATCCAGCTATACAGATCAGGTACATGTCAATGTTCAGTGCAGATTACCATATGATGTGCCAATTTCTTTGTGACGCTATGTCCTGCCGGACATGGAGAGCAATGCATAGAGCACATATTGAACTGCAGACTAAGGTAAATCCAGATACAAGTTGGAAGAATCCATCACCAGCAGAGTTAAAATCAGATTAAAAACATCTTCTGGATGTAAACCGCATAGCTACGAGTAAGAACTAGTATAGTTAGAAATTTCTAAGCAGTACCCAAGCAGAAGATGTTTTATTCTCATTTAATAAAGGCTTGAATTTTAACTGCAATTTTAATTGCTGGATTCCTCCAACTTGTTTCCGCATATATCTTTAAATTGCTTCATAAACTCTGCTGGCCCTCCTGGGTCTTGTTGTGGCCAGTAGCAAATATCATGTCCAGGCTTGAGCTCACCAGAAGGTGATGGTGCAGGGGTATCTTTAGCTACTATACAGTATTATAGCTTAGTATTAGGAGCTTTACTGAAGAGCTCCGGTTCAATGTTAATTATAATATTTCCTGGAAAAAGCAAAGTTATGGATAAAATAAAGCAGGTGTTATGTAACTGCAAGGACATAGTGGCACAGCAGTATTAAGAGCTAGTCAAAAATGTGCATGATTGTTCCTGCATTACTTGATGCAACCTGTAGAGGTCCTCTGCAGACAACTGTTCTTTATTACTATTCTCCTCTGCTTTATACTGTGTAGCTCATGGTAAATTGTTTAATACCTGATTTATGATTTTCATGAATATAACATTTTACATTTTTTAGTCCAGTTCTGAAGTTTCCAATTGCTATGGTTAAACCCCAGTTTGGAGATAACATCTTGTCCAATAAAATTTGCCTATTCTCCTAAGACATCTGAGAGGTTCCCACAAAAATACGTGACCTCCCAGTGTCCTGGAAGGGTGGGCAAATCTCCCGGACCCAGTGGTATGCTCCGGAGCTCTCAGTCATATTATATGTGACATGGGTACTTTATATGCCGGTCACATCACAAAAAGGGGGTAAGTGTCAAGCCCCAAAAAGGGTCATAGCACATCTTCCAAAAGGGGATTGGGCTTTTGTAGAGGGAATGTGGCCATACAGAAATTTTTGGGGGTGAGCTCCATTGGGACTTTGGGATCTCGGTAAACAAAAGTGGGCAAGTATACATATTATGCAGCAGAAAGACATCAGTAGATGGATGGATGGATGGATGGATAGACAGACAGACAGAAGAAGATAGATAGATAGAAGACAGACAGATAGATAGATAGATAGATAGATAGATAGATAGATACTGTTTAGATAGATAGATAGATAGATAGATAGATAGATAGATAGATAGATAGATAAATTATTATTAGTTTTACAGCACCATTAATTCCAGAAAGCTCACTAGTTGACTGAACTGGCACAGTTGGAAGGAGGACCTGGTCCATGAGGGATTGCAATCTAAAAAAGAAGGTGTCAGATCGGTAAATACTAAGCCAGGTTTGACCCGAATATTCCAAATTGTTCGGTTTTCCACAAAACCAAACAAATGAAGATTTGGATGAATTACAATCTGGGGTCGCTTCAGACTCCAGAGTATATTAGGAGATAGCCCAGGGGAGGTGAAAAAAATAAAAAAAAACATTCATACTCCGTAATCATACTCATGTGACCGCTGGTGGCCCAATCACATGCCTCAGTGGTGACCCCTGAGCCAATGACGTCACAGAGGAGCACATGACTTCACCAGGAGAGCACTGGACACCACACGAAGGTAATGGAAGGTGAGTATGGATTTTTTTTTTTTTTTACACGTCCCCAGGGCCTCCATCTGAAGAGACCCCAAAGTATAATAATGTCACTTTCACATTGACATAACTTCAGCTGTGTTTTCCTTTGAGTGCTAGAAATTGGATAGATAGAGTCCTAGGAGCCTTGAAAGTGTTCTACACTATGTTTTGAGCCAATTTAAGGTGCGGTTCAAACCAAACTTGTTTGACCCAAAACGAATCAGGGACCCGAGCCACCCAAACATGAAATGAATCTTGATAGGTTCCCCCACCTCTAATGGTAATGCAGTGGCAGCATGATTATGCGGATTGTCGGGTGTTCTGAGGTGGCTTTGAAGGATGTGTTGGAAGGTTTCAATCATGGAGGACAGTCCACTGGATTACATTGAGATCTAGAGTATGGGGAGGCAAGGGAGAAATTTTGCAAATGCTTCTGTGAAATGGAGATAAGAACAGAGCGAAGAAGGAGATTTTGTGAGGATCTGAGATTATATGTGAGGAGGTAGGGGTCAATTAGGTCAGAGATGTATGAAGGGGACAGGCTTTGGATGGACTTGTATGTCATATGTTAATATTTCAAATAGCATTTTTAGGGCAATACGAAGTAGGGGAGTGTTGGGGGGAAAATAAATGAGGGGAAAGGTGGCTTAACTGGGCAGCATAGTAAAGGTGAATTGGATGGGTGCAAGAGAGTTAGCTGGGAGGCCTCAATGAAACATGTAGTCCAGGTGGGAGATAATAGCATGGGCTAGCATTTTTGTAGGCTCAGGACTGAAGAAAGACCAAATATGAGAGACATCTTTGAGGTGGAGGCAGTAGGAAGTAGTAAGAGCTTGGATTTGTGGCTTGGATGACAGGACAGATTCAAAGGTTACCCCAAGACAGTAAATTATTGAGACTGGCGAAATTGTGGAGCCATCAGGTAAGGGGACTGATAGAGGTGTGAGGGGGGGAAGATGATAATGAACCCTGTTTTCCATGCTGAGATTCAGGAAACTGTAGGAGAAGGAGGATATAGCTGAGAGTCACTTTAAGATTCTGAATAGCAGAGATGCAACATCTGGGCCAGAGTGGAATTCTTAAATATCCTCAACACAATAGTGGTATCGGAAGCCATGGGACTCAATGAGCTGTCTTATGCAGATAGTAAAGATGGAGAAACTAGTCATCCTAGAAGAGAGCTTTGTAGGACCCCAACAAAAAAGAGGGTGAGGTGAGAAGTCAGTGTGTGAGTAGAAGGCACTAAATGTACAGCTACTGAGGTATGAAGAGATCCAGAAAATGGCAAAGTCTGTGATGCTAAGCAATAAGAGTGCTTGCAACAAGAGAAAGTGCCCAACAGTGTCAAAGGCAGAGGAAAGGTCTAGAAGAGGCAGAACAGAGTAGTGTGAAAAGCAGATGACAGGTTGAGATGTGCCATTTGGCTTTGTAAGTAAGTCATAAGCGACTATACTTAGTGCTGTTTTGGTGGTGTGATCGGGTCAGAAGCCACATTATAGCTGGCCAGTGACTTGGATGAGAGATGGGAGGACAGTTTGAGGTCTATGTATTGTGCTTGGACTTTTGAGGCAAATGGAAGTACTGAGATGGGGGATAGGGATGGATTCTTCATGATAGGTGTGACCATTTAATGTTTGAAGGAAGAGGGAAGAATGAAAGCTATTGGTAGAGAGTTGTAGAGGAGAGTCAGAGAGTGTAAGTGTCTAAATGTTTAGGGTTCCTGCAAAGGTGTCCTAGCTTCTGGACTCGGGCGTATGTTGAAAAAGATGGGTAGAGAAAGTAAGCAAGTTGTGGTCAGATAGGAGGAGAGAAATGTTTGAGGGCTCAGATAGGAAACAGGGTTGGGTAAAAATAAGTCCTAACCTGTCTCCCTCTTTGTGGGTGGCTGTTCCTAGATGGATAGATAATTCATATCTACGTATGTGGTTGTGAAATACTTGTGTAATATACTTTGGAACATACACTGTTTTTTCAAGTTATATTTCCATCTCAGACATTTACGGTATATCCAAAGGGTTTACCAAAACTGTCCCCGACCATTATGTTGTTAAGTAAGGGGCGCACCCCCCGTGTAGTAAGGGAGCAGACAACAGCCAAAACTCAGCCACAGACTGCGGCTATATGCACATAACCATTTGTTTTGTCAGTGCACTGACATCTGAATTTTTAACAAATAGCACACTTACCTTGCTTCATACACATAACCGTGTTTTGCCGCAGGTCCGTGTTGGGGCTGTGAGCCTTCTCCTATTCCTGCCTGTTTTACTATATGGGCTAATTCATTGAAATGTATAGGTATGTGGAAATCACAGATAGCACACAGATGCTATCCATGTGCTGTCTGTACCATTTTCTCATGAGTCCGTGCATGCACATTGTAAATTATACAACACATATGATTGAGAAATGTGTTTTTGGCTGTTGTGAAAACACAGCAGAAAAAAACGTTAAATTTTACAGTCCCAGCAAAATGAATGAGATTTCATTTCATTTCATCCACACATTGAAAAAAAAAAAAATAACATTGCGGAAAAGCTGTGTTTTTCAAAAACGCAGTATTTAGATTTTACCTGTTGCATTTTTTACCAATGGACTTAGGTTTCATGCACATGATCGTGTGCTTTGTCAATGCGCTGTTTTCCCACAGACTTGTAGTTGCATTCGTTGGTGTGCATGCAGCCTTACTGTATATGGAAGGCAATAATGAAAAATGCAGCGGAAAAGTAGTGCAAAACACAAGCATTTTTTATGTGTTTTTTCTGCTGTTTTTTTCCTGCAGTATTTCGCTACGTTTCACCTTATACAGGATTCTTCACCTAATTCCTGCCAGAATCCACAGCAATGTGGTTGTTCCCGAATAAGGCTCCATGTAGCAGGCTGCAGCGAAAAAGTGCTGTGGGAATAACCACGGCAGAAATGCATAGTGGTTTTTCCCACAGTGCTTTTCACAAAAAGTCCACAGAGTTTTCCTCTGTGGACTTTCTTCTTCAATTATACCTATAGGCAAACCGCCGACGTTTCCATAGGTATAACTTCATCAGACATGATTACACCATGTCTGATGAACGGAGCTAGTACTTCCGAAAGCTTACTTATCAAATATACTCAGTTAGCCTCTAAACGGTATCGCCTGATTTCTTCACTCTTCCACTACTTTCTATGGCTAACACGGTACAACATTATACTAATAGGTATAACTGACATGCTGTGATTTCCAAAACCGCGATGGCTTTGGAAATCGCAGCCTTTCTGCTGCGTGTATTTTTCTGCAATGTGTGGATGGGATTCGCTAGATCCATTTTGCAGGGACTGTTATACGCCGTGGTTTACGCCATGTGGGGCCTCGACTTATATGTTTGTGTATTATCACAATTGTAGTTCATCTACAAATTTCTACTGTGAATTTCCCTGAAAAGTCTTTTGCAAATCCTGACCATGAGAACATGCACTAAACTAAATGATTCATATTACTTGACTATTCCTGCATGAATTATTTGTATGGCTATAATATAATGAAAGACGTACATATATCACCAGAAAAAGACTTGTGTTTACAACGTAATAATCCTGAAAGAGATGAAATACAGGTATGAAAAGACAGGACGTAAACTGCTGACAGATGTGTTACAAATAATACAACATAAAACTTTATCATCTGCAATTACTTCCTTAATCTCCTTCACAACCGTCTTCAATTGCCGGATGATGCATGAAGCGCGGTTATTAATGGTTTCATTGCAGATTAATAGACGTCTTTCCTGCTTTCTGATTTCTTTTTCTATTCCTGGATTTAAGAATGCAGATGTCACTGAATGACAGACAGTGTAGACAGGCCGTGTGAACGAGAAGTAAGCTGTATTGTGCTTGCTTACTATGCCCAGCACATACAATATAGAGTGTTAGATGAGTGAAACGGAATATATAGGACACGTCAGCACTATAAATAAGATGTTCACAGCAAAGTGTAGAAATGCCAAGTCAAAGTCAAATATTGTTTGGAATATTACAAGGATTAAATAATTCACCTGCCACCTATGAAAGGTCGCATTGAAATAAAAACATAAAATACTATAAAGAATCCATGTTCATGCACACAACTGTACTTTTTATCCACAATTGTGGACCAAAGTACGGACATGCATTTCTATGGGTCCATGTACACAGCCATAGCTGTGTGTCCAGGCCGTAGTGAGGAGCCATAAATATGTAGCAGGCCCTATAGCTTCCATATTTGTAGCTCTGTCCATTCATTTTAATGTATGGATCACTGAAAATCACAGATGACACACGGTTAGCAATCCATGTGCCATCCGTGATGTTTTTACTGACCTGTACACTGCACACGGTCATGTGCATGAGACCTAAAGGTCTGGACATAAGGTGAACACATAAGAATACTGAGACTTGACATGATTGTTTTCCTCAGCTAGTAGCACATTCAGGTAGACTATATAAGGTTATTTAGGTCATCGGATGTATAATCATTGATGTTTAATTCTAAACTGAGCGAAAATAGCTTTAAGAAATATGTAAAATTTCCAACAACAATGCCCTTTTTACTCCAAAAAGCTATTTTGCATATTGGCAAAAACAGTGATGTCTCGGCTTCATACTCAAAAGCAGGAAACACAAACTACTGTTATTGGGATCTGTTGCTGTCACCAGTCATAGGATGAGAGTAATGGACATTAACAGTAGTATAGTACTAGAGCCCCCTCCGTCTATGTCTGTTCCCATTGGCTATAATGTAAAAAAAATGTCAGAAAAGTAAAAAACGTGATGGAAGAAAGCTTCCATCATGTTTTTTTTTCTTTTACATGGGAGTGAATGCAGATGGACACCAGATGGAGGGGGCTCGGACATTAAATAACGGTAGTGCAAACCTACCTTAACCTATCTGCTGGCTGGGTGACAGACTCCCTTTAAACTCAAATTCCCACAATTCAGGTTTAGGCTAAGGCCCCACTTAGCATCCCGCAGCGCTTTGCACAGAAAGCATGTAGAGGTTTCCTCTGTGGACTTTCTGCTTCAGTTATACCTACCGCCATTTGCGTAGGTATAATTGACATGCTGTGATTTCCAAAACTGCGACGTTCTGGAAATCTTAGTCTGTCCGCTAAAATCCCATCCACTTTGCTGTGACTGTAAAACGCCGTGGTTTTTTCGTTTATACCACTTGGGGCCCTGGCCATAAGCTTTACTTGAGGATTCATAATTCAATATACATCAACTTTCAGCCTCAGAAATAGAATGTTGACATATAATGTATACTGAGAATAACCACCTGACCATAACCCTTCTTTATACACCACATCCCAATGGCACTGAATGAGATTTTGTTAATCTCACCCAAATATTGTAGAAAAGAATCTGCAGAAAAGGCCCGCGGTTAGTGTGAAATTGGGTGCATTTTTTCTATAGATTTAATAGGCTAAGGCTGACGTTGCAGAAAAGCAGCTTTTTTTGTTGCAGATTTTGCGGCATTTTTCATTTTTTGAGCCAAATCCAGGAGTAGATTTAATAGAAAGGAGAAGGTGTGTGTCACTATGGGACCTTAGCCTAAAGCCCAGGTTTTTCCTGTATAGCACATTGACCCATTCATTTTTGTGGACCACTTACACCAGTGGCGTAACTAGGAATGGCTGGGCCCCAAGGCGAACATTTGACATGGGCCCCCCCTCCCCCGAACCGGTTACGGGTCCCCAAACAGTAAAATATGCTCAGCAGAGGCCCCAGATAGTATTATATGCTCAACAGTGGCCCCCACACAGCATTATATGCTCCACAGTGGCCCCCATACAGCATTATATGCTCTACATTTCTCCCCACACACACAGTATAATATGCTACCCACAGTGGCCCCACACAGTATAATATGCTCCACACAGTGGTCCCCACCCAGTATTATATGCCCCCCATAGTGGGCCCCACCCAGTATTATATCCTCCCTACAGTGGACCCCACACAGTATTATATGCTCCCCACAGTGGTCCCCACCCAGTATTATATGCCCCCCACAGTGGCCCCCACCCAGTATTATATGCTCTACAGTGGCCCCACCTAGTATTATATGCTCTACAGTGGCCCCCACCCAGTGTTATATGCTCTACAGTGGCCCCCACCCAGTGTTATATGCTCTACAGTGGCCCCCACCCAGTGTTATATGCTCTACAGGGGCCCCCACACAGTATTATATGCTCTACAGTGGCCCCCACCCAGTATGATATGCTCTACAGTGGCCCCCACCCAGTATTATATGCTCCACAGTGGCCCCCACCCTGTATTATATGCTCCCAACAGCCCCCCTCCCGGTTCGGTGCTATTATTATACTCTGGGGTCTCCTCAGACCCCAGAGTATAATAATCGGAGGCCCAGGGGAAGTGATGAAAAATAACAACCACTCATACTCACCTTGTCTTACCTTTCCTTGGCATCCTCGCTCCATCCTGCCGTCTTCAGGCCCTCTTCAGACGTCGCTGCCGAGGCCTGTGATTGGGCCTCAGTGGTCACATGGGGGCACACTGACGTCATTACGCGGCTGCTCCCCATGTGACCGCTGGGGCCTAATCACAGGCCTCAGTGACATGATGGAGGAGCGCCGGAGAGAACGCTGCGCCCAGGAGAGGTGAGAATATCTATTTATTATTTTCAGTCACCTCCCCTGGACTGCCAACTATTGGAAAGGGGCCTGCAATATGCCTGGGCCCCTTTTCAATAACAGTATGTATAGCGGTTGGGGAACCAGGCTTTCCCCGACCGCTATCATAATAGTCCGGGGCCCGTCCATCTCCAGCTGGCCGCGGGCTCCGTAACCTGCCGGGTCCGTCACAGCGCACCCCCTGCGACCGCGATCATTACTGGTTTGTGGGGTTCGCGGTAGCATCTGCGACAGGGCTCCGGGGCCCCTAATGTCCCGGGCCCTGTGGCAGCCGCTACCGCTGCTACCCCGATAGTTACGCCCCTGACTTACACATGACCATGAATTACACGGTCCTGTGTGCGGGCACACAGTCCGGGCTGTAAACATATGAAACAGGTCCTTTTCCTGTATGATTTTGTGGCCATGCTTCCGCGACCCATTCATTGAATGCAGTGGCGTAACTAGGAATGCCGAACATTTGACATGGGGCCCACCCCCGAACTGCCGCCCCCAACCCCCTTCCCCCGGACCGCCCCCTCCATCCCCTCCCCCCCAAAAAACGCATTCCTACGCATACTATTTTGTGCAATAGTGGCCCCTACACACACTATTATGCCCCATAGTGGCCCCTGAACACAGTATTATACCCCATAGTGGTTCCTGCACACGGTATTATGCCCCACTGTGGACCACCTATGAACAGATTATTATACTCTGGGGTCTTTCCAGGACCCCAGAGATAAGATCGGAGACACAGGGGAAGATATAAAAAACAATGTTACTTACTTGTCCCTGGCTCCGGTACACTCCCTGCCACTTTGGCCGTCTTCAATGTTGGACCAGACGTCGCGTGAGCCAGGCCAGTATCGCGACGCATAATGACGTCGGCTGACATCTGGGGCATCACCAAACAGGCCCTGAAGCCTGCCGGAGCACAGGAGAAGTAAGTAACAGTGTTACACCAGCAGGTAACGGCCTATTTTTTAAAAAAAAAAGCGTCGGGGGCCCAACGGGCCCCCTAATGTCCCAGGCCCTGTTTCAGCCGCTACTGCTGCTACCCTCGGTATTTACGCCCCTGATTGAGTGAATGGGGCCACGGAAACACGACCGGTGCACGGCTGGCACACGGATCACATCCTTGTGTCACCCGTGCTCCGGCTGTGCCATTTATTCATGGCCGGTTGTGTGCAACCTGCCTTAAAGACAGTGCAATATATGCCAGGCTATTCATAATTGTCTACTGTAACAACTGGCTAATGTGTTTTTTTTGGCAAGAAAATATCACTAAAAATGTGGCAAAGATGCCAAAAAAGCTCAGTGTGTATCCAGCCTTATTCAGCTACCAGAATGTTCAAATTGTTAGGTTTCTCCATGTCTGCTTCCCCAGATAATGATAGTGTTGGTATTTTCTACTTAAAAAAATTCTATTTCTTTTAAGAAGTCTATTGGAAAAAGACTTATACAAAAAGACACCAAACCCAAAACATGCCCTGGAAGCAAAGCATTGAAAGAAAGACACAAACTGTAAGAATAGCTCATCTGCCTTTACATCCAGAGCATAACAAATTACTGAAATGATACGGAAGTTTCTGGAGTTCCGAGGCAGTAATTGTGAACAAATAAGTGTTAATGACAATGGCTGTCCCAAATAGTGTTATAAGTATCGCCCTGTGTGTAAACAGAGCTGTTAATGCTAATGGAGCTCGCGGTTCAGCAATCGACCTTCATTTCTCTAATCTATATGTAATCGGAGGTAAAAGACTCATCTACCTATTCAGTGAAGATTCATTTATATTACCTAATATAAATGTCTATTACACACATAACCAGGGGGCGACTTGCAACATATTCCATTGGGATGTGGTGTATAAAGAAGGGTTATCGTCGGGTGATTACTCTCAGTATATACTATATGTCAACATTCTAAATCCAACGCTGAAAGTTGATGTATATTGAATTATGCCTTTGAGCACATGGAAATCTCTGCACATCATTACCTCCGAAAATGTAACATAGGAGCCATTCGGCAGCCTGTTACCGTCTGTCACAATCCGCTTTACTACACAGTCAGCAATCATCCTAATGTAGCGCTGTGCTGACATGCTCTCACTAGGTCACTTTGTAAATGAATATGTTTCTTTCACGCCTTTGCTACTAACAAGGTCATTTTTAAGAAGATGTTTCCTGTCATCCATAGAAATACTATTTGAGAGTCGCATACAAGGTCGTTTTTCACAGGCGGATGTTCTGTAGGTTTTCTTTGTCCTTGGATGATTTACATTTGTCTTTCTCAAAATAGTACTTCAGTGATCTCCATAGTTCGGTGTACAGCTCTCCTGACTAAATACGGCCTTGCTTTTTATCTAAGATTATATGACATTAGAGGGATTGTATGGGATTAGAAAAACATGTCTTCTTCCAGAAACAGTGCCACCCCTGTCTATTGGTTGTGTGTGGTATTGCAGCTTAGCGTTATTCACTTTAATGTTGCTGTGCTGCAAAACCATACACAACCCATGGACAGGTGTGACACTGTTTTGGGAAGAACATAGACATTTTTTTTCTAATCCTGCCCATCCAAATTGATTATGGCAGGATTATAATTTATCATCTATCCACAGGATAGATGATAACTTAGTGTTTGATCAGAGGGGAGTTGACTGCAGGGATCGCAGGTTGTGTTCCCATCCCATTGGAACAGTTGTATGCAGCGTGCATTGCTGGTCCTCTCATCTCTATGGGACTGCTGAGGACAAGCCCATCACAGTCCTGGGTTATCTCCCATAGAGTTAAAGAGGATCTGTCACCAAGTAGAAAATACTATATAATTTGACTCTTGCCGTTCCCCTGATCAATTTTGTATTCTTCTTTTTAACTCCATCCACCCATTCTGAAGATAGGGCCCCTGGAAGATATCTGTACACTAGCTGTGTGAACCGAGAGCAAGGCAGGTGGTTTGGTCTCCGCAACCCAGAGTAATCAAGGCACACGCGGTAGTTCAAGAAAAGAATATATATTTACTATAAGTTAATAAAGGCTAGTTGAAGGTAAAATGACAGGGCTAAAGACAAGCAAAATATACAATATAGCATGAACAATTTCAAGGCAAATTCTGCAATGGTTTCTACTTTTACTCTGTCCACTTCTGCAGTATGGACACTGAATGAACAATATACTCAAAACTATCCCTAACTGACCCTGACTTCACATTTGGGTGCACCCCCTTTTCCCCAGTGGTCCAGGTGGACCGCTTACAGTCCGTAGAAGCGCGCGGTGGGGCCCAAAGTCGGTCCTTTCTTTTATAGCGAAGCGTCCTCTCCTCACGGTTATCAGGATCTTGGGAGAAATGAAGTCCTCTTTAACAGACAGGGAAACCAACTGAATGCAATGTAATCCAACAGCAGATTCCACTCAGCACACTGACAGTCCTGCCGAATCCATACACTGAGCTGGGATGTAAGCCGGGATTTAGCAGGTGCTGTCCAGTACATCAACAGCACTGCGAGTCTCTATCTGTGGTATCCATATACACAGTCACAATGTCAGTCTCACTGATCAGCCACTGAGCACAGTTCCTTTCACGTGGACTCACTAGTCCTGTTGTCTCTTTACACTCTGTTTGTCTCTGGACCAAGATACAGCTTAGCTGTACAGAAAAATCTCCACACCAGTTCAATACAACACTTGCCAAGATGGCTGCTGCTCTCTGTCTCGTCACTTCCTGCTTCTCTGCTCACACTCTGTCTGCAGAACAGGCAGGCTGACATAAAAGGGGGGGGGGTCTCACTCCAGCATCATGTCACAATTACAATGGCTGCTGTCTTAAAGGAACAGAATCACAGAAATACATTCAACATTAACAGTTTATACAGACAAATGAAGCTTAGGACAACATTGGCTGTCTCTTACAAGATGATAACTTAGTGTTTGATCAGAGGGGAGTTGACTACAGGGATCGCAGTTTGTGTTCCCATCCCATTGGAACAGTTGTTATGCAGGTGCATTGCTGGTCCTCTCATCTCTATGGGACTGCTGAGGACAAGCCCATCACAGTCCTGGGTTATCTCCCATAGAGTTAAAGAGGATCTGTCACCAAGTAGAAAATACTATATAATTTGACTCTTGCCATTCCCCTGATCAATTTTGTATTCTTCTTTTTAACTCCGTCCACCCATTCTAAAGATATGGCCCCTGGAAGATTATCTGTATACTAGCTGTGATACTCCAAGTGGGCAGGAACCTTTTATTTTCTCATACAAAAACATAGGGTTACTGCCCACTTGGAGAATCAGTGCTAGATTGCATATGATCCTTAAGGGGCCATATCTTTTGAATGGGTGGATGGATTTTAATAAGAAAAACACCAAATTGATCAGGGGAATGGCAAAAATCAAATCATTTATTTTATTCAGCATTTTCTACTTGGTGACAGATCCTCTTTAAAGAGAGCCACAGTGCACCTGCTCCATTCAGACAAGGGTACAAGGGACCCCACTGATCAGACACTTACAGTATCACTTGTGATGCTAACACCAGAACCCAGCCAGCCCACAGATAGATAGGTTATGGTCACCTGAATCAGTGTCTTCCTCTTGTGAATCGGTTCCTCTGATGCTGCTGTTTCTTTCAATATGCAAATGAGCTCTTTGGAGCAACAAAGGCATTGTCTCTTCCCTCTTTTGAGCACCGATAGTGCCATCATTGCTCTAAAGACCTCATCTGTATGTTAGCAAATACAGTGATATCACTATTTCATTCAGGTGACCCTAACCACTCTATCTGCAGGGCTGGTTTGATATGTTGGGTTCTGGTGACAGACTCCCTTAAATGAACAATTTCAGGCTGAGATAAAGAGTTTTATAAGCATAAAAAAAAAAGCAAGCATGGTCACATTTTTGTCATTGTATACCAATAGATCTTTCCTTTCTTATCTCATTTGGCTAAGGATATCCTGAGATTGGGGCACTAGATGAGCAGCTTTCAAAGAGTAACTCACAAGATTGGATAAAGACACAAGCAGTGGCGTAACGATTGTGGTCACAGGGGGTGCGACCGTGACAGTGCCTGGAGTGGTACAGGGCCCGCTGCCAGCTGGAAATGGCCGGGGCCCTGCATCACCATGATAGTGGTTGGGGAAAGCTTTGTTCCCCGACCGCTATACATATTGTTACACTTCCCCTGCCAGCCCAGAGGAGGTGTATAAAAATATAAAAATAAATACTTATACTCACCTGTCCTGGGCTCTGGAGCTCTTCTTGTCGGTAACTGACGTCACGCCAGCGGTCACATGGGGCGCGACGGCGTAATGTCATCGCGACCCACGTGACCGCTGGAGTGTGAGACGTCAGTCGCCAGAGAGAAGAGGATGCCGCAGACAGCCGGACGGAGTGAGGATGCCCCGGAGAGGTGAGATAAGGTGAGTATAAGTGTTTGTTATTTTGAATCACTTCTCCTGGGCCTTTACTTATTATACTCTGGGGTCTGAGGTGACCCCAGAGTATAAAAATAGCAACGGCTGTAGGAGGGGGGGCTCTTAGGAGCATATAATACTGTGTGGGGGCCACTGTGAGCATATAATACTGCGTAGGGGCCACTGTGAGAATATAATTCTGTCTGGGGTATTGTGAGCATATAATACTGTGTGGGGGCCACTGTGAGCATATAATACTGTGTGGGGGCCACTGTGAGCATAAAATACTGTGTGGGGGCCACTGTGAGCATATAATACTGCATAGGGGCCACTGTGAGCATCTAATACTGTGTGGGAGCCACTGCTGGGTATATAATACTGTGTGGGGGCCACTGTGAGAATATAAAACTGTGTGGGGGCCACTGTGAGCATATAATACTGTGTGGGAGCCACTGTTGGGTATATAATACTGTGTGGGGGCCACTGTGAGCATATAATACTGTGTGGGGGCCACTGTGAGCATAAAATACCATGTGGGGGCCACTGTGAGCATATAATACTGCATAGGGGCCACTGTGAGAATATAAAACTGTGTGGGGGCCACTGTGAGCATCTAATACTGTGTGGGAGCCACTGCTGGGTATATAATACTGTGTGGGGGGCCATGTGAGCATATAATACTGTGTGGGGGCCACTGTGAGCATAAAATACCATGTGGGGGCCACTGTGAGCATATAATACTGC
Organism: Leptodactylus fallax; assembly: GCA_947044405.1. Lineage (NCBI taxonomy): Eukaryota > Metazoa > Chordata > Amphibia > Anura > Leptodactylidae > Leptodactylus > Leptodactylus fallax. The sequence goes on from CAMRHE010000426.1 coordinate 1,132,556, forward strand.
GTAGGGGCCACTGTGAGAATATAAAACTGTGTGGGGGCCACTGTGAGCATATAATACTGTGTGGGGGCCACTGCTGGGTATATAATACTGTGTGGGGGCCACTGTGAGCATATAACACCGTGTGGGGCCACTGTGAGCATATAAAACCGTGTGGGGGGCCACTGTGAGCATATAATACTGTGTGGGGGCCACTGTGAGCATATAAAACTGTGTGGGGGCCACTGTGAGAATATAATACTGTGTGGGGGCCACTGTGAGCATATAATACTGTGTGGGGGCCACTGTGAGCATATAAAACTGTGTGGGGGCCACTGTGAGAATATAATACTGTGTGGGGGCCACTGTGAGCATATAATACTGTGTGGGGGCCACTGTGAGCATATAATACTGTGTGGGGGCCACTGTGCAGCATATAATACTGTGTGGGGGCCACTGCGGGCATATAATACTGTGTGGGGGCCACTGTGGAGCATATTATACTTTCCCAGTATTGTTTAAATGTCGGACGCTGCACTGCTCACTCACTGTATTCTTGATAACTGCAGTTGTGGATACTGCAGCTGTATCCCTTTCAAGTATCTGAGATATCGTTGCAGCACCCGTAACGCCACTATCAAGAATTCGCTCTAGGGAGGGGGTAGCGGGCCCCGGGCAAAAGTTTGCACTGGGGCCCACAAGACCTTAGTTACGCCACTGGACACAGGTCTATCAAGTCCAACCTATTATCCTGCCATACTGATCCAGACAAAGGCAAAAAACATGAGGCAGATGCCAGTTTCCCCATATTACGGGATAGGCAAGACTTCACAACTCTAAAAATGACAATCAGAATAAATCTCTGGATCTACACCCCATCCAAAATTTAAGTTGTCATAATTTGTAATATTTTTGCTTGCAACTAAGGCATCCATAGCCCTCATAGAACCTGTATTATATCAACCATCACAACATCCTATTGCAGAGAGTTCCTTATAAAGATGACGTTAAAGTCAATTATTTGCCACTAGGTTTTACTTTGTATGAGCATCTGCCTCCCATTGCAATGAATGTGAGGGGCAGGATTTTTGCGATTCGTGCCACAAAGATTCCATCATGTGAAACTGGCCTAAGAAATCTCATCAACATGCTGTAGGAAAAAAACTACATGTTGCAGATATTGACTTGTAGTATTGATGTCAATGATATGCTGCAGATATATAGTAGGGATTTCATATTTTGCAATGCAAATAGAATCTGCAACAATAAGGCTAGGACTACACAGCGAATTTGACCATGATTCCTATCACATAACTGAATGGAGTTTTATAACCTAGGGATGTTGTGATCACAACTTCGAGCAGCAAAAAAAAAAATCTAGTAGTGTTTTGTAACTTTGAGTCCCAGTCTCAGCACATTCAGGTTGCAGTGTGACTCCTAGAGATGGGCGAATTGGCTTGTAACGAGCCGGGTTCGTCCTCAATATTCCAACTTGTTGTTTTTTTACAAACTAAACAAATGGAGATTCATCTCAGGCAAAATAAAATGGCCATTGCATGACCTTCTGAAGAGACTCCAGATTATAGAGAGGCCCAGGGGAGATGACAAAAAAACACTCATACTCACCTTCTGTTACCTCTCTTGGGCCTCCTCGCAGCTTCTGGTGCTCGTCTCTGACGTCATCGGCCCGGGTTCAGTACTGAGGCCTGTGATTGGGCCTCAGCGGTGACCTGGGCACGCTAAGTGTCATGACAAACAGATGGTGTGTAATGTAATTAGTGAAGGGATCACATTGCTTGCATAAGTGCTGCGGTCCCTTGAAACAGCTGATCAGTAGGGATCCCGAGTGTTGGGCCCCTCAATGATCTCTTATTGTTCACCTTTCCTGAGAACAGGTCATCAATAACAGGTAAATGAATAACCCTTTAGAGGGGTTATCTACTGAGCGGTCACCACTCCACCCCATGTCACCCAATATGAGAAAATAGGTCATCAACAGCAAGGGGATATCCCCCTTATAAAAAATTATTGTAAAATTGGTGGATGTCCGTCTGTTAGGAACCCTGCAGATCAGCTGTTTTCCAGAGCGTGCAGGTCCCAGCATTTGCATTTGCATATCATATCCTTGATAATGGCAGTTGTGGGCACTGCTATGGGACACTTCTACAGGACCAATACCGGCCAGTATAAAGAATACACTATAGGGATGGGGTAGTGGGCCCCAGTCAAAGTTTAGACTGTGGCCTTCAAGATTTTAGTTACGCCACTGACTTCATTCACTTATATTACTCAAAGAGTCATAGGGCAACACAGAGATCTTTGGTCAGCTGACAAGAGTCGTAGCCCTAGCCTTAATGCACCATTTGGTGCTTTTTTTTTTCTCCTGATTTTCAACAGAAAGATTGCAGATTTTCTGCTGCAAAAAATCTGCAGCGTTTCAGTCCTGTGAGAGCATGTCCTAAGAGAGGGTGAATATTAACACAGCACTTTTTCGCTATTGCTATTGTCTTTTCTCGATGAGGGAAAATACACTGGCAGGCATAGATTTTTAATTCTATTTGAGGAATCTGCATATTACTTATAAGCAACTACCATGCAAAATGGAATTTGGACAGCATTCAAATATACAAGTAACTTCTTAGGTACAATTGTAGACCAAAATAAGAAAGCGTATACTCCCCTGGCCTTACTACCTTGCTTATAAATCTTGATTCCCGCTAACTCTACTAACATTACTATAATTTAAGTAGCCTCATATGAACTTCAGAATTGTATAGCAAGGGCAAGAACAAATCCTGAGGCCTTCATTACTTCTTAACCTTGCACTTAACCCAAATGAAAACACAAACACTGTCTTGTGTAGAAAGTGATGGCCTCAGGTTTTACTGAAAATAATATTGTCATGTAAGAAAACTTGAAAAATATAATGTTATGGCCAGAAGTAAAAGATAAGATATGTAGGATAGCAAATTCGAAAATATGAGAATATTTATATAAGACTCTGTTAGGCAGTGTGTTGACAACATGTAGATATGTAACAAAATATATTGCACCGAAAGGGTTTTTCTGGGACTAAAATTTTGATGTTTTAGGATATCAATATAAAATCAGTGGGGGTGCGATACAAGGGACTCCTGCGGATCAGCTGTTTGAAGAGGCCACTGTGCTCACCAGTACTACGGTCTCTATTACAATGACATCATGTTCATTGGTCACAAGTTACAACTGCAGCTCAGTCCCATTCAAGTAAACGGGGTTGAGCTTCATTAGCAAGTAGAGACCTTACACAATGTATTGGCATTGTGCTTGGTATTGTCCTAGAGGCCAATCTTAAAGAGGTTATCCTGGATAAAAGTGATTTTTTAAAATAGGCCAGGGAAGGTGAAAAAATTAAAAAACCCATACTCACCTGTCCCCTGATGCTCTGGTGCCTTCCAGTGCGGCCCAGTCCTGCTGCTCGGCTGTCTACAAATATATCCTGGACAACCCCTTTAATCAATTCTGCCACATCTCAAGAGTTTTTAGAAAATCTGATGACCTGAGGTGTCCCCGTTCTGACATCACGCGCTCCAAGGATCACCACTGGCAGTGTCGTAACGATCGTGGTCGCAGGGGATGCGACCGCGACCGGAGGGGTTAGGAGCCCGAGGCCAGCTGCAAATGGGTGGGGCCCCAGACCACCATGATAGTTGTTGGGGAACCAGGCCCATGTTAACAGAAAGGGTCCCATCGGGCCCTTTTCCAGTTAATGCCAGCCCAGGGTAGGTGACTAAAAATAACTCACCTGTCCGGGATTCTTCTGACCGGTTTCTGAGGTTTTCCAACGTTCCAGACGTCACTGCTGGGGCCTGTGATTGGCCCCAGCAGTCACATGGGGTGTGCTGGCGTAATGACCTCATCGCACCCCACATGACAGCTGAGGCCCAATCACAGGCCCCAGCAGTGATGTCTGGAGCGCAGGACCTCAGTCGCAAGACAGAAGAGGAGCGAGGATACACAGGAGATTTGAGGTTTTAATAATAATAATAATAATAATAATAATAGTCCTTTAATAGTCCCACAATGGGGAAATTCAGTGTGTTACAGCAGCAAAGATAAGATAAGATAAGCAGATACAAATACAAATACAACATGTACAGGAATGTTCCAAGGTGAGAGGCATTACATTAATAGCAGATAGACAGATAGGGCGTAGCAGAGGGGGGGGGGGGGGGATTTAACAGGCAGAGAGATATTTCAGTTCTCTGTGTGTAATGATCTCCGCTTAGGTCGGTGTTGGTTGTACAGCCTAACCGCAGTGGGGAGGAAAGACTTCCGATAGCGCTCCTTCTCACACCTAGGGTGGAGCAGTCGGTCACTGACAGTACTGCTCAGCGCGATCACAGTCTCATGCATGGGATGGGACTTCTTCTTCTGCATGGAGCTCACCACGGACAGTATCCTTCTGTCACCCATCACCTGCACTGGGTCCAGTGGGCTCCCCAGGACAGAGCTGGCCTTTCTAATCAGCTTGTCAAGTTTATTTCTGTCCCTGGTTGATATACTGCTCCCCCAGCAGGCCACTCCAAAGAAGATGGCTGATGCCACTACCGAGTTGAAGAAAGTTCTAAGAAGTGCCCCCCGGATTCCAAAGGCTCTCAGTTTCCTAAGCAGGTAGAGCCTGCTGTGGCCCTTCCTGTACTGGGCCTCCATATGATCTGTCCAGTCCAGCTTATTATTAAGGAGCAAACCCAGGTACTTATAGGTGTTCACAATCTCGATGCCCGTCCCCAGGATGTCCACTGGTTTAGGAGGGCTTCTGCCTTTGCGGAAGTCCACCACCATCTCCTTGGTCTTCCCCGCGTTAATCTTCAGGTGGTTCCGGTGGCACCAGTCCACAAAATCCTGGTTCAGTTCTCTGTACTCCCTGTCATCATCATCTGTGATGAGACCCACTATTGCAGAGTCGTCAGAATACTTCTGTAGGTAGCAGCTGGATGAGTTGCACCTAAAATCTGCAGTGTACAGTGTGAAGAGGAAAGGGGCGAGAACCGTACCCTGAGGTGCCCCCCGTATTACAGATCACGGTACCTGACACACAGTCTTGGACTCTCACGTATTGAGGTCAATTTGTGAGGTAGTCTAGGATCCAGTTGGAGAGGTGGTGGTCCACTCCAGCAAGGCCCAGCTTGTCCCTCAATAACCTGGGCTGTATGGTGTTAAAAGCACTGGAGAAGTCAAAGAACATTATTCTCACTGTGTTCCCTGGTTTCTTCAGGTGAGACAGAGCCCTGTGCAGAAGGTGGATGATGGCATCATCTACCCCAATGCCCGGCCGATAAGCAAACTGGAGGGGGTCCATAGCGGGGCTCACTAGAGGGCGGAGATGTGTGAGAACCTATACTAATAGGTTACATTTTAGGCCTACATTTGGACTTCCACTTCCTGCTCTTATCTCAACATAGAAAAAAGCTAAGTACTCAGATTGTATGTTGTACTGATCGTGCATATGTAATAGGCTGCTTGTGCCAACATTAGAGACTTGGGTGGCCTTGTTATCATAGCAAGCTTGTTAAGCAACCCATGCGATCTAAAGAAAATAATTACGCTGTAATATGTAATATAATTTCCTTATGATTAGAGACCTCACTGCTCTCCATACAGAGAAAAATAATCTCTGTGCTTCAAGGCATTTCATATACAACCCCTTAGTGTCCTATGGTTCTCATTCACCCTAATGTTAAATATACTACTTGGTATCAGCCTGACATTCCACAGTACATCAGATGAAACATGCCATTAGACAATGTGCTATTGGGATGTAGCATAGGCAAAGACAACTCAGTGCGCTGCGTCGCAAACCCTTTGTTATTCCTTGTGGAAATAAGATGTGTTGTCAATAAAGAGTTTTTGTTCAATCAAAAAATAGGCAAAGACAACATTTTCTTATCTTACTTCTCACATATTATATATGCATGCACATTTAGTGCACCCTATATTGTACAACACATCTGCTGCCTTGTAAATCCATTATAAATGGCTATCACCACGAAGATTCCCCACCACTCCCTTTCGATGTTTCCAGAACCCCCACTGGTGTCCTGCTCCCATCTCAACATAGCATAAAATGGCTGGGATCGCTCAATCAGCCAATCCCTGGCCTCAGCTAGTGATTGACTGGATGGGCATCCCCAGCCATTTCTAACTGCCCTTGAAGGACTAAGCATTTTTTTGCCAATTTTTTCCACCTGGGTCATGCATTCTAAGACCTTATTCACACAACAGCTACATGTCTGTTTTAAAAAGAAGGGGAGTTTTGAGTTTTAAAACGGCCATTTGATGGCCAATCAAAAAATGGATGTCATATGGCCATTTTTCACTGTCATGAGAATAAGGCCAGAAATTAACTGATACATTTGGTTTTCATGCATGTTTATCTGATGAAAATCCCAACGATAGTGTGAATAAGGCCTAAGCCATAAATTTTAAAATTTTCTGTGGTGGTTAACCCGCTGCAAACTTGCAATGTGTGGCCCAGTGCTTAAAGGGATTCTCAGCAATTAAAGCAGCAATGTCCTATCCTATTTCTAGTGGATGGTCTGAATCAGACAGCACTGTTGGAACAAGCCACTGGACCATGTGAGCAATGAAGGGGTTGTGGTACTTCTGTGACCCAACCAAACAAACACTGAATGTTTTCCCTAAGGATCGGTCACCAATAGTTTAGTTCTGGAGAACCTCTGATAGCAAAAACCCACAGTAATGTACAAATGATTGAAAAACGTAATACTGAAGATGACCTAAGAATTTAGACCAAGAAATATGCAAATTACAGGCAAGATATCAAACAAGATGTTTCATAGATTAAATGCTTATTGTAGTTTTATGCTTGAAGAAGCAAACAGATATAACACGCTTCACTAATGGTTAGGAAACTGCCTTCACTGATAAGTATCTACCATCAAGCTGACCCCAAGCAAGGGGCAGAGAATATTACAATGATTTACATTTGACTTTTTTCTGGGGCTCCTCCTTCCATTTTTTTCTAATTTTCATTGTACTATATAAATAGCAAAATATGAGATCCAGTTCCTTTTTAAGAAGCAAAGGAGACAATTTCTCAAATTTTTCCAATTTCCATGAAATGATTAGACTATGGGAACTTCGTTCCGTAGCCTTTACAAGGGCAGTTTTTGTGGAATTTTTTGCAACCCTTTTATTTGTTATGTTTGGTTTAGGCTCATCTTTAAATTGGCCTGGAGCACCTCCAAGTGTCCTGCAAGTTGCCTTAGCTTTTGGCCTTGGCATAGGCACTTTAGTTCAAGCTTTTGGTCATGTAAGTGGTGCCCATATCAACCCAGCTGTAACCCTAGCATTCATGGTGGGTTCTCAGATCTCCTTCCTGCGAGCAGTTTTTTATATAGGAGCTCAGTTACTGGGAGCAGTGTCTGGAGCCGCCATTCTTCAAGGGCTTACTCCCTTTGAAGTCAAAGGGAATTTATCAGTAAATGGGGTAAGATTTTATTTTATGTTTTTTACTGTATTTTTGATGGGTCTGTGAGTATAGCTAGCAAAAAGTACAACAAGCTTGGGGTATTGCTGTACTACTGAAAATTAATCTCTACCATTGACCACTATGATAATTGATAATTACGTGTATTACTATGGCGGGTTACACTTACTCATAATACACAGAATATAGAAAGCACTATTATATAAGCCCAACTATATTTATATGCATTGCACGTAGGTGATAGGTGACAAGTAATACTTTTTGAGGGCACCCCTTCAGGTGGGCTTTAGGGCGAACTTTGGCTCAATGGTAGATATACATAGGGAATATAAAAAAATGAATTAGTCTTTTATACACGTGTTATATTGATATGCGAAGCAATTTTTTTTTATACAGTATATACATTTTGTAAATCATCTATTCTTTTACAGTTATTCAACAACACAGAGGCTGGGAAAGCTTTTGCTGTTGAGGTTTTTCTAACACTTCAGCTAGTCTTATGTATATTTGCATCTACGGACGATCGAAGGACAGATAATGTGGGTTCCCCATCTTTGTCTATTGGACTTTCAGTGACACTTGGACACCTCCTTGGTGTAGGTATCAGAGCATGCACACAAGATGCAAAAAATGCTATAAATCACAGAAAATATATTTTTATTATACTTAGTGAGGCATGTGCAAAGTGTATGTAGCATCTGGTAGGAAGAAGTCTTACAATTTACCTAAATAGAAATCTAAATCATTCCATCTTGTGTTTTAAGGGATGTCTTGTTAAGTGGCGGTGACAAGTCAGCTTAGCAATGATTAGATATGTATTATTTATTTTGATTACTTGTATTATTTATATTGCTTACTTATATAGTGCCAACATATTCCACAGCGCTTTATAGACATTGTCAATCACTGTCCCATATAGGACTCCTGATACCTTCAAACTATGTTTTTATTTAACAATTTCCAAGTGTATAGAACGTTCAATAAAGATGTAAGAAAGGAGCAGGCAAGAAGGTCAGGAGAAACACAAGGAAAACAATAGAGAATTATTTAGATCATATGGTTCTTGGTCTTCATCCAGTATCTAGATCATATGGTTCTTGATCTTTATCCAGTATCTAGATCATAGGGTTCTTGATCTTTATCCAGTATCTAGATCATAGGGTTCTTGGTCTTTATCCAGTATCTAGATCATATGGTTCTTGGTCTTTATCCAGTATCTAGATCATAGGGTTCTTGATCTTTATCCAGTATCTAGATCATAGGGTTCTTGGTCTTCATCCAGTATCTAGATCATACGGTTCTTAGATAAAGAGCACATCTACATCTAGTTCTAAAAGTATATTTGTGGTCTTGTTCTCTTAGCCTGAGTATGTCAAAAAGGTTGCTTCCATCACATTTACAGAAATTTTCTTTCTTACATGTTCTCTTGGCTTGAACCCACACATCTATTCTAGATATATCTCCAGCTGAGATGAAAATAAGGAAGAATAAATTTGCTTTCTATAGCAACTAGTCTCAAGGTAGTCTAGTCACAAAAAAATTTAAGTGGGCATACTTTTGGAATGATTTTTTAAAAAATATGTGGATTATATGTGGTGTGTATATTTGGGTTATTAGCATTGATGCACGTTGAATTGGAAAGAGAGTCAAAGTGACACAAGAGCATCTCCTGCAGAACAGTGCCATCAGTGCTGGAATATATTCTGCTTCTTATATGTGAAGCACTGTACATTGTGAAGTTTGTGCTTCACTTTGCATATCACGTTGTCCAAATTTTGGTCATTTAGAACTGTAAAATGTTATAGTTAGTGACCAATAGTAATAACAATACAGTATACCTGTCACGTGGAAAACACAGTCCAGTCTGCAGACAGCATGTTATAGAACAGGAGGGACTGAGCAGATTAACATATAGTTTTATGGGGGAAGATTTAGTATAACCTGTCATTTATCCATTAAAATCCCTGCCCTATTTTATGCTAAGAGGTCAAGGATGCGGTCCTATCAGTGACAGCTATCTCTGTATGTCCAGTCATAAAGGGCAGGCTGTCACTGTCACAGGCAGTCACTGATAGGACCTCCTCCTTGACTTCTCAACACAGAAAGAGCAGAGATTTCAATGGATAAATAACAAGTTATATTGAATTTTTTCACACCAACCTATATATCAATCTGCTCAGCTCCTCCTGCTCTATAACATGTTGCCTACAGATTGCACTGCATTTTTCTCGTCACATATTCCCTTTGAGATAGATTATGTTATTGTTTAGGCCTCCTTCACATGACCGTGTTTAGTGTACGGGTCAGTGAAGTGGTATTCGTGTGTCATCCGTGCTTTTCATGGCCCATACATTGAAGTGAATTGGAACAAGTCTCATTATAGAAAGGTATAGGACCTGCTGCATATTTTGCGGCTCTTTACTACGCCCAGACACACAGTTGCAAAAGCTACGGCTGAGTTTATGGGCCCATAGAAATGCATGCGTCCATACTGCGATCCGCAATTGTAGATCCGCAATTGCAGAATAAAAGTACAGTCATGTGAATGAGGTCTTAATGCTGATAGAAGACAAGGGTCAAGTTATGGTTTATGCAAAAGAATATCTTTGCCAACACCGAAAATGTTAAATGTAAATATTACATAGACAAAGCTGAAGATAAAATAAAGTAATTGTGAAATTGTACATTTTTGTTACTTTTTACCTTTTTTTTTTTTTATACTGTTCACCACATGTGTCTATTGCAAGGAATAACTTTGGATTTTGGTACTTTGTACAGCTATGTCTTCAAAGGTTGCCACTAACTAACCATTATTATTTTAGATCTATTACACAGGTTGCTCCATGAACCCAGCGAGATCCTTTGCACCAGCAGTAGTAACTGGGATTTTCAATGCTCATTGGGTAAGTCTACCTTTTTAACTTTTTCATTGTGTGACCGAAAGTAATTTGTAGATTCCACACCATGACAGTACACATGAGATGGGTTGGGTTGTTGGTTTATCCAAGTTGATAAAATAATTGTTAGGTTATTATATTCCTAGTCATTATGTAATTGTATAATTACAAGTATTACACTTTTGTATTATTGTGTAAAGACACTCTGGGATGAAACCTCTTCTTTGTTTTGTGGTAGTGCTTTCCTAAGTCTATTTAAAGAACATTGCTTACATTTTGATGGGATTTAACTTTAGTGTGTCTGTTCACGGTGGGCTAAAATTTAATGTTTATCAAGACTTTCTCCTGGGAGGACACAAAGTGAAGAATCCATCTGGTTGTTTACTTCTTAATGCACCTTTTCGAACAATGTTTGGCAGGTTACTTTTAAGATTTTGAGTGCATTCCTCTTGTATACTATACTGACATCGACATTCTCTCAACTGTCCTGGTAGAGCTACTCTTGAAAGGAAGTGGATTACAGAACCTTTCCAGTAATGCAACTCTTTTACTGTTTTCGGTGTGTTATTTTCTACAGCCACCCAAAGTTCTGCATGCCCTGCCTGAGAAGAGTTATTTTCCATCTATAAAGTACCAACTAATAACATATGTTGTAGTTAATAGGGGAACTGTCATTGAATCCCCAAAACACTGCAAAAACACTATAGATTAAGAGCCCTGCTCGAACAAGCTGAGAGGTTTGAGTATACTAAGTGAACTCAGGTTAGAAAGTAATAGCATGAGTAGTTGGCTGTACTTTTTGAAAGTTTCTTCTGGCTACCTTGTAAGTTTATGTTCGGCCCTTTATAGAGATTTGAAACATCTGTAGCCATTGCTGTCATGGTGGAATTTAATAAATAGGTCAGACATGGACATACCATATATTCAGCCTGGGCAATGAGAATATGGGCTTCGTAAAATAGGCAGAAAGGCCAGCAAGAGGTGATAAATACATATTTGCAAGGGAAACCATCACAGGGAACCAATAATGATCTGGTACAGCATGTACCACTGTAAAAGTATTTCTTGCAAAAGTATTCATACCACTTGAACTTTTTCACATTTTGTCACCTTACATCCACAAACTTAAATGTATTTTATTGAGATTTTAAGTGATAACCAACTCAAAGTAGCAGATAATTGTGAAGTTGAAGGAAAATGATACATGGTTTTCAAAATTTTAATCAAATAAAAATCTGAAAAGTGTGACATGCAAAAGTATTCAGTCCCCTATATCAATACTTTGTAGAGCCGCCTTTCGATGCAATTAAAGCTGCAAGTCTTTTGGGGAATGTCTCTACCAGCTTTGCACATCTAGAGACTGAGATTTTTGCCCATTCTTCTTTGCAAAATAAGGTTGGACAGAGAGCGTCTGTGAACAGCAATTTTCATATCTTGCCGCAGATGCTCAATGGGATTTAGGTCTGGACTTTGACTGGGCCATTCTAAAAACATGAATATTCTTTGATCTAAACCATTCCACTGTAGCTAGAAGGTGAATCTCCTTCACAGTCTCAAGTCTTTTTCAGCCTCCAATGGGTTTTCTTCCAGGAGTGCCCTGTATTTAGCTCCATCCATCTTCCCATCAACTCTGACCAACTTCCCTATGTGTCCCCTATATGGCTTGTGGCAAACTGCAAACAGCACTTGTTATGTCTTTCTTTCATCAATGGTTTTCTTCTTGCCACTCTTCCATAAAGGCCAGATTTGTGGAGTGCACACCTGAGAACAGATTCTCCCACCTGAGCTGTCGATTTCTGCAGCTCCTCCAGAGTCACCATGGGTCTCTTGGCTGGTTCTCTGACCTGTGCTCTCCTTGCTCAATCTGTCAGTTTAGGTGGACAGCCATGTCTTGGTAGGTTTGCAGTTGTAGATTACTTTTTCCATTTTTGGATGATGGATTGAACAATGCTGCTTGGGATGCTCAAAGCTTGGAATATGTTTTTATAACCTAGCTCTGCTTTAAACTTCACAACTTTATCTCTGACCTGTGTGGTGAGTTCCTTGGTCTTCATGATGTTGTTTGTTCACTAGTGTTCTCTAAAAAACCACTGAGGCCTTCACATAACATGTGTATTTATACTGAGACTATTTTGCAAAGAAGAATAGGCAAAAATCTCAGTCTCTAGATGTGCAAAGCTGGTAGAGACATACCCCAAAAGACTTGCAGCTGTAATTGCAGCGAAAGGTGGCTATACAAAATATTAATATGGGGGGACTGAATACTTTTGCACGTCACATTTTTCAGATATTTATTTGATTCAAATTTCGGAAACCATGTATCATTTTCGTTCCACTTCACAATTATCTGCTACTTTGTGTTGGTCTATCACTTAAAATCCTAATAAAATACATTTAAGTTTGTGGTTGTAAGGTGAAAAATGTGTTCATGGGGTATGAATACTTTTGCAAGCCACTGTACATATATGTAAGTATATACAAAGCAATTGTACATGAAGTCACTAATGTTAATAGCAGTGTGTGTTATGAGTATAGGCGACCGTACGCCTTAAATAACCGAGCACTTTGTCAATAGCTATTCCTCCTGACCTCCCCATTCACATATTTTCACCAGAGTGAGGGGACTAAACTGTTGCCAGACACCTCTGGAAGGGACTTATTTTTCTTGAAAAAAAAAAAAAGGATTGAGCATGTTGAAATCTGAAAGTCAGTACACCCCTTTACACATAAGATGGTAGAAAAAAATGCTGCAAAGTAAAAATGCTTTCAAAAATAGAAATGGTAAAAGGGTTTCCCAGGACTTTTCATTGATGACCTATCCTTTATTAGTTTATTTTTGTCAATTAAGAAAATGCAAAATGAATGAACAAAAGAGAAATCTACAGTATGTACCCTCAATATTTTGTGTGAACACTCTTTGCACACAGTTTTTGAAGTCGGCAGGGAGGTTTTTCCAAACATCTTGCAGAACTAAGCACAGATCTTCTGTGGATGCAAGCTTGCTCAAATCCTTGTGTCTATTCATGTAATCCCAGACAGACTGGATGATGTTGAGATCAGGGCTCCATGGGGGCCATATCATCACTTCTAGGACCCCTCCTCCAAAGGGCAGTCACACCAAATGTTAACCCCTTCCCGACATCCGCTGTAATAGCTGAGCGGCCGCCATAGCTGCCTGGTTTCTGCTGTATTATACAGCACACACCTGGTGCTTATGTGGATCGTGGGCATTAACCTCCCTGGCGCCTTGGTCAAAGTTGACCGAGGCACAATTTTACCAGGGGGGCCTGCACGCCGCCATTTTGCAGGGGATCACTGGCACCCAGAGCAAGCTCCAGAGCCAACGTCCCGTTGGCATGACAGCTGGGAGCCTACAAAAAAATTTTGCACAACACTGTGTGGCACTCCCTTACATGCCATATTTATTGTTGTTTGCATTACTGTAATTAAATTTACTGCCAACCTGGTGTTGGGACTATTCGCAACTTGTTATAGGGCTCTATGATTTGTAACTCTGCAACTAGATAAACAATAATTTTATTACTGCATATACTGAGATAATAAATAATCATAATTTTTACCTACGTTATCACCTATATTGTTCACAGGTCTTCTGGCTAGGACCAATGTGTGGAGCCACTTTAGGATCCCTGATGTATAATTTTATATTAATTCCAAATACAAAGACCTTCTCAGAAAGAATAGCAATCCTACGAGGGGAGCTGGAGCCTGAAGAAGACTGGGAAGAGCGTGATATGCGGAGAAGACAATCAGTAGAGTTACACTCACCCCAGACAATACCAAGAAGTGGGATGACTGAAAAAGTTTGAATAAAAGAAAAGCTAAAATGGCATTAAATAATCCTGTCATTGTGCTAGAGGAAGGGACGTCTAAATCTGTACCCATCCTGGTCGCAAGTATGTTTGCTCAGACTGTCTAGATTGTCATAACATCTAATATGTAATTATCATATAGGATATGAATGCAAGTAAGAAAAAGTCTTTAGTAAATACCAAAATCAGCCAACAATTCATTTTTACTTGTATAGATATCACTAGTATTTCTATCAGTAATGTATCTAACATGTATCTAAACTCTACTTGTTAGATGAGTCCTACTGGTACCCCCTATGCATGTTCTCCATCAAAGGGGAAAATTGAGTATTACACAGTGCTTACTCAAAGCAATGGTTGTCTGTGCAATGCAGGGCAGGACGCTGAACAGGGAACACCCCAACAAATTTGGGGAACAAGTGGGGAACTCTTCTAGATAACAACGCCCTCAGGTTACAATATATTAAACTGTGCGTTCACATCCTGTCTTTCACTCTGGAGAAGTTGTCCTGTACTGCATTACACAGAAAACTCATTGATTTGAATGGACACTGTGTCATGCGTTCATTCCTCCTGTGGTGGCGCTGTAGAGAAATCGAATACTTACTGCCAGGTTTCTTTACAGATTATGACTGATTCCTAAATACCTCAGCAGGGATTCTGCTCAATATTTAGGCATTATCTTAAATTGAAAATCCCATTAAATGAACACTCCAGGAAGCCTATATGCTGTGTTTTTCCTAGTGCCTAGTGCCTTGATGGAGCAAGTCAAGGGATCCTCTTAGCTGAGACTCATGGTGGATTTGTATGTAGCATGTGCTGGCTTACAGCCTGAGCAGTCAAAGTTTGCTCAGTCAATACTATTGTACCCACTGCAATAGTTATATTAGGCCTGGGCATCTGATAGATGTCCAATTTTAAAGGTTTTTTTTAGGATTTAGAATTGGATGATCTATTCAAAGAATAGGTCACCAGAGATGGGGGCCCAACTTTCTGAATTATTGGCAGTCATCAGAATTAAAAAGGTATGAAAGTTGATGAACCTTACAATGCTTAGCTAGACAGAAACCTCACCTGGTACGGCAGCTCAGCCTTATTCATCTGAATGGGACTGAACTGCGATGTCTGATACAGTCTTCCATACCAATAAGCCACTGTGCTTTTATAAAGAATGAAAGGGATGCTAGAGCACTGCAACCTTTTTTATTCTTCTGATAAACAGGGTCTAAGGTCCAGACCTCCATCAATCGAACATTGATCACTTAGCACCCAATATGCTAGTTATGCTCTCTACTGTCAGGTGGGCAGTCGTGGACTGGAAGAAATAGTTAGGGGCCACCTACCTGACAGTAGATAGTCTAGTAAGCATATTGGGAGCTTAAACTAACAGTACCAATTGCTCAGAAACAGCAGGGCTAGAGAAAAAATTCCAACTGTGCCTGAATCAGTGGAGTTGTGCCTATTAAAGGATGCAAAAAGTTGGAATTGGTGGAGGTGGTGAAAGGTATTAAGGATAGGCCATTGGTTTTTAAGTGTCAAGTAAACTCTTTAAAGATCTAGTTATAATTATACTCCTGGAGGAAATAGCATCCTGAATTACTCATGCTACCATCTACAGGGAATCAAATTGTGGCCTAGCATTATGTGCTTTATTATTATCTATGTGAAATGGTTCAAGAAGCAGTAAAATAAATAGAGCTGAATGTATTTCATCAGGGAAGACACCGGCAATGATGAGACAGAGATGGATACACCGAAGCCTGAATCAGAACTGAGACAGATTAAGCCCAAATGCAATATTTTATGTTTATATCATAAGCAGATTAAACAGGGGCAATGATATTCCTGCTCAGCTAAAACATCATAATCCTAAATCTTCTCACTGTATTA
Organism: Leptodactylus fallax; assembly: GCA_947044405.1. NCBI lineage: Eukaryota > Metazoa > Chordata > Amphibia > Anura > Leptodactylidae > Leptodactylus > Leptodactylus fallax. The sequence goes on from CAMRHE010000426.1 coordinate 1,148,644, forward strand.
TAAACTGCTAATAAAAATTATCTGAAGAGAAACGACCTCTCTATGGAATGTTCTTGGAGTCAGTTCAAAATTCATGGTGGTGATGAAATACAGAAAGAAATGTCTTATCGTGATTGTTTTTATTTCTTAGATTTTATGAGGTCAAACCCAAAATCATCTTATCTTTATTTTGTTTATATTGTAATATGTTTCAGAAAAAAAAGGATATTGTCTTACTAAGGTGAATTTACTCCAGTATATATTAACAAACAAGAATGCCTAGCTGAAAATGTCTGAAGGACTCATCCACATGCACATATTATGATTATGAGTCTATGTTGTTGGGTATAGGGCACGCTGCATATGTCTGTATGTTACAGAGGAGATCATATGGAAGCACACAGACTTCCTGCAGTTTTGTACTCTGGACTCTGTGTGCGAATGTACAGTGTCCAGGATACAGATCCGCCAACCATGATGGAGCCTCCAATGACCACATAATTATACTTATAAAGGCTATCTTTAATATAATCCTTCATGGCCTGTCTTTCGCATCAGAAAGGTTATACAACCATCCCTTAGGGTGTTTAGCATCAGGAAGTAGATCAATAGTACAATCATAAGATCTGTGAGACAAGGTAAGGTCGGAGTAACAGAAGCAATGGTCAGATAAATACAAGATTTGAAACATTCTGAACTCCATTTAACCAAATCCCCATCTCCTATCAATTATAGGATTACAGTGGGGAAAAAAAAAGTATTTAGTCAGCCACCAATTGTGCAAGTTCTCCCACTTAAAAAGATGAGAGAGGCCTGTATTTGATATCATAGGTAGACCTCAACTATGAGAGACAAAATGAGAAAACATATCTAGAAAATCACATTGTCTGATTTTTTTAAGAATTTATTTGCAAATTATGGTGGAAAATAAGTATTTGGTCGCCTACAAACAAGCAAGATTTCTGGCTCTCACAGACCTGTAACTTCTTCTTTAAGAGGCTCCTCTGTCCTTCACTCATTACCTGTAGTAATGGCTCCTGTTTGACATTGTTATCAGTATAAAAGACACCTGTCCACAACCTCATACAGTCACACTCCAAAATCCACTATGGTGAAGACCAAAGAGCTGTGGAAGGACACCAGAAACAAAATTGTAGACCTGCACCAGGCTGGGAAGACTGAATCTGCAATAGGCAAGCAGCTTGGTGTGAAGAAATCAACTGTGGGAGCAATAATTAGAAAATGGAAGACATACAAGACCGCTGATAATCTCCGTCGATCAGGGGCTCCACACAAAATCTCACCCCGTGGGGTCAAAATGATGACAAGAACGGTGAGCAAAAATCCCAGAACCACACGGGGGGACCTAGTGAAAGACCTACAGAAAGCTGGGACTAACGTAACAAAGGCTACCATCGGCTACCGTCAGTAACACACTACGCCGCCAGGGATTCAGATCCTGCAGTGCTAGACGTGTCCCCTTGCTTAAGCCAGTACATATCCGGGCCCATCTGAAGTTTGCTAGAGAGCATTTGTATGTTCCATAAGAGTATTGGGAGAATGTCATATGGTCAGATGAAACCAAAGTAGAACTGTTTGGTAGAAACACAACTCATTGTGTTTGGAGGAGAGTGAATGCTGAGTTGCATCCAAAGAACACCATACCTACTGTGAAGCATGGGGGTGGCAACATCATGCTTTGGGGCTGTTTCTCTGCAAAGGGACCAGGACGACTGATTCGTTTACATGAAAGAATGAATGGGGCCATGTATCGTGAGATTATGAGTGCAAACCTCAGTCTCCAGATCTCAACCCCATAGAAAACCTTTGGAGGGAGTTGAAAGTCCGTGTTGCCCAGCGACAGCCCCAAATATCACTGCTCTAGAGGAGATCTGCATGGAGGAATGGGCCAACATACCAGCAACAGTGTGTGCCAACCTGGTGAAGACTTACAGAAAACGTTTAACCTCTCTCATTGCCAACAAAGGATATATAACAAAGTATTGAGATGAACTTTTGTTGTTGACCAAATACTTATTTTCCACCATAATTTGCAAATAAATTCTTTAAAAATCAGACAATGTGATTTTCTAGATATGTTTTCTCATTTTGTCTCTCATAGTTGAGGTCTACCTATGATGACAATTACAGGCCGCCCTCATCTTTTTAAGTGGGAGAACTTGCACAATTGGTGGCTGACTAAATACTTTTTTCCCCACTGTATGTGTCTGTAACCAAGGAAAACCCAAAATCTGTAGGTAAATTCTGAGGTGCAAAAAAGGAAATGCATTCATAGTGTACAGTACCTACAACAATAGTCACCAGAAGTGTAGTAAACTACGCTGAGAAAGAGGTGTGTTATCAATTGTGGTCACACTAACTGGACTTATCAAAGTTATAGTAACCCGTGAGTCCAGAAAGTTGGCTGCTGAACCACAGTCAACAAAAGCATTACCACAAATTACATTATCATGAAAGAAAATTTTAACTGGTAAAACAATTTTCCTTTTGGAAATGATGGGAAATACCTGACCTCCTAGGTGGTTTTCCCAAAAACCACCTAGGTGCTGGAGTTTTTCTGGAGACGGATGCTTGGGAACAGCATCTCCCCAGTAAAAACACAGACCACGTTTCTCCGCAATAATCTCCTATTACAAACTGATATGGTGGATCCTAACTTCATAGGTTCTGGGTGAGACTCAGAAGTGGGCTTGAGTGGAGGCAGAGGAGTGGAGACCAATGTCAGTTCTTTTGTGCATTAAACACCAGTTTAGACAAATAGCCAGGGGTATAGTTTCATCCAAAGATGAGACTTTGCGGATAGTTGATCAACAAGTTCTTAATAGCTTAAGACAGACCTTAACGAAATTGACATCAAAGTGCTGGATCATTCCAATGAGAAAGAACTGACTATCTTCTGAATTCTGAACAGTAAACCTTAGCAGGATTGTAACATCAGGTCCATCCTAAAGCAGACCCAAGGCTACAAAAAAAAAATCTGTCTACAGAAAAAAGTTCAGGAGCATGAGGCTTTATTGAAAAAGTCCAATCTTGAGGAAATGATGATCCCATCCAGTTGCTGTGCATTACCTGAAAAATGGGGTCACAGTTGGTGGGTTCAATAGGGACTGCAGATGAAAATGCAACCTTATCTTGCCACCTCTCCTGATGTTAAACCCTTATAGCTGGGTTAAATTTTGCATCTGGTCCATGAGTTTTTACACTTGTTCCATTATAGGCCTGCTATTCTGTTAGGGAACTGCCACTGGAGCAATTTCCAAGAAATGCAGGAATGGGAGAAACCAGAGAGCAATAGAACAAACAAACCTAAATCTCACACTGTGCTGGCAGGTAGATCTAAGGAACCCCAAATATTCTTCACCAGAACGCACTGCAAAGCCGGTTGGATTTATGCTGAATCTGGACCCAGGTTCTCTTTCTTGTAGCAAAGTGCAAGGAATAGATGTTCTGCAATCTGAATATGAACCAAATCCCACAGTTCTACTTACTAGGCAGATCAAAACAGTAGAGTTGAATCAAAAGAATAAACGTATCCAGACCAGGGTCAATCCAAAAGGTCAGAGTCAATGCCAAAATCAGAAGACAAGAGAATATCCGGTAAACAAGCTAAGGTCAGTATAACAGCAAGAAATAGATATGGTCATAGATCTGGAGCCAAAATTAGTAATAATTACCTTATAGCAGGCACCTGGGACATAGAGAACAGGCCTTAAATATCCCTCCTAAACTGCTGATTGGTTCAGTTTAACAGAGCTCTGAGAACTTCAGAAAGCTTAATGTGTTGACATGACAACCTTAAGGCTACAGCAGTGAACAGTGCTACAAACAGAGATTCCTAACATGTGATAGTGCAACTTGAGGGAGTACAGAGTACAGTTGCAACCAGACAAATCCAGGAGCCTTAGGGGGCTCATATAGTGTCTCTTTCCAATTTGAGGAGACCAGTACTATAAACAACATATTATAGGTGGGGGGCCTGGTACAGATTTTACACTAGGGCCAAGGAGTTTCATGTTATGCCTCTGCTCTTCAGTCATAACTAGCAGACAATACAAACTGTTTAAAAATAATAATAATAATTTTGCTGCATCTGAAAAAATTGTACAGGGACACAATTGGAAACTTTGTTAGGTCATCTATTATAGAATGGTGTCAGTTTAGGCAAGAGAAAAGAATAGAAATATGCTGTTATTTTTATGTAAGATCTTGACAATAACACTGCGCCTGGCTGAAATTTAGAGAAAAAAAAACATTGTCATCAGAATTTGTGAGTAGTGCAGGCTTTATTGTAAACTTTATGATCCTTTCGGTCATTTTCATCTGGTACAGTTCATCTCCTTTAACACAAAATTTAACAACCATGGCAAAAAAGCTTAGTTAAAAAATCTGTACATTTGCATCATTGTATCACTAAACGGAATATATACATGCTGTAGAGGTCTGACGTAGAGTTGTATTAGGGTATATTCACATGTGGCAAACTTGTTTAAGATATTTCTGCAGCTGTCCTATTCATTTGAATGAGGTTTTCAAAAGTTCATGTTCTTGTTGCAGAAATTACCCCATTTTTGTCGTGTGCTTGAGTCAACTATCAGTCTGGCAGTGGTGTTTCAAAATTATCAGTGACTATTGGATTAAACTAGGCTAAAATACAACAGATGATTAGAGATGGGTGAACTGACTCGTACCAAGCCAAGATTCAACCCGAAAATTCCAAATTGTTCGATTTTTTATGAAATGGAACAAATGGAGAATCATCTTGTGTGAACTAAAGTGACCGCCGCATTACACTTTGGGGTCTGAAGAGACCCCAGAGTATAATAGGTGGAGGCCCAGAGGACATTAAAAATAAAAAAAAACTTTCATACTCACCTTCCCTTACCTCTTTTGGGCCTCCCTCACAATATCTGCGCTCTCCTGATGACTACTGAGGTCTGAGATTGAGTCACCTGCAGTCACATGGGCACGCTGAGCATCATGACTTCGCTTGTGTGCCCCGATGACCCCGGGCACATGTCTTAACCGAGGAAGCGGAGATAGTGCATCAGACGAGGAGGAGGAGGCACAAAACTGGTGATGGAGGGTAAGTATGACCTCCCCTAGGCCTCTAACTATTATACTCTGGGGTCTGAATGCCACTTTTACTTTGACATAACTTTGGCTGATGTCGTGTCTTTAAAGATGGCAGAGGAGACCCGGCGCTAATGCCCGCAATCAGAGTTCACTCTGATCACAGGGACTGTGTGACTAACCCCCCCCCCAAGTAAAAAAAATTGCCCATACCTTTTATGTTGCAGGGTGGCTTCCAGGCCTGCCATAGGAATATTACTAGTGAGGCTGGTCATAGACCAGCCTCAATAGTAACATAGCAAAAGTCCGATAGATTGCATAACAGTTTATACAGTTATACAAAAGATTGCAGGTTCAAGTCCCCTAGGGAGGCTAATAGAATATTAAAAAAAAAGTTTTTTAAAAAAATCTATAAAAATCTAAAAATTCAAATCACCCCCCCCTTTCCCTAGATTTGAAATAAAAGTAAATAAACAAAAACAAACTAATTTTGAATATTTGAATAAATCTGAATAAAAAACGATCAAAACATCAGACATTCCCCAAAATGGTATAACTAAAAATTACACCTGACCCTGCAAAAAAAGATGCCTTATGCATCCCCGTACACAGAAATATAAAAAAGTTATGGGTGTCAAAATATGGTGACTCCAAGAAATTTTTTTTTTGCAAAGAATTGAATTTTTTAAGCGGTTAAAATGTAAGAGACATGCCATTTTGGCTGCACAGTGAACGCCGTAAAAACAAAGCCCGCAAGAAGTTCGCACATATGCAGTTTTTCTCCAATTCCCCCCATTCTGAATTTTTTTTCAAGCTTCCAAGCATATCACACAGAATATTAAATGGTGCCATTACGAAGTACAATTTGTCCTGCAAACACTAAGTCCTTATATGGCTCTGTGAACGGAAAAATAACAAAGTTATGGTAGACGGGGAGTCAAAAACGATAATTAAAAATAAAAAAATGCCTCCAGCAGGAAGGGGTTAAGATGTGGTTTGTACTGAACTTAATCGATCCAAAACTAATTTTAGACCCGTGCCACCCGAACCCGAAAAACCCCCCATAAATGATTACACTAACACGTGAGATTTTAAAATCGGTACTTGCTTTATTGGTATTAGAGTTTATAACCAAGAATGATATGTTTGCTGTGGTATAACACTGCAGGTACAAACCCAAAACACAAGAGTCACAACAAACATACTGTAACTCTAGACCAGTTTTTGTGAACATAAGACCAGAGTATTTAGTGATTACAGAGGTTGTCTGGGAAAAAAAAAATAGGCCGGGGAAGGTGAAAAAAAAAAATCATACTCACCTATCCCCAATGCTCTGGTGTTCTCCCAGCACTGTCAGGTCCTTCTGCTGGGCTGTCTTCTCGAAGTGAAACTCCTCGCCAGCTGTGACGTCCCGGGTCCCTTCTGGTTAAGCTGCTGATTGGCCTCAGCGGTCACATGACCACATCAAGAAGAGTCCCTGTGATGTCACAGGTCAACCCCTTGTATGTACATATGTGTTGTGACAATTCAAGGGTCATTTTAACCAAATCTTTGTCAAGAACTCAAGATCATTGTTGGACTGGCCCACAGGGGAGCAGGTGAGCTAATGGTCTCCTAACCCCCTAGACCCTGCAAGAGTGGTGCCATGTATAATCACTGCACTACACACAGATAGGGAGCATACAGCATTTCACCTAACCGAACGTTGCCTCCGGTCACATAACCCTGGGGTCATGATGTCAGTGGAACCCCCGGATCTATCAAAAGCATTCCGCCGGACCAGATAAGTGAATAAATACTCCCCGGACAACCCCTTTAAGCCCCATACACAGGCCATTTATCTACAAATTAGAATGAAACACTTTCCCTGATTCTCCTCTCCCATTCTGCTTCCCTATGATAAAAATGTCACTCCAGCAGTCACACTGCCATATTATGTATTATTAGTTTTTGGGGGGTTTTTTGTACAAGAGGAAGATTAGTTGAGGATGGCCACAGTCTACAGGCAAGGTGGCTAAGTACTAGTGAGCATCATCACATATGGGTAACATAAACCACCAGAAATCCTACCTTTGGATACTTCTGTTGCATGTCCTTAATGCAAAGACCATGAATGCCACTTATGCCGCTGTACTGCTGCAGCATCAGCCATATCAAATGGCCATATCTTTCTAGTGGAACATGGACTTTTCAACTGTAACTTGCACATACAATCTTCAAGTGACTGCATGGCGGTATATCAAGCATACAGCAGCTAAGAGGTCAAACATATAATCAGTGTACTGTATATGGCATAGTATGGTACAATAAATGTTTAGTACTTAGAATCAGCAGCTTGATCCCTGGTGGTCTCGTGAGCATATAATCTCAGGTGGCATAGAGGTCTAGTAGTTACCAAATAGCATTATACGAGCTGAACTCGTAACTGAACCAATGTATATACTGTATGAGTACTATAGTGCACACTTAGTATTTGTGTTTACAGCTAAAGTACCATGGAAACTTGTGATGTTCACGCAGGTTGGTGGTGTAGACATGACAGCAAAAACCACCCAACAATTCGACTACTGGAACCAAAATTTTACTGTGCATGATTGTAGCATAGCATATCAAATACAGCAACACTCCTCTCTTCACAGGTATCACTCCCACTTGCGCTCCCAGACTCAGACCTCTGGTGCATCATGATGCAATAGGCTGCTTCCCGGGATGGCATGGACCAAGCAGGATTATCATGCAGCTAGACCGCCAAACCAACATATAAGGATTGACCTTCACCTCTTCAAACTGACCAAAATTGTTGTTCATTGAAGAATTTAGAACCCTTATAGCATTGAACTATTGTCCTGATGTAAAGTGTGTGTTGTATACACTGCAGTGCTCATTGCTTACTGAGATTGTGCTGATGTAAAGTGCGTGTTGTATACACTGCAGTGTTCATTGCTTACTGAGATTGTCCTGATGTAAAGCGTGTGTTGTATACACTGCAGTGCTCATTGCTTACTGAGATTGTCCTGATGGAAAGTGTGTGTTGTATACACTGCAGTGCTCATTGCTTACTGAGATTGCCCTGATGGAAAGTGTGTGTTGTATACACTGCAGTGCTCATTTCTTACTGAGATTGTGCTGATGTAAAGTGCATGTTTTATACACTGCAGTGCTCATTGCTTACTGAGATTGTGCTGATCTAAAGTGTGTGTTGTATACACTGCAGTGCTCATTGCTTACTGAGATTGTGCTGATGGTGTGTTGTATACACTGCAGTGCTCATTGCTTACTGAGATTGTCCTGGTGTAAAGCGTGTGTTGTATACACTGCAGTGCTCATTGCTTACTGAGATTGTCCTGATGTAAAGCGTGTGTTGTATACACTGCAGTGCTCATTGCTTACTAAGATTGTCCTGATAGAAAGTGTGTGTTGTATACACTGCAGTGCTCATTGCTTACTGAGATTGTGCTGATGTAAAGTGCGTGTTTTATACACTGCAGTGCTCATTGCTTACTGAGATTGTGCTGATGTAAAGTGTGTGTTGTATACACTGCAGTGCTCATTGCTTACTGAGATTGTGCTGATGGTGTGTTGTATACACTGCAGCGCTCATTGCTTACTGAGATTGTCCTGTTGTAAAGTGTGTGTTGTATACACTGCAGTGCTTATTGCTTACTGAAATTGTGCTGATGGTGTGTTATATATGCTGCAGTGCTCATTGTTTACTGACGCTAGGTTCAAATCTGCATCTCTGTTTCCATTTTCTAGAATTGACTATAATGGGGGCCATTCAGTATCCATCCTTTTTAACTGAAATCACTGACATAAAAGTCATACTTGCAGATTTGGAGATTTTAGACTCATCTGTGCTGGAGACACCGAATGGAGAATTTGACGCAACCTGAGAATGTCCTGATGGAACATGTGTATTGTATACATTGCAGCACTCATTTCTTACTAAGAGTGTCTTGATGGAACATGTGTTGTATATACTGCAGTACTCATTGCTTACCTAGAATTTCTTTGTATTAAGTGAGTGTTGTATACATTGCTGAGATTGTCCTGATGTAACATTTGTGTTCTATTCATTGCTATACTCATTGCTTACCTAGAGTGTCCTTATGTACAGTGTGTGTTGTATACAGTGTATAACTCATTGCTTACTTAGAATTTCCTTATGGAAAGTGTGTGCTGTATACATTGCTGAGATTGTCCTGATGTAACGTTTGTGTTTTATTCATTCCTATACTCATTGCTTACCTAGAATATCCTTATGTATAGTGTGTGTTGTGTACAGTACTCATTGCTTACTTAGAATTTCCTTATGGAAAGTGTGTGTTGTGTACAGTGCATCACTCATTGCTTACTTAGGATGTCCTGAAGGAAAGTGTGTTTTGTATACAGTGCAGCACTCATTGCTTACTAGTCATGTAATAGTCAGTAAATTCATGTTCTAATAGACCATAATTGTCATGCTCGTGCTGTCACTCAGCTTGTGTCTCATACCTAACACACTGCAATATAGATGGCTCACATGAATCAACACAACATTCACTCTGCAGTATATGTCATGTGCTGAGAAATTGGGATCAAAATAGTATACCGTCATTATAGAATAGTAGAGGAAGAGGATATAGTTAAATCACATGGATGCAAATACACATTTCTATAAGTAACAGAGCATCAGGTGAGTTATTGCGTGCATATAAATGTAGGAGGAGCGACTAGTGCAGCCTGGAGCTGGAAACTTTTCTGTTTGCGATGGATGGGAGCTATCATTTCCTGAGCCTGGGTGCCACCCCTTGTATCTCTGCAATCTTCCTGCCTTGTATATAATTTGTGCAGGGTTCATGTACCTATCATTTATTGAGATCACAAGAAGAAATAGATTTTAAACAGAAACAAGCAGGTTATCTTTCCCCATCTGTACATTAAGCATTCATGATGAAGGAGATGTGCACTGGGCCCTTCACAAGGGCATTTGCTGGAGAACTCGTTGGTACTTTGATATTTGTCTTTTTTGGCCTGGGTTCTGCAATGGAATGGCAGTCAGCACTTCCAACTGTTCTGCAGATTTCCTTTACTTTTGGCCTGGGCATAGGGACCCTTGTTCAAACCTTAGGGCACATTAGTGGTGCCCATCTCAATCCTGCTGTGACGGTGGCATTTCTGGTATCATCGCAGATCTCCCTCTTTCGTGCTGTTTGCTATGTTTGCGCCCAGCTGTTAGGAGCCGCTATCGGAGCTGGTTTACTATATGAGTTTACGCCTGAAGACGTCCACGGTAACTTTGGAGTCAATATGGTAAGTTTCTATGTTAGTAGGTAATATCTGGTTGTTAGTCAAGTTTAGGTAAATACAGCATCATCCAAAATAACTTGACCACTGCTATTATTATGATATCTTATATTTGTTAGATCTTAAGTAATTTTGCTCTACTTTAGGGGAATTTTAGTGGTTATATGAACAATACTTTTCAAGTACACTGCTTTCTGAACATCTTATGTGTATGGGGAAAAAACCCAACAGGCTTTTGGATTTCAACATGGCCATTTCTTTTGTCTTTCTGGGGATTAGCCGGTACCAGAGATGTTTGGCAAGGGCTTACTTCCTCCTTCCCATTTAGAACATGAGTAGTCTTGGCCGAATGTATAACAGAAGATTGGAGGGAGTATCTGAACTTTACTTATATATACTTACATTATGCAAACAATTTGGTCTTAGGATGGCTGTAGGGGAATTGGCTTCTATTACTTGTGTAGATTTTGCTAATCTAGAAAGGCTTTTTCACAAACCAGATACATTCATGGATGTGTATGAATGTATTCTACGTGAAGAACAACCAATGACAATGAGATACAATCCGCCATGTAGCCACAGAATATGATTGACGACCATATTAGTGTATGTTAGGAAAACTACCAGTGACTTTTTTAGATGGCAGGTTTATTGGACTACATATATCTTTCAAGTGTGGATCATGGATTTCTAAGGTGCTAAGTGAAACATAACAGTTGGCTATCCAATTCTGAAAGAACTCTACATTTGTGAATATTTGCTCTGCTGCCATTTTGCTAATGGGTAGTTGTCTATTATGAGTCATATTTCTTTTGGCATAGAGTATTTTCATGTGATAAGGATTTATAATCTATACCTATAGTGACAGAGCGGCATCCATTGCTTGTCGGCGAACATTGCCTCTGAATGGACTATTTCATAGAGCAGAAAAAAGGTACATTGTACCAATGTATACCAGCTCGACAAAGACCACAAGGACAGTCTTTTAGCTTCTGTCAGGTCATTGAGGGCTCCTTGTGCAAATAACAAGTGGACATTGTTAAACCCCATATTAGGAAATTTCACCAAAATACTGAAGTTTGTTTTCTGACCCACTTTCCAACTTTGAAGCCTGGTCGACTATAAAATGAGCCATTTAGATATATATTTCCCTGTATAAAATAATAGCGAATTTTCATATTTAGTAGTAAAACTGTATTTAGAGAGATAAAATACTATACACTGTTACATGAAGATGACAAATGTATTTTTAGCCTAGTTAATAAACTGAGCCAGCATCCCTCTTCTGATATATGTCTAGTGGTCGGAAATAATGTGATTTGCCACATAACTTAACTTCTGTGGAAATTTTGTTAAACTAAAAAGAAATAATAAAAAGCTTCACTATAAAAGATGGAAAAGAAGCATTGCCAGGAGCCAGTCTGATGATCTCTCCTGGTTTTGTAAGACAACACAATTAAATCTTATTTTGCTGCAGAGGCTAAAAGACTATTGTTGAGATTTAGGGCACGTCTACACATACTGGCAAAAATCCATTGTGGATTTCACCACAATTTCCACTACAAATCGACTGCAAAATCTCCATGTTTTACTCACAGATTTATCATAAATTAATAATTTATTCATTCATCTATCCATAGAGTGGCGTAATGATCGCGGTCACAGGGGGTGAGACCGCGACCGGGCCCGACGGGGTATGGGGCCCATGGCCAGCTGGAGATGGCCAGGGCCCCGAACCACTACGATAGCAGTCGGGAAAAGCCTGGTTCCCCGACCGCTATACATACTGTTATTGGAAAGGGGCCCTGGCATATTGCAGCCCAGAGGAGGTGACTGAAAATAATAAATACATATTCTCACCTCTCCTGGGCACAGCATTCTCCCCAACGCTCTTCTGTTATGTGACAGCGGTCACATGGGGCACGGCCACGTAATGACGTCAGTGTGCCCCCACGTGACCGCTGAGGCCCAATCACAGAGCTCAGCAGTGATGTCTGAAGATGGCCTGAAGACGCTGAAGATGACAGAATGGAGCAAGGATGCCAAGGAAAGCTAAGGCAAGGTGAGTATGAGAGTTTATTTTTAATCACCTTCCCTGGGCCTCAGATTATTATACTCTGGGGTCTGAGGAGACCCCATAGTATAATAATAACACCGAAGCGGAGGGGGGCTGTTGGGAGCATATATTACTGTGTGGTGGGCCACTGTAGAGCATATAATACTGTGTGGGGGCCACTGCAGAGCATATACTACTGAGTGGGGGAAATTGTGGAGCATATAATACTGGGTGGTGGACCACTGTGGAGCATATAATACTGTGTGGGGGGCACTGTTAGCATATAATACTGTGTGGGGGCCACTGTAGAGCATATACTACTAAGTGGGGGCCACTGTGGAGCATATAATACTGTGTGGGGGCCACTGTGAACATATAATACTGTTCGGGGGCCACTGTAGAGCATATAATACTGAGTGGGGGCCACTGTGGGAAGCATATAATACTGGGTGGGGACCAATGTGGGGAGCATATTATACAGGGTGGGGCCACTGTGTGGAGCATATTATACTGTGTGGAGCCACTGTGTGGAGAATATTATACTGAGTGGGGCCACCGTGGGGAGCAAATTATACTGTGTGTGCTGCCACTGTGGACCATATTATACATTGTTTGGGGGGAAGCACTGTGGAGCATATAATGCTGTGTGGGGGCCACTGTCAAGCATATAATACTATCTAGGGCCACTGTCAAGCATATTATACTGTTTGGGGCCCTGTAACTGTCACTATCAAGAATTTGCTGTAGGGAGGGGGTAGGGGGCCCCGGACAAAAGTTTGCACAATATTATATAAATTTGGTATGATCGTAGTGACCCACAGAATACAGGTTACATGTAATTTTTAACACATAGTGAATGCTGTCAAAATTAACCCATAAAAAATTGCCGCAAATGAGTTTTTTTTTCCAATTCCACTTCATTCTGAATTTTTTTCCAGCTCCCCAGTACATTGCACAGGATTTTAAATGGTGCCAAAAGCCATCATGTGACTGTGAATTGAAAAATGAAAAAACTATGGCCCAGTCCTTAAGGGGTTAACTAATTCTATACAAAAGAACATCCTTGCGGCATACATTAGTCTGGCATATGTTGGTATACTTTTACTTTTATTTTATTGAAAGGGACAGAGCATGACTTTTTCAGCACAAAGAATTCCACAAAAAATGTACAGTCATGGCCAAAAGTTTTGAGAATGATACAAATATTAATTTTTACAAAGTCTACTGCTTCAGTTTTTCTAATGGCAATTTGCATATACTCCAGAATGTTATAAAGAGTGATCAGCTTAACAGCAATTACTTGCAAAGTCAATATTTGCCTAGAAAATTAACTTTATCCCCCAAAACACATTTCAACAACATTGCAGCCCTGCCTTAAAAGGACCACCTAACATCGTTTCAGTGATTGCTCCATTAACACAGGTGTGGGTGTTGATGAGGACAGGGCTGGAGATCAATCTGTCATGATTAAGTAAGAATGACACCACTGGACACTTTAAAAGGAGGCTGGTGCTTGCCATCATTGTTTCTCTTCTGTTAACCATGGTTATCTCTAAAGAAACACATGCAGTCATCATTGCACTGCACAAAAATGGCCTAACTGGGAAGAGTATTGCAGCTAGAAAGATTGCACCTCAGTCAACAATCTATCGCATCATCAAGAACTTCAAGGAGAGAGGTTCCATTGGTGCCAAAAAGGCTCCAGGGCGCCCAAGAAAGACCAGCAAGTGGCAGGACCGTCTCTTAAAAGTGTTTCAGCTGCGGGATCGGGCTACCAGCAGTGCAGAGCTTGCTGAGGAATGGCAGCAGGCAGGTGTGAGTGCATCTGCACGCACTGTGAGGCGGAGACTCTTGGAGCAAGGCCTGGTCTCAAGGAGGGCAGCAAAGAAGCCACTTCTCTCCAGAAAAAACATCAGGGACAGACTGATATTCTGCAAAAGGTACAGGGAGTGGACTGCTGAGGACTGGGGTAAAGTCATTTTCTCTGATGAATCCCCTTTTCGATTGTTTGGAAGATCTGGAAAACAGCTTATTCGGAGAAGAAGAGGTGAGCGCTACCACCAGTCTTGTCTCATGCCAACTGTAAAGCATCCTGAAACCATTCATGTGTGGGGTTGCTTCTCAGCCAAGGGAATCGGCTCTCTCACAGTCTTGCCTAAAAACACAGCCATGAATAAAGAATGGTACCAGAATGTCCTCCAAGAGCAACTTCTCCCAACCGTCCAAGAGCAGTTTGGCGCTCAACAATGCCTTTTCCAGCATGATGGAGCACCTTGCCATAAAGCAAAGGTGATAACTAAATGGCTCAGGGAACAAAACATAGAGATTTTGGGTCCATGGCCTGGAAACTCCCCAGATCTTAATCCCATTGAGAACTTGTGGTCAATTATCAAGAGACGGGTGGACAAACAAAAACCAACAAATTCAGACAAAATTAAAGCATTGATTCTGCAAGAATGGACTGCTATCAGTCAGGATTTGGTCCAGAAGTTGATTGAGAGCATGCCAGGGAGAATTGCAGAGGTCCTGAAGAAGAAGGGTCAACACTGCAAATATTGACTTGCTGCATTAACTCATTCTAACTGTCAATATAAGCTTCTGTTACTCATAATATGAATGCAATTATATTTCT
Source organism: Leptodactylus fallax (assembly GCA_947044405.1). Classification (NCBI taxonomy): domain Eukaryota; kingdom Metazoa; phylum Chordata; class Amphibia; order Anura; family Leptodactylidae; genus Leptodactylus; species Leptodactylus fallax. The sequence continues at coordinate 1,163,688 of CAMRHE010000426.1, forward strand.
GTATGTGATAAAAACATCTGACAAACACACATAAAAACCAGAGGGCAGCAGATCATGTGAAAATATAATATTTGTGTCATTCTCAAAACTTTTGGCCATGACTGTATACAGGACAGCGTATTTGTATAGGCTGATAGTTGTAGACAACTGGACCTATGTTTGAAGGCAACTTTAAGGTCATAGAGTGATATACTCATGTATAGGTTTTGGTGCATTTTTCTGTTTTGTTTTTCATTAATAAGAAATTTTTAGGAAATGGTCATTTTTGATTATAGAAAGCCTTATCTGTCAACCATTTTTGTGACTTTTGCTTTTTCCCTGCATGACACAAGATCTTCAATGAAAGTTGTTCCAGATATGCTCATGAATGCTTTGTTAAAGTGGTTTGATGGGATTTAGATGTTGGTAGCTTATCCTTAAAGGGGCTGTGCCATTACAGATACTTATCCTCTATCTACAGGATAGCAGATAAGCGCCACTTCTCTGGGGGTCTGACCACTGGGTCCCTCAATGATCCGCAGAATGGGGGCCAAAAGTTCCCCTGCATCCTCTCCGTAAATGAAGCACCAGTGCACTTTTGTGACCAAAGCTCCATTCACTGTTATGGGGCTGTCAGGACTACAATCTCTGGCAGCCCCATAGAAGTTAGTGGAGCTCTGGTCATGCACATGCACTGGCCCTTCATTCATACAGAGGCTTTCGGGCCCCCATTCCCCTGAACGCTTACGGGTGGACCTTTAACAATCTGACATTTATTCCCTAGCCTGTGAATACAGGATAAATATCTGTAATGACACAACCCCTCTAAGATAGGTCATCAATCTGAGCTCACATTCACGTGAATACTCTATTCTCAAAAACAATTCACAATACTCCATTTTTTGGAAGAGACTTTTAGTTTGTGTTTGTAAGTATGAAGAACTAGAGAACGGTGTAAACCATGTCAAGGTCTTTCTAGAAAACAGAAGAGACAAATGAGAAATCCAGGTTAGTAGGCTACAAGAAAGTGCAGTTAGAGTTGCGATGAGAAGAATATTGTGGGCACAGTGTCTCAATGGAGTTTACAAGTGTTTACAGTGATTTGTAAAATAGTGGGACAGAATTTTGTAGGTTAACATTTGGAATTGTGGTGTATGTGTAATAAGCAATTACGCTAGGTTCACACCTACGTTCAGGTTTCTGTAATGAGTTGAATGACTTCTAAAACTGCCCATATAGTAATGAATTTAGATGGTTATACAGCGAACTTGTTGTTGCCTGTGTGTCCAATCTATACATCCCCAATGATCCCTAAAACCAAGGAGTAGAAATGCTTATCGGAGCGCTGTGCCCCTTTATTTTTGACCAATGCAGAACAAGTGGTAGAGCCAATCAAAAATGAAGGAGAACAGTATTTAGCTGAGCACTTCTGTCCCTTCGTTTCAGCAATTGGTGGGGGTCTCAGCAAATATTCCAAAATATTCAGAACAAAACTTCTGACATATCAATATGACATATCAGAGGTTTTTCTAAAATGATAGGTACCCTTTAAAGGAACACACCAGACAAAACTCAGAGGGAGGTGACACAGGGATTCTCTCTTTTTTGTTCAAGATATTCCTCTGTCAGCCGTGTACTAGGCATAGCACAGTGTTCAAGTCTCTGGAAAATTCCTATAGTGCTTTTTTAGATTACACCGTAACATATGGACAAATAGAAATACTCCCTGGGTATTTTTGGCTTATTCTCATTGGTCATCTCACTTTACTGCCTATATTAAACACAGGCCGTCATGATGGATCACAGCGCCGTGCCTTAAGTTATGCTAGAAAGACTTTAATGGCCATACCTACTGCCCTTGTTCAGCTTTAATTGAGAATTTTTTTTATCACGTCTTAATTTTAGAGTAATTTTCCAGGTTTGCGTCATAACCTCCTAATGATTACTACCATGTCATATGTAGGATATTAATTATAGATCCTAATGGGCTGATGTATAGTTTTCAATTATATCTTTGGCTTAGTTTATTGCAACAGCTCCCATTGATGATGACCTACATAATAACTGGTAGGAGTTTAGAGAGCAATTACCCTTGGGATGATATTCTCAAGTCTATATTAAAGCATTGACATCGATTGTCTCATCCTTAAAAATGACTACGTTTAGATGGGCCTGAATTGCTGCCAAATATTGGTTATATTCCCCATGAAGGTAGAGATAAACCTTGTAGAACACAGTTAAAGGAGACCAAACAAGTTTTTTTTTCACTTGCTTGCAAGGGTGAAAGTGGTCAAAATATACAGGTCTCTTACTATGCTTGCTTTTGGTACTACTAAAAATACCTTTGTTCTCCTTATATGCTACACCAAGGTTTGAAACCCTAAAGGCAGGCTTGGATAGATTCCCATCATGATGTATGTTTTCCCTTCTGCACTACCCAGATATAGTTATGTATAAGATCCTACCTTCATTGGCTAACACACAATATCTGTCCAATATTTTAATTCTATGCATAGTATTTCTCAGTTCTCATCTTGCCTACACACTGGGACATAACTAGCAAAGACTGGTTCCCATAGCAAACTTTTGACTTGGCCCCCCCAACGATATAGTGGCCCCTTTCTTGGTCCCTACACAATATAACACCCCATTTACACACACTATAATGTCCCAAAGTGGCCTCCAGACAGCATAATGTCCCATAGTGGCCCCTCCACACAGTATAATGTCCCATAGCGGCCCCTGCACATGGTATAATGTCACATAGTGGCCCCTCCACCCAGTATAATGTGATATAGTGGCCCCGCCACACAGTATCATGTCCCATAGTGGCCTCTCTACACAGTAATATGTCCCATCGTGGTCCCTACGGTGTTCCTTGAAAGAATTTTGGGTTTGGCATAATCCAAAAGTTTAGGGGTGCACCACCCACCATATATTATTATACTCTGGGGTCTTTTCAGACCCCAGAGTATAATTATCGGAGGCCCAGGGTAGGTAACAAACATAAAAACCAGTGATACTCACCTCTCCTGGCCTTCAGCGCGACTCCCTGCTGTTTTCTGCCCCCTTCAATGACGTCACAGACATGGGTTATGCTAGCGTCATTATGCACCGTGACACTAGCCTGACCCACATGACGACTGTGACGTCACTACAGAGGCCTGAAAAGAGCATACAATCTCACTGGAGCCCAGGTGAAGTACATAACACTAGTTTTTATGTTTGCTCAACTCCCCTGGGCCTCCGATCATTATACTTGGTGGTCTAAAGAACCCTGAGTATAATAATAGCAGTATTTGTTGAGGTTCGCCCAACAAATAATCTTTCCGCGGGCCCATGGCCTTGTTTACTGATCCCTGCTCCAGCTCACGGATACCTCCGCTTCCCCTTCTGCCCTTGAGGGGGGCTATATCACGTCGCTAGGATGCACGGGGTGTCCTGGAGGGCAGAAGGGGAAGCAGAGGCAGCCTTGAGCTGGAACAGGGATGGGTAGTAAATAGGGTCCATTACCAGCTGAGATTACTCCAACAGGTAATGTCCTAATAAAAAAAAAAAAAAAAAAAAGGTCAAAAGGTCATGGGCCCCTTGGCAACCACTACGGCTGCTACAATGGTACTTACGCCACTGGGGCCATGGGTCTATTATTTGGGATAGTACTACTTTTGTTAGTCCTAAAGCATAAAATTGGGTAAAATGTTTTAATGTCTGATACTTGAATCTCTGATTTCTGAATATTCAATGGGGGAATTTATTAACCCATGCGTGCAAGTTTTCTGGTGTAGTTGAAAGTTATTGTGATACATATTTGCCATACGGCACGTTCTTGCACCAAAGGTGTGCCACATCCCTTATTCTGCACCTTGCTCGCCACTTTCTGCAAATATGGGCATAGTGGGATGGAGAGTGGAGCCGGCCAGGGCAGGGACACCTCGGTTTAACATGTTTATTGTAACTTGTGACAAAAAACTGGCATATAGTTGTGTTATATAGGAAATTTGTGTAAGTTCATGGCAGTTGTAGATTTGCATTCTGGTACACAGGTATATGCCTGATTTACCCCTGATAAACAGTGGGTCCGGAAAGTATTCAGACCCCTTTAAATTTTTCACTCTTTGTTTCATTGCAGCCATTTGCTAAAAGCAAAATAGTTCATTTTATTTCTCATTAATGTACACTCAGCACCCCATCTTGACAGAAAAAAAAAAAGAAATGTAGATATTTTTGCTAATTTATTAAAAAAGAAAAACTGAAATATCACATGGTCATAAGTATTCAGACCCTTTGCTCAGTATTGAGTAGAAGCCCCTTCCTTTTGAGCTAGTACAGCCATGAGTCTTCTTGGGAATGATGCAACAAGTTTTTCACATCTGGATTTGGGGATCCTCTGCCATTCTTCCTTGCAGATCCTCTCCAGTTCCATCAGGTTGGATGGTGAACGTTGGTGGACAGCCATTTTCAGGTCTCTCCAGAGATGCTCAATTGGGTTGAGGTCAGGGCTCTGGCTGGGCAGGTCAAGAATGGTCACAGAGTTGTTCTGAAGCCACTCCTTTGTTATTTTAGCTGTGTGCTTAGGGTCATTGTCTTGTTGGAAGGTGAACCTTCGGCCCAGTCTGAGGTCCAGAGCACTCTGGAAGAGGTTTTCTTCCAGGATATCTCTGTACTTGGCTGCATTCATCTTTCCTTCAATTGCAACCAGTCGTCCTGTCCCTGCAGCTGAAAAACACCCCCATAGCATGATGCTGCCACCACCATGTTTCACTGTTGGGATTGTATTGGGCAGGTGATGAGCAGTGCCTGGTTTTCTCCACACATACCGCTTAGAATTAACGCCAAAAAGTTCAATCTTCATCTCATCAGACCAGAGAATCTTATTTCTCATAGTCTGGGAGTCCTTCATGTGTTTTTTGGCAAACTCTATGCGGGCTTTCATATGTCTTGCACTGAGGAGAGGCTTCCTTCGGGCCACTCTGCAATAAAGCCCCGACTGGTGGGGGGCTGCAGTGATAGTTGACTTTGTGGAACTTTCTCCCATCTCCCTACTGCATTTCTGGAGCTCAGCCACAGTGATCTTTGGGTTCTTCTTTACCTCTCTCACCAAGGCTCTTCTCCCACGATTGCTCAGTTTGGCTGGACGGCCAGGTCTAGGAAGACTTCTGGTCGTCCCAAACTTCTTCCATTTAAGGATTATGGAGGCCACTGTGCTCTTAGGAACCTTGAGTGCTGCAGAAATTCTTTTGTAACCTTGGCCAGATCTGTGCCTTGCCACAATTCTGTCTCTGAGCTCCTTGGGCAGTTCCTTTGACCTCATGATTCTCATTTGCTCTGACATGCACTGTGAGCTGTGAGGTCTTATATAGACAGGTGTGCGCCTTTCCTAATCAAGTCCAATCAGTTTAATTAAACACAGCTGGACTCCAATGAAGGAGTAGAACCATCTCAAGGAGGATCAGAAGGAAATGGACAGCAGGTGAGTTAAATATGAGTGTCACAGCAAAGGGTCTGAATACTTATGACCATGTGATATTTCAGTTTTTCTTTTTTAATAAATTTGCAAAAATATCTACATTTCTGTTTTTTTTTCTGTCAAGATGGGGTGCTGAGTGTACATTAATGAGAAATAAAATGAACTTTTTTGCTTTTAGCAAATGGCTGCAATGAAACAAAGAGTGAAAAATTTAAAGGGGTCTGAATACTTTCCATACCCACTGTACAACTTGATAATACAGGCGTGCATCACATAGGAGACATAGTCTTTATAAACTCCCCCCAATGTGTGTTTTAAAAAAAAGGAAAAACAAGTGTAAGTAAATTCTAATATTCCTGTTGGCTTCTAAGCAGCTTTTGGGTGATAGCACGGAAGTCATGCCTGGTATAATTCTGTCATTCTTTAGAAAACTGAAGCTCCAATTATGTAGATTTACAGGACAGGTTAATGATACACGGTAAAGCCATTTGTCATGCCATGTAGGCCAGCTTGCTTAATGTATATATGTCCACACCCACGCAATACTTCCTTTGTTTACCAATTACTTCCTTGGCTCGTTCTTCATATGTATCAATATTAATGATGTCTATTATCGTATAGTTTATATTCTTTTTAATGTATACCCTATTTTATTTCTCCATTCAGTTTTAGTGGCTTCCCTGCAGTTATGTGAATTGTAGAAGTATTTTGCTCCATATTTGTCTTTTGAAGGGCTCTTTTAGTGGCTGTTGTGTTGTAATGCTTCAGTTTCTCAGCATACTGTTTTCCCTGAAGCTAAGAAATTGTTTTAGTTGCTGCTTATCTGCCTATTCTTGGGTATTTTGAGGCTAACCAAAGCTATGTTCACTGTACACTGTGCTGTTTTAACCTCTTTTTGGAGAAAATGACAATGAAAAATATCATATTATATAAGATTAACTTATAATAGATGTATTCAGGCATCAAGGAATCATTTGAAAAAATGTGCACAATTTTGACACAAAAAGTCAGAGCTCTTGAGTTTCACTTAAAAATCTTGTAGTATTTGCATGTGTATGTGTTTATATAAGTTTTTAATCTAAATGTAAGCTGGAACAGATAAGGAAAGATTTGAAAATAGACAAAGTTAAAATAATATAACAGGATATTACATACTGCTTGTATACCTGTAGAGGAAACTCTCTAGATGGCATATATCCTGTGATTACAGCAGCCTCAGCATTAAGTAAAGCAGACAGTCTCTCTTAAGTTAAGGACCTACGTAGCAGGCCGCAGCAAAAAAGTGCTGTGGGAAAAATCACAGTTGCAACGCATCGCGGTTTCTCCCACAACGCTTTTCACGGAAACCTCTGTGGACTTTCTGCGTCCATTATACCTATAGGGAAACCACCGGAGTTTCCATAGGTATGATTGACATGCTGCGATTTCCATAACCGCAGCGGTTTTGGAAATCACAGCATGTCTGCTGTGCATATTTTTTCGCAATATGTGGATGGGATTCGCTAATAACTTTGCAGTGACTGTAAACGTCACGTGGGGCCCAGCCTTAAACTATATTTACACGACAGTGAATAATGGGTATGTGGGTTTTTTATAACGGATGTCGCACGGCAGCATTAAACTCAATGCAAGTGCATGAGTATTATTTTGACGGTGCATTGTAACAGACCATAATTTATGTCAAAATATAGGTCATGTTCTAGTTTGTTAATTTTCATAGATCCCTCCATACACCGTTAGGCAAAGTAGTGAAGCACAGCAAAAATCCGCTGCGGAATAAAACACGGCGGAAATGCAGAGTTTTCCTCTGCGGACTTTCTTCTCTTATTATACCTATACCCAAAACACCAGCATTTCCACAGGTATAACATGCAAGTGTTTTTGAAATCGCAGGATTTCCACTGAAGATTTTTTTTCTGCAATCTGTGGATGGGATTAGTCAGAATCCTATTCACTTTGCAGGTAATATAAAACGCTGTGTTGTTTTTGTTTTTTTTTATCAAATCTTTATTTAGAACAAGAAAAAAGGGTACAAAGGACATAAATGGACAATAAAAACAAGGAATTGTACCAATAGAAGGCAGTAGCAAGATTTTTTTTGCTGTATTAAAACGCTGTGTGTTTTCACGGCCATTTTACACCTTGGGCCTGTGAACGTAGCCTTACTCTACTATGTGTATACAACCACAGCAGTGACAAGGAGGGCAGAATGTAGATGACAGGAGTACTTTTATGATTTCGAAAGTCTGGTGTTCTCAAAAGCAGGTTTGGTAAAACTGCCATGAAGCATGCAGGCAGGAGCATTTTACTGCACCAAATGGTGAACTTGTGTGGTAAATCAAAAGCGTAGTATGCTTGATGTGAAAATTTAGAATTTTAGTTGAAGACATTTTCATAATTTTATATATATATATATATATATATATACAGTATACTGTATATATTTATATATCATATGCAAACGTTTTTAACATTTACTCTTTATTAGATGCATTTTCGGCATACCTTATGCCTGTGCATTTTATTTTCAGATACATGGTATACCTTGTCAAATGTTGAGAGCCTCAGAAGCCATTCACATTATGGTTTTAGTATCAGTTTAATGGATGCAAAAACAGATTCTAAAAACAAAGCAAACTGGATGCAAAGGGATGGCTGTCTGTTTTCACAAGCCCAATATTAAAACCAAAGGACCAGTTTGTGTCCAACAAAAAATGGTTGGAAACAGAAAGCCATCTCTTCACATTTGTTTTCATTTTTAACATTTTTTTTTGTTTAGCATCCAATAAATGGATCCACTAAACAGATGCTAAAATGTGATGTGAATGGCCTCTTAGATGCATTGAAACAATACAAATTCTGCTACATTTATTTATGAGGAATTCTAAAGGCTTCATGAGAAACAGACAGATGCTTAACAACACAAACACAATCTTCACTCAGCATGTGCCACAGCCCTGGACATGACAATGTTTTGAGGGTCACTTATTGTACATTAGGTACAAGATGCATGCTGTCTTAAGAATAATAGCCTTGCATACACTCTACACTTACAATGCCAGCACACTGCACACAGACATCTTTGTAATTATGTCTATTACTAATGGGGAATATAATGATATAATATGCAGTTCTTTAAGGTGTGTCTTATAGTTTTATCATTGACATCATTCCAATCTGTGCTCCCTGCAGGTTCATCATTGTGCACAATAAATCCTTTGTAAATCCCTTATAAATTTCAGTTCTCAGGAGTAAAAAGAATTTCATGACATTTACACAAAATCTCCTAATTTTGTAAAGCACCAATGTGACTGTATATGCACATTGTATTAATTTATAGAACCTAATCTAACGCCTTGGAAATTATTTTTTACGTAGCTTGTCTGCCTTTTTCCTCTTGAATGGACACGTCTTTCTTATCACACACAGCCCCTTGAGGTTACACAGCAGCTTTGACTGCTACTCCCATTGCACGACTAAAGATTCTTGTGTCACCCTGTGACCCTTTCGCTAATGTAAATTAATGAAGTTCCATTGTGAACCTGAGAGAGCTACAAATTCTAGCCGCAACAAAATCCAACCATGCTCAATCTTTCTGTGACTACAAATTGCAGCTGCAGTGCTCTCAGGGTTCCATTGTACTCCATTCACTAACATTTGTGACAGAGTCACAGGTCAACAATGGCATCTTTGGTTGTGCGAGAGGAGTCACAGCCAAAAGTTCATAGCCCTATCCTAAATCACATAAAGTCCCTATTTTAAAGTGACTCACTTATCATGCTATGGTGCACTGTAGGAAATTGCATATTCTGTTCCAATAATGTAGCAGACCTGTTCACCTGCTATGCCTTCCAAAAATAAGACAAAATAGTGAAGCTACAAACAATTGCTGAGGAGGCATCACATACGACAGTCAGTCATCCCTAATAGTGATACAAAGGACACTATGAATATGTGCACAACAACCTACACTTGCTTGTGTTGCCTCACATGGCAGGGTTTCCAAGTGGTGTTCTCCAGTAGTATAATGCTCACTCACACACAGAAAGAGTTCCCCAGGAATCTCTCCATCAGATTGCAACACTTTCTTGCTCTGGAACCCAGTTTCGGAAACCTATGAGTGCTCAGGATCTACAGGCTCAGCTGCAACATCTGTGGGCAAATGTGCTGCAGGATACCATATAGAACCTGTATGCCTCCATACTCAACCATATGTTATCTTGTATCCAGGCTAGAGGCAGTCCAACAGGGCACTACAGCCTCCTTTCAATTGTACAGTTTTCCTCAATAAATGTTTCCTTGCACTCTAATATTGTAATCACTTACATATTACTTACATACTTACAATAGGTGATGGTTACAGCTTGCCTCCTTATATATTGACCTCTGCACAGATTACAGAGCATGCCCACAACTCTCTCTCCATAGATGTCAATGAGCCATTTCTAGTCTACATGTCCCTATGGCCCATATGGCTCCTGTAAAGTATATTTCTAAATGCTGTCAACAGCGGCTCAGGCAAAATGTCTTTTTCAATAATTTTTGAAAGAAAATAGAATAAACAAAAATTAGCTTTCAGTAAATAGAAACAGTTCTGAAAAAAATAATATGCTAGGTGATAGATGCACTTGAAGACCTTCAGCAGCACCATAGAGCTGTTTTTTTCTTATTAAACCTCAAATGATAATGAAATGGCTCTGCTGCCTTGTCTGAGTCTACACAGCAATGGTGAAAAGTAAGCATATAACAGGCATGTTATCTCCTGCAGTATATAAACTGGAATACATTTATATGAAAAAAGAATAAAAACTAAACAATATATTTATTAATAATAAAACCTGATTTAAATCAAAAGTCACATTCTGACTACAGTTTTCATTATTTCTATCACAGAATATCTTATGCATTTTCAACAGTTTTTTTCATGTTGACATTGCCTGGACATTATATTCGTTTACAGTAATAATGGATATGCTTGTCAGTTATATAAAACAATGGATAATTTAAAGAAATCTTTTGAATAAAAATATTATCTTCTGTCTGTCACTAGGGAAAACAGTAAGTAATTTGATGATATGTGATTTCATAGATTGCAAGCTCTTGCGAGCAGGGCCCTCACTCCTATTGTTTGATATGTTAATTTCTTTGTCACATTGTAATGTCTAATATTGTCCGTTCATGTCCCCTCTGTTTTGTAACATGCTGCGGAATATGTTGGTGCGATATAAATAAAGTTATTATTATTATTTTTTATGTTTTAAGTTTTTCATGTCTGTTTTTCAGCCTAGTAATAATGCAACAGAAGGCCAGGCTGTGACTGTGGAAATCATCCTGACCCTCCAACTAGTGCTCTGCATTTATGCCTCTACTGATGACAGAAGGGATGACACTGTAGGGTCTCCATCACTTTCTATTGGTCTCTCTGTTGTGCTGGGTCACATAGTCGGGGTAAGTGCTGGCGTTATATACCTTTAAGTGTGATTACCATTGTAAATAATATTATGCCCTTATGACAGCAAATAGCTGTATACCATAGCAGATGTACACTAGCAGCTCATATACTGTAATGTTCTGCAACTTATACCACAGTCATAAGAACCCAAAAGACACATAGAAGATTTATTACACCCTACTAATGCTAGTATAAAACACAGAAAAATGTCACTTCTGGGACAATATCTTCACTGGAAGCCATTCACAAGTTAAAAGTGTGCTTCTAAACATTGTCCCTTCCCTATGCTTGTATTTGTAGGATTTCAATATACAGTATACTGTAGGATATACAGGATAGGAATGTATGATTTAAGGGGACAAATAAAACCCAAAATAATGCGGAAAAGCATGCATTATAAGTCTTGCCAGATTGCCTCCAAATAGTCCATTTATGGCACAAGCACAGCAGACACCTAAGTGGTTAGAAAGAGAGAAACAACTTGTACTGTGTAAATTACATAAAAAACACATATTACAAAGATCAGCAGCTATTTTTCATACTTTCAATAAGAGTAAGTCTCTGATCACATCTGTTAACAACATTAAAGGGCTTTTTTCATTTGGGCAAGTTATAACTTTCAGCTCATGGGGGTTCGACCACTCAGGACCCTACCAATCTGGAGAACCAGGGATTCTTCTGTTCTGAATGGAGTGTTGATCAAGCGGTCATGTTGATGTGAGTGCTGGAGATAGCCAATCGCTGTACTTCAACTACCACAGAGCCACCACTCCATTAAGAACGGAGAACAAAAGTTCTCCATTCTCTTGATCATTGGGGGCCTGAGCAGTCGGACTGATCTGCAAGTTATATCCTATGGATATGAGATAACATGCCCAGATAGGAAAACCTCCTTAAGTTATAGATAGTGTATACATCTGGAGAATATATGGTTGATATATCGCTCTGGCAGAAGGCTGTGGCTCATCAAAATATAAAGGCATAGAGTGGAATGTCACTAGTAGGATGCCATTGCAAAAATACTGTATGCTATTTTACTATATACCTTTCTATGGAATTGCATAAAGTGTCGGACTGGCCCACCGGAGGGTCTGAGGATCTTCCGGTGGGCCCCAGCCCACATCACTAACGGAAAGGGGTGCAATGTCATGTGCCATCAGACCCCTTTCCAACCGTAGTCTGCCCAGGGAAGGTGAGTAAAAATAACAACCATTTATACTCACCTCTCCTGGGAGCCTGGTGGTTCGGTATCATCTTCTGGCCATTACTGGCTGAGGTCACCAATGAAGCCTGTGATTGGGCCTCAGCGGTTATGTGGGGTGCACTGGTGTCATAACGTCAGCGTGCCCCACGTGATCACTGAGGACCAATCATAGGCCTCAGCATTGACCTCCGGGATGCATGACGTCAGCGAGGCCTGAAGAGGAAGCCGGCAAAGACAACGGAATAACGCGAGGATGCCCAGGAGAGGTGAGGCAAGGTAAGTTGAGTATAAGTGTTTGTTATTTTCACTCACCTCCGCTGGGCCTCTACTTATTATACTCTGGGGTCTGAGGAGACCCCCAGAGTATAATAATTATACTGAAACAAACCACGAGATGAACCTTACAAATATTTATCAAAATGGGAGCATATAATATTGTGTAGGGCCACTGTGGGGCATTATAGTGGGGGGGGGCACTGTTTGGAACATATTATACTGTGAGGCCTCTGTGGAGCATTATACTGGGGCGGCCTCTGGGGAGCATATTATACTGTGTGAGGCTGCTGGGGAGCATATTATACTGTGTGGTGCCATTGTGGAATATTATACTGGGGGGGACATTGAGGAGTATATTATAACTTGTGGGGCCACTGTGGAGCATTATACAGGGGAGGGCACTGTGGGGACCCTAATATACTGTGTGGGGCTACTGAGGAATACAGTATATTATACTGTGTGGGGCCACTGTGGGGAGCCTAATATACTGTGTTGGGCCACTCTGGGGAGCTTTATATACTGTGTGGAGCTACTGGGGAGCATATTATACTGTGTGGGGGTCACTGTGGAGCATTATGCTGGGGGGCACTGTGGGGAGAATATTATACTATGTGGGGACACTGTGGAGCATTATACCATGTGGGGCCTCTGCATAGAAATTTATACTGTGTAGAGAAAGTGGAGCATTATACTGGGGGGGCATTGTGGGAAGCCTATTATACTGTGGGCAACTAATTGGGAGCATAATATAAAATGTGGGGGCAACTGTGGAGTATTATACTAAGGTAAGGGGCAGGCTCTGTTTTTTTCTGGGCCCACAGAAAAAGTTCCTCTGGTGGGATCCAGGCCCTTCACTGATTTCATAGTCTCATCTTTTTGTGCAGGCAATTCCCAAGAAACTCCTAGAATTGTGCAATACATTGCGCTATTATAATCTTGATTGTGTAAGATAATATACAATGTCCTAATAGCTCTGAATGTGACATCAGGATTGGTAAATCCTGCACGTTCCTGGAGACCTCAGGCATGTGATTAAACATTCATTAATAGTGCGTACTTAATAATTCCCACATGTCATAGATGACTATATAAACTATTCTGTTCATGATACATCACACAGTGTGAGATCCAAGCAGATGGAATCCTAGAAGAAAGATGAGAATTTACACGTCAGATGTACTTTGAAGTTGCCATTAACTTTTACAGCCCATCGTAATTTTACATTGCTATGCTCAGTATATCTTGCTATTGATGTTGTAATTCTAATAAATGCTACAATATTTTTATTTGATGAACGGAAAGCTTAAAGATGTCAATGTGTAGTCGAGCACTAATAATATTTATGAGGAGCTGCTGATCTTGTTTGTTTCCACGCTTCCAAAAAGAATTGGAAAGTGATGACCCTAAAGAGTAACTTCCATTTGAAAAGACTTTTGACATGTCATAGTGACATCTCAGAAGTTCTGATGGTGAGGATCTGGGTGCAGAGACATTTATTGGTCACTGAAGGGGCATAAGTCCTCAGTATTGTGCCTCTTTGACTCTAAACAGATCTCCCTGACTTAGCAGCATATGGGCTTAAAGAAATATATAGGGAAAATTTATCAAGACTGCCATTTCCTACCCTGCACTGTAGTCAGGTGCAACTAATTTATTAATAAGCATGAACAGCATTTCGTGTGGCATAATCTCAACTTTATTCCAGCTAGGAACTGGTTAACATTTGAGCTATAAATGATACCAGTTTCTGTTGTAAATTTTAGTAACTCTGCCAAACCATGGATGGCCGCCCCCTTTTCTTAAAAGTGGTGTATGGGGCTCAAATGCAGCAAAAGTCACAAATTTTGACACACCAGAATTTGAGTCTTTTCTCTTATATTTTATGCCAAAAATACTTGATAAATTCTCCCTATAAATCAGTTCTCAGCTAATCCTGACAATGAAAGCAGTGGGGGTACAGCACTTGGCAAACTGATTCCATCCCTTCATTTCAGCAATCAATGGGGTTCTCTGTACCAAGTCCCCAACCAACTTACTATAACACGTCAAAAGTTATATGAAATGGCAGTGACTTTTTAAGGTCAGGGCCACACATTGTGTATTTGCAGCAGGTTAGGCACTGGCAGAATTGCCATGGTCTAACCCGCTGCAATATAAAGTACCCATGTAATGGATTTGATTTAAGCAAATCCCATTCACACACTGCTGAAAAAATGCAGCACAAAAGTCTTACAATGCAAGTTTTGAAACTGAAGCAGGTCAATTTCTTGCTGCAATGCAAAGGCAGAAACTGTCCAGTGACTGGATTAAAACCTGCAGCGAAAACCAGCAGTTTTTGGCTGCATTTTGCCGTGGGTAGGTCTGCTGTGGGATGTCCACAGTGGACATCCTGTAGTGGACCTTACACGTGTGTCCTTAGCCTAAAATTGTCTTGGCAAACACCTTGACTTACAAAGTGATCTCTCTGATGGTGCCAGGATTTCCTCTTCACTACCCACCATGACAGGAAGTTGCTGAGTAGGTGGGCCAATGGAGGATTGCTGAAGATGAGCACAAGCCTTTTTATTTTTATGGTATTTGCAGCCCGCCGACACAGATTTTGAGGCGGCTGGATAAAATATATGTGACACCATGGGTTACGCTATGTTCACACTAGTGTTCGGTCTCCAAGCGGACCCAAAGAACGGAAGCCTAATCCACGGTTACCTGCAGAAACCCGCAGACCCCATAGACCAGGGGTAGGCAGTCCAGCTGTTGTAAAACCTCAATACCCAGCATGCATACTTTCTCTGCTGTTCTTGGAACTCCCATGGAAGTGAATGGAGCATGTTGGGAGTTGTAGTTTCACAGCAGCTGGAGTGCTGAAGGTTGCTGACCTCTGTCATAGACTATGATGGAGTCCGCTGGGTTTCCACTTGGTTTTTGCCTGAAGAATGCAGAGAGAAAAGTCCTGTTTGCAGGACTTTTCTCTCCGCATTTTTCAAGTGGAATGGGGAACGGAAACCCCCAATGCAGATCAAGCAATGGTAAATGGTAGTATGTATGTAATCAGAGTGTAATGACTGATTTGCCGCCAAAACTATTACAGATGATCACATCAATATAATTTTCTCTAGTTGGTGTAAAATCCCAAATATGAACTGCCCTTTTGTTCTCCTGTTTAGATTTATTTCACCGGCTGCTCAATGAATCCAGCTCGCTCATTTGGACCAGCTCTCGTAGCTGGAAATTTTAACACACATTGGGTAAGACAAATGAAAAGATCTCTAATATAAAGACCTTATAACAATATGACAGAGAGTAGCAATTGTTAAATTATCATTTATAATCCTGGAGGATGAAGGGATGAAGAAGAAGAAGTAAAGCACATAACGTTTTATCCTTGCACTTGTCTAATCCCTGAACCATCACAGAATTGTGGTACTGTAGTGTAGTAATAGTAATCTATGGATATATGGAACGTGACAGCTCATGAACATAGCCATTGTATTTCTAGTTGGTCTTGCATTATATTAACATGGCATCACCTGGTTCAATGGTTGATATTCATGGCCTAGCATTAGGATAGGTCATCATCAATATCAGATCAGTGGGTGTCCGGCACCATAAGTCAGCTGTTAGGAGATATGCCACACTATTGCAGCTTAGTTCCATACACCTTGCAGTGATCGGTGGAGGTATTGGGTGTTCATCCTCACTGATCTGATATTAATGACTTATCTAAGGGATAGTCCATCAACAGCAACTCTTTGGCCACCCCTTTAATTATGAACTTATAGTGCTGGGGCACCCAGGAAATGTCATGGGGAAGACTGAAGATGATTCTAGATGTTGTTAGAAGCACACCACAATGTCCAAATTTATTTTGTAAGAACAGATAAACATTTTAAAGCCATGTATGGATTGAAATTTCACCTACTTGAAGGTTTAAGGCATGAGACAATATGTGTATATAGGCTCCTAAGATAAACTGTTCACCCTAAAGGTTCATCTTACATCCATATGTACATATTTGTAGTCCTATTTCTTACTGAGTTAGAACATTTGGTGAAGTCATGTTAACATACTATTTATCTCTGCAGATCTTCTGGATTGGACCTTTGGTCGGGGCTATCCTAGCTTCCTTGATCTATAATTATGTATTATGCCCCCAGGAGCAAAGCTTCTCTGAGAAGTTGGCTGTACTCCTAGGAAGAATGCCAACTATGCATGAAGAAGAAGAAGACTGGGAAGAAAGACAAGAGCAGCCCAGGAGAAAGTCAATGGAACTTCAAACATTGTAACATTAACTGCATCACAGGATGATGGAAAGATGGACAGCGTTGTCATTCTAACTTATATGAGTAAGATATAGGATAGGTTAGAAAATCTTGAAGAATGAAGGACATACATTATTTCACATAAAACACTTGTATCACATACCTGCACAACTTGTGAAGAGTGGATGTCTCATTGACATTGTGCTTGAGGTACGAAAAAGACTATTCCCACCTTCTTATACAATCTTTTGTATTGCTGCAGTGCTTCTAAGATGGCGAATAAAGTAACTTTGAAAATAGTCTTCATAGAAAATTCTTACTGCTTTGTTTCTATGGCTGCTATGCAGATCTTTGTGTCTCACTGGTAACAGACCACTGAAAAACATGTGTGGTCTGATACTCTGATACTGCAGTCACGCTCCATTCCATTACTTTTAGGTCCAACGTTGCGGAAACGCAGTTTTTTTGTTGAAGATTTTGTTGTGATTTTTTGAGCCTAAGTCAGGAGTGGATTGAGCAGAAGGTAGAAGTATAAGAACTTCCTATGTATCTCCCATTCCTTCTGTAGCCATTGTTGTCTTTGACTCAAAAAAAAATGCAGCAAAATCTGCAACAAAATAGTTGTATTTGTATAACGTGGGTCCTCAGCCTCAAGAAGTAAAAATGTTGCTTCACTTTATTACTTTTTATACACTGGAGCAATAAAAGAAATTGATTGTAAGGGTGGAAATATCCTTTAATAATGTAAATATTCCTGTCAATTTACTATTATATAGGGTGGTTTTAAATTGATAGGTGTATATGAGAAAAGCCTGTCACATACTATGTGACGCTATTGATGCTGCCCCTGTTCTGGTTCTCCAGTTGCCATGTTATTAGTAGGAATGCTGTCCACATGACATCAGGGACAGCAGAACAAGGATAGGTCAACATCACATCACAAAACAGCACTGAGGAGTCAAGAGAATCATATAGAGTAAACCTTTTCAAACTTTTTAAAATTGATTTAAAGTGTTTATTAAAAGGGTATTTCCATCTCAAGGATCCTGCTAGCTTATGTAAATTCAAGAGTTTTCCTAAATACATTGCTTTAGCAATGCTGTTTTGTTTACCTGCTATGTGAAATTATCCCTGCCCATTGTTTACACATTGTTTCCTTGGTCCCACTCTAGGATAAATGATGTGACTCACTGCTCTCTGGAGGGGAGGGGGGCTGAGTTCTCTGTATTACATTCAGAATTGTTATCTCCTGCTCTTCCGTCAGGCAGCCAGGTTAGCTGATTTCAGTTTGCTGATCAAGGTTTGGGTAGAGTGGGTTATTTTTCTATGTAAACACAAAGATAACATTGAGTTTACTGCAAGTACGTTGTCTGTCCTGGTAGGATATTTTTTTTATTCCTCCAAACGTGTAATGTAATATACATTTACTGTGCATATGATTTGATCTGCATTGTTATATATTTCTAGTAGTAATAATAAATAATCTTT
This sequence comes from Leptodactylus fallax, assembly GCA_947044405.1. Classification (NCBI taxonomy): domain Eukaryota; kingdom Metazoa; phylum Chordata; class Amphibia; order Anura; family Leptodactylidae; genus Leptodactylus; species Leptodactylus fallax. The sequence goes on from CAMRHE010000426.1 coordinate 1,181,813, forward strand.
CATGGTAAAGGCAATGTCTATATCTTCTGAGGTACTTCATAATGTTGTCCTGTTCATCAAACAGTCAAAGCCAGCCACCAGCTTGTTAAATTACACAGGAAATGAGAAGAAGAGAGAGCAGGCAAAGCTGATGAGAGAGGGAGATGGAAAAACCCCTTTAAGTTTGTAAATCTGTCTCTAATATTATAATGCAGCCACTTTAGTTCATCGTCCATTACTTCACTGTAATCTCTCAGGTGCAGGATCAATGTTCATATTTGTATTAGAATAGAATACTTTATTGATAAAGACAAGATGGTGGCTTTGTTTATCCATTTACTTTAGGATAGGACACCAATATCAGATTTTTTGGGGTCTGATATTGCTGCAGGCTCATCAATGCTTGCCAAGCAAAGTGCTGCAAGTTGTATAGTAAGTGCTAGGTATTGCAACTAAATCACATTCATTTAAAGGGATTGTGCAGGACTTGAAAACATAGCTACTTTCTTCTCCTCAGGAAGTAACATTATGTCCGTTGGTTACATGGCAATGTCACATCTCCAACCCATTAAAATGAATGGCACCGAGCTGTAGCATGACCATATGACCAACGGACATGATGTCACTTCCTGAGAAGAAAAAAGCAGTCATATTTTAAGTCCTGCATAAGTGGGACTGAGCTTCTGCACAGTCATGTGACCAACAGACGTGATGTCACTGGCTTGAGAAGATGAAGTGGCAATTAGTCAAGCTCCTTGGCCTCTTCAAAGCTGCTGACCTTGAAGACTCGCCTATTCAGGCCTACAATATCCAATAACGCTACTGACACCACACCACCATCTGAACAGCCTCTACCCTCACCTACTGTCTCTATCCCTTTTCCCTCAAAAATTGTAAGCCCTTGTGGGCAGGGTCCTCAATCCCACTGTGCCAGTTGGTCACTGTTTGCACTTGTTTTGTATATTTTGTGCACTGTATGTAAATAATATAATAATGTACAGCACCAAGGAATTAATATAATAATGTACAGCACCATGGAATTAATATAATAATGTACATCATCCTGGAATTAATATAATAATGTACAGCACAATGAAATTAATATAATAATGTACAGCGCAATGAAATTAATTGTGCTCTATAAATAAATAATTTATAATCATGAGGAACTTAGCCAACATGATATAGATGACCTATCCTAAGGATAGATCACACATTTCATAGTCCCTAAAAACCCCTTTAAGGCCCTGGTCACTGGCTCTCTTCTTGTATCTAAGGTTTATCATAATTTATGCCATGTATGATATTAACAGTAATGTAGATTCAGTTCGCCATACTGTCTCTCTAAACTGGAACTATATGCAATGGAGGAAAAAGGTAAAAACATTTTAAAAAATGTTCTTCCTGTTAGACTAGGAGCAATGGAAGTTTGGTGTGTTGTAATACAGCTCTATCTCGTTAACCTCTTGACAACCCATGCTGTAATAGTATGGTACAGATAGGAGTAAGGCATTCTCATTGCATGGAAACAGCCTTTGTAAAGAGAGATGCAATCCTGCTCTAACAATCGAGACCAGAGAACACTATGATCTCCATAGTATAACAAAACAGATTGCAGGATACAAGAGGAAAGAAAAGAAGGAATCCCCTTTTTCACGTTAACATAGGGATATTCTATAGCGCAGTATAACAATACACAGATATACCTTGGTATACTAAAAAACACACACAATATTTTTGCATATACATACATTTTATTATATGGTGGTTACCATACAACTGATATATACGTGTTTGGGTATCATCATAACCACAACAATTTGAACTATAAGGCTGAGGTCCTATGTATCGAATGGCAGCTAAAAAATGCAACAGAAAAAGCTGCAGGAAAGGTGCTTGTATTGTCACTGCTTTTCCACTGCATTTTCTTTAATTGCATCCTCTATAACTGTATAACTGGGGAAAACACAGCATTTCCGTAGGTAAAATTAATATGCCGCATTTTTTTCCAGTGTGGGGATGAGATTAAATAAAATCCCCCAAAAAAATGCAACATTTTTTTGCTGTGTTTCCACAATATGGGACTTTATGATCTATGACTTTTGTATGAAGTGATTGGTGAATTTCATATAATAGCAAAGCTATAGAATGTTCTCTTCTTTTTTTTCTTTTATTTCGGTCAAAATTAAAGTTAGTTAGTTAGTTACCAATATGTACCCAAAAAATGTACCAAAAATTAAATGATATTATTTTTGCAATAAACAAGTCATACAAATATATCCTTATAAAAAGAAAAAAATTACAAGTAGTAAGCTAAGGCTGGATTTACACCAGCGCTCGGACTCCGTTCAGGGATTCCATCTTCACTTTAAAAATGCAAAGAGAAAAGTCCTGCAAGCAGGACTTTCCTCGAATCCGCTTTTTCGGGCAGAAACCGGGCAAAAACACGGTGGACCCTATTATAGTCCATGGGGTCCGCGGGTTTCCGCAGGTAACCACTTTTTAAGCAGACTGGGTGTGAACCTAGCGTAAGAGGTTAAAATGCAAAAATAATTTGGTCCTGATAACCAAAAATGTCTGAGTCTTCAAAGGTTTAATAATCATTGACAACATAATTGTCTGGCATGACACCGGTAAATTCCATACCTCCTGAACTGCTGTATTTATTGCCCTTATAAATGCATTTTTTTTTTTTTTACATTTTTTTACGATCAACAGAATCCCATATTTTGTAATGGTAATGGCTCCTTAGCTTGAAGTATTCCTTTGCTTATGACTGTCTTGCACATTTGTTTGAGCTTCCTGTGTATTCATGGGCAGATCCCCTGACATTCTCCTGTAGAATTTGAAAAGCATGGTGTATAGTTCCATCAATGATGACAATCCTTCCTGACCCCAGTGTGTAAACATAACTCTGAATTGTGGTACTGCCAAAGTCCTCTGTTAGTCCCTCCATTTGTTGCTTGTTACATGGGGAAAACAATTCACCTTTCTGTCTCTAACTACCGACTCCATGACTCACCATGGCACAATTATTTATATTTATAATACACATTTGATTTATTGTGCGTGTATTTTTTATTACTGTTATGTAATAATTCATTTGGAATATTACTTCTTTATGTACTGTATTAGTTTATTTGGTGTAAGAAGAAAAAATAAATTATGAAAATCCTGCTGTCATTTTGCATGATATATAAACATGGTATGTTCTGTAACTATTGGGAATGAGTCCTTATCAAATTCACAAAATGTGGCCCGCTCTCAATAGGGACATATCCATTAGGTAACCTAATTGCATGTATTGCTATTTATTGAACCAGCACCAGGGCCGGTTTTAGACAAACTGTGGCCCTGGGCAAAATTAAAAGCGGGGCCCCAAATGCTGATATACTAACAACGCCATCATATTTCCAGTGGCAGCTCCTTTAATAACACCCCCTTTCTGCCACCAAAACAGTAACAACCACTCCTCCTTATGCCCACACAGAATTCAAATAGCCACCTTTGTACCGCCTAATAGAATTTTGCTGCCCCTGATCAGTTATTATAACGCCTCTCCATCCTAGGACCCCTCCTGTTCTCCACCCACACCCTCGGCATTGGCCAACTCATAGAATCCCATGGTTTCTGTTACCATTGCTATGCTGACAACACCCAAATATATCTCTCTGGACCAGACATTACCTCCCTGTTGTCCAGAGTCCCAGTATGTCTAGCAGCCGTAGCCTCCTTTCTCTCCTCCCGCTTTCTCAAATTCAACATGGAGAAAACGGAGTTCATAATCTTCACCCCTCCTCGCACGGCCCCCCTACTTGAACCATCTATTAAAGTTAGCGGAACCACACTCACCCCAGTCCCACGGGCCCGCTATCTTGGGATAACCTTAGACTCTGACCTATCCTTCAAGTCGCATATTCAAGCCCTCAACACCTCCTGTCACCTCCAACTCAAGAACATCCATCGAATCTGCTCCTTCCTCACCCTGAAACTACAAAGATGCTAGTCCACACCCTCATAATCTCCCGCCTAGACTACTGTAACAACCTTCTCCATGGCCTCCCAGCAAACACTCTCGCCCCCCTCCAGTCCACCTTAAACTGTGCTGCTCGCTTAATACACCTCTCCCCCCGTTCTCCATCGGCCGCTCCCCTCTGCCAATCCCTTCACTGGCTACCCATCGCCCAGCGAATTGAGTTCAAACTACTAACGCTGACATACAAAGCCATCCACAACCTGTCCCCTCCATATATCTCAGACCTAGTCTCCCACTACTTACCTGCACATAACCTCCAATCCTCCAAAGATCTCCTACTCCACTCCGCTCTTATCCGCTCTTCACACAAACGTCTCCAAGACTTCTGCCGTGCATCCCCCATACTCTGGAACTCATTACTAAGACAAAACAGACTGTCCCCCACCGTCACAAGCTTCAAGAAGGCCCTGTAGACTCACCTATTCAGGAAGGCCTACAACCTCCAATAACACTACTGTCACCATACCACCACCTGAACAGCCTCTCCCCTCACTTTCTGTCTCTATCCCTCTTCCCTCATAGATTGTAAGCCCTTGCGGGCAGGGCCTTGTAACCCACTGTGCCAGTTGTTCACTGTTAGTATTATCAGTCTTGTACATCTTGTGTACCGTTGCTTTTATAAATAAAAGCAACCACATTATAATAGCCGCCTCTAATATATATATTCGCTGGGCGATGGGTAGCCAGTGAAGGGATTGGCAGAGGGGGGGCGGCTGATGAAGAACGGGGGTAGAGGTGTATTAGGCGAGCAGCACAGTTTAAGGTGGACTGGAGGGGGGCGAGAGTGTTTGCTGGGAGGCCATGGAGAAGAGTGTTACAGTAGTCTAAGCGGGAGTTTATGAGGGTGTGAACTAGCATCTTTGTAGTTTCGGGGGTGAGGAAGGAGCGGATTCGGTGGATGTTCTTGAGTTGGAGGCAGCAGGAGGTGTTGAGGGTTTGAATGTGCAGCTTGAAGAATAGGTCAGAGTCTAAGATTATCCCAAGGCAGTGGGCCTGTGGGACTGGGGTGAGAGTGGTTCCATTGATTTTGATAGATGGGTCAGGTAAGGGGGTCATGCGTGGAGGGGTGAAGATTATGAACTCCGTTTTCTCCATGTTGCGTTTGAGAAAGGAGGCTACAGCTGCTAGACATTCTGGGACTCTGGACAACAGGGAGGTAATGTCTGGTCCAGAGAGATATATTTTAGTGTTGTCAGCATAGCAATGGTAATGGAAGCCATGGGATTCTATGAGTTGGCCAAGTCCTAGGGTGTAGATGGAGAACAGGAGGGGTCCTAGGACGGAACCTTGGGGGGCACCTACAGAAAGATGGCGTGGCGGGGAGGTGGTGTGCAAGTGGGAGACGCTGAATCCCTATAGGTATAATTGAAACAGAAAGACCCACTGCAGACTTTCTGTAAAAAGCGCTGTGGGGAAAAAACTGACATGCATTGCCACGGCATTTTTACCCACAGTGCTTTTTTGCTGCGGGACACTACGTGGGGCCTTAGCCTTAAAGCTGATGTTGGCACTCAATTAGAATATATTTTATATTCTAATATATATATCAGACACTAAAATCCACTAATAAATATAGGGACAATTCCTTCTGGAGAAGATGGCAGGTGGGGCAGTGATCCTCTAGACCTTCAACTGCACAGAATCCACCAAACAGCTTCTTATATAGGGAAGTTCTTTTTACCACAGACACCAATAGACCAATAACGTGACATTGCCAACCTCACAAGCATTGAGTACAAGGCTCCAAAGTCTTTTTGCACAATTTGCAAAGCTTACCCAGTACCAACCATTGGCTAAACCTTTGTACTGTAACACATACACACGTGGACAAAATTGTTGGTACCCCTCGTTTAATGAAAGAAAAACCCACAATGGTCACAGAAATAACTTGAATCTGACAGATTGGAATTTGCCAAACATATCTTGAAAAGAACACTGTCCCTACTGTGAAAAATGGAGGAGGCTCTGTTATGTTCTGGGGCTGCTTTGCTGCATCTGGCACAGGGTGTCTTGAATCTGTGCAGGGTACAATGAAATCTCAAGACTATCAAGTGATTCTAGAGAGAAATGTGCTGTCCAGTGTCAGAAAGCTTGGTCTAAGTCGCAGGTCATGGGTCTTGCAACAGGAAAATGACCCAAAACACACAGCTAAAAACACCAAAGAATGGCTAAGAGGAAAACATTGGACTATTCTGAAGTGGCCTTCTATGAGCCCTGACCTAAATCCTATTGAGCATCTTTGGAAGGAGCTGAAACAAGCCGTCTGGAAAAAGCACCCTTCAAGCCCGTGACAACTGGAGCAGTTTGCTCATGAGGAGTGGCCAAAATACCTGTTGAGAGGTGCATAAGTCTCATTGACAGTTATAGGAATCGTTTGATTGCAGAGATTGCCTCAAAAGGTTGTGTAACAAGATATTAAGTTAAGGGAACCATCATTTCTGTCCAGGCCTTTTTCATGAGTTTCATTTTTTTAAAAATTCTGTTTAAGCATGGTTGAAAAGCAATGTCTGGCTTTCATTTGTTCATTTTCATAGAATTTTTATATATTATTACTTTTGTCAGATTCAAGTTATTTCTGTAACCATTGTGGGTTTTTCTTTCATTAATCGAGGGGTACCAACAATTTTGTCCATGTGTGTAGCTATCTGCTCTGAGGGCCTCTTGTCATACTGCTGACTGTGAGAGGGAAGGAGGGAACAACAGAGGGAGACAGCTGACCGGTCAGAGAGCACACAGCACAACTGTGACCCCAGGAGGAGCCTGCTGACTCAGCACAGTTGTATAGAAAAAAAAATGAAATTTATAGAAATTATGCACAAGATAAGGAAACAACACAAAATCTGCAGGTTATGCACTTTTCTGGCCACAATACATCTAATACACATGTACAGTTGTTCTCTATGTTGTATTTCTTTATATATGTAGAAAATGGTAGAAGTAGTACAGTATGATATGACTAAGAGTTTTAGTTTTCTAAAACACATAAGCATTTTCACTTTTACTGGTTGTGTAACTTCTATGATGTTTTATGATGATCTTCTGTTGAGTATTTTCATTTCTTCAAAGTGCCAGATACCCAATGTTGAGCGTTTATTGTCTTCAAAACCCCAACAGAGACTCCACCTATCATGTGTCATTTATAAAACTGGGGTCCTCCATTGTAGCAGCTAGACCTTTTGGCCCCTCAATACCATGGCTGGCGTATGACTACCACCTCTGCACCCCTTTGTTGCTTCTGATGTTTTTTCAGCTACTCTGCTGTTTGAGCTGCACTTTACAGGAGAACATGAGCAGATGACTGATTGACCTTTGTGGCCGGTACTTTTTGCAGATGGCTTCCAAACAAATAAGGCAGTACTATTTATTATCTGTAATTCCTATACAAATGTATCATTATATGTAAATGGAAAACCTTCTTCAATTCCAATGAACCATAACATAGATAAATTTCCACATAAACAAAGTATGATTAAACATGCACGCAAGAATCACTCCTAAGGATAAAAAGAGGTATATAAATAGGTCTATAAATGTGATCAAATTACTATAGCAAACCAAAAACAAATGATAACAAAGTAAGTAGGACAGCATGCACATTGATATATAAATGCAGGCTTTTATTGCAGCTTACGTGATTCTTAGTCCTCAAGGGTCCTTTGTCCAGCTGTGATACAAATAAGAAAAAAGAAGAGGGCATTACTTATATTTCTATTGTCAAATCCATTAAATAATGTAGCATGGGTAAAGACAGCACATAAAACTAATGATATAGCAAATAATAAGAGGATAACAAATTCCAATGACCACAGAGAATTTCTGCCAAAACATCAAATTGTCCATATATTAGTAACAGTTTAGCATAAGGCTGAAATGTCCACCCAGTTCAGCCGACTGTATTGAAATAATCGCTATCATGTAGGAACCCTATAGATTCATGACAATTTTTTTTAGCTGATTTTAAATCTGGCAGTCAAAATAAATCTCTGGATTAATGACTGACCTGCAGAAATCTAATAACCATAATTTGTATATTATTAAACTCATGAAAGGTGGAAATCAGTAAAAAAAACCCTGTTCTATATTAGTGTAGAAACCTCCTTTCATGTAGACAGTATAGTAGTGAATGTCCCCTTGTTATAGTTACTGCCCTTGTAAATAGGTCATGGGTAGAGATGACACAACTTGTTCAGATTGAACCAGATTCAACCTGAATTTTATAAAAGTTTCAGGCTTGACACAAACCAGAAACTTTTGGGGTTCATCATTCACGAAGCACTATTATACTTTGCATCTCTTCAGACCCAGAGTATAATAAGTAGAAGCCTAGGGGAGATGCAGCAACATAGTAAAAAGTTAGACTCACCTTGCCTCACCTATCCTGAGCACCACAAGACATCCAGTAGTCCCTTGGTGTCCACTTGCAGATTCCTCAATGACATCATGTACCCCGGGGAACTGTTGAGGTCACATGGGGCATGACAACATCATGACTCTTGTAGCCCAAAACAAACTGGAAAGACAATTTGACCATTTGAAGAACATTTTGACCATTTTGATTTATCATTTGATCCATCAGAACCAAAGTGACAGCTTCTAAAAAAATGATTTCAGTGTTAACAACCAATATGGCTGCACTACCTATTGTCATTTTTTTTTTCTATTGTAATTTTTTGTCAATATGTTTGTCTTAACCCTGCTGTTCTGTTCGGTCAAAAATGACCGAATTTGAAATTTGATATTTTTTAAAATATTCATTATGCGGTTCTGAAACTTGTGGTTCATTGACTTTTCCTCATTTGAGGGGTTCTTACTAATAGCAGTTTTTATTTATTTATTTTTTGTTTACTTTTTGCTCCACGTCTTTTTTTACACTTGTACTGTTTGGTCAAATATGACCGATAGCCTTTTATACTAATCTCCAGCCATTTTTTTAAAAAAAATAAAGGCGTTATAATCTCATTTTGGTCTATATAGTTCATCTACTACTATTTATCAATTTATCTAGGTCCTTTTGGTCCATGCAGAGTTACACATACATACTCATTGGCACTTACACCTGTAAACGCAAAACTAATCAGTGGCCAATGGCTGTTTTTTACAACATTCTTGATGTGTCGGCGTACAATGCATTTGTGTTATGGCGTGAAATAGACCCAAACTGGAACAAAAATAAATTATATAAAAGAAGAATTTTTTTAGAGGAGTTGGGAAAATCACTGGTTAGCCCATATATTGAACAAAGAAAAGTAACACCCAGAGATGATGGAGCTGCAGCCATTGTCCACAGGATCCAACAGCATGCTGAAGAAAGTGAACCAAGGGCTTCCGCTAGCACTGCGACGATACCCACGGCCTCCACCAGCAGTGCAACCAGCCTAAAACGGAAACGATGCGCCTTCTGTCCAACATCAAGTAATCACAAATCAAATGTGATATGTTGCAAATGTGCAAAGTACTTATGCAAAAGACATGTAAATTATACTTGTGACCAATGCAAACAGTAAATTTAGCACCTTGAACCTTATTTCACATTTTATATAGAAAAAACTAGACTTTTTATTTTTTTGTTTGTTTTTTTTTTTGAAAAAAATATATTTACATACAGTTTGATGTTATTAGTTATAGTTTACAGTTTTATAAAGATTTTTTTTTGTGCAAATGTGCAATATGCATGAATAATGCAATAAGGCCATGTAACATTTTTTGACACAAAAAAATTAAAAATTAAGTTTTTGATTTCATTTTTTATTTGTTTATGCACAACCATGTTCACATACAGTAAAATAATGCAAAAGAAATTCAAATAAAACACTTAAATTAGTTAAAAATCCAGACTTTAATAGGCCCGGTCAAAAATGACCGGAACATTATATGTGTATAGTAGAACCAAACAGAACAGCAGGGTTAAAAAAAAAAAAATGCAAAATTCACGTTTAACAGATTCCCAACATGTCGGGTATTTAAATATGGCATCTGTCGGGTCTAATAAAAAAATAAATAAAAAATGTAAAAAATCTAAAAAAATATTAAAATTCAAATCAACCCCCTTTCCCTAAACACATATAAAAGCACTTCAATGCTGTGAAACACATACACATTAGGTATCCCTGTTTACGAAAACACCTGGTCTACAAAACGCCAAATTGTTTTTCGCAGTTTTGCTTCTGATAAAAATTTGAATAAAAAGTGATAAAAGCAATAGACATTCCCCAAAATGGTATAACTAAAAAGTACACCTGGCCCTGCAAAAAAGTCGCCCTGTGCATCCCCATACACAGAAGTTACGGGTGTCAGAATATGTCAACTTTTAGAAAAAAAGTTTTAGATTTTTGTTAAGGGGTTAAAATGTAAATAAAACCATATGAATTTGGTATCCCCAGAATTGTATCAAAACATAGAATACAGATGACATGTCATTTTGCCTGCAGAATGAACATCGTAAAAATAAAGCCCGTAAGAAAGTCGCACAGATGTACTTTTTCTTCAAATCCACCACATTAAGAATTTTTTTCCAGCTTCCCAGTACATTGCACAGAATAATAAATGGTAGCATCATGAAGAACAATTTGTCCCGCAAACATTAAGCCCTCAAATGGCTCTGAGAACGGAAAAATAAAAAAGTTATGGGGTTTGGAAGGTGGGGAGTCAAAAACAAAAATAGAAAAAAATAGAAAAATGTCACCGGTGGGAAGGGGTTAAAAGAATTATCCAGCAGAGATGACAGTGATGCTTTTGGGTTCACCCAATCACATCAGCCCACATGACATGTGGAGCATATTCCAGCCTGTATCTTAGACCTGTGCCAACACCTGGAGAAGTTCTATGACTACCTGCACATGAACATTTCTAGCTTTGACGCCTGCAGAAGCCTGCAAAGAGTGGATCCCTGTACTTCAACTACAAAAAGTTTTTTTTTCAGTTGTGCTGATGGTCATTGCTGATGCACAATATTGATTTGCGACTGTGGACATTGGGGCATACAGCCACACCAAGGACTCTATAATGGGACGGAGACTATAATCTGGAAATTTTGGATTGCCATCACCAAAGCCATTTCTGGGAACAGATGGACCTCCTATGCCATCAGCAGTTGTTGGCCATAAAGCCTTCCAGATGTGTTGAAAACTTCTCAAACCATACTCCAGTTATATGGTGGATTTTCAACACTGCTATCCAGTTAAACCCAGAAGCTGTTGATGATGTTGTTAAAGCCTACGTGGTCCTACATAATTTTCTTCTCACAAGAGAACCTTTGCTGGTTGACACCCAGGAACTGGTATCTGGTTTACATGGTCTGGACTCAATTGTCCCAAGATCCACTATTGCTATCAGCCGCATGAGGGGCAATTTTGTTGCATATTTTCTTGCAAATGCAGGTTGGGTGGACTGGCAGGATGGGATGGTTTAATTTTTTTCATTGGACTTATTTTTTTTTTTTAGGGAGAGTCATATGTATTGTGAAAGTTTTAATAATTATAGTCCTGAATGCACTGAAAATGAGAGACTTTATTCCACAGCATACAGACGCCTTCAATTTTTTTTTTAATGCCTTCACCTACCAGAGCATTTAGAAAAACATTTTTCACCTTTGCCTCTGCTTTTCTTGTGGACATGGTTTCTTTAAGGGTGGTGTGAGGGGAGGGATCCTCAGTGGACAAAGTGTTTATGTACATCAGCGCTTTTGTCTACTGAGAAGACCTCCCCTGACTCTACCTGTAAATAAACCATTTATAGTCACCTTTGTCTCTGCTTTTCTTGTGTACATGGTTTCTTTAAGGGTGGTGTGAGGGGAGGGATCCCCAGTGGACAAAGTGTTAGTTACGTCAACACTTTAGCCACTGAGAAGGACTCCTCTGAAACCATTTATATTCACCTTTGCCTCTGCTTGTCTTGTTTTGTTGTCAATAAAAAATATTTATTTTAATAAAATAACCTTTATTTTAATTATTTTATTGTATATCTATTTTTATACATCAATCACAACTTTATTCCATAAATATACTTAAAAATAAATATACGCATATATCTTTAGAGTTGACGTGTTTTATGAGCATGCTCAAAAAAAACGAGGGTAACTGATGACTGTCCGTTACATCCATCATACGTCCGCTATCCATAGACATTAATGTTAGAAAATAATGGACGCTTAACATTCGTCATAAGTCCATTATTTTCCACGGACCCAAAAGTTCTACGTTCTCATTCTGCATTATGTCCACAAAAATAACGGCCTTGTGACGGATTTTATGAAAACAGACACTAACGGACAACAGATCTAACCCATAGAAATTAATGGGATTTTTAAAGGATTTATGAAGAATCTGTTAGCGTCCGTTTTTATCATTTTCTAAAGAATTCTAGCAACGGACACTACTAATGGTAGTGTGACCGCCCCCATACTCGTAATACGTTTTACAATGTACAGATAAAGCAATTGAGCCCACATCCTTTCCTTGCCATGCTTTATTGATACAGTACATTGCAATTTTTGCCACATATTTTATGGTTACTCTACATACAGCATAGCATATAGCACAGTCAACATAAAAATGTCTTCTTTACAAGCATCGTTGAGCATATGTTCTAAACTACTTAATGATCATCAGCCAAAAAGCTACAAAAACCTTTTAAAGAAAAGCGTTTAGACAATGTGAAAAGATTGCCAAATAAGATTAATGTGATTATAGACTGATAGATCACATATCTACGTTTTACTAGGCATGCCAGGCATAGTTCACATTTACCGTACCGACTAGGAAATGTAACAACATTTTTATTTTCAGAAATGATCTAATAAATATGACTTATAATTCATTTTTTATATGGACATTATTGTTACATTCTTACTATGAGCATGGAACAACAAAAAGTTAACGTGCAACTAGAATGTAACTTGAAGCTCTTGAAACCCTATGCAAAATCTATAGTGGGGTCCCTACCTACCTTGTGTCATTGAGAATACCGGTATATTTCATGGGTAAGAGTTACCTTTGGGGCCCCTCAGGGTCCTGGGCCCAGTAGCAACTGGTATCTCTTCACCCCTTATAGTTACGCCCCTTCTTCTGACTCTGCACAAGCAGGCCATTTAAGAAAGAGCTCATACTTTGGTCTACGTTAGAAAAACATGGCTGCTTTCTTCATAACCATTGCCACACATGTCCATGTGTTGTCCCTGGTATTGCAGTTTGGCTATATTGCAAATGTATTATACAAGCAACCAGAGGTTTGCTCTTTCAAGTTTCTACTAAGACACAAAATATAAAAATTAATAAGTTTTTGAAAAATGTAAAAAAAAACTGAAAAGCAAAAATCACCCTTTTCCTCCATGATGTCCTTTATTATTAAAAATAATGAAAAAATAAATCTACTTTATTGATATCTCCACATCTATAAAATTATGAGGTTCTTTAACCTATATGATAAAAAGTGTAAAAAAATTTTGAAAAAATGCCAGAATTGCTTTTTGTTTATTCCCCTTGCCAAGGAATGAATAAAGAGTGATTAAACGTTGTATGTGCGCTCAGAATTTGTCATCACAAAAACAAATAATTTCTTCAGAACATATTTAACATGTAATTTATACTTCATGGTGAATGCTTCGTCCTATAAATGGACTCTAGAACAACAAAATCATGTAAAACAATGTTATCTTTATTCAAGTAGAAGTTAAAATCCATCCACAGAATAAAAAAGGTCAGCAAGCTCCATGATAGCAACCACTATCCACTAACCATGATAGCCCCTGAACTGTAGTGAAACATGCCTCAGTTATAATACACAAGTGAACAAAATTGTTGGTACCCCTCGTTTAATGAAAGAAAAACCCACAATGGTCACAGAAATAACTTGAATCTGACAAAACTGGAATTTGCCAAAGTACATGTTGACAAGCCACAAAGCTTCTGGGAGAATATCCTATGGACAGATGAGACAAAAATCTAAATTTTTGGCAAGGCACATCAGCTCTATGTTCACAGACGGAAAAATGAAGCATATCTTGAAAAGAACACTGTCCCTACTGTGAAACATGGAGGAGGCTCTGTTATGTTCTGGGGCTGATTTGCTGCATCTGGCACAGGGTGTCTTGAATGTGTGCAGGGTACAATGAAATCTCAAGACTATCAAGGGATTTTAGAGAGAAATGTGTTGCCTAGTGTCAAAAAGCTTGGTCTCAGTCGCAGTCACAGTCATGGGTCTTGCAACAGGATAATGACCCAAAACACACAGCTAAAAACACCCAAGAATGACTAAGAGGAAAACATTGGACTATTCTGAAGTGGCCTTCTATGTGCCCTGACCTAAATCCTATTCAGCATCTTTGGAAGGAGCTGAAACATGCCGTCTGGAAAAGGCACCTTCAAATCCGAGACAACTGGAGCAGTTTGCTCATGAGGAGTGGCAAAAATACCTATTGAGAGGTGCAGAAGTCTCATTGACAGTTACAGGAATCGTTTGATTGCAGTGATTGCCTCAAAAGGTTGTGCAACAAAATATTAAGTTAAGGGAACCATCATTTCTGTCCAGGCCTGTTTCATGAGTTTTCTTTTTTTAAAAATTCTGTTTAAGCATGGTTGAAAAGCAATGTCTGACTTTCATTTGTTCATTTTCATAGAATTTTTATATATTATTACTTTTGTCAAATTCAAGTTATTTCCTTGACCATTGTGGGTTTTTCTTTCATTAAACGAGGCTTACCAACAATTTTGTCCACGTGTGTATATGCTATATCCTGCAAAATAAAGTGCTAATATAGAGTAATAAGGTACAGCAATAATCCTATATATATGGAAAATTCTGTAAAAACTGACTCCAAGCCCCAAACATTGCAGAATCGCTGTTTTTTTGTTTTTTTTTTCATCAAAAAAATACATTTTCACCGAAGGCCACCTCAGGAATATGGTTGTCTTCAAAGGGCCATTTGTTATTGTAAGACTGTATAAATGTAACTACTACATAGATGCACAAATGTGTACTCACTTCCCTCTGCATCAATTTTTCTTGTGTTGGATATTTTGTAATCATTTATCAACTCCACTTGGAAAACCGCCTTATGTGGAAATCCAACAATCTGCATCCATCTGGCTGCCAAGATGGCTCCTGCTCCCCTCTGCATCACAAGCTGATGTGGAAATACTGCATTTGGAGTAATCTTTGCGTGCCACAATGGCCCCTGTTCCCTTTGCTGGAACTACTCCCTTGTCAGGTGCTGCATCCTACTGTGAAATCGGGTCTTACTGAACTAAAGTGAGAGAACTCACGGGCCACACAAAATGACCCGGAGGGTTGGATACAGTCTGCAAGCCTTGTGTTTGACATATGTGCAATAAAGTATTAAAGGGAGTCTAACACCACCAAAACATAGTGATCATACCTTTCTTGTGGCAAAGTATAATTTTAATGCTGAGAAATTAAACTTTTATAACATATGAAAATGAGCTGTTTGGTGCATTCAGAGTGGGGCCACATCTGCACCATATTCTATTGTAGTCCATATTTCTGTTTTGGTGGTGGCGCTGGGTGGCAATCATTATAGAGAATGGTTACTCTGGCAGGTGTGGACTTTAGAAGTGATTTAGAAGTGATGTTGGAGATGGTAGACTCCCTTTAAAAGTATAACTAACCCTACAAACTATAAGGCTCCATAAAGCTATGTCGGTGACAAAATTAAAAAGTTGTGTCTCTTGAAATGCAGTGATAAAAAGATGGAAAAAACCAATGATACCAGCACCTCCACCATAAATACTAGACATCCTATCTCACATCCCATGAGTTGTTAAGGAGTATAAATTGGAGCTTCCTTCTGGCACAGGTTTTTGGTGCTTTGGAGCAACTTTTTGTGTTTTACTACAAGAAATTGGTTATATCCTATTCACTAATATTACTCAACAATAACATGCCTACTGCTGCATTGTGGCTAGCGGGTGTTTGTTGGGTTCATCTTAGTGTTATGTTTACATGTGGTTGAGCTGGATTTACAAGCAAGGATGATTTACTTATAAAGTCTCTGTTGAAGCAGAAAGAAAATGGCACAAATGCCAGGACTTGTTTATGAATCACTGAGACCTCGGAAGATGGACTCTTGTGCACCCAGTACTTAACCCCTTCCCGCTCTGTGCCGTACTATTATGTTGTGCTGAGCATGTAGTTAATGCTCAGTGCTGTGACAGTATACCGCTGTAATGCAGCGGGCACAGGAGCTGTGCCTGAAGCATTACTTCCGGCAGTCAGCTTTATTGCACAGCCGAGGCCCGAGACTACCTTCTTCTGACTTCGGCGAATTAACCCCTCGAATGCCATGATGCAAGAGAGCTTCCCAGATCCCATGATCAGAGATCCCAGGTTCAAGTCCCCTTGTGGGACAGGTAAAAAGTAAAAAAAAGAAAAAGTTAAAAATAGTATATAAAATAAACCAACAATAGACAATTAAAAAAAAAAACATCTTTTAGTTTAAAAAACACATAACAAAAAACAAACAAGCAAACATGTTAGGTATCTCCATGTGCACATAAGTCCCCAATATCCGAAAATAAACTTATTTATCCTGTACAGTGAACACCGTAAAAAAAAAAAATACCGCAATCCGCAAATTAACATATTTAGTCACCTCGCATTTCCAAAAAATAGCAATTAAAAGTTATTAAAAAGTCTTATATACCAAACATTGGTACCAATAAAAATTACAACATGCCCTTCAAATAAAGAGCCTCTACATATCTCCATCAATAAAGCAGTAAAAAAGTTATAGGCATCAGAGTACGGTGACCCCAAGAAAATCATTCATTTTCAAAAAGTGACGTTTTATTTGTAAAATTGGTAAAACATAATAAAACCAATATAAATATGGTATCGCCATAATCATAATGACCCGCCGGACAAAGCTGCCATGAACATGTAATAAATAAACAAAATTATGATAGAATTGTAGGTTTTTTCACACGGACCCCCCAATGATGTTAATAAAAGCTAATCAAAACATTGTGTACTCCAAAATGGTACAATATGGAACTATAACTCGTCACGCAAAGAATAAACCCTTACATAGCTATTTTAACAGAAAAATATGTTAAGAATTCTGGAAGGCGGGAATGGAAAATACAAAAAAAGTTGTCGAGCATTAACGTACAAACTGCTCAGTGTCCTTAAGGGATAAAGCCAAATTTTCTGTCTTTTTAATATATTATGGTATAGCAGGTGTCATCTTGTGTCTGCCAAATAAATTAATTCAGCGTCACCTTTTGACCACAAAATCAAACATGTTTGGAGCAGATTTATGAATCCATCTTGCAATCCATTATGTTAAACCATGGTAACACTATGTTAGGAGCAAGCAGACCGACAAACTGGCACCTTCTAAAGCTGCTAATACTAATTCAATACATTGCCCAGAAATTTACTCCACATTGTAAACTTGTGAACTGACTGACAATGCACAACAAAGGGTTTCCACGAAATAGCTTTTTGTCATAAGCCACTGACTACACATAAGCAATTGTATAACATCACTGAAGGATAGTATTAAGGTGCATGAAGCAAAAAACAGGGAGCTACAGTGCACTGCTGCATGTAAAAGGAATTGAATGCACTAAAAACACCCATATATGTTTAAAAGTTTAAAGTCTGCTGAGCTGCAGACATAGCCGCCGGGTCTCTGCTGTATTATACTGCAGAGACCCAGTGCTAATGCCTGCGATCAGTGCCGCACTGATCGCGAGCATTAACCCCCCCAGTACCTTGGTCATAGCTGATCGAGGCGACATTTTGCCAGTGGTGCATGGGCTCACCATTCTCCCGTTACATTGACAGCCAGGAGCCTTTTGAAGGCTCCCAGGCCTGTCTGTCATTACCTTTGCATTGCATTGCAGGCTGCCCTATGCATTTAATGTTTCCTGATGATAATGTTGTATCTTTGTTTTATCTTATTTCTAAGAATAAGGCAATGCTTTGTCATTGTTGGTCTACCTTGCATTTTTCATAAAATTTGTATAATAAAAAAAAACTATGCGTGTGAATGTACTCATTGACTCCCATTGGTATAAAAACAGATGTTCGTTTTTCACTGTCGTGTGGAGCAGGGGACCTTAAGGTTCAGACCTTACAATAGTTTGTTCGCACTTAACAAACCTAAGCAATCACAACCTACTACCCCAATGCAAGCAGGCTTACAGACAGCTCA